>OV702296.1:429094122-429694122 GCA_916181665.1 Avena sativa
TAGATCTTTGTTATACGAGCTGACAAAAGACAACTGTGACATGAAGGGATTCTAGATGATCGAGCACACCATTGATTTCCGGTCAGTTAGTTCAATGACTTCTGCAAGATTTTCTTGCATCGTAGATTTGAATTTCTTGACTAGATTCTTACTTGAGACTCATCTGTTTTCGCTTAATTTGACTCGAGACGCACCTAGGTATCTACTTCTTTCGTGATCAGATTCTTTGACAAGGCTGCCATTGTCACCGCTTTTTACAAGCATGTATCCGCGCCGGTTCCCGACAACCCATGGAGGCTCTGTGTCATGTTGCATGTGAAGGAGCTCAAGTTTCTCGTGGGTGCCTGTACGCGGTGTCAGCACATTGCTAGATCTGGTTGCATGTGAAAAAAAACTGTCAGTCGCTAACAGCGCACGACGACTTAGGAGGCGATCGGGACGGTGTTGCCGTGAGCGATTGAGCGTGACCGGCCGCCGGTGGCGCTGGGTGACGGAGGCGGCCTGTCGGCGACCATCCTGTCTTTTCATGGTCGTGCGCCGGCACACCGAGAAGATCAGCTGAGCAGCAGGGATTCATGCTAGATCTGCTTCCTCCCGTGGTCCCGTGTGCAAGCTTTCCGGCCGTCCGGCCGACTGGCCGGCCAGCGAGTGACCTCCTGGTAATCCCTTTAGTACAAGCTCAAACTCTCAATTTAAGTTCTCGATGTACCGATTCTTGCATCCTAAAATTGGGGAAATGCTAGCTAGTCATAGATTGCCGTAAATTAAAGTTGTTGATTACAGATTGTTGTTAAACTATGTAGGCAGGAAGTGACGATGGGAAAGGGCAAAATCATTGATTCATTTTTCATAAATAAGGGAGGTGACTCTGAAGCTAATGTACAAGCATACCCTGAACAATTTGCAGCTTCACCCCTCCAGAGATTTCTTGCAAGGTCCGCCACTGTCTATGAACACAACCATGCGTTTGGTTCCCTGCAACGTTGCTGATAGGATCACCTCTTTTGGAGAGAGGTGAGGATATCATTAAAAACAATCACAAACATAAACACAAACACAAATGTTGATCAACAACAGCGCACCAAAAAGGTCTAGTTCATTGGCCACACACACAAATTAGAACTACTTCATCTAGACAGAAGTCACCGCTGTTCCACGATCCTCCTGGAAGCTTCAGGGTGCTTAGGGCACCTCTTGACAACCTCGGCTTCACTGTAGTCATAGATGACCACCTTGTAAACCTTTCGATAGATCTTCTTGTCTTTAGGTTATGAGATACTGCAAAAGTGCCCAACCTTAATAGAAGTAAGCTTTACCATTGACATTTTATATCGTGATGTCACATTGGCATCCAGTCGTTAGCTTGAGAGTGATCGTGTCAGGGACACTGTCCAAATATGGCCTGAATGCATCTGGGATAGGAAGCAATCCTAGTCCAGGTGCTATCAACACCTTGCAGAACTGGTGCCAACATTGAGAGGCATCCCTAATTTTTTGGCCCTCTTGTTCAAGCCATCGGCAGGCTCCTTTCCCCGGCCACCGATCTTGATAGCCTACAATGACTCACAAATACAAGCAATGAACACAATGCAAAGCAATCTACACAAATCAAAGCAATGAACATAAGGCAAAGGAATGAACAGAAAGCAAACCAATGAGTCAGAAATTTGTTGCCTCATATTTGCCAATGTTGCACACATAATGTGGCAATTGCATGTCACCTTCAGGGATGGCGTGAGCGAACCAAATCAGATGCACAAATGCAGGGTTTGTACATGCAACAAGGTTCGATCAGACATCCCTAAAGTTACATTGTGTAACAATTGTAATCATCGGCGTAGCACACATAGAAGGGACATAAGATCACAACAATCAAACATATCTGCATAAATGATCCCTTAGTTCCAAGGATCCTGCACAAATTTCCTCTTTGGACAAAAATACTAGGTAGCCCATCTATAGAAAGTTGTTACATGTGAAACTATCCTAATCATTGGTAGACCGTAAAGGTGGAAACATTGCCTCATATAGCGCCTTTTTGTAGATTCAGATTCTTACTGCATGTGGCACTTGACATACTACATTTTTAGAGATGGAGTGAGTGAACCTAGTCGAATGCTCAAGCAATGAACACGCTACTTGGTTCGATAACTCCATCCTGAAAGTGCAGTTGGTTTCCTTTCATTATTTTTATTTATTTGTTTTGGTTTTTATCTAGTTAAAACAAGCTTTGAATAAGCTCCAAAAGAACCATGAACAAAGAAAAGCCAAGGGGAAACAAGGATGTGGAGAGAAGGTGACCTACTTAGGCATGGTTTGAATTAAACCATTGATTTGAATTCCAATCAAGCAAGCCCTCATAAAACCACAAGGATTCAAACAAGATGACTACGGGACAAGATTGCATGGCCCATGCATATGTAATAAATGACATTGCTACTGGTGAAAACCACTACAACACATCATGTTCATTTATATAAATATGCACCACAAAAAGAATAAAGGCCACACATGGAAGATGAGCTTGCTCTCTCATATGGAAAAGAGCAAAAATAAGCATAAATGAATATAAATGGGAAATGCTAGTATGTGGTTCCACTAGATGACAATTTATTCTCATATATATTCAAACATGCTCACATATTCAAAATCAAACCACATAGAAACTAGAGAATATATTCTACTCACATGGCATGCAAAGGTGGCCATGAGGCTCAACATATTAATATTGTGAAAACAACATATACCACATATGGGAGCATGTAGAACTAGAAGTGGATCCATCCAAGCACATATGAGCTAGATTTAAATAGCAAATACAAATGCAATGGCTCATATATAATTGGGATGGTGGAACTTATGGATGGAACCAAAGAAAGGTGGTGGAAGAATAAAAGATATGCCCCCAACTCAACTTGGACATCAACCATTATATCAAGAACCAACTACAATAATATCAAGAGGTAGTACAATTAATAGGTAAATGCATTATAAAGAGAAGAACCAAATGAATAGGGTTTTATATGATGCTCAAATGCAATGGCATGGTGACATGAGCGGGATATTATGATGATGAAATTAGTGATATGTAGGAGTAGCATTATATTGATTGAAACCATTACAATGTTAGATAATTGGGATGCTACACTGGCGCACTCGCTCTCAAACATATTGTTGAGCACTTAGCGGGCATCACCATCGAACAAATTGCGTCTGTCCTGGGAGTTTCCTGCGTCAATGGTGTCAAAGGGGAGTGGCCCTCTTCCCATGGATGGTGAGCCGACGAATGCTTGATTGAGGTCGTGGTGGGCGCAACCTTGGTTCTGCCAATTGCCATCATCGCCCAGGAGAATCAGCAAGAACATTGTGTCAGTATCGTTGGGGCTTCTCTCATCTCGTCGACTTCGGGGGATGAAAACTGGGACCGGGGTGACGTCTGCCACCTCAAAGATGTGGCTTTCCTTGAACGAATCCGGCATGGACGGCGAGGTGCTGATGTTGCTGCTCCCCTGCATCCCACCGGCTTGTCTTTGCATGTAAGTCGCCACCAAAGCCTTCTTGTTGGCTGCCTTCTTCTTCTCCAGGGCACGGGCGCAGTGGTCATTGTGCGATCGGTGGTGATGGATTTCCTCATTGCCAACACCTTCTCCCACCCCGCCATCAGCATGTTGTCTGGCCTCGTTTTGAGTCGCTTCTTAGGCGGCTTCTCGAGCCACGACATCCTGCGGCATGGAAAAGTGGGTAAGGCGACGGTGGAGGCGGTGGACAGGAACCAGATCGGATGCGGGGGAGTAGGCACGAGAAATAGGGAAGAAATGGGCGATGTAAATTGGTAAAAGTAGGAGTTGAGCAACTTCTAGTGCTTGCCAAGGGGCCCAACACGGATAGTCTGATGTGCCACATGTTGCCGACAGCCCCAGCCCAGCCCCTGCATGCTGGGGACGGTAAAGGGATGTCGGACAGACACTGGTTGGGGATGCCGGGTTGGGGATACTGGCAGAGATGGGCAATAATCCTACACTTAGGAGCAAGACAAAATTCCCGTAAAAATATGTCCAGTAAGGGTACCGTTACTACTAACTAATTAAGAAGATAGGTATGCGTTCAGGAGTTCAGTACTATCCGAAGAAGCAGCTAAACCGCGTGCAGGACACACGTGTGCGCCGTTTGTACGCAACCTACACATACGCGGTCTCCCAAAACCTTCTTATTTGGGTTAGGATCGATCAAGCACAACGCACACGCCTCATCTCTTTTCTCTCAGATCGTACAACCCGAATCGTGACTGAGTGATAATGCATCTGGGGCCGCTGGCTGCGGCCACGGCCGAGTGTTGGGTCGCCGGCGTAGTAACAAAACTCCGGATGGAGGAAACTGACCCAACCTCCACAGGCCGCCCCTGCTCCGTCTCCGTGCGCCTGCACAGCGAAGTGGCCATCTCCTACCTGCTGCGCTCGGTGGGAGGCTCAGAAAAACCGAGGTGCTCGACGAGGACCGGGGAGACTGCGAGACGAGGACCGACGAGTACCTCTACGACCCAGAAGCCTTCTTCGGGAGCTACTCCTCATGCCGTGAGATCTCACACCTGATGCTGGCATGGACGCCCGTCCTCGCCGAGTTTGACCTCGCCGCCGAAAACTGGGACCGCCACCACTTCCTGCCTCACGAGCTAGCCGACAGGATTCTCCTGCGCTCCTTCTTGCCCGACCTCACCCGTGTCTACACGGGCCTCGCCGCCATGCGCCCGCGCTACAACAACATCGACGTGTGCTTGAGCGTCTGGGTGACAGCCGTGTACAACAATCCCAAGGCATTGCTACTCGCGTGCAAGGAGGGAGCGGCCACGGCGGCTCACTGCCGCTGGTTCATGGAGGCCCGAGGGGAGTGTTGCGTGTGTACGGAAGATTTAGCGGCGCCTACAGGAAGCTCCTCCGGCACCGTGATGCTACCTTGCTCGCATGTTTACCACACTGGGTGTCTCCTGCCGTGGCTCAACAGGAGACCGACGTGCCCAATGTGTCTACGCGATATGATCATGTACCTCGTCGCCGCCACCAAGACTCCCAAGGGGATGTTTCCAGGTCTGGAGTCTTGATTGACTCCATTATATGTTGCAATGTGTCCCTACATCATACTCGACTTAGATTTTCTTGTGTGTCTAAAATCGATGGTATGGTTTCTGACCCCACACATTTAGAGCATCTCCACTCGTTCGGCGTTCCTAGACCAAAATCCGGCGCTATTTTTGTGCCGGATGGATGTAACTTTTGGCCTGAGAACGGTCAGTTTCCCACTCATGTTCCTAGGTGAGGTTCCCACGCAAGGCAAAATTGCGATATGTCACCCACATTCGGCTCAAATTCACATAGTTCAGCATAAATATGAATACAGAGCAATCTTCAGTATACTTCAGCATGGAATTAAACAAATAAAGTTCAACATAGTTCGCCATAGAATAAAACACACCATAGTTCAGCCTAGTTCGGCTAGATCATGTTCGGCATAGCTGTTATGCACTGCTGGGTCTCGAATCTCCTAACGCATGGCGATGAAGGCAGCCCACGGTGCCAACACCTGGTGATCAGCCTCTACAAGAGGCCCATGTCTATAGTATGGCTTGTCCTGCTTGACCAAATCCACTGGATTCTTCCGCTCATCCTCAATGATCATGTTGTGTAAGGTCACACAACAGTTCATCACTTTCCACATATGATCTTTTGATCAGGTCATAGCAGGGAACTGGACAACTGCAAACCTCTATTGGATCACACCAAATGTCTGCTCCACGTCCTTCCTGCAAGCTTCCTATTCCTTGGCAAACTGAGCATGCTTGGAGAGCATCGGGCTTGAGATAGTCTTCACAAATGTTGGCCATCTTGGATAAATGCCATATGCAAGATAGTATCCCTTGTTGTAGTGGTTTCCGTTGATCTGAAAGTCCATAGGGGGAGCATGGCCCTCAACAAGTTTGGAAAAGAAATTTGGAGACTGGAGGATGTTGATGTCATTGTTTGATCCTGCCATGCCAAAGAAGGAGTGCCAAATCTAAAGATCATGTGTAGCAAATGTCTCGAGTATCACAGTGTAACCTCCTTTGTGGCCTTTGTACATTCCTTGCCAAGCGAATGGACAGTTCTTCCACTGCCAATGCATGCAGTCGATGCTTCCAAGAATCCCAGGAAATCCTTTACTTTCATTGATTGCGAGGATCTGAGCGGTGTCTTTACATTAGGTGTTCTCAAGTACTGTTCTCCAAACACTACAATCACTGCCCTTCAGAATCTATACAAGCAATCACTGGCGGTGAACTCGGCCATGCAGAGATAGTCATCGGCGTTGTCACCTAGAGCTCCGTATGCAAGCAAACTCATCGCCACTGTGCACTTATGTAGTGAGGAAAACCTTACAATGCCGGTGCAGTCCTTCTTGCATACGAAATAGGGGTCGAACTCTCGGATGGCATGCACGAATGTTGAGGAAGAGTTTCCGACTTATCCAGAAATAGTGCTAAAACACAGCCTCTTTGTGCAACAGCTCGTCAGCAAAGTAGTCGATGTACAACATCCAGTAGCACCCCACCCGCTGCCTTGCTTTGCACTTCCAGCGACCCTTCACCGAGCCTCCCCGCTTCGGCGCTGTAGTCTACGTGTACAGTCAGACCAAGGAGGCGAGGATCTGCATATGCTCTTCATCTTCGGTAGCTCGGTGGTCTCTTCCTCCAGCAACAGGGCAAACATCTCCTCATTGTTAGAGTCCATGGTCGAACCGGCAAAACACCGAACACTTCGCACGTGAGGTGGGCAGGAGCTCGGAACAAAGCCGAGCTGCGGCGAAGGCTAGAGGAGGTGAAACAAGGCCTAGGCCGAGGGGAAGGGATGCGGCAGTGGCGGCAGACCTTTCTATAGGCGTGGTTTCGGTTGGGCTGGGCGGTGCTTCGCCGGCGGTGACATAGCAGTGAGGGGGAGCTAGGAGAAGCTCTGCACCGAGGAAGAGACGAATCATAGTGGGGAATGGTATGTGTCATCGACAGGGTTGGCCCATCCTGTTTTTGCTTCACCAGACGTTTCAGACGGTTCTCGGTGCCCTGGTGTTCCACCCTTGCTAGTATGATTGCTAGCAAGGGATCGGATGATCTTCGTGGGGAAGAAGTAAGAACGAGAGGGAGAGAGAGAGATGTTCTCACGTTTCTTCTCATCCAGATCATAGCAATTACAACTGCAGCACCCATTTAAATAGCTGTCACGCACACCTACAACGGCAGCTCGCAGACCCACCTATCACCCTCTCTTACACTCCACTCATGCGCCACTTCTATTCCAGCCTAGCATGTGGTGCACCCGTACATCTACGGCGTGGTGTCGTGCGTGACAACACTTTGTCACCCCTGGAAGAGGACTTGCTTGTCCCCAAGCAAGAATTGCTGGAAATGAGTGGTGATCACGTCCCAGTCTTCCCAGGTAGCCAACTCTGCTGGTATCTTGGTCCACTTGATCAGTACTTGAGTCACCGTTGTGCCACCTTTCTTCACCATGCGACGATCGAGAATGCTTTCTGGAACTGTGTCTGCCACATGCAGCGTTGGAACGTTGAGCAGTTCGGAGAACACTAGGGTGTAATCAGGGTGATACTTCTTAAGTTGAGAAACATGGAACACGGGGTGTATGAGACTGCTGTCCAGGAGCTGAAGCTTGTATGACACCTTGCCAATACGCTCCACAATCTCGAAAGGCCCAAAGTATTTGTATGCCAACTTGGGAAAAGGTATGTTTACCACTGATTTTTGTGCATATGGCTGCAGTTTGAGGGTGAGTCCCCTAAAGCACTGTGGAAAGAAGAGTTGTACCATAATTCGGCGAGAGGGAGCCAACTTTTCCACTTCTTGGGGTTCTCCTATTTGCTATAGCGGAGGAATATCTCCAAGCTTTGGTGCATGCGCTCGCTCTGTCCGTTAGTCTACGGGTGATAGGCAGTGGTGAATTTCACTTTGGTGCCTAGTTTGGTGAATAGCAGGTGCCGAAAATTGCTAGTGAAGATGCGATCACGATCTAATACAATTGAACGAGGCATTCCGTGTAATTTGACCACCGAATCCACAAAGATGCTGTGAAAGGATGTTTGAGTGGCACGAAATGGGCGTACTTGGTGAAGCGATCGACTACCACTAGAATGGTGTTGGCACCATCAGAGAGTGGCAAACCCTCCACAAAATCTATGGTGATATATTGCCATGCGCCAGCAGGTATGGACAATGGTTGCAGAAGACCTTGTGGGTGTGGGTTGGAATGCTTGGCGTGCTGATAGACATCACATTTCCGAATGAATTCCGTGATGGCGAGCTTCAGTCCTTGCCAGGCAAACAACTTTTTGAGTCGCTGATATGTGGACTGAATGCCTAAGTGCCTGCCCACCGTGCTGGAGTGGAACACAGAGACCAGCTTTGTCTGAATCGCTGAATTTTCTCTAAGCCAGACTCGCCCATGAAACTGGATCAGATCGTCCTGCAATTCATAGCCATGTTCATCTAGGCTTGCGAGAGCCAATTCGGTGAGGCATCGTTGCGCGTCCAGATCAGTAGTGTATGAGTTGATCACTTTCTATAGCCAGGCTGGTTGGACCTCTACATGAGCTTTAATAGCCATCAGATGTCCCACTCTAGAGAGTGAGTCTATAGCTAAATTCTTTGAACCTTTGTGATAGATGATCTTGAACTATAATCCCATCATTCTCGCGATGGCCTTCCGCTGAAGAGGTGATTGGAGGTTCTGATCGTCCAAATAATAGAGGCTCTAGTGATCTATCGTGATCATGAACTCGTCGTGCTGCAGGTACGGGCCATTGCTTCTTTTAGTGCCAGGTAGGCTGCTATGGCCGCTTCGGTCCACAGGAAGCTCTTCTTCTTGAGAAGGTTTATCAGTGGTCTCGCGATAATCGCATAATTCTTGACGAATTTGCAATAGTAGCCCGTCAGGCCAAGGAACCCCCACAACTCTGTAATTGTGCTTGGTTGCGGCCAATTCACCATTGATTCAGTCTTGTGTGGGTCAGTTCTGACCCCATCTGCCGAGATAATGTGGCCCAAGTACTCGAGGCTGCGACAGGCGAAGGAACACATTTATTGTCCTTGACAAAGAGCTTGTTGTTGCACAGGAGGAGCAGTACTTCTTTCAGGTGTTCAACATGTTCTTCCACCATGGCGTTGTAGACCAGGATGTCATCCATGAATATGAGTACAGATTTTCAAAGGCACGGGCTCAGCACCAGATTCATTACGCGTTGAAAAGTGGTCGGTGCGTTGCACAACCCAAAAGGCATAACCCTAAATTGGTAGTGCCCTTGATGGGTTTTGAATGTCGTCTTGTGTTCATCTGTTGGCAACATTCTGATTTGATGGTAACCAACACGCAAATCCATCTTGGAAAAGATGGTGGCGCCGGCTAATTCATCAAGCAGCTCATCAATGACTGGCATAGGAAACATGTTCTTTATGGTGAGCTCATTTAGTCTTCGATAGTCGATGCAAAAATGCCAGGATCCGTCCCTTTTCTACACAAGGAGAACCGGCGATGCATATGGTGACATACTGGACACGATGACACCTGATTCCAGCATTGTTTTCACTTGTTTCTCGATCTCGTCCTTGTGTGCAAGGGAGTACCGATATGGTCTCCCATTGAATGGCTCCGCGTTAGACTTGAGTGGGATGGCATGATCATAGTCACGCTCTGGTGGCAATTCTGTTTGTGTGGCGAACACATCCGAAAATTCTTTTAAGATCGCTTACACCTTTGATGGTAGTGCTTGAGGTTTTTCAGAGTTTGGCTGTACAATAGCCATAGCCTAGGTTTCGTTTCCCTTATACCATTTCACCAGTTGCTCTACATGGAGTTCTCTGACGCTGTCATGAGTAGGAGCTACTTACCCTTTTAGTTTGACAAACTTCCCCTTGTGTTCAAAAGCCATGCAGTGATTTTTCCGGTCAGTGACCATTGGTCCAAACTGTTGCAGCCAATCTATCCCTATAATGGCATCATAAGCTCCAAGCTCCAATACTCGCATATCAGTGTTGAATGTTTACCCTTGACACCACCAGGTTAATTGGTCTACCACCTCTGAACACTATAAGAAGGAGCCATCAGCGAGCTTGACCGGGATGGTAGAGGTTGCTTGCACTTTGCAGTTTAATCGGCGCACCAAATTTGCATTGATGAAACTGCTGCTGCTGCCTGGATCTACTAGGATCAGAAGAACTTGGTTGCCAACTAGAGCCCTAAGCTTTAGTGTTTCAGATCCTTCTGTCCTAGCTAATGCATGAATCGAGAGACTCAGCTGCTCTACTTGTGCCATGTCGTGCATCTCCATCAGATTAAGAATTTCCACTGAGAGAATTTATGCTTGCTCTTCGGCCTGCACAACATTTAGTTCAACTCCGTGTTTCTGTGCACACTAGTGTCCTGGCTCGTACTTAGCGCCACACTGAAAACAGAGCTTGTTGGTTCTGCGGTATTCTCTCAGCTGCCTGTCCCGCCACAAATCACCGTCGCCCACCTTCAGGGCTGGTTTGGGACCTTCCGGTCGTGGTGCTGGTTGTTCAACCCGTGGAGCCACCGTGTATTTGGAACCCTGGGGATTTGATACAGCAAAAACCTCCTCCTAGACCAGTGCAAGCTGAATCCCACGCTCCACAGTAGCAGGTACCTAAACCTCAACTGTTGTGCCGATGTCGCTCTTGAGGCCGCGGATGAACTGGGTAACAAAGAACTACTCATCGTAGTTGGGGTTCTAGATAGAAATCTAGTATGACAGTGCCTCGAATTGCAGCTGGTAGTCCGTAACCGAGCCACACTGCTTCAGTTGTAACAGCTGCTTTAGGTGCTTGCGGTATTCGTCGGAGCCAAACTTGTCATTCACCGTTGTCATCAGCTCCGGCCAGGTGTTGATCTCGTGACGGAGTCGATACGCTTTGAGCCACAGAGCAGCGTTGCATCCATATGCAATGTTGCAGACACTAGACACAATGATGGATGCACATTGAACAACCTGAAATAGTCAAGGCACTTGTCCTTCCAGGTTCTGGGCTGATCTCCATCAAAATGAGGAAAGGACATCTTCAAATTGTGCTTAAGCGAGGCCTCATTGTGATTGCCATGTCTACCGCCGCCTGCTCTGCCACATCCACCGCTGCCAGCGCCGCCTAGAACACCGCCTCCTGCACCACCGATTCTACCACCACCAACGCTGTCGCTTACCCTGCCGCCAACGCCTCCATTTCCTCCTGCTGCTAGGTTTGATGCAGATGCACCACGAGTGTCGCCCGTCCACACCGGTGTAGCCGATTGCAGCGAGGTCTTACCAGCGCGCCGCCCCGCCTCTGGATCTGGATCATCCTGATCCGGTGATGGGGACCTTGAGTGTCGGTGCTCCAATCGCTCGATGGTGGCCGAGATTCTGTCATCGAATTCAGCCAATTGGCGAGCTCCATCCGCTTGCGCCTTCGAGCTCGCCTGCACCGCCTCCGAGATGAGTCCGATCTGGACGGCGAGCCCCTGTTGCGTGGAGTCCATGACAGCCACGCGCCCGTGCAGAAGGTCGACGACCTTCCTGCACTCGGTGAGTGACACTTCCGCTGACGCCGCCATCTCACCCATCGCCTCCAGTACGATCAACTTCTGTGGGGACGGCTTAGGGGGCGCCATGTTGCTTCCTCACCGGCACAACGAATTGGAAAGAACCGCACACCACAGCTCCCTGGATCGAACGAATCTGATACCACTTGTTCCACCCTTGCTAGTATGATTGCTAGCAAGGGTTCGGATGATCTTCGTGGGGAAGAAGTAAGAACGATTACAATTGCAGCACCCGTTTAAATAGCTGTCCCACACACCTACCACGACGGCTCGCAGGCCCACCTATCACCCTCTCTTATACTCCACTCGTGTGCCACTTCTCTTCCAGCCTAGCGTGTGGCGCACTCATATATCTACGGCGCGTTGTCGTGCGTGACAACCGGGTTCGGCATGAGAACCCCGGATGTAAAATGAGCCAAATTCGACGAAAAGTGGGCGTCTGGGAAACACGACCGGCCTATTTTTCGTTGTCTGGACAAAAAAAAAAGGCCCTGTCTAGGAATGCTAGTGGAGATGCTCTTATACCAATCTCAATTTTCGGAGATTTCAAAACACCCAGAAAATCGACTTAGACATAACAAAATCTCAGTCGGCTATATATATATATAGCAAAAACATGTATGCTGCAAGTACCTGTTCTGCACGTTATCTCTTTTGAAAAATGAAAGAATTTCATTATCTCTCGACTTCTTTGTCTAGAGGTTGTACACAAGAAAACTGCTTTACAAATGCATAACTTTACAGAAAAACTCCCAATCGTGGCAGCGGATCATGACGTGAACAACTGACTCCCAAGAGTGATGATGGCGGTTCCATCTCCCATGACAGTCGTCAGGGTCATCTCCTTCTCCAGGATCCGGTCCAGCTCCGTCGCGACCAGCCCCATCTTGGGCCGCCTCCTCGCCACCGACGGGCTCAGGCACCGGAAGGTCAGGCCTACCAGCTCCTTCATGCCCTCGGAGGTGAAGCTACCGCCGAGCCTCGGGTCCGCCAGATCGCCTGAAGCGAAACGCGCCTCCATCTAATCAACACCATCACACCGGGAATGTTAACTGATGTCGTCCATGAAATTCAGTCTTTTCATGAAATTTGTTGAAACAGTACTAGTATTACTGGATGATAATACTACTAGAAAACATCACACTGGATGTGAGCATTACCCAGTGAGCGACAGATTCCGTTGATTCTGCACAGACCAGGCTCGCGGCTTCTCTGCCGGTGATGAGCTCCAGCAGAAAAACCCCAAAGCTGTACACGTCGCTGCTTGCAGAAAGCTGCGCCAAGGAGTGTACCCTGAGGACGAACACATACAGGGACACATGCATAACTGTTAGACAAAAGTACAGGGAGCAGCATAGAAAAAATTTGTAGCTCCTACTTATATCTGTAAAAATTTCAGGTAAAATTTGGCAATAATGTTCAGAGTTTCAGACACTTACTCTGGATCTTGGTAGAGACTGGTATGAAACGCGTTTACTGTATCGGCGTCTTCGAGTCCTCTGAGCAACCTGTCGACCCCGGCGTCGGACACCTTGGCGATGAAGTTCTCGTCGACCAGGACGTTGCTCGTCTTGAAGCCCTTGTGGATCAATGGAGGCGTCATACTGTGCAGATGATCCAGACCTGCAATTCAGACACTCTCTGTTTCACACACTTGCTCACCACGAGAAAGAGGCACTGATGTAAGCATACATGATGTTCAAAAACTTCAGTTATCACCTTTAGCCGCTCCAATGGCGATCGAGAGCCTCTGCTTGAATTCCAGCCTTGTCATCGACTCTTTACCGCTATCTGGTAAATTGATATAGCATGTCAGCATCATTCAGCGATTCAGTGTTCCTGACACGATCAGTTTTGACAAGAATTTTGATAGAAAATGAGGTGGTGCACATTACCGTAGAGGTGGCCGCAGACGCTGCCATTGGGCAGGTACTCGAAGACCAGCATCTGCAGACCCCCGTCCTGGCAGTAGCCGATGAGGGTGACGACGTTCCGGTGCCAGATCTCCGACTGCCTCCTCACCTGCAGCAACATTGCACATAGGAGGTGGATTCAGTCAAGTACAATCCTGAATTATCAAGCAAGTACAGACGCATTTACTTTCAGAGTTTCAGATTGTTTCTGCGGCCGTTGTTACCTCGTCGACGAAGTCCTGGCGCGGCGGGCCTTCGCGGCGCTTGACGGCGACGACGGTGCCGTCGAGAAGCAGGCCCATGTACACCTTCCCGAAGCTGCCTGCGCCGACGAGGTTGGCGTCGCTGAAGCTCTTGGTGGCGTGGGACATCTCCTCGAGCGTGAACTGTCTGGCGCCATGGTACTCGGGCGCCGAGGACGTCCGGCCGCACCTGCCCCACTCCGCCAGCGTGGGAGACGTGTCGGAGGAGCCGGTGTCGGAGGTCCGGCTACGGCGCGCGCCGAGCCGGCGCCAGCAGAGGACGGCCATGACGGCGGCGGCGGCTAATAACAGCGTGGCGACGGCCGCGGCGACTCCTGCTACCACCGCGGGTTGCAATGCCATGATCCGGGCGACCCGGGCATCGAACCTGGGAGCAGCGACGACCGTCGACCGAGGGCCGCTACGGTTTCGGCATTCATCAATGCGGCGGCGACGGCGCTCGCTCCAGCTCCAGCTCCGGACCGATCGATCGGAGAGACGAACGTACGGAGATGGCTCGGCTGGATTGGCAATTTTAAAGAGGAGGAGAGCACGATCGGCGCAGCTCGACCTGGACAAGCTAGCTAGCTAGCCAGCTAGCTGGTACGCAATCAGAGGAGGAGCAGAGCCAGGCCAAGAAGACGCAGGTGGGCGATTGAGCAATGAATGCGCGAGGCAGCCCCCACATGGCAACTGGACGCAGGCAGGGGGCCATGCCGCGCCGCGCGACGCACGTGCAAAAAAAATTTCACCGCGGCGGTGAAACGAACGCGCCGTCCGGTCGTCGTCGTCTTCACCGAGCGAGTTCTGGCATGGACGGGCAGCTGGGAGAGGGACCTGGTCGTGCGCGGGCCCATCCCGGCGGCTGTCCTCCGATCCTGTCGTGACCTGCGCCTGGCTGTCAACGTGGGCCCCAGTGGTGGGGACCACAGGGCCCCTTTTGACCCGGCTACGCCGCAAACTTGGCATGTAGTGCGACGGCCGGCCGGCCGGAGTGGCATGACGGCGGCGCAGGCATGTATAGTGCTGTTTCCAAATATTTCTCCTATACCTTTAAACTAGTGCAAATTGCGTAATCTCGCGAGCCGTGACAGGCTGCAAATCTGTTTGGGGTGGCCTCGGTCACATGCCAACCGCTCGACCTTGAGGAAAAACGAGGTGGCCTGGCCGGTACTATATCAGCTAACTATTTTGGCCCTCTGTATTCGGATCATGGTGTTTCAACTTTCAGCACACAAGGAAGCATGATGAGGGTGATGCCAGTTGTGGTCCGAATGAAAACATGTCAAAGATGAGGACAGAATTTGTGCACTCTCGACAGCTCATTCTCCAACTATTTTTTTTCTCCAAAATTCCACCAATATATTAATAATCATCAAAAAAAGACATTGAAACACGACTTAAAGGATCAAAAAAATGTTCTTTCACTAGTGTTGTTGCCTAACACATTTTTTTTCGTGAAAACACAAAAAACTTTGCGTTTCGATTTATTGATAGAAAAAGGAGTTTGATTTACAACCCTAAGAGAAGACCGAAATTCCCATATATACAACACACCCAACACTCAAAACAAGAATACGGCTAACGTCGAAATCCATCGAGTGCTTCTCCAGGACGCCACAGAGCGAGCTCTTTCACCGAACAGAGCCCTTGCCGATGAAAGTCGCAGTGCTTGCGCATCGTCGATATATCTAGGAGCATGCCATTCGCAGCCAATATGGGTCCCACCTGGATCCCGCGAGCCAGCCAGGCTCAGCCCAGATCCAGGGTACGCCGCCGGCGCAATGGCTACCTCTCTGCAACCTCAACAGACTTACTAGCATGCAGTCTTTGCCGACCCGCCATCACACAGAGGCCAGCCCACCACTGGTCATCCGGAGGCTCGCTTGCGTCGTCCGAGGAGGATCCCCGTCGCGCAAGCCATCCGCAATACCACTCGAAAGGACGACACTCCAACTGCACTAAGGCCGCATGAGGCTAACACCGAAGACCATGACGATGAGCAGCGACTCGTACCAGGGAATCGGGATTCCAAGACGACGCCACCATGGAGGGTACGACGTCAAAGACACCACCGTCGCCCGATCTGGCAAGCCAAATCTGGGGTTTTCACCCAGAACCTGACACCCTAGGCGAGGGAGGGGCCGGAGCTCCTCGATGACGCCTCAACAGGACACGACACCCACAGGCGTCGCCGTCACCAGCCCAAAGGCAGGGCTTTTGCCCGGGGCATGGTACCTCGCCCCCGCACCGAGCACCCTATTCCTCACATGGAGCCCCCGCGCTAGCCCTAGGAGGAGTCACCGGCAGGTTTGCGCACAACCACCTCAAAAAAACATCGCCGGCCACCCAATACCGCTACCCACGCCTCTAGCGCCAGAGATAGCCTCGAGCCGCCACACCAAGAAGGTGTTGGGCTCCACTCGACCCAGCCAAAGCAGCAGCAGCCTTGCGCTCGGGGCCGGGGAGGACGACCAAGGGGAAGTGGGAGGGTCGCACCCGGCCGACCACGCCGTCAACGTTGCCAGCAACGTCGCCCAGGCGACCCAACCTGCGCGGAGCCTACAGGCTAGGACCCGCACAACCCAGATTGAGCCCGAATGGGCCTAGATCTGAGCCGGCCGGCCCGTACCGCCCGCAGCCGCCTCCTCGCCCCGAGCTGACAGACCCATCTTGAGCCAGAGCTAGGGCGGATGAGCAGCCCCCCGCGCCACCGCGACCAACAACCGTCGCCTCCACGCCGCCCGCGCGGCCAGGAGGAGGTAGAACGCACGCCACCCACCGCAGGGTCGGCACCGTTCGCGCCGTCCGGGGCCGCCACCCCGGCAAACCAGATCCCGACCAGGGCCACCGCAGGCCACGCCACCACCCACCACCACCCAGCGCCGGCGAGACCGAGCTGGAGAAGGGCAAGGCGGGCGGAGGGCTGCCGAGAAGCACCGGAGAGGACCAGCCACCCCCAAGGCAGCCTGCCTCCATACTGTCTCGAAGGGGCTCCGTGAGCAGATCCCCGCCGCCCCCATCACCGGGGCTGCTGGACTTCGCCAGCAGCTGCCTCAGGGGACGGCGAGGGAGGGGGAGCAGGGAGGGGAGGCAGCGGCGTGGGAGGGTTAGGGTTGCGCCCCTCCCGTCACCTTAGAGGAGACGACGGGAGGGGGTTTTCTCTCCCGTCAGCCGAACCCTTGTTGCCTAACACACAAAACATAAAGGATCAGAAAATGTTTTTTCAGTAGTGTTGCTAGCATTTTTGGCAATTGGCTACATGGAATTGATTACAAGTACATAAACTTATTAGGCTACGAGCGCCTGTCGTTATTTGGTCGCCATGGTTACGTAGAAAATGACAAGATTTTTAATGATAAAATATCTTCTCTTATGCAGGTTATTTACCAATGTACTGCTACGCTCTGTTTATGGTCGCATCGCAACCTATTTAAGGAGGTCTATACACGATTAGAGAAAACAACGAGGTTTTTTTTCGATATGGATGGTCGTGTGATCTAAGTATCGGTCCTCCATCTCCTTCGGCGATATGCAGTTTTTGACGACATCATGTATTTCACATTTTTTATTTTTTTATTAGTTGGTGTAAGAAGTGTTCTCGGCTGTGCACCTTAGCTATGCAAAAGCGGGGTATAATACTTATACTTTTTAATTAATAAAAGCATCTATTTCAACAAAAAAATCAGAGGATGTGCTGTAATTACTCGACGGAAGAATCTAAATGATTCGGACAGCAATGCACGAGCGATACAACTCTTTGCAGGCTAGCAGCACGCAAGTTGCTCAATGTTTAGACCATGAAAGAGTTGTAACAGGCAGCGGGCGGGTCCAGTTCAGATACTCCCCGAGATCCAAAATCTGAACCCCGTACTTCTTTAATCAGATTTGCTCGCCCATGCATACGCACGCGCTGCCTACAGATGGATAAATCGCAACACACCTGGACATGCATTGTTTTGTTTAGTCAGAAATAAATCTACCTGCGGTGGATTAGGGCTTCCTCCTGCGTGAGTGTTTTTTGATCTGGAAATGCAGTTAAAAAAGATGGTGTGTTTCCCTGAATCAGATCGACTTGTTTCGTGTGTTGTTCAGGCGTTCAGCGCACGTAGTTTAACTACTTGCACTGTGGTCTGAAGAAAAGAAACTAGTTAAACTGTGTTCAGTCTAGCTCAGGTCAAACTGACTCAAGGCTGAGTTTTCTAGACATTTATATGTATGCAGACATTCATGTCCATCCACGAAACACAAAGTCATTCTGACTTCCCCAACAATCTAAATCCCTACTAGCCTCCAGCAGTAGCATACAATATTCAGTAGCAAATTATATATTGCGCGCTTACATGAATACATCTGCTTCAGTGAACCTGGACTGCTCAAGGAAATGATCCCAGATGAACTGCATCAGCACTTCTCCTGATAGCACACATCAACATTGATAGAAACATCTTCAGGGTGCCCTGCTTACCGAAAAGCCAAAGAGAACAAAATTAAGAAGAGGGCACATGCATCATTCATGCCCTTGCAGATGAGGATCCAATGTCTGTCAATAGAATCCAAGTACCTCTTGGCAACTGGCCAACACCCCCAGCCTGGATCCTGCCAAATTCTCGTATAGTATACTAGAGCCATATATGTAGATAGAGTTAGTAAAATACTGTCGATATATTAGGCGCTGTGATAGTACTTTAACAAGTGATGATGGGGAAGTTGCTGCACTATAATAATAATTAGATAAAAGGATCCCAATTCCCAACTAGTAGTAGTAGCTAGCGGCTGAAAGTCTGCGCAGGAAACCTTAATGGCAGGTGTACTTGTTAGGAAGTTTAATACTAGGGTAGAAGATGATTCTTGCACGTTGAAGTTGGGTTATCGTATGGTGTGCAGTGGATCTAGAGAGTGTCCAAAGTTTGAGTAGATTAGCTTGTGCCTGTGCTTGCAGCACTTTGCTTAATCTGGTGCCTGTACTTCTTTCTAGTAAGATGCTAGCTTCTAAAGGATCGAAAATGTGCCCAGATTCACAGTTTTTTTTGGCTTCGAGTAAGAAATTGTTTAGATTTATTAGGAGACCGGCATGATAAGTGCAGCAAGTTAGAGAGGGGGAGGAGCACGACAGGGATGAATAAGAAGAACACATGAGGACTAACTGGGGAGGAGGTGAGTTGAGTTGCATTGCATTGCAGGACCAGACAGACAGCATGGCAGCAGAACAAGTGGAGCAGTCCAGAGATCACAGCCGTATCTGCTCTTCTCCTGCAGCTAGCTGGCAGCCCATTCACGACCATATGGTTTGTGTGCTGAATCCCTCGTCCGATGAATGAAGCTCTAGCGTTTCCAACGCACGCAGAGACAGACAGACAGGCATGCATTGCTCCGGTGTGTGCATTGCTGTATTGTAGAGACAAAAGAAGCGTCATCTCTGGACAGGTGGTTTCCACATCCTGTTCAGGCCACTTGCACTTACGTAATAAGCAGTGTGTGTGTGTCTGTGTGTGTCTGTCTGCTGTCCACGACCACGTCCATGTCTGGCCTGGCCATGTATGAACGAACAGCCGGTGGTTGTCGAGCATCTCGTCTGCAACTCAGACCTGGCAGATCTTCTTCATGTTCTGTACGGTGGTCTTACGAAGGCCAGCACATCGGTTTCAACTGGTGGCACATCAGTGCAGTCACGCACCGGTTATCGATGGACACTCTTCAAATCGGCACTTGGAATTGATCACTCGAGAGGAGGAGCAGGAGAGCTCCTCTCAGTTACCTGAATCTGTTCATTTCCTGGCTGCGCCACCTCATGTCGGCTCCGCGGAACACCGCCGTCCTGAACAACCTCATCGGCCGGACGCCGACGCTGTGGTACCTCGGCGAGTCCCCCACGACCATCCGACGGCCGCGCCGGCGGCAAGGCGCTACTGCACACGGTGCGCGCGGTGGCCATCGACCCGTACTACCCTGGCGACCGAGGCCTCGCGTTCGACGATGAGGGCAAGCTGAGGGAGCATTATGGGCTGGATGTCGAGCAGTGCGTCGCTGCGCTCGGTGCGGCGCGCGGCAACTTCCACACAGTACTGCTTCCACCAGGAGTACGCAGACGACGCGGGCAGCCGCCACGGATTTGCTCCGGGACGAGGAGAGGTTCGTGAAGATGATCCTCAGACAGCAGCTTCCTGTTTTTATCGCAAAAAAGAAAAAACAGCTTCCTGTTTCGTGTTGTGCTGTTTTGCTTTTTTCTTTTCTTTTGGACATGGATTGCCTCGTCAGTGCTATCTGACTCGTATCGCGTATTTGCTATATTAATATAGCCGGTGCATGCCTGATTCGAAGAGCACAACTACTTCTTGCTCGTCTTCGGCCCCATGTTCGGCAGGATTGGCACCCGCGTCAACGGCGTGGACGACGAACGGGCGGCGGCGCCCGTCACTGCGGAGCAATTCGTACTGCACTCGACTGGCGCAGCACGCCGACGAGGCCAGGCTCGATCTGCTGGGAAACAGGTCCACTTCACCGCTGTCAAACTGTTCGCGCCGGCTCGTGCTGTCGTCTAAACCTCCGCTCCGTCGAGCCTAGGCGGCTGCCTACTGATCGATCGGCACGGAAGGATCAGCTGTCGACCATGGCGATCTCCTGCTGTCTAGCAGTGGCGGCATTGGTGCGACTTGGGCGGCGTTGGCGATCTCGGGATCATGCAGCAGAAGCTGGGCGAGCGGCAGCTGGACGACCTCTCCTCGGCCACGACCACCACGAACTCGCCCTCCAGATAGCACCGAAGGAAAACCGGCCACAGGTCGCTCGCGCGAGGGAGATTCCGGGGCATCTCCTCTAAACCCTAGAAGGCCACCATCGCTCTTTCTTCCACCGGCCGCTGCCGCCGCCCGGGCCGGCGGTGGGCAAGTTGCGCAGGCTCAGTCAATCCTCTTCGCGCGGGGGTGGCCACCATGGGGCAGCGGGCGGCAGCACACGCCAGAGCTGTGTTTGGTCGGCGGCTCGGATGGGAGGCTTAGAGGAGAAGATGGGAGAAATGGTGCAGACCTAGAGGCAAGGTCACTCCATATCGGTCTCTCTTGGCCTGATCTGTGGGTTTTGTCATGGGTTTGAAAGGGCCGAAGGTTGGTCCGCTCGTTCCGTTCGCCGAAAGCCAACTGGCAGTGTGGGCACTGCAGGATCGGCCTAAATAATGGTGATGGTCCTAGGGTTCCTTCCGCGTGAAGACGAAGATGTGATGGTTGTCTGTCCTCGTTGATCTGGCATAAAGCGGTGTGTTCCAGAAGGCTACGCTGACAAACTCGGGTTGATAGCCCACATGCGACGTCTTTGCAAGGAATTCTCTCACATGCGACGTCGTTCGAACGAATAGCCCACATGCGATGGGTTTTGGCAAAGAAATAGCTGGCATGCGACACATGCCAGCACACCGATAAAACGGTCATCAGGGACACAATTATGTTGGTTAGGGTTCAGTTTGGGTTAAGACAAACACATGACAGTTAAGTTAATATCTGAATTGGCAAAAAAACTATCTAAACGAGTCGACCGTCCGTTTCCTACCCAGCCCGCGCGTGTCACTCCCTTGTAGCTAGCGGCGGCGGCGGAGCTCACCATCCTTGTAAAGCGGCGGCGGCAGCACATTCTCGCCGGCGGCGACGGCGGCGGAGATTTCCTTCTACGGGGAACTCGGTGAGTTGCATCTTAAGCACTAATTCTCCGCCAATCCTTCTGAATTTAGATCTGAGCATGGACCCATTTGAACCCTAGATTGTGGCCGCCGAGTGTGCTGAACGAGGGGAACGAGATGGAGCCGCCTTCTAATAGGTACTACATGCACCTCTGTACCTTTTTTCTATTTGATTTTAGCCTCGCTAGCTCACAGTGGCCGCCACCATCGAAAAACAGGGGAGGCGATGGCGGGGGCGATGATGTTCCCAGTACTACCCCTGGCACTTTTCAGTTGTCTATAAGATTGTTTCCCTGTAGAGCAATGTTAGCTGATGGTAGCATGCATCCCATTGAGAGAGAGACAACTGTGCTATTGGAGATCAAATTTTGTGACCTTGATCCCCAAGAACTACAAATAATGGAAGAGCAGGCTATGAGGAATGTGGTTGAAAAAATTGGGGAGAGTGTTCTTTGGGGGCCAGAACAAGAATTAAGTTTGTTACGATACGATGATTGGAAAGGTGAGTATGTTAGGATTGAGGATGGGGACGAAATGGTTGAGGAAATCGATCGACAGAAGGGCTGGGATAGCAAACATGCTGAGTTTTGTGTAGAGCTGATAGAACTGAAAGGTGATTCGAGGGTTGGATATGTTCCCTCCAAATTGGCTACACAGATGGCAGAAGATGATTGGGCTGCAAAGAGGCACACTCAGCCCATTCTTACTGAAGTGACAGTGTTGACAGGAGAAGTTGTTGACAATGGTGTAACTGTTGATTGGAACACAGTTGATATAAATGACCAGACTGATTTGGTCATTGCACCAATATCTGACATTGAAATGGCCAATTTGTTCAGCATTCCTGTGGACGAGGAAGACAAAAAGAAGGAGAGTGATGAAGCTGATAATGATGGTAACAGATAAGCAAGACAGAATGATGAAGAAGATATAGATTCAGAGTTGATTGAAAATGCTACAACTGATGTAGATGATGCACATGATGATGAGTTTGTGTGTGTTTATGACAAAGAAAATCCAGTTATTGAAGTAGGAAGATTGTTTCCAACCATGGATGAGTTTAGGATGTGTTTCAGGACTTATGCAGTCAAACATGAGTTTGAAACCAAGACTGTGTGGACAGATAAAAGGAAGTTCTATGCAAAGTGCAAAGGTTTTGATGGTGGTGCCAAGCCTTGCAAGTGGTATATATTTGCTAGACGTCAACATGATGAAAGAACAATAAGAGTGAATCAAATTCCAAAACAGCATACTTGTATTACAACTTCTCAGAAAGTTACAACCATGACATCACAACTTTGGGTTGCTGAAAAAATCAGGCCTATTTTAGCCAAGACACCAAATACCACTACAAAGAAACTAATGACAGACTTGGAAAAGAATTACCCCATTAAGTTAAAGTATACTACAATGTGGAACGCAAAGCAAAGGGCAATGAAATAGTTATATGGTCATTGGCGAAACACCTTCAGAATGCTTTTTAACTTTAAAGCAAAAGTTGAAATGAGGTCACCTAGAAGTGTTGTGGAGATAGATACTGAGGTTACAGCAGATGAGAAAGTATATTTCTCCAAAATTTTCATGGCTTTGAAGTCTTGCATAGATGGCTTCAAAGCAGGCAGCCGTCCATATTTGAGCATAGACTCAACGTTTTTGACTGGCAAGTGGAATGGTCAACTTGCAGCTTGCAATGCTTTAGATGGACACAATTGGATGTTCTCTGTGGCAATTGGCATGTTTCAGTCTGAGACAAAGGCTTCATGGACATGGTTCATGATGTAGTTGAAAAGATGCATAGGGCCAGTCTCACCTTTGGCAGTTCACACTGATGCATGCAAAGGGCTTGAGAATGCAGTGAAGAATGTTTTTCCCTATTCTGAACAGAGGGAGTGCTTTGGCCATATGTGGATGAATATTATAAGGAAATTCAAAAGAGATGTTTATGGCAGGTTATGGCCAGCAGAAGCTACACTAAATCAACACATACATATCATGTTGGTAAGATAAAGGCAGAAACTGCACATTTGCCCCTTGGATGGACCAATACCATTCTCTATTATGGTATAGGTCTGGATTTAACACTGACAATGCCCATTGTTATGGACTTGGGTTTTGGAGAAGGAGGGAGCGCTGGAGACATCTATCGGCTAGCAAACAAGTACATAGGGGACAAAGGATTTACCCAGGTTCAGGCCTCGTAGAGGTCCCTACTCCTGCTTGTCTACACGTGGAATTATCGAAGGAGTCGAAAGTTACAATGGTGCGCAGATGCAATCTGGCAAGGGTTGTGGAAACTAGGGTTGCGTGTGTCCTCCTCGCCGCCCCCTCCTAGCCTTTATATAGATAGGCTAGGTCTCGGGTAGCAGGTCGAGTCGGTTACAAGTTAGGGTTTTCCCCTTCAAACTTTCTATCTTTAGCTTCTTCTTGTCCTTCAAGTAATCGAGAGTCCGTAGGTTACTCGAGTCCCTCCATCAGGCCTTTGGAGACACCGTGGGCCTGTATGTATTTGGACCGTATATACCAAGCTCGAGTACTTGTAGGGTATACCCATGTCAGTAGCCCCCGAGTGTCCAGTGGAATCGCAGATTCGACTGGGGACTTTTTGAAGCCTTCGAGTGCCTAAATGAGTATATTTCGATTGATTTTATTTGTGTCATAGGGATTGTTGATATACGTGCCTGATATAACCCAAGTATCGGTATCAGTTAACCACCTTAGGGTGAAACACGCAATCTACTCAAATTCGAGTCCCTGGACTCGAATCCGGAAAAGTGCTGGTGTAATTCGACTCAGGCCGCGGAGGTCTTACAGGAGTCGAATTCCAGTTATATGGGTGTGAGCACTTGACGCGTCCGTCAAGGCATGTTCATCGTGCCTGTAGGCACGGATATGTTTCTGGTAGTGCGTAGTTAAATGCGTTGCCAGGCCTTATTCAGGTCTTACCTTCACGCCGTAGGCGCAGCATCCGAATTTTATCATCGCGGAGACGATTCGGGTAACCCAGGAGACGCAATCTCTTTGTAGGGGAAAAATTATGAGGCGGTGTCGCCATGAGTTTCGAGTGTGGATGTTATCAACACACAGTTTTTTGTACAAATAATCATAGGGTGCGTGACCAGCGCTCCCTATGGGAGTAGCCCCCGAGTGTCTGGTTGAGTCGAAGACTCAGGCAGGGACTAAAGAATTTTTGCGACTGCTGTCTTCTTTAGCTTGCTTGTTTCAGTCGATGACTTAGGCAGGTACTAAAACACTTTTGCGACTGCTGTCGTCTTTTGCCTGCTTGTTTCAGTCGATGACTTAGGCAGGTACTAAAACACTTTTGCGACTGTTGTCGTCTTTTGCCTGCTTGTTTCAGTCGATGACTCAGGCAGGTACTAAAATACTTTTGCGACTGCTGTCGTCTTTTGCCTGCTTGTTTCCGGCGCTCCCTATGGGAGTAACACATGTCCATAATCGAAATGTGTTTCGAGTGGTTGGGTTTGCTTTTGTGATTGTCCATGTTCCTGCAACAAGAAAAAGAAAAGTTGTAGGGTGCGCGGCCAGCGCTCCCTATGGGAGTAGCCCCCGAGTGCTTGGTGGAGTCGAAGACTCCAGCAAGGACTAAAAATAGTCGAAGTTTTCCACTTCATAGCCTTGGTGACGTCAGTGCTGACGCTTGTATGACCTTAGTTGCCCGCGTGAGCGAGTTTGACGGGACGTGACGATCGGTGGGTCCCACTTTCTGACTTTGATTTGACTGGGCGTGCGTATCTTATTTTTAACTGTGCCTCCTCGATTTCCGCGCGTAATGGTAGAAGTGGGGGGACGGTTCGCGCTTCCTCTTCTCCACGTGTCCAACGTGATGCGTGCCACGCGTCCAATAGGGTTTTTGTCAGCCGTTGGATTGCATCTCCTAGGGGTTAAGTAGCGATGCTGCAGCGGTAATTTCCCATCTGCGCTCTTTCTTCCTTCCTGCCATCGCCATTGCTGTTGCTTTTCTGCTTTCCCCTGCGCCCATCTTCTCCACGACGCTGGACCAGCTCCGTTCGTTCCCGAGCTACTTCCTTCGCTCACATCGCCGCCGCAAAATAGGGAAGAAGAATGGAGGCCCTGTCGTTGATTCTGCGGCCACCGTTGCTGCGGCAAAGAAGAAAGGTGGCTCTGCTGCTGCGGGCACCAGCACCACCGCCAGCGGGAAGAAGAAGGTCGTAGGCACCCGTGTGACCAATGGCGCGTGGCGCCCCTCTATCATCAAGGCGTCGGATCTCCGTCTTCTTCGCTAAGATGGAGTTATCTCTGCGGTAGTCGCCGATGCGCGCGTCCCCAGCGGTGAGACCATTCCTGCTCCTCCCGCTGGTTTTCGAGTGATGTTTCTTGCATTCATCATTCGCGGTCTTTCCTTGCCTCTTCACCCCTTTCTTCGGGGTCTTCTTTGTTTCTATGGGCTCCAGCTCCATCAGCTGTCCCCAAATTCACTCCTCCACATCACTTGTTTCATCACTCTCTGCGAGTGCTGGCTTGGAATCGAGCCACACTTTGGTCTTTTCAAGCACATCTTTAAATTGAAGTGTCAACCCACATCTGGCTCTTTAGTTTATGACGTAGGTGATTGCGGAATCCACGTCGACCCATCCGCCACCTACTTCGATATCAAGCTTACCAAGTCCGTCCAGGGATGGAGGGACAAATGGTTCTATGTTCGCGACCAGAATGCCAAGGTCGAGTACTTTGGACTCGCGCCTTTCGATCCCGCGACTCCCTGCAAGAAGATGCATTCTTGGAAGAACGTGATCATGCCTTCCTAACTCGCAGAGACAGACGTGCTATATCAGCGCATCCGCGACCTCGAGAGTCGCATAGGCGCAGAAGAGGGAGGTTGCGCCCTTGTCAGGACTTGGCTGCGTCGTCGCGTCCAGCCTCTCTAGGCCAGGGTCCATCCCATGTTTCAATGGGGTGGCGCTGATGATGCCACTCGCGTGTCTGCTGATGGCATGTCCGCGAGTGAGGTAGATAAGAGGGTGCGACTGGTCACGAAGTACACCCTCAAGGATGTGCTTCCGAACGAGCCAGTCGTTCCTCCTTTCGATGCTTCGAATCCCCCTCCTGAGGTACAATTGTGCTACGTAGTAGCTTATTTTCTCGATTGCGTTTTCTGTTGCTTATCTGTTATATTTGCTGGTCTTTACTGTTTGCATGCAGGAGTGGGCGGCGTCGCCTTGTATGCCTCCCCTCCCTGAGGGGATTATTCCTCGTGAAGCTTTGGAAGAGGATGAGTCTGAGTCGACTGTCCCTTCTGATGCGGAAGAGGAAGCCCCCGAGTCCGAGAGCCCGGATACTCGGAAGCGTTCGCGTAGCGGGGATTCTGACGCGTTGACTCCTTTAACTCTAGGAGGCGCGGCTGTTGGCGCGCAGTCGCCAATTCCCGCCATTCCTGTGAGGGCTGTGGCACCGTCTTCTCGCAAGAAGATGCGATTTCCCAAGGAGTCTTCGTCGGAGTCGGCGGAGGCCATGATTGATCTTGACAAATTTGACTGGTAATTTTGTTAGTGCATTCATTCTTCTCTGTTTTCTTCTTGCTGGCTTTGCCCTGGAGTTTGCCCTTTCTGAGCGCGGATTTTGTCTTGCAGTCAAGAGGCATCGTCATCTTCTGGCGATGTCGAATTTTTGAAGGAATCGGGAGTCGCGACTTCAAGGGCCAAGGTAGAGGTCGAGCGCGCTCCTTCTCCGGTGGCGGCCCACTCCGGGCACAATTCTTCGAGCTCTCCTCACGTAGGGGAGCATCGAGTAGTTGCTCGGATGACGGTTCAGCAAACTTCTTCGGAGTCGCTGGAGGACCATGTAAGTATAGCTTTCCTTCTTTTTTAATGTGGTAGTCAATCGCCTTTTGTTGCCCTCTCTGATTCCTTGCTTTGTGCAACAGCTCCTTGTACGGGAGGCCGCGCAAGTGGTGGAGCAGGTGATGGTGATGGGTCGCCAGCATGCAATGCTGGAGCCGCGTCATCGTGTTGTCGAAAGTGAGTGTTCTATACTTATTCTTTTCGTCTTCTCTATGTTTTGGTATAATCGACTGACAGCCAATTATTGACTGCCATGTAGCTGAGCATAACGCTTTACTGCGCGATGTCGCCACGTTGGAGAAGACGCTAGCCGCAGCTGTGAAGGGGCGCGACGAGGCAATCGCGGCTCGTGATGAAGCCCAGAAGCGCGAAGAGGATCTGCGCGCCTCCTTTGCGGCCAGGGAGAAGTTGTTCGAAGAGCAACTGTTCTTCTCTTCCTCTCAGGTACCTTTACTGACAGATATTTTATTGATGTTCTTCTCTTCCTTTGTAGTGCCGGTGGCACTAGAAGTTTGATCCATGTGTGTATTTTGGTGTAGATGCTGGCGGCTTGAGTTTTGATCCACAAGCCCTTTGTCGCGATGACGCTCTGGCGGGCGCGGTATCTGCGGTCGAGGATCGTAGCGCCGCTATCCAAAATACGCTGTCCAAGGCCAGGGCCACCCTGAGTCGCCTCCGGGAGGAGCTGATGCCGAAGGCAGAGCTGGTCGACAATGTGGAGGAGCTGGTGGAGTCGCTCGCTGGGGGTGTGCCTGCCACGTACAAGAACTCCCTCCGCGCAGCTGGCGCGACCATGTCGCTTGCCATGGTGCAAGCCCACAGAGTCGAAGTAGATCCTTCTGCGGTGTCGAAGACGATGCCTATTGGCGCGGATGGTCAGCAGGTAGTATTCGCTCCTTTTGCGACTGCCTGTGCCAAATATAGCCATTCCTTGATAAACACGGTTGCCAAGTATTCGGAGGAGCTCAATCGTGCAAAGAAGGCGGCGAAAACTTCGACCTCAGGGGCCGGCAGAAAGTCAGTGGCATCTGATACTGCCACGGACTTGATGAAGCCCCGAAGTCATCGAAGTCGAAGAAGCCAGCTGCCTCGTAGTTAGTTTCTTTGTAATAGTTGATGAATTTCTCTTTTGATTGGAGAACATGCCTGTCGGTGAATGTGTTTGTAGATACTTTTATGCTGATCCTGAATGTATCTGTTACTTTTGACTTTTGAGTTGGTCGCCTTATTTGCCTCAGGCTTGATTTTTGGTAGGGTACGTCAAGTGGTCCTGTGGGGGGAACCCCAGACTCGCCATCTCTTGAGGATACAATGGCACCACCATGCTCCAGGGTAGAGGAGCTTTCTTTGCTTTCGCGACTTCGTGATCGCGTTAAGCAACTGGAGCGTGAGTTGCCCGTGATCCGCGGTAGCGCGGACGTGTGGAAGTCAAAGGCTGAAAAAGCCGCCGCCTGCGAGCAATATCTGCTTGGCGAGGTGACGCAGTTGGGCGACCAGTTTAAGTGTTAGTTTGCTCATCCTCGTCTTTTCCTTTGTAGTTAATCGCAATGGTACGTTGTACTCATGTTGTTGATGCTGCTTCGTGTAGTTGTTAGCGCACGCCATCCGCAGGAGGAGAGGGATAGGATTGCCATCCGTCTTCATGATCTCACCCAGGAGCAACTGCAGGAGGGTGGATACTTCTGGGTAGATCATGATCGTGCAACTGCGTTGGCGACCCTGTAGGATCGCGCCTCGCGAGTGCTGCTCATTCTGAAGAAGTCGCAGTCGTGTTTGAAGAACATCTATCGGGCGATGTTCCCGCTGGATGATACTCCATCAAGCCTGCTGGCTCTCCTGACCAAATTTCAAGATATGTCCGCGGTTCGCGAGTGCGTGAGGCAGCAGTTGGTGGCTGGTGCCAAGGCTGCCCTTTCCATGGTGCGTTTGCACAGGCCTGATGTGGATGTCGCCGCCATTGCCTCTGGGCCACCGGCGCCACCAGTAGGATCTTCCTGGAACATGGTGCCGCATTATCAGGCGGTGGACCGTCCAGCCGAGGATGTCGTCGACTTCTTCGAGGAACAAACTAATGTTCTTCTGTTGCAAGGGTAGCCAAATATGTATCCTGCACATAAGTGTACTAGTGTTGTAAAGCTCGTATACATTTGTAGATAGTTTACTGTTGAATGTGTACAAATAGCTTTAAGCGTGGGGTGCGTTGCACTTATGCGAGTCCTTTTTATTAGCCTAGCCATCTTTGTTTCTTTCCCTTGTCAACCTGTCAGGTGCGTTGCAGCTGGGTTGATTTTGTGTTAAGGGGTTCGATTGATGTGCCAACTACTCAGGATGTCGCGTAATTGTTCGAAGAACATATGTGTATAGGGTGGTGTAGCCCCCCGAGTATGAAAAATTGACAAAGTAAAGGAGAACACGGAGTTTTGGGGCACTTAGATTTTATTTATTCGGAGAACAGTACGAAGTACAATGTGCGGCTAAGTAGCCTTGGCTGAATAGCCTTATTTGCGATGCAAAAGTAAAGAAAAACGACTAAGGGTAGAAGCGTCGCAGTTGTGCGACGTTCCAAGGGTTGGAGTGTGCGACTCCTGTCTCTAAATCTTGAAGGCGATAGGCGCCACCTGGGATTACTTTTGTAATCACGTACGGTCCTTCCCAGGGGGACTCGAGCTTGAGATGCCCCTGCTGCTTCAGTCGCAGGACTAAGTCACCTTCGACGAAGGATCTGGGGCGAAGCCTTCTGCTATGGTAGTTGTGCAGGTTCTGCTGGTAGATCGTAGATCTTTCTGCGGCGATTTCTCTTGCTTAGTCAAGGAGGTCGACGAAGTCTTCGAGTGCTAGGGATGACTCCTGCTCGCTGTAGGCGACTATGCGTGGCGCTTTGTACCGTACCTCGGCGGGTAGTACTGCCTCTGCTCCGTGTACCATAAAGAATGGTGTGTAGCCGGTGGCGCTGTTTGGAGTTGTACGCAGGCTCTAGAGTACGGATTGCAGTTCGTTTGGCCAGCAGCCCGCGGCTTGTTCGAGTGGTCGAAGGAGTCGCTTCTTGATGCCGCTGCAGACGAGCCCGTTTGCCTTTTCCACCTGACCGTTGGTCTGTGGGTGTTCTACTGAGGCGTAGCTGATGTTGATCCCCAGGTTCTCGCAGAATTCTTGGAACTCCTTGGATGTGAAGTTCGTTCCATTGTTGGTGATGATGCTGTGTGGCACGCCGAAGCGGTAGACGATGGACTCGAAGAACTTGACTGCGCTGTGCCCTGATTGCTTGATCACTGGCATGGCCTCAATCCACTTGGTGAATTTGTCGACTGCGACCAAGAGGTAGACGTAGCCTCCTTGCGAGGACCTTGGAAGTTTGCCAACCATGTCGAGTCCCCACTGAGCGAAGGGCCGGGCCAATGGAATAGGTCGTAGTTCTGCGCCTGGTGCGTGTGGCTTGTCCGCGAATCGCTGACAAGCGTTGCACTTTTGGACTATATCCTTGGCGTCGCACATGGCCGTGGGCCAGTAAAATCCAGCTCGTAGAGCTTTGGCAACGAGGGCGCGACTGTCGGCGTGGTGCCCATAGGTCCCTTCATGGATGTCGAGGAGGACTGCTCTTCCATCGGCTAGGGAGATGCATCGTTGTAACACGTCTGTGATGCTGCGTTTATACAGTTCACCGTTGATAACGGCGAATGCCTTGGAGCATCGCGCGATGTGTCGTGCGTCTGTCGGGTCGTCCGGTAGGCGCTTGCTCAGGAGGTACATAATGTACGGCTGCGTCCAGGATTGTTCGATCATCATGACGCTCATAGGTCCCTCGAGTCCTGTGTCGAGCTCTAAGTAATCTAGTGTCATTGGCTCATTGGGTGGCGTAGCCCCCGAGTCCATTGCTGCGCTTGTTTTCTTCTCTACGACCTTTGGCTTGATGGAGCGTTCGCATATGCGCTCGAGAAATACCCCAGGTGGTATGGGTGCGCAGGTGGAGCCTATGTTGGCGAGCGCGTCTGCCTCCTCATTGCTTTCGCGACCTATGTGTCACAACTCGCAACCATCAAAGTCTCCTTCTAGTGTGTCGTAGAGGTCGCGGTATGCGATCATATTGTCGTTCAGTGCGTCGCACTCGTGCATTGTTTGGTTGACGACCAGCTTGGAGTCGCCATATATGATTAGCCTCTTTGCGCCGCAGGATTTTGCCATTCTCATCCCATGTAACAGGGCCTCGTATTCAGTCTCGTTGTTATAGGCTGTGAACTGCATTCGCAGGATGTATTTCAACTTGTCCCCTTGAGGCGATGTCAGTATGACACCTGCTCCTGCTCCATCTTTCCTCTTGGACCCATCGAAGTGCATTTTCCAGAGGTAGGACATGTCTGGCTTGTCCGGGAGTTGGTTTTCCATCCAACGTACGAGGAAGTCAGGGAGGACTTGCGACTTGATTGCGCCGCGCTTTTCGTATGTGATGTCTCGTGGAGACAGTTCGATTCCCCAAAGCGCGACTCGCCCTCTAGCGTTAGGGTTATTGAGGATATGTCCCAATGGGGCGTCGTTGACTACCACGATTGGATGTTCCTGGAAGTAATGGCGCAGTCGCCGGGCGGTTATAAAGACGCCATACGCCAGCTTCTGGTAGTGCGGGTACCGATGTTTTGTTGGCGTGAGGACCTCGCTGAGGTAGTATACCGGGCGTTGTACGCCATTGACCTTGTTTTCCTCAGCCCGTTCGATGACGAGCACTGTGCTAACCACTTGGTTGGTGGCGGAGATGTACAGCAGCGGTGGTTCCCTTTCTCGTGGAGTTACCAATACTGGCGAGGTGGATAGCAGGCGCTTGAGGTCCTCGAATGCTTCTTGCGCTTCATTGGTCCACTCGAATTTGTCAGCTTTGCGGAGGAGCTGGTAGAAGGGCAGCGCCTTTTCTCCCATTCGACTGATAAATCGACTGAGGGCCGCGATTCGTCCGGCTAGTTGTTGAACGCCTCTTATGTTCTTTGGCTTCTCCATGGCCAGTATGGCCTTTATCTTTTTCGGGTTTGCCTCAATCCCTCTCGCGGAGATGAGATACCCGAGCAGCTGCCCAGATGGTACACCGAAGGCGCATTTGTCTGGATTGAGCTTTATCCGGTAACGATCGAGATTGGCGAAGGTTTCGCGCAAGTCGTCGATTAGAGAGGCTTCTTCCTTGGTTTTGATTACTATGTCGTCGACATAGACTTGGATATTGCGACCTAGTTGCTCTTTGAGGCAAGCCTGCATGCACCACTGGTACGTAGCTCCTGCGTTTTTTAGCCCGAAGGGCATTGTGTTGTAGCAGAACACGCCAAAGGGCGTTGTAAACGCGGTCTTCTCCTGGTCCTCCTCCTTCATTCGAATTTGGTTATAGCCTGAGTAGGCATCGAGGAAGCAGAGGCGCTCGCATCCAGCGGTGGAGTCGATGATTTGATTGATCCGTGGTAGCGGGAAGTGATCTTTTGGGCAGTGCTTGTTTAAAGAAGTGAAGTCCACGCACATCCGTAGGATATCCGTGTCCTTTTTTGATACCAGCACCGTATTGGCGAGCCAAGTGCTTTCCTTGATCTCACGTATGAATTTGGCCTCGAGGAGTCTGTTGATCTCCATTCCGACTGCCTGTGCCCGTGGCCCAGACAGTCGCCTGATTGTTCGCTTGACTGGCCTTGCGTCAGGGTTGACGTTGAGTGCGTGCTCGGTGAATTCCCTGGGAACTCCTGGCATGTCCGCAGGACACCAGCGAAAATTTCCTAGTGCTCACGGAGGAATTCGACGAGCGCTAGTTCCTATGCGGGACTTAAGTTGTTGGCGATGAGGGCCGTTTTAGCAGGATCTGATGGATGGACCTGCACCTTCTTTGTGTGCACAGATGAGTCGAAGGAGAGGTCAGGTGAGCTTGGCCTACTCAGGGGGGCAGACTGTTGTCTGTCGTTTCCTTCAATCACGCGAGCTCCTCCTGCATGCCGAAGGACTGGGAGATTCTGTTGAATTCCCTGTCGCAACTGTCAGATCGCTCGAAGCTCCCGTTGATCGTGATGATGCCGCTGGGACCTGGCATTTTCATCTGCAGGTAGGCGTAGTGGGGTACTGCCATGAACCTAGCGAACGCGACACGTTCGAGGATGCAGTGGTATTGTGAGGGCCAGTCGACGACCTCAAAGTCGATGCGCTCGCGCCGGAAGTTCCTTGGCGTGACGAATATGACGTCGAGGTTGATTTTGCCTAGGGGGTATACGCCTTTCCCTGGGACGATGTCGTGGAACGTTGTGTCCGATGCCTCCAAGCAGGTTAGAGGGATCCTCATTGCTCGCAAGGTACTCACGAATATTAGGTTGATGCCGCTTCCGCCATCCATGAAGACGCGACTCATGTCGAAGCCTCCAATTTGCGCCTCGAGTACGAGGGGCAATGACCTGGGCGAGGTACTTGAGGCGGGTGGTCGCGTTTGTCGAAGGTAATGCACGACTCACTACCACTGAGGTACTCAGTGGTGGATGGTGGCGAGTGCGTGGCCAAATTGACTTGGCGAGTGATGGCCTTCTGCACCCTATTTGAGGGGCGCCCCTTTTGGATCATCATGGTACCCATGGCCCTTGGGTATGGTTCGCCTCCGTGGTGCTGGTTCGGTGTAGCTCCGTTCGAGGGTGGCCCAGGTGGTGGTGGTGGTGCGCCATGTGCCACGGCGCCTGGAGCGGCTCCATAGCCTCTTTCGACTACATTGCGGTTCATCCGAACCAATCCCTCATGTAGCTTGAGGAACTCGCGGTAGTCCTTGAGGAGGTGGCTGGACTTTCTCTTGGCATCATGCTTGTCGATGTAGAAGTGTACCGTGCATGTCCCGGACAGTTTTTCCTCGATGGAGGTCGCGGGTGCTTCATCGCGAGTGCGGCGTTGCCATACTTGCGTGGTTTTCCCGGAGTCGCGGTACCCGCCGCTGCGGTATCCGCTGTTGCGGTTATCGTCGCGTCTTTCGGCGTAGCCGGCTGCGACCATGTTGATGTCATCGCAATCGTCATAGACGCGCATGCGACGCTTACTCCGGTGGTCGCGTCTTCGTTCGAGTTCTGCCTCCTCATCAGAGTGAACGCGGTTCTTCACTGAATCTTCTCCATCAGCCCACCGATTCGCGATCTCCATCAGGTGGTCTATGGTCTGGGGCTTTGAGCGGCCTAGCTCCTCCCTGAGTTCCATGCGGCGGACACCACCGTTGAATGCATCAATCGCGCGGTCTTCCGAGATGTTCTCCGCAGAGTTCTTGATGATGGACCACCTTTGGATGTAGGAGCGCAGTGATTCGCCAGATCTTTGCTGGCAGCATCTCAGTTCTTCGATTGAGGCAGGGCGTTTGTACGTGCCCTTAAAGTTGTGCACGAAGCTGTAGACCAGCTCATCCCAGCTACGAATGGATCCGCGTGGGAGGTTATTGAGCCATGCCCGGGCGGCGCCCTGCAGCTGTAGCTGCAAGCATTGCATGGCAGTACTTCGACTGCCTCCATGTAGTCTGACGAAAGAGATGTGATCCTCCAGCTAGATCTTGGGGTCCTGCAGACCGTCAAATTTCGGGTTCTCCGAAAGGAGTTTGAACCCTTTAGGCATTCGCTTTTGCCTGATGGATCTGCTGAAGCATCTAGCGCCGCAGAGCTCCCCATCTTCTTCTTCCGAGTCAGTCAACCGAGCACGTCGTGCCCTTGACTTGTCGATCTTGCGCTGCGTGAGTTCATCGCGTGCATCGTAGTCGCGACCGTGTCGCCGTGAACGGCGGCGCCTAGACAGGTCGTGACTGTCATCGCTGGACGAGGGCGAGGAGTAGCGCTTTGCTAATGCTTTGCCCTTTTTCGGGTCTGGTACCGGTAACTTGTCGAGGGCGGCCTCGATTAGCCCCAGGCCCGTGATCATAGATCGGTGCATGGCCGTTCGGGGATCTCCCGCCGGTGGCTGGTTATTGAGAAGGTACATGGTGGCCGCTGTCACCGCGGCTTGTGGTGTCCTGGGAACCACGTTGCCTCTCGTGTTGACTGTCATAGAGCCGAAGTCGAGGACTTTCGCGGCGTCTATGCGTTCTTGTTTGGTGACGTGAGCCATCCGCGATTGCCTTTTCCTGGCGAGGTGCTCGTTGCCTCTTGAGGAGTATCCTCCGTAGGAGGAGAGCCCAGCGCGACGAAGGCTTGACTCGTCCGCCGCCTTTTTACGTGCCTCGAGTTGCGCGATTGCTTGTTTTTGGCGCTTGAATTCCTCTTTTAGGAGCCAGTGGTAGCCCATCAACAGTTCCTGCAGGGACCCGAAGGGTAGAGGTGCATCTCGTAGGGCTTCGCGGCAACGTTCCTACTCTTGCTCATTGAGCCTGATCACGACGCGTTCGCCGGTTTGCTCGTTGATTATGCTGGGAGGTTCGACTGCTCCTCCATTGCCGCCGTTGCCGGCATTGGGCGGGTCGGTGCCATTGCCGGTGTTACCACCGTTGCCGCGATTGGGCGGATCGGTGCCGCCTGCGTTGATGACGGCGCACATGAAGTGATTTGGGAAGCTGTTGCTTCCACAACTTTCAGATCCGGAACCGTGGGTTCCATCTTTAGTGGCCAGATCGCTTAGATCAGAGTCGCGACTGCTGTCGCTGACCATGTTCCCAACTACCGCCGGAGCATTGAGCTCACTGAGGGTGCCGATCGATGGAGGGAACCATGATGCTGGGGCAATCACCGGTGCCGTCGGCTGATCGGGCATGTGGAGCGTGCCCATCTGACCAACTTGGAAGCGGAAGCTCCCAATCGCCAGGCTGATTCCGTCGCACACGGACTCGAAGGCCGGGCGAGTAGCCGGCGTGTGGACGGTGAAGTCAAAGGCACCGAAAAGCTGGCGAATCTCCGTTGTTGCAGAGTTGTAGATCGCGTTTGATGGGGCCGAAGAAGCCGCAACATCAGCACTCCCAATTCCCACAGACGGCGCCAATTGACGAGGGTTTAACTCGTCAATGACCATTGTTATGGACTTGGGTTTTGGAGAAGGAGGGAGCGCTGGAGACATCTATCGGCTAGCAAACAAGCACACATGGGACAAAGGATTTACCCAGGTTCAGGCCTCGTAGAGGTCCCTACTCCTGCTTGTCTGCTCGTGGAATTATCGAAGGAGTCGAAAGTTACAATGGTGCGCAGATGCAATCTGGCAAGGGTTGTGGAAACTAGGGTTGCGTGTGTCCTCCTCGCCGCCCCCTCCTAGCCTTTATATAGATAGGCTAGGTATCGGGTAGCAGGTCAAGTCGGTTACAAGTTAGGGTTTTCCCCTTCAAACTTTCTATCTTTAGCTTCTTCTTGTCCTTCAAGTAATCGAGAGTCCGTAGGTTACTCGAGTCCCTCCATCCGGCCTTTGGCGACACCGTGGGACTGTATGTATTTGGACCGTATATACCAAGCTCGAGTACTTGTAGGGTATACCCATGTCAGACATCAAGTGTGATCATATAAACAACAATTTGGCAGAAAGTTTTAACAACAGAATTAAGGACTTCAAAGAGTTGCCTGTCCATGACATGGTTGACCAGATTAGGATCATGATCATGAAGTTGTGGCAATTGAGAAGAAGCCTTGTTGATCTTCTACAAGGGGATAAGTTGCCTGCTGTAGTGCAGCAGGTAGTCAACAGGAGCAGAAATCTTCATAATTTGTGTGTGGAAAAATCATCACTATTTGGTGCTGAAGTTAGAGATACTAAGACTGGAAGAAGGCATATTGTTAACACTGATTTGCATGAATGCAGTTGCAATGAGTGGCAACACACTAGAAAACCTTGTGAACATGCAATACTTTTTTTAGCCTCCAAACCCAGGCTAAATATGCACCCATATTTGCATGAATATTATTCAGTACAAAAATTCAAGGCAGCATATGCAAATCCAATTCCACCACTTACAGATCAGTCTCAGTGGCCTGAAGTTGATATTCAATTCACCTTGTCCCCTCCTTTGATGAGAAGAAAGGCTGGCTGGCCTCAACAGAGTAGATTCAAGGCTTGGTTTGAGAAAGGTGGGAGCAGAAAGAAGGGAAAAAATATGAAAAGAATAATGGCAAGCCAAAAAGGGCACAAAAAGGTAACAAAAATAGATGCAAGAGATGTGAAGAACTTGGCCACCGAGCTGGATCAGCCAAATGTCGCTACACTCCTTCAAAGTATGTCCTTGTTCATCCAAAAAATTCATTCAAAAGGCTTTTGTTTATGTTTATGATGATTATTTGCAATTAACAAACCCATTTTGCTTTTCAGGAAGGATGATTTTGAGCCCCTTGTGGTTGAAACTTGCTGGCCAACGAAAAAAGCAAGAATTGGAGGGGGGGTAGAAAGAAGAGAACTGAGCAGATTGTGTTAAGTTGTGATAACGGAGTGCAAAATCAGCCACCTGAGTCACTTTTGGATGTGACAGCTGCTTGTTCAGATGCAATTATGGATGTGCAAGAAGAAGCACATTTGGATTCAATTCAAGCTCAAGGTGAAGTTGTTTTGGAGGTTCACATGCAAATTGAATCAAATTTGGAGTTGCAAACTGAACCTGTTCAGATGCAAATCGAATCAAATTTGGATTCAAGTCCAGCTCAAGGTAGTGTTATGATTGGGGGGCCTTTCGAAAGTGAACATCCAAAGAAAACAAGGAGCCTGGTTGTTCTTCTTGGTGGAGATCCAACAATAACAAGTGAAGAACCTGCTTGCAAGAGAAACAAAAAGAGTGGAAAGAGGAAGAAATCGAGTGTAAAGAGGAAGTGATGTAATTTTTATGATACTAAGTTGATTGCAAACTTGTGTGATGTATGTTTGTTTGAGCTTTCATTCGTGAAAACTTGTAATTTGTAATAATGCTACTTGTACTTGAATTTGAGCCGAAATTCAAATTTGAGCCCAAATTCAAATTTGATGCTAAATTTGAATTTCAACCTATGTATCTATTTGCACAATTGTATGTTTGTTTGAAATTTCAATGCTTTCTCATATATCATACACATCCCGTGATCAATCCGATCCCTTTTGGTGCCCCCAACACTAAGACATGAGAAATGTGTTAGAAATGAGCTCCAAAGCTAGGGTAAACGACCCCATTTCTAACAAACTTTTTCTTCATCGCGTTCACAACCCCTACGACGCCCACTACCTCCTCGGCCAGGTGTACCGGTGTGGATGCGAGTTCATCGCATTCACCGCCTACAACGTATTCACAAACTTCTACAACATCTTCCCCACCGTGAACGGCATGCACGCTCTCCCCTACGAGGACGAAGAGTGAGAGGCCAAGGAGTGGCCAAGGAGGAGGGGTGCAGCCAGAAGATGAAGAAGAAGGGGATCCGAAGAACAAGACGTTCCGTTGCATGTGTCGAGTTATAGTTAACCCAAGTTATGTTGCTATTGGGTTATAATAGACCCTAGTTTTTATCATCGTACGTCGTCGTATGTGTCTGTCGTATGTGTCGGGTTATAGTTAACCCAACTTATGTTGTTATTGGGGTCCCGTTGTTATCGTTTTATTACTGTAATGTGGCCATCGTGCTTATAGTTCGTGCAAAAATCCCGAGTCATAACAGATACCGACACATAAAAACAAGTCTATAAATTTGAATGAGAGAATCACTTGTGCATAAAAATAAGGGCACCCAAAAATAAGAAAAGCACTTGTGCATGAAAAAGAAACTACACTTGTGCATAAAAAAGTAGACTATTACATTCCTCTACAAATTTTCAACAAAAAGAAACTAGACTTGTGCATAAAAAGAAGTCTATAAGTTCTCACATAAAAATGAGAGAAGCACTAGTTAGTCACAAAGTTTTCTTTTTTCCCGAGACTATAAATTTTCAACAAAAATAAGTATATAAATTTAAATGAGAGAATCACTAGTGCATAAAAATATGAGAAGGACTTGTGCATAAAAACCTCTGCATAAAAACAAGTCTATAAATTTGAATTATAGAAGCACTTGTGCATGAAAATAAGAAGCACTTGTGCATGAAAAAGAAACTACACTTTTGCATAAAAAAAGTAGTCTATTAAATTCCTCTATAAATTTTCAACAAAAAGAAACTAGACTTGTGCATAAAAATAAGTCTATAAATTTATGTCCAACTACCGAGACTTAGCCACAAAGTTTGTCCAATTTACATTTGCATACAAGCATTTCTATAAGTATACATTTTTTAGCATACATTGGTGCATATAAACAAGTGTTGCATTCTAGTTGGGTACCCTATTTTTTTGTCATACATTGGTGCATATAAATAAGTGTTGCATTCACTACACATTGCACGTTGAGCAGATGTTTTTTTTGGCGCACGTGGAGGTCGTTTACTATTGGGCCTGGCCGGCGTTTTATTTGAGCCTGGCCTTTCCTAGCACTACCCTGCACACTCACTGAATGCTTGCACTAACAAACTGAAGAAACTAAAACAGGGGAAACAGATCATCTCGAATTTTGTCGGAATTTGTGTTTCATTTTGCTACATAACATTACGTTCATCATAGTAAGATTACAAAACATTCTGACTATTACTCGACACTGATTCGCATTGTCTAACGACTAATGATCAGGAGATAAACAAAACCGAGAAAAATAGCACACAAATAAACAATTCCGGCCATCACATTGCCTTGCTTCTTCAATTCGATAATTTGCGTCATCTGCTTGTTAATTTTCTTCAGCTCGGCCTTCACTTCCGCATATCCCCACAGTACCAGCTGAAATGGGGTCGCCAGATGCCAAATGCTCCATCACCGATGTGTTCTCGAGCTCCCTGGGTGCGCACTCCAGCCGAATCCGCTCGATGTACACATCAAGCCACTCAAAATGCCCACATTTTGGCAGATCCTGAAATTTCAGATATGAACCCTAAATCCCAAATTGAATACAAATCACAAATTCTAATAAAAAAACAACAAATTGGAGCCCAATTGGAGCTAGGTAGATCTCACCTTCCCTGGCTCTGGTTTACTCTCACACTTCACAAATTCCCGGCCGAGGTTCCCATTCTTATCGGTGGTTGAGACCATCCGCTTCAGGGGCGCCGTACGGGGGCAATCAGGGCACCGCGTCATCGGCATCACACCATACCGAGGCCAGCGGTGGGAGGATGTACCGGAGCTCGACATCTGTCGCCGGTGTTGCCGCGCTTAGTCGCCGGAGAAGAAGAAGAAGAAGAAGAAAGGGGATCGGAGGATGGCACGGGCAGTGGCGAATGGCTCGGGCAAGACGACGGATCCGGCTCCTATTTTCTTTCACGTCGTGACCTGGATAAGTTGTGGGAGCCACGATCTGAGGTGGAAATGAGGTGGGACCCTTGCTCATAAGACGTCCTGTGGGAACCACCACGCTGAGCTGGATAAGCTGTGGGTCCCGCTCTCAAAACCGTCTCTGGCCATCACCACGCTCAGCTTGATAAGCTGTGGGTCCCACATGGCCCAGGTAAATCCAATTCTTAAGCTGTCTCGTGGGTTGTCGCATTGGGGCAATTCTTTTGCATGCAGACGTCGCATGTGGGCTATTTGTTCAAACGACGTCGCATGCGAGAGAATTCCCTGCAAAGACGTCGCATGTGGGCTATCAACCCGACGAACTCCCATGGGTGCATCATGACTGAAGTTTGCTAGATCGGAAGAAATTCGGCCGTGCGCATCCGTGTTTTTTCTGGCCCTTTGGTTTCAGAGAGAGTATTACGAAGCTCTGCTATCTATTATCATCATGTGTCATGTCTTTGACGGTCCATGGTGAAGTCATATGTGGATAATGTCATGAAAGTAGGAACATAAAACTATGGTTTTTGTCTTTGAGGTGATGAGGATCTCACTTGGTGATCTCTGACTTACAGCAGCACTGTTAGCGGGCGATATCATAGGAAAAGTTACAGTCTTATACCTTGCAGGGTGAAAATCAAAAGTCTGGTCTTAATTGTTTGTGTGTGGAAATGGTCTTGTTGAAGACATTGTTTTATGTGCAAGGACTTTCTTCAGGATGAAAACATATGATCTTTGATCGAGCGACAATGACGCTTGTGCACTACTTCCTTCTTAAAGGCCTCTCTATTAGAAAATAGAGAGGTTGGACTTCTAGTGTTGTTTTGGTGGTGTTAATGTCGCTGCTACAATAAATTGATCGACGAAAGCGTGACTTTTCTTTTTATAATTTTTCTGGGACGTGTGCATATGTAAAACGGCTAGGATAATGCGTTCTTGGAGAGGATGGGTGTAACTAGTATCTCCACGATATTAATAAATGATCTTTGTTAAAAAAAAACTCACCCTCTAGGTCGCCGAGGCAACCGTAGCTCCCCTTGGAGTGGACACTGTCATCACCATTGTCGTAGTCTCCGGCAGCGTTTCGTTGTCGACCAACGCCTCCTCGAGACTGACTGGCGGCGGCAGGGGCAGGGGCGGCTGCCTCTCGAATTGTGCGTGCCTCACAAACTGGCGACTGCACTCGCGACCTACAATTACCTAGTTAGAGAAACTCAAGTGGGCCTTCTGGGTCGTGTAAAACCTGTTTTGTGGTTGAGTCTACTGGATCTATTCCGCGCTGGCGCGAATAAACCGCAAAACAGGGTTTTTTACATTTTCAATATTTTTATATCAAAATGAATAAGATAAACACATAATCAAATATTTATGAATGTTTCAAACATCATAGCACACAATAACCATCCAAATTACAATATTGTTCAAATCGAATTGCAATAATCAAATCAAATTAGAATAATTAAAATAATAATGAATAGTTTGGGGGCAAATCATTTTTCATCTCGCACATATATAAATAGAAAATCGAATGAATAAAATAGGTAGATCGTTGGTGGCCATGCAGATGCCAATGGTGATGAGCTGGGTATGCGTGGCCCAATCTTTATTTTATCCATGCGTCTCAAGAAATGCTTAAAAGCAATCACGACACTTATTGTGGATATTTTTTAAATAATACATTTTTATTTAATTTTGAAAATACGTAAAAATCAGAATTTATAGAACTAGCACGACATCGACTCAGTGTGGGCCGATAAGGGCTTGTCGGCTCAGCGTGTGTTGGTAGGGGGCTTGCCGGCCCACGCGGGGTAGACATGCCGACCGACAAGGACCTATCAGCTCACGCTGGGCCGACAAGCCCATATCGGCCCACGCTGAGCTGACGTTGTGCTAGTTCTATAAATTCTGTTTTTGGCGCATTATTTTCGAAATTGCATAACAAGTGTATTATTTAAAAAATTGCTCTTTTGTGGGTTCACTCGGATACCAACATTGTCATAAAAAACTCTAAGTTTAACTCTCTCTCATCCTTGATGATCATATTATGAAGAATCACATAATATGTCATGATGTTGTAAAGAATTTTCTTATCCCAAAAACGTGCAGGACCACATACAATTTCAAATCTTGCTTGAAGAACATCAAAATCTCTTTTCCTGGCATGCTACCTCTTGAGCGGTGGCCAAAATAGATTGTCGCCTTATTTTTAGAGTTTGAATTGTCTTCACAAAAGTTAACCATGAAGGATATATATATCGTGGGCGAGGTAGTAGTTGTGTACTCATGGTTCATGACTTTGTAATTGCAAGATAGGGAATCTCTATTACCTAGTCTAGCAAATAGATGAGTTTTGTGTAACACATTGATATCATTTAGTGATCCTAACAATCAAAAAAAACATGCCAAATCATCAATGCTTGCCGCGTTTTCTCCTTCATCCTATCGTCAAGCTACTTCATGGCGAGGTTGACAACCATATGCTCTACGTCGTTGTCTTGGATCAAATCGTCGATGTCCTAATCGTATGAAGATGACGAGTCCTCGAAGAAGAAATACTCGCTCTTGGTCCTCATCAAACTCATCTACAAAAATATAAATCAAATACCGAACCACTGGCTCTAGAGCTTGAGGATCTACTGATCAAAATCATATGTTAGGCTCGATACGGTCGATTTGAGCTGCTCCCGCGGTGGCAGAGGACGTGGCGCATGCTGAAGCTCTGGTTTGATGGGACCTAGGTGCCTACGTTGACGGCGTTGTCGCAGGTGGCGGAGGGAGCGGAAACTTTGCGCAGGAGGTGTCGGAGAATGGTGTCCTGCGAAAGAACAGGGGCACCGACAAGCCCCAGATTCATGAGGGGACCGAATGCACGCTTAGATCTCATCGACAACAATGGAACGACAGAGAGATGACATGATGGTTTTTTACCCAGGTTCGGGACCCTTGTGGGGAAGTAAAGCTCCTACTCATTCTTGTTGTATTGCTCGCGTTGCTTCACGAGGGTATGATGACAAGTGAATGCCTAGGGTTTATGATCATAAGGATCGCCCCTCTAAGCTTGGGGGTGGCTCCCCTTTTATAGTGGCACTGGGCCTCTTCCCCCAATCCTTTGGGGGGAGGGCTACCACATTACCGCCCAAAGGGAACCAGCCTACAAGACTGCTTTACATGGACTACATCCAGGATATTCAGGGGCCGTCGGTCATCCATAAAGCCGCGGTTGCCGCTGACGTTTCCCCCACAGCGTGGTGTCGTCCACCGCCTTCTTTCACAAAAGTGGCAAAGAGGGAAGGGCTTGACGCTAGTGTTGTTAGCCCTTCTTTATCACCGAAGAGGCCAGACAACCTCTTCTTTTCTGAGGCAGATGATGGAAACAAACATGGCCACTTTTCGTTGGGACTCCAAGTACAGAGTGTTGTAGCAAGATTCTTTTCCCCACAAGGGTGACTCGAGGATTCATATCGAACTCTCGTGGAATTAGTTATGGAAGGATGTTTGTCTTCTCCTCTTTAAGCAACCTGTAAAGCCAAATAATTTGTCTTGTGTCCCCAACTCCACCAAGTAGTTTTCAAGCACAAGGTTTCGTATTAGTAATATGAAATAAAATAAAATGTAAACTAAAATAAAAACAGTAAATAAAGTAAAGTAATGTAAACTAGATGATATGGAAGATAGTAGAGTTGTTTTTGGGGTTTTAATAAGTGATTGCAAGTAGAGAAAGTATTTTTGTATTTTCGAAATAATAAATTGCATAAATTATAAAGGATAGTAGATGCAATGGAAAGGTGTTTCTTATGATAAAAATCGGACCGGGGTTCATGAGTTCACTTGTCTACTCTCTTTTTAAGTTGTAGTGATCACAAAACAATTCATCAATGATAAAGATTCATGGAAATTTATAAGAGCTTGATAAAAGGAATTAATATGGGCATCACATTCTAATATTAAGATGGAATACATATCTCTCTCTTATACTCCTCAAGAAAGGGAAATCTCCATGCAATCTTGATTTAAAAACAAATCAGAGTATAGCTTTAAGCAATTATATGATGTTTGAAATACAAATATGCTACCTTGATTTAACAAGGTCATCACACTTTCACGTGATAATTAGAGAACATGATTTCACTTTACCCCTAGTGAGGCAGCAAAAAAAAGGTAAAAACCAAAGTAGATCTTGAATATTATGTGTCATGATTCAATCTCCACCCCCATGCTACTCCATCTAACACACACTTATCCCCATACAAGTTCTTGCATACAAGTTGGATCAAAAAAAGCAATGAAGAACGGGGTGCATGATATGCATCTATTAAAACATCTTACACAAAATAGATTCCAATCTCAAATATCAAATCATAGAACAAAGATCCACCACATAGGAATTACAAATATGACCATAATCATGTTGGAAAACTCATATGGTACTAGATATATGAAGAACAAGATAGAAATAGATCAAGCTAATTCCACAAACCCATAGCCCAGAGGTGGATTACTCCCTCTTCATCATGGTGATTAAGCTGGAGATGTTGGAGAGGCTGGAGATCTCTCGGAGGTGGCTCCGGTGGAGTTTCCCCCTCCAATCTTTACTAGATCTGTTGGTGTTTTTTTGTCTCTGGTGGCTCTCGTCACTTCTGTTTCGATAACGCCCTAGGGGTCCTTATATAGGGATTTTTTAGGTCAAGAGAATTCCGTGGGCGAAAGAATCAAGGCAATCGGACGGTCGAGGAGGGAAAGCCACCTGGGCTCTTTTGGCCCTCCTAGTGAGATTCTAGTGCTCCATATACTTCTCGTGGATAAATATTGGCATTCCCAAAAGTGCAGGTCCATTTGACTTCGTATAGGTCTTGAAACATCAAACACATTGAAAATAGGGTTTTTCTACCCTGCAGGGTTATAACCAAAATAAAGGGGATCATTGGTAAATTCCAAAAAATCAATATAAAGCAGGGATATAACATTATATATGATGCAAATATGTGGGAAAACATGTTAACAAACTACAAAGTTCATGTATGCATTTTACATGCATCAACATCCCCAAGCTTAACCTATGTTCGTCCTCGAGCATGAAGGTGATAAAACTAAACATGGACTTTGGAGTTTGTTACCTTTGATTCCTTCATTATCATGTAGAGTTAATAGGATCAATTCCTTTCAATGAAACATAATATGCAAGTGTACTATCAAGTTGTATCTTTTACACATCCGTACATATGCTAAACAATAAGTGATGGTGTGATAAACCAAATGATGAACAAAATAAACCTTCAAGCACACTTTGATGAACCTATAGAATAAGAGACTCTTTTCATGTTTGGCATTGGTGTTCATGTCTTTATTTTTGGGCTACTTCTTAGTTTCATGCCCTTGACTGGAAGACTCACTTCTTAGTTTTATGTCTTCCATTGAGATGTTTTGCATCCTATACCGAAAGTAAGCATTGAATACATATGTTAATCCTCCATAAAGAATAAAATATAGAATTTTGAGCTATGTAATTCATGTCAACAATACTAATAAGGATGGGGTTCCTAGTAGCTTTTTATTGTCACTTTGTTTTAAAGCTTCGTATGGTTTATGTGCTAAACATCTTACAAGTTGATTGTTGATACGTTGCTAACGTATCTATAATTTTTGATGTTCCATGCTTGTTTTATATCTACTTTCTTATGTTTTGTCCACACTTTGGAGTATTTTTATACACTTTCTTGGACTAACCAATTAACAAGATGCCACAGTGCCAGCTGCCTATTTTCTGCTGTTTTTGGTTCCAGGAAAGTCAGAAAATGAATATTCTCAAAATTGGACGGGACAAAAGCCAAAGTTAATATTTCACCGAGGGGGACACAGAGCCAGAAGACGAGACGCAGAGGATCCAGAGGCCGGCCACACCACCTGGCCGCGCGGCCAGGCCTGGCTTGCACCAGGGGGTGGTGTGGCCGCCTAGGGAACCCCCTCGGCCTCCCCTTTCTCCTATAAGATGCCTCCGATACAGAAACCCTAAGTACTCGATCAAAATTCCATGAAAGATTCTGTAGCCGCCATCATCTCCATCCCTAGATCGGGAGGGATCTGAAGCTCTTCCCGGCACCCTGCCGGAGGGGAGAATTCACCCTGGAGGCCTTCTTCGTCACCATGCAAGCCTCCGGTGTGATGTGTGAGTAGTTCATCCCTGGAATACGGGTCCATGTAGTAGCTAGATGATTGGTTCTTATCCTTTGTGCTACCATGTTTAGATCTTGTGAGCTCCATTCATGATCAAGATCATCTATTTGTAATCATACATGTTGTGTTTGTGGGGATCCGATGGATATTGAGATGCTATTTCAGATTGATTATTGATTCTATCATGTCTTTCTTATTTGTGATTGTGCATGCTCTCCGTTGTTAGTAGCTATATTGGCCGAGTAGATGCTAGCAACTCCAAGAGGGAGTATTTATGCTCGATAGTGGGTTCATGCCTCTAGTAATCCGGGGAAGTGACAGAAATCTCTAAGGTACTAGATGTGTTGTTGCTACTAGGGAGAAAACAACAATCCTTTGTTCATATAACAATCATATTGTTTACTTTACACACTTTGCTTAATGCAATTATCTGTTGCTTGCAACTTAATACTAGAGGGGGTTCGGATGATAACCTGAAGGTGGATTATTAGTCATAGATGCAGTTGGATTACGGTCTATGTATAATGTTGTAATGCCCAATCAAATATCATAGGAGTCAAGATGATTAGTATATGCATGTATGCTTTCTCGATGTTTGTTATTTGCCCCGCTGTAATTTGTTCACCCAACATGTCATCTATCTTAAGGAGAATCACCACTAGTGAACTATGGACCCCGGTCCTTTCTTTACCATCAATCTACGATCTATTTACTGTTTTCTGTTTACTTTCTGCAAGCAATTACTATCTTCCACACAATACGTTTAATCCTTTGTTTTTTCAGCAAAACCGGTGAGATTGACAACCTCACTTTAAGTTGGGGGCAAAGTTCTGTGATTGTGTTGTGCAGGATTCCAAGTTGGAAAAAACACCTTGGAGGTGTTTCCTTGCTCCTACTGGTTTGATAACCTTGTTTTCATAACTAAGAGAAAACTTGCTGCTATGCTCATCATACCTTCCTCTTGGGGTTCCCCAACAAGCTCGATATATTTTGGGCCATCAATTGTTTCATGCACCTAGTCTATGACCTTGCACTCTTCATGCTACTCAACTTATTCTTGTCAATGTATACTCATGTTGGTCTTGTGAAACCGCATCACTGAAGTACTTATTGCCCCTGTGTAGCTATATGCTCCCCTTTTTGGCATTTACTTATTTGCTTATTTTAGCAGAAAAGATAATATAATTGCTTGATTGTGTTCAAGGTGGGAGGGGGCAGTATCTCTACTCCAGAAGACAAGAAAAATAGACATATGAATCATATCAATAAGGATCATCATGTTGTAAATTTCCACCATGTCATGCATGGCTTTGGCTAGCAGTTCAGGAGCGTTTTACACCAACATGCCTACTCCACCTTTCACATCGTTGCAATCCATAGGTAGAATTTAAACATGATTGATATTCAACATTTAATATTGAAAGCTTTGTGCCATGCAAGTCATGGTTTAGCTAACAACCACTAATAAGATGTGAAGCACAAAAATTTCCATAGTGGTATTGATAGCTGCGAGATTCGACACATTTTTTATGGATTTATTTGATGGTTTTCTCCTGGATTTGATTGTTTTCTAGCTTTACCTAACGCTAATACCTCGGTAGCAAAGAAAAGTTGGTTTTTAATGTGTGTTTCAGGTTCTGAACGTCAACAAAAGGATTTAACTAGAGAAACACAATATTCTGGAGAAAACAAGTGAGTCTCACTTTGGAAGCACGCGAGGGGAGCTTACAGAAGCTTTAACGAGCAACTATATGGCAGGAATATTTTTCCGGCCATATAGTTCCCGCCGTATAGTTTCCGCCGCCTCTGTCTTGTCAAAAGGGTCAACTTCCATGAAGGGACCGAGGACGAAAACACAACGCAGTAGCCGCCATACCATGCAGAAGGGAGAAAGAAGAGATCCAGAGAAGAAGGGGAAGACGTTCTTCATCTCGCTCCACGATCTTCAACCTCCTAGCCAATACACCCCTATAGCCACTACTTGTACTTGAGAGAGAGAGGGATCTCCACCTTGCAATACTAGGTTTTGAGATTGTTTCTTCCCATCTTGAATTGTGTTGGATATTTTTCTATTCTTATCGATCTCCATGGTAATACAAAGACGAATTCCCTTTATTCAATTATATTGATGATCCATTCTTCTCTCATGTGTGAGTAATTCCTTCGGGCATGGGAGATGTAGGGTATTGGTGAGATGTGATGTGCCTTCATATTTTTCCATTAGTTTGTGATTGATTCTAATTACTATATTATGTGTGCTTGACTATATGTGGGATGCCTAATGCTTATTGTCTAACTAAGGGCCCAGATAACATGATGCTTTGTTCTACATAGATAAGATCTTGTTCGCTAGTGGACCGGAGACCCCCGGGTGACACAGGGATATCAATGGAAAGCTAGTTGACTCGAGGATAATGAGTAATCACTGTTCTTATCGCATTAGTCCGATCCAAGGAGCTTAATCGCTAAGCGACCTGAAGGGTCTTAATCATCTAGTGTGTGACCATGGTTTTGGTAACAGACTAGTAGGATTATTGAAGTTGGGATGAAATCTACTAAGAGGAGTTCCGACTAATTATGGGTTGTTTGCTGACACATATATTTATAAGATTATAATTATTACATTTATCACTCATTCACCTAGCACAGTCACTATCACCATGAACTGAATCTCCCCGCGCCTTCTTTCGCCATCTGCAGAAAACAAACAACCAAGTCATTCTTTAGTTTAATGCTTTATATTTCTGAAGTTTACATTTTAGTTGTATTTAAATACATCTCATTTAATCAAAACCCCATTCCTATTTTCAACACTTGTAGTCAGTTCACTCGATGACCTCTGACAACTTCGGGTGTGACAGAGACTTCACCTATAAACACTTACCTTTGGGCTTCCTATGGAATCGATATCTGTACTTTGAAAGTAGCTACAAACGATATGTGCTCTTGCAGACATCAAGGTATTTTCTAGCGCTGTTGCCGAGGAGCTAAGCGCTAAGTGTTTGTATTTTGATATTTCAGGTGTTGCTACTACAAAATGTTCTCCTTAGGATACAAAGGGTCTACACGCTCTGGTAGGACCTACTTGCTAGATTATATTGAGCGCGTGCCTACTCAGAGGCGCGAAGAAATTATTGAAAACTTTTAAGATCAAATAAAGTAGAAGTTGAAAACCTGAGTGATATTATGGAAATCATGTCTATTTATAGGACAACTCCTATGAAACCCGAGAAAACTCTCAGGGAATACAGTGCTCCAAGTTATGAATTTCTTAAACAACCAATAGAGTTCCCTAATCCTAGAGTTAGAGAATATCGATTTGATGGTGTGATTATTAAAATTTTGCAGGAAAAAGCTTTCAGTGGAAGGGAAGATTAAGACCCATGAAGACATATTAGAGAATTCGATGATGTGATAACATCGCTCGGACCAAAAGGTTTGCCTAGAGACTTCTCTCATCTTAAATTATTTTGATGGTCCCTTAAAGGTAAAGCTCTAGACTGGTTATATTCTCTCCCTCGCCATTACATTAAATGTTGGGAAAACTTCATTACTAAATTCATAAACAGGTTTATTCTTTTTAAAAAGGTAACTGAACTAAGAAAGAATATAGGCAACTTTAGTCAGAACGTGGGAGAAAACTACCCACAAGCCTGGAAAAGATTCTTTGGAATGATCAATAGTATTCCTAATCATGGCTATTCTAAACTAACAATTTGCCATTTATTTTACCATGGTCTCAATACTCAATGTAGAGAGTTGCTTGACTTCTCAGCAGGAGGATCAATAAATACTTTAACTATTAAGGAATGTTTGGAATTAATGTCTACTAGGGCTAAGAATGATTCTTTATATAATCCTGATTTTGGCACTAATCTAAAAAAAGGGATACTTCGGATAACTCTTGATCTCATGCCTGAGGTATGCAAAACTATGAAAGAAAAAGGTATACCTTCTGAACTTGCTAATGAAAACAAAGAAGATTTGTTACAAGTTTTAACTGAATAAGATGAAACTAGAAAAGTTTTTCAAGAATTAAAACATCGACAAGTAAAATCTCATATTAACTTGCATAAGCATTTCCAAAAACATAAAAAGATTTTGGCAAAACTCACGAAAAATTATGATGAGATTGGCCAAGAAATAAAATTATTTCATAAGTATCTTAGTATGATTGAAACCCACTGTGAACAAATAGCATCTGGTTATCAAATTTTTCTTCGTGAAGACGAAGATATTCCTATTTCTGCTAATGTTGTCACAAGAAGGGGTGCAGTTGTTACAGGACCCTTAGGACCACCGGAATACGAAGCTGAAAAAGAGCGGAAGGAAAAAGCCTTGCTTGAAGCGAGCCAAGAAGATGATACATTTGTGAATCCTCAAGATGAAACCAAAACGCAGGATCAACTAAGGAGGACCAAAATGATGCACAAGATGATCATTATGACTGTGATGCAGAGACGGTTGATCCAAGGGAAGATAAAGAAATAAGCAAGGAAGATGAAGTTGTTGTAGTAGAAAAGAAGAAAAGCAATAAGCAACAACAAAATAAAATAACGAAAGAGCCTGAACCCCCAAAAAAGGTAAAAGACAAGGGTAAGTCAGGTGAGAAAAAGCTTCCTTATCCAGATCGAAAAAAGAAAGCATCGGATGAGGTAATTTATAATTCTTTTACAAAGGCACTTAGCGACCTTTGTCTGGAAATTCCATTTGCGGATGCAATCAAAGTTCCCACTTATGGTAAATTCCTTCGTGATATTCTTAGTAGAAAGAAAGAAATAATTGAAACTGTTTCCATGGTAACTAGCTATCCTGCTAACGGGAAGCTGTTGTCTAAGTCTAGAGATCCTGGAATACCAACTATTTCATGCTTAATAGGTAAAACAGATATTCACAATGCCTTATGTGATCTAGGAGCAGGAGTTAGTCTAATGCCATACTCCCTCTATACTCACCTATGATTAGGTGAGTATGCTCCTACTACTATCACTTTACAGATGGCTGACAAGTCCACTAAACAACCCGTTGGTATGATTGAGGATGTCTTACTTAGGATAGATGGGCATGTTATTCCCACTAATTTTATTATTCTTGAAATGCCAGAAGATGAAATATTTTCTATAATACTTGGAAGACCTTTCCTCAGTAATGCAGGTGCATCAGTAAATTGTGTAGAAGGAAAGATAATATTCAATGTTTATGATGCTGAAATCATCCAGTATTTTCCAAAGAAGTTAGAAGCAGGAGAAAGATATGTTCCACCGGCAAAACGAGTTCATGTGGTAAGTGCCCTTGATAAGGGGCAACCAAAGGTAAGAATTCGAGAAGAGAGAAGAGGTTGAGTTATTCAACCAGTATTAATAAATGCTTAATGGGAGTCAACCCATTTTCGTTAAATTAGTAGAATAAAGAATAAGAAGTTCATCGCATTCCCACCACCTTTTCACAGACATTCTTGCGAAACCGCGCCCGTGAAGATGCAACTGTCAAAAAGTAGTAGAAACATCGATTGAATGAGTAGAGAATAATAATAAGAATAAAAGTTTGAGTTTTCTATTTACAGAAGGTAAAATTTTGCTTTTAATATGCTAGTGTTGGTCGGCAGTTTTTACTATCAATTTTCTGTTAAAAACTAGGTATTTCACTAAGTTATGGGATAAGAAGGTATCCTCAAAGAAATAGACGTTTTTTGATGACTACTGATGGTTTAACGACCAACTATATGGCAGGAATAAAAATTTCGGCCGTATAGTTTCGGTCGTATAGTTATCTTTGCCATCAACAAATTTTCCTCGAAGGTACTGAGAGTTTAACGACCAACTATACATCGGGAATAAAAATTCCTGCCATATAGCTCCGGTCGTATAGATATCGATACCTTCATAGAATTTCATCTAAAAGGTACTGAGAGTTTAACGACCAACTATACGGCAGGAATAAAAATTCCGGCTGTATAGCTCCGGTCGTATAGATATCGATACCTTCGTAGAATTTCATATGAAAGGTACTGAGAGTTTAACGATCAACTATACGACGGGAATAAAAATTACATCCGTATAGCTCTGGTCGTATAAATATCGATACCTTCGTAGAATTTCATCCCAAAGGTACTGAGAGTTTAACGACCAACTATATGGTGGAATAAAAATTCCGGCCGTATAGTTCCGGTCGTATAGATATCGATGCTACTTTTAGAAATTTATCTCGAGAGGCAGACAGTTTAACGACCAACTATACGGCGGGATCATTGTGATCCGGCCGTATAGTTATGCCCGTATAACTATTTCTGTATAAAGAAACCCTAGCTGGCGGAACCGCCACAACTATACGGGCGGAGCAACATCACCCGCCCTTATAGTTTTGGCCGTATAGTTCGTTGTGACCACAAAATCGCACCGGGGTGGCTAGGTCTTCCTCCTCTCCTCATTATTTATCTCATATTCTCTCTCCAAACTTCTCAAAATCCACCTAGAACTCTTGATTCTTCACGGATTTCGTTCGTTTGAGTTGGGGAATCAATAGATCGGTATGTTTCTCTCCCTATCCATGCTTTATTTTCAGATTTCCATGGTTGAAACTCTCACATTGATCTAGTGGATGAACTCAAGCTTATTTTGTTTTTCCTATTAATTTCTCACGTTAGGATTGAATTGTTCCATGTAGAATCGTTCATATATCATATAGAAACTATATGCCTAAAGTTTTACGGTGAAATTTTTCAGTACATCACGATGAAAAAAATCGGTAACCTTTTTCGTTCGAGCAAGCGCCAACGAGGTGAGGGCTCAAGCTCGGGATCCCGAGCTCCGCGCAACTCCAAGTTGGACATTGTCTCATCGAGGAAGGTGCTCCCCACATGTTGGGCTGACCACAACTTTCTCACCACGGCAGGGTTAAAGGGGGATTTTGACCTCATGTGTAGCAGGGCAGGGTTGGCGGTACTTGGCTTTGCAAGCCACGACACCTACGCTGAACTTACCCACGAGTTCCTTGCCTCCTTCTACGACGACCACAAGGAGAAAGGTAATTTGTGCACGATAATATTCACCATGAATCGACAGCACTATGATGTAAGTTTCGAACAATTTTGCAATGCTTTCAGCTTCCCTCATACTGGGGAGCCCAATGTTACTAACCTCTATAGCGTCACAAGTGGAGAGACTTGGGAGGTTATTTCTGTTAATGGTGGCATGCACTTTTATCAGAAGAAGATGTCCACCATTCAGAACCCAAGCATCTGCTACTACGCTCTGTTCCTCGCCAACACACTATTGGGAAGGGGTGACACAGGCTCCATGGCCAATGCGGACATGGATATGATCACCAAGGCTCTCTTCCCAACTTCACCGCAGAGCCCCAGTCCTGCAGCTCTACTCATCCAGCACTTCCGCCACTAAAGCAACAAGACCAAGGGTGATATTCGCATTGGTGGATTGGTAACCCACCTTGCATATGCATTAAACATTGCACTACCTGTTATGGAACCTGTTGATGGCTCCAAACTCATGGACATCAAATATTTGACTACTTGTGGCTTCCTTGGTGTTTACCATGCTAACCGGAGGCTCTGAGCATATCAATTCAGTTATCTTGGTGATGCACAGGGTGAGCAGGTTCAGTTGCCCTGCCCACAAGCCTTCTCGACTATGGAGAAGGACACTTGGATCCTCACCAAGGACCAAGTGACGGAGATCTTGGCCGAGCTCCAGCCCAAGGAAGAGGAAGATGAAGGGCAGAAGGATGATAAGGATCAGGAGCAGGAGCAGGAAGAAGAGAAGGGACACAACCCTGCTTGGGAGGGACAGTAGCAGCAGGAAAGAGGAGCCTGGGAACCATGGCCCAACCAGCCACAACAAGGGTACAGCTACGTCCCCTATCAGGAGTTCCAACAGCTTAACCAACACGTTGGGGAGATCGACCACACTCTTCAGGATGTGAATGAAGATGTGAATACTTTGACTCACAACTTTAGTCACTTCATGACCCACTTCCCCAACTTCTACCAGCAGTATCCGCACCAGCCGCCAAATTACGACAACAACTAAGCATGACAATCACCTAAGCTTGGGGGAGGTTTGAAAACCTCCAAACTTTGCATTCATATTTTCATTTCTTCAAATTTGCATGTTTATTTTTAGCTTTGCATGTATAAACCAAAAATAAAAAAATAGTTGTAATTTTATTTGCAAGTTTGTTTCTTTGTTTCTCTCGTAGATTGCTTAATTTTAGGTGACTTGGCAATAGGGAAGCATATAGGGGTTTCGACTCAAATACAAGAATGAAGCAAGTTAGAAGAGGTACACGTTCCTTTCATCATCCTGTTGGAGATATGCCCAAGAGCCAATAATAAAGTGGTTATTATTATATCTTTATGTTTATGATAAATGTTTACATCCCATGCTATAATTGTATTAACAGGAAACATTGATACTTGTGTGTTTTGTAAACATAAAAGAGTCCCTAGTAAGCCTCTTGTTAAACTAGCTTGTTGATTAATGGATGACCATGGTTTCCTGATCATGGACATTGGATGTCATTAATAACAAGATCATATCATTAGGAGAATGATGTGATGGACACACACCCATAGTAAGCATAGCATAAGATCAAGTCATTAAGTTCGTTTTGCTACAAGCTTTTCAAATGCATAGTAACCTAATCCTTCGACCATGAGGTTATGTTAATCACCATCACCGGATGGGTACTTTGATGACATCAAATGCCGCTTCGTAACTGGGTGGTTATAAAGGTGTCATTGGGCATTCTGAAAGTATGTGTTGAAGCGCATAGACCAAGATTGGGATTTGTCCATCCATATGAAGGATAGATATACTCTGGGCCCTCTCGGTGGAATGTCATCTAGATAGCTTACAAGCATGTGACTGGGTCACAAGGGATGACATAACATGGAACGAGTAAAGAGTACTTATCAGTAACGAGGAAGAACTAGGTATGAAGATACTGACGATCAAACCTCAGATAAGTAGAATATCGCGTGACAAAGGGAATTGGTTTCGTATGTAAAATGGTTCAATCGATCATGAAGTAATCGTTGAGTATGTGGGAGCCGTTATGGATCTCTAGATCCCGCTGATGGTTATTGATCGGAGAGGTGTCTTCATCATGTTTGCATATTCACGAACCGTAGGGTGACACACTTAAGGTTCGAAGTTGTTTTAAGTAGATATGGAATTTGCGTTGGAGACCGAATGTTGTTCGGAGTCTCGGAATGGATCTGGGACATCACGAGGAGATCCGGAATGGTCCGGAGAATAAGATTCATATATTGGAGATCATTTTCTAAGTTGGGAAATGTTCCGGAGTGTTTGTATGGAGATTCTAGAAGGTTTCGGAATGTTCTGGAAGGTTCTAGAGGATTTCTTGGAGTTTACTTGAAAACCAAGAAAGGGATCAAGGGAGTCCAAGTGGGGCAATACACGGATTCATGGGGGAGGAGGACTCCTCCCCCCAACCCGTCGGCCCAAGGAGGAGGGGAGTCCTACTAGGACTCCCCCTCCCCAGGCGCGCCTTCCTCCGTTAAATAGAAGGGAGGGGGCGCCCCCTCTTGCACCTCTCTCATAACACCCAATCTCTGCCGCCTCTCTCCTCCACCTTTCTTCTGCACCGGCTTAGGCGAAGCCCTGCAGAAATCTCTACTCCACCACCACCACCATACCGTCGTGCTGCTGGGATTCCGTGGAGAAGATCTACTACCTCCGCTGCTCGCTGGAACAGGGAGAGGAAGGTCTGCTTCGACTCCGCACGTGTGACCGACTGCGGAAGCGCTGCCGGAACGCGGCGCCGGAAGGATCGTCCACACGATCTTGAGATCGGCAAGTGATCGACTACATCAACCATGAGATCCAATCTCGTAACGCTTTCGGTTCTACGAGGGTTAGTACCTATCTATCTCGTTGCTCATGTCTAATAGATTAGATCTTGGCTTTTATCTAGCTTAGATCTGGGTTTTGTTCGTTCTTGCGGTAGAAATTTTTTATTTTCCATGCTACGAACCCTTCAGTGGTATCAGAGCCGTGTCTATGCGTAGATCTGTTGCACGAGTAGAACACAATGGTTTTGTGGGCGTTGGTGCTCGTGCCGTTTTTTGCTTTGTGTATTTTGCATTTTGCGGTATGGTGGGATGAAGCGGCCCGGGCTAACCTTACATGCCATCGCACATGAGACTTGCTCCACAGTTGACGTGCAACTCGTATTGCACAAGTGGCTTTGCGGGTGTCTATCTCTCCCATCATAGTATAGATCCAATCTACACTTTGCACTCGATAGCACTTGTATCAACGTTGTGGTTCAGTTTCGTAGGTAAGATCCGTTCTTATTTGAAAGCCCCAAACCACGTAAAACTTGTAAAGAAAATTAGAGGCATCTAACTTGTTTTTGTAGGGGTTTTGTGATGTGATATGGCCATCATGTGATTGTGATTATATTTGATGTATGCAATGATCCTTGTTGTAATATGGCAACCGGCAGGAGCCTAATGGTTGTCTTTAATTCCGTTAAGACCTGCGTGTCTATTCATCTTGTAATAGCTTTATTCCAAGTAGTTGTAATAGTTGCTAGTGATGATGGACAACCATGAAGCGGCGCCACTGACCTTGACGCGATGCTGGTGATGATGGAGATCATGTCCGTGCTTTGGAGATGGAGATCAAAGGCATAAGAAGAAAGGGCCATATCATATCACACTAATTATGAATTGCCTGTGATGTTAATCCTTTATGCATCTTGTATTGCTTAGATCGCGACGGTAGCATTATAAGATGATCCCTCTCACTAAATTTCAAGTAATAAAGTGTTCATCCTTAGTTGGCACCGTTGCTAAGACTCGTCGTCTCGAAGCATCTCGTGATGATCGGGTGTGATAGATTCTACGTGTGCATACGACGGGTGCAAGCCAGATTTGCACATGTGGATACTAAGGTTAACCTTGACGAGCCTAACATGTACAGACATGGTCTCGGAACACGGAATACCGAAAGGTAAAGCATGAGTCATATGGATGATATGATGAACATGTTGATTGTTCGCCTTTGAAGCTACATCATCTCACGTGATGATCGGACTTGGTGTAGTGGATTTGGTTCGTGTAATCACTAAAACAACTCGAGGGATGTTGTTTTTAGTGGGAGTTTATTTGTAATTTGGATTAGTCAAACTCAATTTATCATAAACACAATCAAAGTGAATTTGCATAGTTTGTTGTAGTCATTGGCATCCGTTCACCACCTTACGCTTCGTTATAGTTGAGATAGTAGAACTATAGAAATTCTGGATATTTTCTTTACAAACTGGTATCGTATTGTTTTGAGTGTCAATCTAAAGTTTAAAAGTCCCGTTGCAAACTTTCAGCAAACTCCGTTTACTCTGTGAAGTTTAATAAACAGTATTAAATCAAGAATAACAATTCCAGTGTTAGTATCTAATGTATCATGTTTGCCTCCATGATTCTTGATACTCAAAAGATTGTTTTTAATATCAAGTTTATCTAAGAGTTGAAAGCAATGTTTCAGAAACCATCATATGTGAAAGGTATTGCGATATCTAAAACAATGTATTGGTTACAACATGATAGAGTATATGTCCTCATATTTGATGAGAATTTGTGAAGGTTGGAGACGCTAGTCGTCCTATCCTCCAAAAGGTTTTGGAAAAGAAACATTATACTCGCAATTCACTTTTATAAGCTATAACAGCTTGATCATGAAAGTTGTCATGATAAGGATGAATAGAAGATGTAAGTAAAATGTTTACTACACTAAAAGATTACTAAAGAATGGAATTTTGAAAGAATGCCAAACATTTGATGAAGGTGATCCACTTCAAAGTGCAAGTTCAAAGGTATTAGTATTTGACTATACACACTTTGTACTATGTGTCATGTGAATGACACCACTATTGATGTTGATAGATTCTTTTAAAAGAAAAGGAATTGTTGAAAGAGAATCTATAAAAATATTTGGAAGAAAAGAAAAGATTGGAGATATCCAACTTAGGTATATAGTAGATACATGTTATGGCTGTATTCCTTGGTTGTTAAACAATGTGGTTCTGCGGTATTGGATACCAAATTGGTTGGTATGAAGTGTCATACAGGACAACACAATTCATGAACTGCAATGGCGTAAGTAACTAGCAAGAGAATATGTGATGATGTTCATCGAAAACAAACAAAGGGTTGTTGTGTTGCTCGTTAAATCAAAGCTTACCTTCAAGACTTGTTTCAATAATTGTTATTTTGATCAGGTATTATGACGACAAAAGGTTGTTCAAATAATTACCGTATTCCATAATAGATGGATGATTTACAAATCTCGTTGGAGAAATCACATCCATAAAACTAATGCTAAAATGTCGAAAGACAATTGATTGAAAGATCACTTATGAAGTGACATCGCTGTTTAAATTATATTGGAAAGAAAACATGAAGAAACTCCATGTTGATGGATTTTTGGAGTCTTTGATTTTGATCAAATGATGCTTGTGATACTTTCCTGGAGATAATTAAAACTCCGTTTGTAGGCCAAAAGAGGAACGGACGACTAACTGATTGGAATTTATACATATTGATGTATATAGTCCATTATGTGTAGTCGTGGGCGATGGATTTCAACTTCATATGCTTTCTCCAAAGATTTGAGTGAGTATATGTATATACTTATTCAATAAGGAAGAAGTATGAAACATTTGAAAAAGTTCAAAGACTTTCAAGATGAAGTGTAAAATCATTGTAACAAGAAAGTTGTTTGAGTTACAAGTTTAGCAAAACACCTAAGATTTGAGGAATCGTTCCATAGATTTGCATTTCCCAAAACACCATAGGAGTATGGAGTGTTCGAGATATGTAATGAAACCTTGTTTGACATGGTAAGATCAAAGGTGTCATTTATAAAACTGCCATTATATTTAAAGATTAAAGCTTTAGTGACTACCGCTTTTACACTGAAAAGAGCTCCATCGTGATCCGCTGAAATGACACCATATAAGTCATGGTTTGGGATAAAACCCAGGTTGTCCTTTCTTAAATTTTTTGGTATGCTAAGCATAAGTAAAATGTTTACAACCAAAGTCAGATGAGCATGTCTTTGTAGGTTATTTCAAATAACCATTGGGTATTCCTCCATAACACCGAAGACAAAAGTGTTTGTCACTTAGAATGGCAAGTTTCTTGAGAAGGAATTTTTGGTGAAAAGTTAACTGGGAGGACAATAGAACTTTGACAAGGTTGTTGAACCTTGGCTAATATGTGCTGAGTTGCGCAGCGTCGGTAAATGTCCCGGAGGCAGCAACAATGCTCATGGCTCACGTGCCTCAAAGGTTGTGGTCACGGAGATCTAAGTTACTATTGAACCAAGTAGGTCGGGTAAGTAATCAAATGCCAAGATTTGAGAGTTAAATCATTGTTGTTTGACAATGATGAACCGACTACATGCAAAGAAGCAATGATGGGCCCTGACTTCGTTAAGTGGCTTGAAGCCATAAAATCCGTGATAATTCCATACACGAGAAATCAAGCTTTGAATTTAAAGACCCTCTGGAAAGGTGCAAGACCTTACAGTCATATATGGATCTATAAATAAATAGACATGGATGTTTCACATCTATGAAATAGTCGACATGTCAGAAAGAGTTTATGACAATGTTCAAGGAATTGATTATGATAAGATTTGATCTTTCATAGCGATATTTAGTCTAGACGGATTAATGTAGCAACCACTACATATATTTTGGTATATGGTAGTTGAACAAACAAAACAAGTTCTTCTAATAGAATGGTTACCTAGGATGTGTCCATGACACGATCCAAAGGGTTTTGTTTATTCAAAGGATGCTAAAAGAGTATGCAAAACTTCAATGGTTGAAGTGAGCATCGCGGAGTTGGAATCTTCACCGTGATGAAACCGTTAAAAGGTTTAATTTCATCAGAGACGATGAAGATGCTTGCATTTTTGCAAGAAATTAAGTGGGAGCGCTAAGACATATTTCTAATACATTATGTGAAAGACATATCATTGATTAGAAATGATGTATCTTTTATTGACACAGGTTAAGAATTTCATTTCGATGAAAGACTTAGGCATAACCCAAGAATTAGGCATCAATGTCTATATGGATAGATTGAGGCGCTAATATGGTTTTGCCAAATGTACATAGATAAGATGTTGAATGAGTTCAATATGGAAACAACAAGAAAGGTTCTTGACGCACGGAAAGGACTGATTCAAGATTCAAGTGTGTTGACACGAGATTCAAGTGTTTTGACACTTGGTGAAATCACAAGAATATTTTGATCAATCATTCTTTGAGATGTACACATCCAGATATGTCCTATGCTCTAAATGTTAGGAGCATATACCAGAATGACTCATAAGATGATCATTGGACAATAGTAGGGATATTCCTATGATCTTTGGAATAACTAAGAATATATTATTTATATAGTGGTGACAAATAGTTCATTGTAAATTGTTGCATTGATACTAGTTTTGTCACAAATTAAGTTTATCTCAATTTAAACTATGGGTGGCACAATGTAATGGAAAGGAAGTTCCATAATGGATTTGGTTGAGTACCAAAGTTAAAACATTGTGACAGATACTACAATAAAAGGCTAAGTATATGACTTCTATTGTAGCAGCAAATGAGGGCATTTGCGTCAAGTAGTTTGTTATCAAACTAGGTGTGGTTCATAGCGGGATAATACCATGAAGATACATTGTATGACAATTGTATCAACATGATTTAATCCCGAGGAACTAAAGGTCTCACCAAAGGACCAAATTTATACAATGCCATCTCATTAGAGAATGAGTAATGCGTAGAAACGCAAGGACATGCAAATACACACGGACCTGGAAGTGTCAGATCCGAAGATTATGTTTGCCACTAGCAATAGTGTCTATACAACACCAGAAAGCCATAGGTGTTGAATGCACAAGTTTTTTTTAACTAGATTATTGACTCTAGTGCAAGTGGGAGACTGTTGGAGATATGCCCAAGAGGCAATAATAAAGTGGTTATTATTATATCTTTATGTTTATGATAAATGTTTACATCCCATGCTATAATTGTATTAACAGGAAACATTAATACTTGTGTGTTTTGTAAACATAAAAGAGTCCCTAGTAAGCATCTTGTTAAACTAGCTTGTTGATTAATGGATGATCATGGTTTCCTGATCATGGACATTGGATGTCGTTAATAACAAGATCATATCATTAGGAGAATGATGTGATGGACACACACCCATAGTAAGAATAGCATAAGATCAAGTCATTAAGTTCGTTTTGCTACAAGCTTTTCAAATGCATAGTAACCTAATCCTTCGACCATGAGGTTATGTTAATCACCATCACCGGATGGGTACTTTGATGACATCAAACGCCGCTTCGTAACTGGGTGGTTATAAAGGTGTCATTGGGCATTCTGAAAGTATGTGTTGAAGCGCATAGACCAAGATTGGAATTTGTCCATCCATATGACGGATAGATATACTCTGGGCCCTCTCGGTGGAATGTCATCTAGATAGATTGCAAGCATGTGACTGGGTCACAAGGGATGACATAACATGGAACGAGTAAAGAGTACTTATCAGTAACGAGGAAGAACTAGGTATGAAGATACTGACGATCAAACCTCGGATAAGTAGAATATCGCGTGACAAAGGGAATTGGTTTCGTATGTAAAATGGTTCAATCGATCACGAAGTAATCGTTGAGTATGTGGGAGCCGTTATGGATCTCTAGATCCCGCTGATGGTTATTGATCGGAGAGGTGTCTTCATCATGTCTGCATATTCACGAACCGTAGGGTGACACACTTAAGGTTCGAAGTTGTTTTAAGTAGATATGGAATTTGCGTGGGAGACCGAATGTTGTTCGGAGTATCGGAATGGATCCGGGACATCACGAGGAGATCCGGAATGGTCCGGAGAATAAGATTCATATATTGGGGATCATTTTCTAAGTTGGGAAATGTTCCGGAGTGTTTGTATGGAGATTCTAGAAGGTTTCGGAATGTTCTGGAAGGTTCTAGAGGATTTCTTGGAGTTTACTTGAAAACCAAGAAAGGGATCAAGGGAGTCCAAGTGGGGCAATACACGTATTCGTGGGGGAGGAGGACTCCTCCCCCCAACCCGCCGGCCCAAGGAGGAGGGGAGTCCTACTAGGACTCCCCCTCCCCAGGCACGCCTCCCTCCTTTAAATAGAAGGGAGGGGGCGCCCCCTCTTGCACCTCTCTCATAACACCCAATCTCTACCGCCTCTCTCCTCCACCTTTCTTCTGCACCGGCTTAGGCGAAGCCCTGCAGAAATCTCTACTCCACCACCACCACCACACCATCGTGCTGCTGGGATTCCGTGGAGAAGATCTACTACCTCCGTTGCTCGCTGGAACAGGGAGAGGAAGGTCTGCTTCGACTCTGCACGTGTGACCGACTGCGGAAGCGCTGCCGGAACGCGGCGCCGGAAGGATCGTCCACACGATCTTGAGATCGGCAAGTGATCGACTACATCAACCACGAGATCCAATCTCGTTACGCTTTCGGTTCTACGAGGGTTAGTACATATCTATCTCGTTGCTCATGTCTAATAGATTAGATCTTGGCTTTTATCTAGATTAGATCTGGGTTTTATTCGTTCTTGCGGTAGAATTTTTTTGTTTTCCATGCTACGAACCCTTCAGGTTTTGACTCAAATACAAGAATGAAGCAAGTTAGAAGAGGTACACGTTCCTTTCATCATCCTTTCTGCAACCTTAAATTGATCCTACAAATATTTACTCGTTTGCACTGAGGACGCTCCCCACTTAGCTTGTTATCCTATAAATTCTATTCCTTTGCTAGTGTCTCCTTTTTAGCCTTGAAATAATGAGCAAAGAACTTGGTTAAAAATACTTCCTACATTTTTGCAACAAGAAAAGGCATCTGAAATATGACTTGAGTCCATGTTTAGCCCAAAGATTTAATTTTAGAACTACTACATTCCATTTGAGCTTAACATAGATAGACTTGATGGTACCTTTGATTGAAATTGTTTGATAAAATGGATGCTTCGAAGTAGTAGAAATTATGCCACTACTTTTTTCTAATAATTACCGTAAGATATTGCTTTACGCGTGGCATTACAACTCTGTCGTGCTCCATGGGGAACTATTAACTCCACTAGCCAACGAACGATCTAAATGTGGGAAACTACTTGATTTTGGCTATTTAGTTATGTAAACATCTGTAGCAGCAATGTTATGACGGGTAAAAAAATTAGTCTCCTCATAGTTTCATGTTCCAAGTGAAGTTGTAGTACTCCTCTGGCCCATTATTGCTCAACAATTATTTATTGGCATGTTCACGAGTGCACAACATAGCCTAATTAAACATGATAAAAATAGTGGCATGATTTCTCTATGAAAGAGCTAAAGTTTTTGAAAGGTAAAAGGAAAGAAAGAGGTGCTTTGATAGTCTTGAAATTTTGACATGGAATAGATGAGTTGTTCTTAGATTACATGCTTTGATGCCAACTTGAGTACTCTTAATTGGTTAAACAAACAAGAACAAAAGGTTTTTCATCTCTCTATAAAAAGAGGGACCAAAAGAATTTGTATCACTTTCCTAGCTAAACTTTTGACACTTGCTTGGGCATATGATTTATTTGCTAACAAGATATACATGGTTAGGAAGTGGACTCGGTGCAATCTTGTGAATACTTGTATGATCATATTTAAGATTGCGGGGATTGTGAAGAAAAGAATTTGACACCAATTCAAACTTGTGAGTTTATTTTTCAGTCTCGAAACTCCGCTATTTTTCCTTATTTCCTTGTCACTCGAGGGCGAGCAACATCTAAGCTTGGGGGAGTTGATAGATGTGAGGTTCGACACATTTTTGATGGCTTTATTTGATGGTTTTCTCCCGGATTTGATTGTTTTCTAGCTTTACCTAACGCCAATACCTCGGTAGCAAAGAAAAGTTGGTTTTTAATGTGTGTTTCAGGTTCTGAACGTCAATAGAAGGATTTAACTAGAGAAACACAATATTCTGGAGAAAACAAGCGAGTCTCACTTTGGAAGCACGCGAGGGGAGCTCTAGAAGCTTTAACGAGCAACTATATGGTGGGAATATTTTTCCGGCCATATAGTTCCCGCCGTATAGTTGCCGCCGCCTCTATCTTGTCAAAAGGGACAACTTCCGTGAAGGGACCGAGGACGAAAACACAACACAACAGCTGCCATACCATCCAGAAGGGAGAAAGAAGAGATCCGGGGAAGAAGGGGAAGACGTTCTTCATCTCGCTGCACGATCTTCAACCTCCTAGCCAATACACCCCCATAGCCACTACTTGTACTTGAGAGAGAGAGAGGGATCTCCACCTTGCAAGACTAGGGTTTGAGATTGTTTCTTCCCATCTTGAATTGTGTTGGATATTTTTCTATTCTTATTGTGGATCTCGATGGTAATACAAACACGAATTCCCTTTATTCAATTATATTGATGATCCATTCTTCTCTCATGTGTGAGTAATTCCTTTGGGCGTGGGAGATGTAGGGGATTGGTGAGATGTGATGTGCCTTCATATTTTCCATTAGTTTTTGATTGATTCTAATTACTATATTATGTGTGCTTGACTATCTGTGGGATGCCTAATGCTTGTTGTCTAACTAAGGACCCAAATAACATGATGCTTTGTTCTACATAGATAAGATCTTGTTCGCTAGTGGACCAGCGACCCCCGGGTGACACGGGGATATCATTGGAAAGCTAGTTGACTCGAGGATAACGAGTAACCACTATGCTTATTGCATTAGTCCGGTCCAAGGAGCTTAATCGCTAAGCGATCTGAAGGGTCTTAATCGTCTAGTGTCTGACCATGGTTTTGGTAACAAGCTAGTAGGATTATTGAAGTTGGGATGAAATCTACCAAGAGGAGTTCTGGCTAATTATGTGTTTCTCGCCTACACATATATTTATAAGATTATAATTGTTACATTTATCACTTATCTACCTGGCACAGTCACTATCACCATGAACCGAATCACCCCGCGCCTTCTTTCGCCATCTGCAGAAAACAAACAACCAAGTCATTCTTTACTTTAATGCTTTATATTTCTAAAGTTTATATTTTAGTTCTACTTAAATACATCTCATTTAATCAAAACCCCATTCCTATTTTCAACACTTGCAGTCAATTCACTCGAAGACCTGTGACAACTTCGGGTATGACAGAGACTTTACCTATAAACACTTACCTTTGGGCTTCCTATGTGATCGATATCTGAACTTCAAAACTAGCTACAAACGATCTGTGCTCTTGCAGACACCAGGTATCACCCCAAACCTTACTTTCTTACGAGATTTAAAATACATGAAACAGGTTGTTTTTAAGAGTGTTTGGTGGATTAATATACATACTATACTTGAAAGTGTCTTTTGCTACAAGTAGGTGGGTATGCCCAGTCTAGTTTTAAGGGGCTTGAAACAAGTCTTAGCTTGTGCAGAAAAGGCTTAGCAAAAAGAGATCTAAGGAGTGTGTCATCTAGTTCATAATGTCAATATTTATTTTCTCACCTTGCTTCTTAATGTTGAACATAAATATGCACAAGAAAAATATACAATTTAATAGGAATAAAACAGATCATGCTTCATATAAAACACTTGAGCTTAAGAACTAGACACAACATGAATTTCAGCTTTTATTTTTATATCCACTTTTCTTTTGTTCCATGGCATTATTTTTCAGTTTTAATCTCATTAGGGTAGAGTTTATTTTCAGTAGCTAATCATAAGCATTTATAATAATGGTGGTGGTGGTCTTTCTAATGCAAAACAAAAAGTAAAATGACAAAATAGATGCTCCCAGTTTCTACGATAGTTCTATGTTGCTCAAAAAACAAAGTTTAGAGGTTTGCAAACCGAGAGTTGAGTAGGTCTAGTGGGGTTCCTTGGGCATCCCCAAGCTTATGGTTTGCACCATCCTTGGATTTATCTTGGTGTGGTGTTCCTCTATTCCCTGTCAAAAAACTTCAACACAAAACGTTTTCTCCCATCTCCTTTTTGAGAGGTGAAATTAGTGGCACAAGAATATAATAGTTGTTGCCTATATATCAAATAAAAAGTTCTTTCTAAATGTTCCAGCAAGCATATAAGGTTCCTACATAACCCTATAATATAATATGACTCATACAAATCATCTTAGGACACTTGGGAATGGTTAAAACAAAGCATGGCATAATCTGTCCAGATTTTCAGGAACAGCAAAACGAAACAAAATGCGTCCACCTAGACATGTCAGGAATTTTAGCCAATTGTTATGCATATAGAGGATAAAAACTTGTAAATGCTGTATGAATCTGAGTGCAATCAGAGTTACAGAAAAAACAGAAAATTCACGCACTATAAACTGTTCTACATAAATTTGCTACTCCATATGTTTAGCAACTTTTAAAACATCCAAAATGGGTTCAACTTGGTACTTTATTAAGAACTTCAGAAAGAAAACCAAAACAAAACTCTCTTGCTACAGCAAGATTTCAAAACAAAAATACAAAAGAAAAATAACCGGGTTGCCTCCCGCGAAGCACTTTCTTTATAGCCATATAGCTAGGCTTTACTTACTTGGTTTAGGTGATGTGGAACTCATGGCATAGCTTGTGATTTTTTAGCTATCTCCTTCTTCTTTGGAAAGTGTTCCATACACTTCTTGTGAAGAAATTGAAACTTCACATTTCCTTCTTTTGTATCTATGACAACACCTATGGTTCTCAAAAATGGTCTACCAAGTATTATAGGACTTGAGGTATTGCTCCCCGTATCCATGACAATAAAATCAACAGGTACATGTCATATGTAATTCAAACATAATATCTTGAAATCTTCCTAGAGCATGTTTAGTTGAATCATCAGGAAATAAAAGATCTATTGAGCATCTTTCCATAGGTTTCAATTCAAGTAAATCATATAGATCTTTAGATAAAACTGAGACACTAGATCCTAAATCTAGAATAGCATGATGTGTCTCTTTTCCAATAGTGATTAATACCTTGGGCATACATCCCCAAGCTTAGGTGGTATCATAGCTTCTCTATTGTATCTTTCAATCTCTTATTTTATAACATAATTTGCTATGTAAGAACCAAATCGTGCTTGATGACCATTAAAGGATGGATCATTAGAATTTTTTTGCAACAAGTTAATGAGTTCATGCAAGCTATATTATCAAGATCAAGTAGAGGTTATTTTGTTTTCCTTAGCATCTTGACTTCTTCTACTTGTTTATCTCTATTATATAAACTGGAGATTTCATGTCTATCATAAAATACGTCTTCTAGCACTTTAGCTTTTTCAAGGCTTTCTTTGACTTTTACTTCTAGGAGTAGGCCATCTAGCAATATATAAGCATTGTTGGCAGTTATATTTATGAAGGAACCTCCACTTTCTTTACCTAAATAAGCCATTGAACTTTTAGTTAGCCCTCTATAGAAGATGTGCATTAACTTCCCATCTCTAAAACCATGTTTTGTCCCAAAATCTATTTCTCTAAATATTTCCCAAGCTCTTATAAGAGGTTCATCATTTTTTTCTTTAAACATGATTAGCATTTCCCTAAGATGACCTATTACTTCAGGGGTTCCAAATCTTTCAACAAAAGCAGCTTTAACATTAAACCAAGAGCTAAAATTTCCAGATGGCCATTTTAATATCCAATCTAAAGCCTTACCAACAAGTGAATAGGGAAAGTTTAACTTTAATCATACTATTGTTTGTATTACTCATGTTTAGATATTTGCATCTTTCATTAAAAGTTCTCAAATGCTGCATAGGGTTCTCATTGGGCTTCCCATAGAAACAGTTTTCATAAATAGCTTTAGTAGCTGCAGGGTCTATGTCAAATGATTCAAATGGTATCTCACTTTCTTTTGGGAAGTTCTTTACACTGAAGGGCCAATAAGCTCTCTTTTCCATTTTTATGTGTTTTTGTGTTTTTAAAGAAAAACTTAAAAAGACTAAAAATAAGACAAAATAAAATACTTTAAAAATCTAAAAGGAGAAGAAAAAGCTCACAGTGGTGCACCCTCCCCAAGCTTGGGTTGTTGCACAAGTTGATGAAGATGACAGGGCCAGAAAATAAGAAGTTGTCGTGGGAGTTACCTTTCTCTTCAAACTTGATGAGGATGCAATTGTGATGTACCTTCGCCAATTCTCCGGCAACGGCGCCAGAAAATAGTCTTGATGGCAATAAATGTGGCCACTTTTCGTTGGGACTCCAAGTGCAGAGTGTTGTAGCAAGCTTTTTTTCCCTACAAGGGTGACTCGAGGGTTTATATTGAACTCTTGGGGAATTGATTATGGAAGGATGTTTGTCTTCTCCTCTTCAAGCAACCTGTAAAGCAAAATAATTTATCTTGTGTCCTCAACTCCACCAAGTGGTTGTCATGCACAAGTTTTGGTATTAGTAATATGAAATGAAATAGAAGTAGGAAATAAAGTAAAGTAATGCAAACTAGATGATATGGAAGATAGTAGAGTTGTTTTGGGGTTTTATAAGTGATTGCAAGTAGAGAAAGTATTTTTGTATTTTCGAAATAATAAATTGCATAAATTATAAAGGATAGTAGATGCAATGGAAAGGTGTTTCTTATCATAAAAATCAGACTAGGGTTCATGGGTTTACTTGTCTACTCTCTTTTTAAGTTGTAGTGATCACAAAACAATTCATCAATGATAAAGATTCATGAAAATTCCATAAATGCTTGATAAATGGAATTAATATGGGCATGGCGTTCTAATATTGAGATGGAATACATCTCTCTCTTATACTCCTCAAGAAAGAGAAATCTCCATGCAATCTTGATTTAAGAACAAATCAGATTATAGCTTTAAGCAATATTATATGATGTTTGAAATACAAATATTCTACCTTGATTTAACAATGTCATCACACTGTCATGTGATAACTATAACACATGATTTCACTTTGCCCCTAGTGAGGCAGCAAACGAAAGGTAAAAACCAAAGTAGATATTGAATATTATGTGTCACAATTCAATCTCCACCCCCATGCTACTCCATCTAACACACACTTCTCCCCATACAAGTTCTTATATACAAGTTGGATCAAAACAAACAATGAATAATGGGGGTGGATGATATGCATCTATTAAAACATATTACACAAAATTGATTCGAATGTCAAATATCAAATCATAGAACAACACATAGGAATTACAAATATGACCATAATCATGCTGGGAAGCTCATATGGTACTATATCTATGAAGAACAAGAGAGAAATAGATCAGGCTACTACCACAAACCCATAGCCCGTAGGTGGACTACTCCCTCTTCATCATGGTGATGAAGTTGGAGATGTTGGAGAGGGTGGAGATTTCCCCGGAGGTGGCTCTGGCGGAGTTTCCCCCTCCAATCTTCGCTGGATCTAGTGGTGTTTTTGTCTCTGGTGGCTCTCATCGCTTCCCGTCGCTTCTATTTTGAGGATGCCCTAGTGGTCCTTATATAGGGACTTTTAGGTCAGGAGAACCCCGTGGGCGAAAGAATCAAGGCGATTAGACAGTCGAGGAGGGAAAGAGCATGGGTGGAGCGCCCACCAGGCCTGGGCGTGTCCCCTAGGCTCTTTTGGCCCTCCTGGCCCTCTTGGTGAGATTCCAGTGCTCTAGATGCTTCTTGTGGATAAATACTGTCATTCCCAAAAGTGCAGGTCCATTTGACTTGGTATAGGTCCTGAAACATCAAAAACATTGAAAACAGGGTTTTTTGCCCTGCAGGGTTATAACTAAAATAAAGGAGACCATTGGTAAATCCACAAAAATCAACATAAAACAGGGATATAACATTATATATGATGCAAATATATGGGAAACATGCTAACAAACTACAAAGTTCATGTATGCACTTGACATGCATCAGTAGGCCACGCAGTCTGCGCGTCCATGGACTGCCCGTTAGACTTGTCGTATTTCCTACTTTTCAGACGAGATTACGAGCATGCCCCTGGGGTACATTGGGAGAGAATCCGAGGCATCCGTAGACGGGAATGCCTTCTCCTAAATCCTTCCTTCTAGAGGCAACCTGGTCGAGGTCTCGTCCTAGCTGAACGGGCCTCGCGAAGGGCTACTCGTTCCTCCTCTAGCACCCGAACAGGCATGTCGAGGAGATGTGGCCTCGCGAGGCTGCCGCTGCTTCGGTAGTGGGCCTAATGACCAGTGGGTCGGGTATCCCGGTTGTCAGTGACCCAACAGGAGGTGGCAGTGGCGACGGAGGTATTAGAAGGCGGTAGGAGAAGTGGAAAATGGAAGGGAAAATTTCAGCGCGCCATAGATTTCAGAGCGAGTACATGGCGCACTCGGTTTGGCCGCTCAACCGACGTATATAGGGGTCGGGCCGTGAGTTTTTCTGCCCCCCCCCCCCCCCCCCCCCCCCCCCTCCCTCCAATTTTTTTTGATCTGCTAGGCGGCAGTTTTCACCCAAATCTGTGAACTAGCTGTTATTTTAAGGTTCACGCATATTTTAAGGTTCACGTAGATTTGCGGGATCTGCTAGATTTGCTCTTAGTTATTCACGCACGACTAAGCAACGAGATGAGAGTGAGATGGCGTTCTCTTGGTTCCGTTCATACCACCAGATTATAACCGATTTTTTCGGAAATCTCTGGGCTAAGATACCAACGTCCGGTGATTCTACTAGCGAAACTGAAAAAAATCAGACTCGAGCCATGAGCTAATAATTAAAAGAAGTATTCACCACATTGTATAAGGGTGTGACGGAGGCCCAGGAAGCTGTGTAGCATATCATGTCGTAGACGGTGATCTTGGGGACAAAGAGGTTGAAGGTAATGTCAGCAACGAAGAGTGCACCCACGTCGGCGTAGAGAAGCAGATAAGTATGTCATGGATTGGCTGGGTTAGAGTGTGAGAGAAAAAACTACACGTAAACAGTCTCAACTAGCATTCTGATCATTCTCAGCTGACATAGTGGGACGAGACTCCAATCGATAGAATATAACATCCAGGTTTCTCAAGTGAGCCTCGTTGGACATGTAGGGCTATCGTGTCACGCATACCTAACGACTAGCTTGGTGTCTAATAATGCAAAACTATAAAAGACAACGGAGGGAGCGACCAAGGTTTAGTATCTAGAATCTCACACCACACGGGATCGTAGGAGGAAAATTTAAACCTACTAGTATATTTTTCTATCACACTTAATCAGGGCCGGTCCTGAGATATTGGGGGGCCCAGGGCAAAACTATAATATAGGGCCCTTAATGCAAATATCATAATAAGAATTTTATAACATTTTGGATAAAAAATATTGATAAAAACAGTTTATACATATTGTGTTCAAAATTCTTCAAACATATTTAGATGCACATTCACTGATGATGATGCATCAATATCACCCTTACCAATTATTACATGAACTCTGCCCATCATCCTGTTTCCGTGACGGTCGGAGGGCACGTTAAGGTCTCCCCTCAGTTACTAGGTCTCTTGCCTCTCGATGTGGCCGCGTGAGGGTAGAAGATGGGTTGTCTACATATCTTGTTAGGTGATCGCCGACCAATACAACGCATGACACACAGCTGATGGAAAATTAAATGTGTACCTAGCCATGGTCTTGCATTTCTTTGTCTGTCTCTGAGCTATTATTTAAACTAAACTTTCATATTTTTGGTTTGAAGCAGACCTAGTTGCCACGGCTGGACTTTCATCTGCCTCTACCGTCCGATGGGCACTCCATCGTTATACCATCTTTTTTTTGAAAGATCCAGCAACTACTGGATTTCGGTTTCATTATTAGGTAGAATATGTACATGTTCGCACTAGACGAAAAGGAAGAAAAAGAAAAGAAATGAAAAAGCTGACAAGCCAGCCACCCTAGTGGCACTAGCTCGGCACCCCTACGATGCAGGCCACAACTCTGCCTCCTAGAGCCACGACTGCAAACGCTCCCCGAGGCCGCCGCCTCGGCGCACGACCACCGCCCGGAGCCGCCGCCCCGGCATCCACTGCCCCGACCTCAGAGACATCCCACATGGCAGGCGTAAACCCGTCGCACCACGGGTAAGATTCCAAGGCGACGCCTCGAAGAAGGTAACGACGCGAACGCCGCCGCCGCCGCCCGCTCAAAGGAGCTTAGGTTTTCACCCAAAGATGCTTACACTCGCGTCGGAAGAAGATCGCAGCTCCCAAACGACGCGATCAAGAAGGAGAACAACACCCTAGGGCGCCGTCGCCGCCGGCACCTAAGTGCGAGGTTTTCACCTGGAGCGCGATCTCGACCACCAGGCCCTAGGGCCTAGGCTAAGGAGCAGCGTGCCGAGCGCAGTTTCTCTGCAACCTAGCACCAAAACCAAACACAAGCCATGGTGAACGCGGCACCTCACGCGGCGCCGACCACGCCATGCCGGCCAAAAGCGCCGCTCCCGCACCACCACCCGCCTATCCGGGGCTGCCACCCCGGCTTCCTTGCTGTCGGGAGAGCGGTGACGCAGCGTGCAGCCTCCTACTCACCGTGTGACGCACATGGTACCTCCCACGCAGCACCTCCTACGCCGAAGCCGTCGAACCCAGGGCCACCGCCCCTGCCTCTACCTGCAAGGAGCACGCCGGCCAAAGAGAGGCAACCATGCACCCCGAACTAACGCGGCCAAGCTTCTGCTTGGGGGCACGGCCGACCTGACGCGTAGCTGCTAGAGCGACCTCCAGCAAGGTCGCCGACGAGAGACCCAAGAAGATCCTAGACAAACCAGCCCCTCCACGCCAACCTCCTTCTCTTCTGTCGCCGGTCGCCGCCTAGGCCCGCAAGGCCCAGATCGGGCCTGTCCGGGCCGAGATCTAGCCCAAACCGCCGCACAGCACGCAGAGCCAACCTAGTCGCCAGCCGCGGCGTTGCCCTAGCAACCGCCGGACCACCGCACACGCCGTAGATAGCCGGGGCCGCCGCCCCGGCGCCCGCACTTCGCCGCCGGCAGCCCGCTGTCCAGGGCGCCGCCGCCGACAGCCGCACGGGCTTTGCCCGACGCCAACGGCCGGCAGCGGAGGAGGGCGGAGCGAAGGCGCGGCCGGCTTTGAGGCTCGTCCGTGTCACCCCCTGGGAGCGACGCGGACGGTTTTTTCTGTGGTTCACCCATTGTTATACCATCTTGCCATCTCAAATCCCCCGCGTTGTACCCCATCTGCGCTAATCACATCAGGGTTGGTTATTTAACCTTTGGAAATATTTGGAGCAATTAAGGGAAAAATGACTAATTCCTAAAAAACTAGGAAAACAAGAGCAATCCTGGCGCAATGAAACGAAAAAAGTGTGATCTGCACTATGCACTCTCTCCAGCGATCTTGTGTCTAATCCTCTCATATAGGCAAGAAAACCAAAGTAGTAATAAAAAAGGCCCAATGAATGAAGGAAAAATGTCCCACGTGGCCACGTCTCAGCCCATAGGAAGCAACGGCTTAACGCTTCGTTCTTCTCCGCCCGTGGGAGAGGAGAACTCCAGACCTCGTGTAATGGCGACCGTGTTTGAACTTTTCCCCACTACATCTCTCGCACCTAGCGGGGGGCCCTTTGGATGCGGGGGCCCGGGGCGGCCGCCCCTCCTGTCCCCCTCAGGGCCGGCACTGCTGATAGCACACATCAACATTGATAGAAACATATCCAGGGTGCCCTAGCTAGTTACTGCACAAAAGCCAAAGAGAACGAAGTTAAAACAAAGAAGAGGGCACATGCATCGTTCATGCCCTTGCAGATGAGAATCCAATGACTGCCACTAGAATCGGAATACCTCATGGCAACTAGCCAAACCCCAGCCTGGATCTTGCAAAATCCTAAGATTTCAAAATATAAGATGTTTTAGCTTTGTAAAGTAAAAGTATCTAGACCATTTTTAGTGAGTAAATTCATTCCGAATCTCTTTAAACCTACTATAAAAGTGGTTTAAATAAGTTAGCTTCACAAAGCTAAAACATCTTAGACTCTGTTCGGTGCACGGGACAGAAAAAATCAAGGAATAGTGCAAAACGTAGGAACATGAAAGGGATGGATGTGCAAAACTTAGGAATAAAAAACGCAGGAAAAATTGCATTAGCTAGTGTTCGGGACATAGGAAACGAATAGGTACCCAAATCAGCTGAACACTCGAAGACCCCCGCGCGCGAGGGATGGAGGCCCGCCGCCGCCGACAGCCGCACGGGCTTTGCCCGACGCCAACGGCCGGCAGCGGCGAGGCAGCGGAGGAGGGCGGAGTGAAGGCGCGGCCGGCTTTGAGGCTCGTCCGTGTCGCCCCTCTAGGAGCGACGCGGACGGTTTTTCTGTGGTTCACCCATTGTTATACCATCTTGCCATCTCAAATCCCCCGCGTTGTACCCCATCTGCGCTAATCACATCAGGGTTGGTTATTTGACCTTTGGAAATATTTGGAGCAATTAAGGGAAAAAATGACTAATTCCTAAAAAACTAGGAAAACAAGAGCAATCCTGGCGCAATGAAACAAAAAAGTGTGATCTGCACTATGCACTCTCTCCAGCGATCTTGTGTCTAATCCTCTCATATAGGCAAGAAAACCAAAGTAGTAATAAAAAAGGCCCAATAAATGAAGGAAAAATGTCCCACGTGGCCACGTCTCAGCCCATAGGAAGCAACGGCGTAACGCTTCGTTCTTCTCCGCCCGTGGGAGAGGAGAACTCCAGACCTCGTGTAATGGCGACGGCGTTTGAACTCTTCCCCACTACATCTCTCGCACCTAGCGGGGGGCCCTTTGGATGCGGGGGCCCGGGGCGGCCGCCCCTCCTGTCCCCCCTCATGTCATTCTTTTGTTACATTGTCTCCCAAGAAAACTTTTTTTTTTAAATTCGAGTCTTTCAACAAAAAATGTGTGCCTCCGTTACAGCATCTGTGGCACAGATATGATATTTAGTAGATACGTTCATGTTTTTTGTCATTTTTTCTTATCCATGGACATCTTTGCAAAGAGCTTAAAGTATACCCTCTAATAAATACATCAAGTTGTCTCTAGAGTATATGGTTGCGTCTGTTAGATGTAAGTAAATAGAAACTTACATATATATGATTCCAGATATATTAAGGTGTATAAATAGAATATTCTAGATTGTAGAAGGTGTTTGCAACAAAGACATATTTGTCAAACCTTTCGCGTAGTGTTGGGAACCGATTTTTAAAAAATAGTTCAGTCGTTAATGTTTAATTTGTAATCTAATATTGAATAATTGTCAAAACATTCACTACCAAAAATTATATGTTTATGCACAAAGTTCAAGTTTTGGGGATTTACTAGTACTCACAGGTTTGATAAGTTTTTGTTTTGTCATGCATAGTTGTTTCTCCTATGATCAATGATGTGATCTGATCGGCTCTAGGTAAATCTTGTAGGAGTGGGGATGAGCTAGGGTAACTGACATGGAAATCGAGAAAAATATTTTCATGATCCCACGGAGATCTCACTTTCGAAAATCGAAATATAGTTCATTTGTTCAGCAAACGACCCATGTCAACAAGTTTGAATAAAAGAGACAAAGATTATAATAATAGAGCTCCGTTAGACATTATACATAATGTGATCGGAAGATCGTATAAGTGGTTACAAGATGGATCTCGATAGATTTATAGAAACACTGGACGAGAGTATAACTAGAGACTAAAGTTACAGTGTGTGTGTAGATGGCATGTTCTCTTCAGGTGAATGATCTACAGTATATCGCCGGTGGTCTAAGAGTCTCTGAAGGTCGTTAGATCTCCACCTTGTCTTCTACATCAAGTTGATCCTTGATCTCCCTTCAATGTACGTTGGTTTTTGTGATCATTTTGGGATCGTCCAAGAAGTTTTCTTGCAGCACGACAGGCCGGGTCGGTTTAGAGCTACTAGATATGGGCCTCCAGGTCACGGACATTGAGGTTGTTGTTGGGGTTCGCATAGGGGAAAAATCAAGGCCTACGAAACATATTTAAGATCGGTCTATGAAGAATAAGAGAGATAGATCAAGATGAACTCGCCGAAGAACGCGCCGGAAGATTCTCGATGTAGTTCTTCGATGACAATCACGTCGATCCCCGTAGCTAGGTGTATCCCTCCTATACACAAGGAGAATCTCCAACTCAATGGAGGATTGAAGGTATGATCCCTTGGTGGATTAGTATCTAGAATCTGAACCCGGTATTTCTTTTATCAGATTTGTTTGCCCATGCATCTCACACGCTACGTACAGATGTATAAAAATCGCAACACACCTAGACATTGTTTTGTCTAGTCAGAAATCCACCTGTAGTGGGTTACGGGTTCATCCTGCATGAGTGTTTTGATCTGAAAATGCAGTTAAAATGATAATGTGGTTCCCAATCAGTACGTGTTCCTGCCCACGAGGCTGAGAGGCGGCAGCTGCTCAAGGCCCATCTAGGGCTCCCTTCCCTCTGCTGGCGACGTCATCGGTCCTTTCCGCCTCCGGTGGCCTTAGGGCCTTGGAGGTGTGGTGGACCATGGCTCTCGTCGGGGGGAGGTTTTTCGTTTTTTCGTTTAGACGGTATTTTTATGTCTTCTTCGGGATGGTGAGGCGATGGCTACATCTTGAAATCAGAATAAGATCCTCCCCGCCCTATCCTCGCTCCGATGGTGTGTCTAGTGCTGATGGAGGGTGCGTGGAGTCGTATGTCCGGCCGATCTCCTCGGATATGGTTAGTTTTCATGTTAGTTGGTGTAATTTCAGGTCAGTTTCTTCCAATCTACGGATCTCATCATTGGCGACGTTTACTACTCTAATGTGCTGGTTCTTTGAGGCCTTAGCACGATGACTTCCCGTCTGTCTACTACAACAATCTCTACTACGACAAGTTTTGCCCGGCTTCGGTGATACAGGGACGAGGATGGTTGTTGAAGTATAATCCAAATTCTATTAAGGAGGCTAACTTCTGATGGAGAGGAGCGAGGCCCGTCCCCGACGTTGTGTAAACACTCCCCGTTATAGTGAAGATTTGCTGGCTGGCGCCCGTGATTTTTCTCCTGTCTTTGTTAGAGAGGGTTTTCCACGTTAAATCTATGTTCCCCTTGCTGTGATTTTATTTTCGTTCTACGTTATTTGATTGTCGCAAAGCTAACAAGTGGTATCAGAGCCCCAGGTTATAATATAGGGTTTGCGACATGTCGTTATTAAAGTTTGATCTACCGCAGCTGGACTACACCACAAGATTCTGCTTGTGGCAGGTGAAGATACAGTCAATTCTCGCCCAAACTTCAGATCTAGATGAAGCGCTGGAAGGATTCAGGAAAAAGGATGCTAAGAGCTGGTCTGACGAAGAGAAGCGGAAGGACCATAAGGCTTTGTCTTTGATTCAACTTTATCCGTCCAATAATATTTTGCAGGAAGTTTTGGCAGAGAAATCTGCTGCTGCTCTTTGGCTAAAACTGGAATCGATCTGCATGTCAAAGGATCTAACCAGTAAGATGCATGTGAAGATGAAGTTGTTCTCGCATAGATTGTAGGAAGGTGGATCGGTAATAAATCACTTATCTATTTTCAGAGAGATTGTTTCTGATTTGCAATCTATGGAAGTAAAATATGATGATGAGGATCTAGCTCTATTACTCTTATGCTTGCTGCCTAGTTCTTATACACACTTTCGGGATACAATATTGTTGAGCCGTGATGAGCTAACCCTTGATCAAGTACAAAAGGCCCTCAAACAGAGGGAAAATATGAAAACTATGGTGCAGGTAGATGGGGCGTCATCTAAGGCTGAAGCTCTACAGGTTCGTGGCAGGACCGAGCAGAGATTTAACAACTATGGCAACCGAGATAAGAGCAAATACGTCAGAATTCGTTCGAAGTCCAATGGAAAGGACAAGTTCTGTAGGTATTGTAAGAAATCTAATCATGTTATTGATGATTGTTGGAAGCTGCAGAATAAGGAGAAAAGGAACGGAACTTACCAACCGAAAGATAAGGATCAAGGTAATGGTAAGGCTGTTGTTGTTTCTGGTGATAGTTCTAACGGTGAATATTTAGCCGTTTTTGCTGCTTGTGCTTCTCGTGATGATGAATGGATACTTGATACTGCGTGTTTGTTTCATATTTGGTTCAGTTCATATGAGTCTGTGCAGACTGGAAATTTTGTATGTGTGGGGAATGACAACCCGTGCCATATTGTTGGAGTTGGATCTGTTAAGATCAGGACACATGATGGCGTGACGTGTACGTTGACTGAGGTGAAGCACATACCAAGCATGGTTAGAAATCTGATCTCCCTGAGTACCATGGACGTTGATGGATACAAGTACGCCGGTGGATGTAGATTGTTAAAGGTATCAAAAGGTTCTCTTATTCACATGATATGTGATATGAATTCTGCTAAGTTATATGTTCTTAGAGGTAGTACTTTGCCTGGTATTGCTACTGCTGTTACTTCTAATGATTCTGATGATTGTGGTAAAACAAATCTGTGGCATATGCATCTTGGGCATATGAGTGAACATGGCATGGCAGAGTTGGTAAAGAGAGAGCTGATTGATGATTGCAACTTGGGTAAGTTTGAGTTCTATGAGCACTGTGTTTTTGGTAAGCATAAAAGAGTTAAATTCAATGCTTCCGTTCATACCACCAAAGGCATATTAGATTATGTGCATGCTGATGTATGAGGACCTTCCCGTAAGACTTCTATTGGTTGTGCTAATTACATGCTTACTATTATTGATGACTACTCAAAAAAGGTGTGGCCATATTTTCTGAAACATAAATCTGAGTATTTTGATGCTTTTAAGAAGTGGAAAGTTATGGTAGAAAAGCAAACTGAAAAGAAGGTAAAGGTACTATGTACTGACAATGGTATGGAGTTCTGTTCTAATGAGTTTGAGGAGTTTTGCAGTAATGATGGTATGATCAGGCACCACATCATCCCTTACACTCCTCAGCAAAATGGCGTGGCTGAGCGCATGAACAGGACCATCATCTCGAGAGCTCGCTATATGTTGTCCAATGCAGGTATGCATAGACGTTTATGGGCTGAAGAAGCCAACACAGCGTGCTACCTCATCAATAGGTCACCTTTTATTCCACTTGAGAAGAAAGCTTCCATTGAGGCATGGTCAGGTTCGCCTGCTGATTATTCACAGTTGAGAGTTTTTGGTTGCACTGCTTATGCTCATGTTGATAATAGAAAGTTAGAGCCTAGAGTTGTTAAGTGCATATTCCTTGGTTATGGTTCAGGAGTTAAAGCATATAAACTATGGAATCCTAAAACTAAAAAAGATTTTGTTGAGTAGGAACATTGTTTTCAATGAATCCGTTATGTATCATGACAGCTTGACATCAGATCCCTCTCTTGTTGCTATTGGAGAGGAGGGATTTAGTGTGTAGGTGGAGCACCTACAGAAAACTATTGATAATAATGTTGTGACTGATGATACTCATGAGGAAAATGTTGATGATCACATTGTTCAGCACTCACCTACTATTTTGTAGCAACCACAGGAGTCTTTTGCTGCTGATAGACCGAGGCGTGACATAGTTCCACCTCGTCATTTAATTGAAGAGTATAATCTTGCTCATTATGCTTTGAGTTGTGCTGAACAGGTGGAGAATGATACTGAACCTGCTACATACAATGAAGCTGTTGCATCCGTTGACTGCGAGAAGTGGATTTCTGCTATGCAAGAAGAGATGCAATCGCTTGATAAGAATGGCACATGGGAAGTTGTGCGCTTGCCTAAACAAAATAAGGCCATCCGTTGTAAGTGGATATACAAGAGAAAGGAAGGTTTGTCTCCTAATGGGCCTCCAAGGTTTAAGGCAAGGTTAGTAGCAAAAGGTTTCAGCCAAATTCCAGGTATTGACTATAATGATGTTTTCTCTCTAGTTGTGAAGCATAGTTCTATTCGTGCTTTCTTTGGTATTATTGCTATGCATGATCTTGAGCTTGAGCAGCTAGATGTAAAGATTGCTTTTCTGCATGGTGAACTGGAGGAGGAGATTTATATGGACCAACCTGAAGGGTTCATAGTTCCTGGAAAAGAGGATTTTGTGTGCAAATTGAAGAGGTTGCTTTATGGTTTGAAGCAATATCCAAGACAGTGGTACAGAAGGTTTGATTCATTTATGATCTCACAAGGTTTTAAGAGGTCTGAGTTTGATAGTTGTGTTTACATAAAATTTGTTAATGGATCACCTATATACTTGTTGTTATATGTTGATGATATGTTAATTGATGCCAAGAGCATGAAAGAAATCACTACTTTGAAGGCACGCCTAAGTAGTGAATGTGAGATGAAAGATCTTTGTGCTGCTAAGAAAATCCTAGGTATGGAAATTAAATGGGACAGAAAATCTAGGTTGTTATTTCTTAGTCAGCAAATTTACGTTGAGAAAGTTCTCCAACGTTTTAATATGCATGACGCAAAGTCAGTTAGTACTCCTATTGATCCTCACTTTAAATTATCAGCATTGCAATGTCCTAGTTCTGATGAAGATATTGTGTACATGTCTCGAGTTCCTTATTCTAGTGTTGTTGGTTTGTTGATGTATGCCATGGTTTGTTCTCGCCCTGATTTATCATTTACTATGAGTTTGGTGAGTCGTTACATGGCTAATCCTGGTAAAGAACATTGGAAAGTTGTTCAGTGGATTTTCAGGTACCTCTGTGGCACATCAAATGCTTACTTGAAGTTTGGCAAGACTGGTGAGGGACTCGCAAGCTATGTGGATTCAGATTTTGCTTCCGACTTGGATAAGAGGAGGTCCCTCACAGGTTATGTGTTCATGGTAGGTGGATGTGCCGTGAGCTGGAAGGCAACGCTGCAACCAGTTGTTGCTCTATCTATAACCGAAATAGAATATATGGCTATTGCTGAAGCTTATAAAGAGTCTGTTTGGTTGAAAAGTTTGTATCCTGAGCTTTGTCAGGATGATTCTTACATTAACCTGTTCTGTGATAGTCAAAGTGCTATTTACTTTACTAAGGATCAGATGTTCCATGAGAGAACAAAGCACATTGATATCAAGTACCATTATGTCTGTGACATTGTTGCACAAGGTACACTAAAGGTATGCAAGATAAGCACTCATGATAATTGATACATTGCAAATGTATCTATAATTTTTGATGTTTCATGCTTGGTTTTATCTACTTTCTTGTGTTTTGTTCCAACTTTGGAGTACTTTTCATATGATTTCTTGGACTAACCTATTAACAAGATGCCACAGTGTCAGTTGTCTGTTTTCTGCTGTTTTTGGTTCCAGGAAGTCAGAAAATGAATATTCTCAGAATTGGACGGGACAAAAGCCAAAGTTCCTATTTACCAGAAGACTCATGGAGACAGAATACGAGACGGAGGAGGGCTAGGTCCTGGCCACACACACCCCCAGGCGCGGGCTAGCCCTAGCCGCGCCACCAGGTGGTGTGGGCCCCCTGGTCGGCCACCGACCTTGCGTCCTTCGCCTATAAGAGCCCCCCGATTCCAAAACCCTAAATCATCAAGCCTCCAGCCACGAAAAGTTCCGCAGTGCCGCCGCCACCGAAGGGGAGATTCGGGGGACAAAAAGTCTCTGTTCCGGCACCCTACCGGGACGTGGAAGTGCCCCCGGAGCCATCTCCATCGATCTCCACCACCATCTCCATCACCATTGCTGATTCCCATGATGAGGAGGGAGTAGATCTCTCTCGAGGCTAAGGTTTCTACCGGTAGCTATGTGCTCATCTCTCTCTCTATGCATGATCTTATTGAGATCATGAGCTTGTAATCTATAGATCTACCTTGCTACTCAAGTGGTTTATTAGATCTCTGCTCTCCCCATGTGTGTGAAAGTGACAGCGTGCACACCATGGTGGCACTTAGGCTAGAGATTACAAATACTTGTTCTGAGTTATATTTGGAATTGGATGTCTTTATGAAATTGTGGTGTTTGTTGGACTCATCTAGTACTTAAGGTGATAGTGTGGGGTTTTCTAGATGGGAAAGGCTTACTTTGAGGTGTGCTGTTATAGCCCTACCATCGATTAGAGTGTTCAACCGGAGAGTAGTTAAGAGTGGTAACATAAAGAGAAGATATTTATATGAGAGTGTTCACTAGTGAAAGTATGATCCCTAGGCCTTGTTTCTAAGCATTGAAACATCGTTTGCAACTAGATCTGTTACATGTTTGCTTGCTTCCATCTTTATTTCAGTTTTCCTTTAGTCTTTTCCATGCCATCAAGCTATTTTCTATCACTGTTACCACTTATAATTATCCATACCACTTGTATTTCACTATCTCTTCGCCGAACTAGTGCACCTATACACCTGACAAGTGTATTGGGTGTGTTGGGGACACAAGAGACTTCTTGTATCTTGATTGCAGGGTTGTTTGAGAGGGGATACCTTTGACCACTTCCTCCCTGAGTTCGATAAACCTTGGGTGATCCACTTAAGGGAAAACTTGCTGCTGTTCTACAAACCTCTACACTTGGAGGCCCAACAACTGTCTACAAGAATAGAAGTGCGTAGATATCAATAATCCTGCTGATATGATGACAAAGCTTGTTCCTGTTACTAAGTTTGAGCTATGCTCAAGCTTAGTTGGTATAACTACTTAGCCCAAGTGGTTGTTGGCACCAAAAGTGTTTTCTTTGTTTGTTCAGGGAGATGATTGTTGTTGATGCTACAAGAAGGAATTTGTCTCAAGGTGGAGTTTGTTGAAGTATGATCCAAATTCTATTAAGGAGGCTAACTTCTGACGGAGCGGAGCGAGGCCTGTCACCGGGAGGCTTGCGACAGCCTCCCGTGGTACGGATCGTTGATGACCTAGGTTACTGATGGCCCAAATTATATCGAGCTCGTTGGGGAACCCCAAGAGGAGGTATGATGAGCACAACAGCAAGTTTTCCCTCAGTATGAAATCAAGGTTATCAATCCAGTAGGAGCAAGGAAACACCCCAAAGGTGTAGCTAGCTGAACGTTGGAAGGGCGCAATTCCGGTGCCACCAGCAACGTGGAGACCTACACAACACAACCACAGAACTCTGTCCCCAACTTGCGATGAGGTTGTCAATCTCACCGGTTTTGCTAAAAACAAAGGATTAAACGTATCGAATGGAAGGAAGTAATAGTTTGTAGAAAGTAAACACAAAGCAGTAAAGAGTTTGTAGATTGTATGTAAAAGAAAGGACCGGGATCCATAGTTCACTAGAGGTGGCTCTCCTTAAGATAGATAACATGCTGGGTGAACAAATTACAGCAGGGCAATTGACAAACATCGAGAAAGCAATAAATGCATATACTAATCATCTTGACTCCTTTGGAACTTGATTGGGCATTACAACATTATACATAGACCGCCATCCAACTGCATCTATGACTAATAATCCACCTTTAGGTTATCATCCGAACCCCCTCCAGTATTAAGTTGCAAGAAACAGATTATTGCTTTACGAATTGCGTGTAATGTAAACAATACAATTGTTCTATGAACAAAGGATTGTTGTTTTCTCCCTAGTAGCAACAACACATCTAGTAGCTTAGAGATTTCGGTCACTTCCCCAGATTATATCGAGCTCGTTGGGGAACCCCAAGAGGAGGTATGATGAGCACAACAACAAGTTTTCCCTCAGTATGAAATCAAGGTTATCAATCCAGTAGGAGCAAGGAAACACCCCAAAGGTGTAGCTAGCTGAACGTTGGCAGGGCGCAATACCGGTGCCACCAGCAACGTGGAGACCTACACAACACAACCACAGAACTCTGTCCCCAACTTGCGATGAGGTTGTCAATCTCACCGGTTTTGCTAAAAACAAAGGATTAAACGTATCGAATGGAAGGAAGTAATAGTTTGTAGAAAGTAAACACAAAGCAGTAAAGAGTTTGTAGATTGTATGTAAAAGAAAGGACCGGGATCCATAGTTCACTAGAGGTGGCTCTCCTTAAGATAGATAACATGCTGGGTGAACAAATTACAGCAGGGCAATTGACAAACATCGAGAAAGCAATACATGCATATACTAATCATCTTGACTCCTTTGGAACTTGATTGGGCATTATAACATTATACATAGACCGCCATCCAACTGCATCTATGACTAATAATCCACCTTTAGGTTATCATCCGAACCCCCTCCAGTATTAAGTTGCAAGAAACAGATTATTGCTTTACGAATTGCGTGTAATGTAAACAATACAATTGTTCTATGAACAAAGGATTGTTGTTTTCTCCCTAGTAGCAACAACACATCTAGTAGCTTAGAGATTTCGGTCACTTCCCCAGATTACCAGAGGCATGAACCCACTATCGAGCATAAATACTAACTCTTGGAGTTGCTAGCATCTACTTGGCTAAGATAGCTACTAACAACGGAAAGCATGCAAGATCACAAATAACAAAGACATGATAGAATCAATAATCAATCTGAAATAACATCTCAATATCCATCGGATCCCCGCAAACACAACATGTAGAATTACAAATAGATGATCTTGATCATGAACGGAGCTCACAAGCTCTAGACATGAAAGCACAAAGGAGGAGAACCAGCCCTCTAGCTACTACATGGATCCGTAGTCCAAAGATGAACTACTCACGCATCACATCAGAGGCTTGCATGATGATGAAGAAGGCCTCCAGGGTGAACTCCCCTCTCCGGCAGGGTGCCGAGAAGAGCTTCAGATCCCTCCCGATCTAGGGATGGAGATGACGGCGGCTACAGACTCTTTCGTGGATTTTTGATCGGGTACCTAGGGTTTTCGTCCCGAGGGCATCATATAGGCGGAAGGAGAGGCCGAGGGGGTGCTGGGGTCGGCCAGACCACCCCCTAGCGCGGGCCAGGCCTGGCCGCGCGGCCAGGTGGTGTGGCCGGCCCCCAGCCCTTCTCCGTCTCGTATTCTGGCATCTGATGACTTCCGAAAAATAGGCACTTTGGCTCTTGTCCCGTCCAATTCCGAGAATATTCATTTTCTGACTTTCTTGGAACCAAAAACAGCAGAAAACAGGCAGCTGGCACTGTGGCTCTTGTTAATAGGTTAGTCCAAGAAATCATATGAAAAGTACTCCAAAGTGTGGACAAAACACAAGAAAGTGGATAAAACCAAGCATGGAACATCAAAAATTATAGATACATTTGCAATGTATCAACATCCCCAAGCTTAACTCATGCTCGTCCTCGAGTAGGTAAGTGATAAAAAGAAAGAATAATTTGTTAGGTGACATGCACCATCAAAGACTTGATCAAAGTGTTTGTAAAACATTAAAAGATGGGATCATAGAACTTCAATCATAACATGAAAGACAAAGTTCTAGCAATAAGACAAACAAACTATGATGCAACATGAAAAGGCACAAACAAAAGATTCATGAATAACAATGCTTTGCAAGACGTTTGTTTGTTTCACATAAAGAAAGCATAGCATAATAATATTCAGCTTGTCCCTCATAGAGTAGCAAATATAAATGCATAGGACACCTTCAAAGTTCATAAGAGTGACTAGATACAAATAGTTTAAAACAAGCAATATCAAGTTATGCATCAATCAACTAGTCTTGGGACAATGCACATACAACTAAGAATGGCCACTATGCTCTCAAAGTAGGTGCATAAAGGTAGAAGGTGGAGACTCAATATATAATGGTGGAAGAAAGGCCTTCATAGAAGGAAGTAGGGATTCAAGTCTCATAAAGAGATTCCAAAAATTATGGTACTTGTTAGCTTTCAGCTCTCATTGCCCCTATCATAAGCATCTTGAAGGTGATTAAGGTTAAAGTGACACAACTAAGAGGATATGCTTGATAAGTTATAAAGCGAAATCTCATGCCCTTACTTACGAAGACCGAACCTCATGCTACTCAACTTTAGTCACGAGTAAGCTCTTGTCATTGTAAGTACATGTGTATCATAAAGAACCGCCAACAGGGTACCCCTTGCACATGGTACAGGAGCTATCCCATAATCAAAATGACAATGCAAGCAGACAATGAGCATCTCAGCGATCTTTTTATTTGCTATTTTCATAGGTTTTTATTGAGGATGCTTCATAGAGTGCTCATTATGGTGATGCTGCAAGTTTCCACCATGATTAGGCATGGCTTAGGCTAGCGGCCCAGGCGTTTCTCTAACACACATACAAACTCCATGATCTTATAAGTTCCACTTTTATTTCACACCGCCGGGATCCATAGGCAAAAGAACATGGTATCAACGGGGTACAAAGTACAAGTGCAATGTTGAAAGCATTCCCCATGATACATGGTTCTGCTAATTTCAACTTATAAAGTGCAAGCATATACGCAACAAAGAAGGAACCAATGGTTCAAGTTTATTAGATGCAAAAAAGTAAAGTGTGCCATCAAGTTCCTGCGAGCTTTAATCACTAGTTTTCTCATAACAAGTGGGAGGTAAAAAAAAGCATGAATATATTTAGAATAGCATAAGCTAGTAGGTAGGTATGGTGGACTCTTTGGAATAACTTGGTTTAGGGAGTTGGATGCATGAGTGGAACTCAAACTTGGTTGTGGAGGCTAGCAAAAGACTGGGAGCGACAAACTAAGAGAGCAATAATGGCCATAATCATGCAGAGCGACAAAACATCATTGATCAAAGCATAAAGTGATACTACAAGTTGAAAACTAAAGGATCATAAAGGCAATGGTGACTTGAGATAGTCATAACATGGTGTGAGCATGCGCCAAGTCAACCCAAATAAAGCATCAAAGGAGAATACCACTATACTATGCTTTAATATGCTAAAACAACGCATGATTCATCCAAGGCACATTAAGCAATCTCAATTGTTTTTAACAATTCATGCTATAGCAAAGAATACTAAGAATAAAGCCAAAACAATATCAAGCATGGCATGACAAAGCATAGGCCACAGTCAAAAACAAGCTCTCTTTACCACATAAGCATGAACTTTCCTATTCTTTTTCAATCCAAACCAAACTATTCGCAAACCAATGTATGAAAGAGGGGGTACAACCAATTTATTCAGCAAACTAAGCAAACAAAAGCAAACGAAAAACCAAAACAAAAACAAAAAAGAAGACGCTCCAAGAACAACACAACTATGCATGAAACAATAAAAATGAAGCGTTTGGAAGAAACCTGGGATTTTTATTGATGAAGAAGGGGATGCCTTGGGAATCCCCAAGCTTTGACGCTTGTACTTCTTGGATATTTCTTGGGGTGTCACGCGTGGCATCCCCAAGCTTGAGCTTTAGTTCATCCTTCATCTTATTACTCATTCCTTCCATACACCTGAAATTTTTTCTTCATACAAAACTTCACACAATCTTTATTAGCAACATTAGTGCACTCAAGATAATAGGTCTTAAGATTCAGTTCTAACACCAGATAAACTTACATTATAACACTATCTACTGAAGCACTTACCTCAAAAATCTCAATTCCCCAAAAGAACTCAAAAAGGAACCAACAAGAAGCAAATGCAGAAAATGGCAGAAATCTGTCAAAACAGACCAGCAGGTAAAGACGAATTTTTTCGAAGACCTTCTGTTGCTCAAATCAAAAAGTGTTGAGTTAACGAAAGTTAGATAACAACCTGGGGCAGAAGTAAAAAAATTCACGCCTCAAAAAGACATTCATAGATTTTACACGAATTTTTATGGTGAAGCACAGAAATCTGTTTCAGGACAGCAACTTTCCCAATCATTACTTCTCTCTCATTAGAGGTTACTTTTGGCACAAAAAGCAAATAAAAAGGATAAGGAGCGGTTATTACTGAAGTAATAACTTCCAAGACTCATCTAAAACTTTTGGGTTATCTCCCAATAAGTACTTTTCTTTAACGCCTTTAAGTTAGACACGATAGTTTTAGAAGATGCTCTCATAAGAAATATGAATTGAAGTAAAAGAGAGCATCAAAAAGCAAATTCAAAACACATTTAAGTCTAACCCACTTCCTATGCATAGGAATCTTGTATGCAAATAAATTCACAAAGAACAAGGTGACGGGCATAAGAAGATAAAACAAGAGTAACTTCAAAACTTTCAGCACATAGAGAGGTGTTTCAATACCATGAAAACTTCTACAACCATATTTTCCTCTCTCATAATAATTTTCAGTAGCCTCATGAATAAACTCAACAATATAACTATCACATAAAGCATGCTTTTCATGATCTACAAACACTAGAGCTTTATAAACATTTTCAAAAGAATCCTCAGGAACATGACATTCGTCCTCCTTTGGTAAGCATGGGGGACAATCAAATAATGTAAGGGGTAAAGAGTTACTATCATTAGAAGGTAGGGATGGGTAGATCCATTCTTACTCCTTGATCATCACTCCCCTCCTCTTTTTCATCCAATGAGCTTTCAGTTTCAGCAATTTCTTCTTCCATAGGCTCCTGCAAGGTATTAGTCTCTTCCATTGGTGGAGAGCATCTATTAAGATATTCAAGAATATAGCCATTTTCTACCTTGTAATTATCAAAGAAAAATTTAAGTATATCATAAACCTCATATTTATAAGGTGAATCATCAGTATTTTCAAGCAAACTAGCAAGTTCGAATGCACTCTTCCAAGCAATAAATTCTTCAATTTGTTCCACATCATAAAAGTCATAATTCCCTTTAACATAAGAAGATATGGTAACATTATCATTATACTCACATTGAAAAGGGAGGTGTTTATACCTCCTACAGCAACAAGATTTATCAAAGCAATAAGTAACATTATAAGTAGAGCACACGTTTATAGCAATGGTATACAATTTATCAATTTGTCCCCATAAGTGTTTCCCTTTTTGTGACAAGCGGTGTTCCTTATAATAATATTTTTGTTCTTCTGTGAACCCACCTTGCCAATAAGATTCAGTTTCAAAGAAACCAACCATTGATAGAAAGCATGATAAAGAAAGACAATAACAGACCAACGAAAATACTAACTATAGTAGGAACTAATTTTTTGTGTGTTTTTAATAAAGTAAGCAAACTAGTAAAACTAATTTTTGTGTGTTTTTGATAAAGAAACAAGCAAACAAAGCAAAAAGAAACTAAGCAAAACAAAAATAACAAAGTAAAGAGATTGGTTATAAGGAACTCCCTTGTGAAGATGTCCTTGACTCCCCGGCAACGGCGCCAGAAAATATGCTTGATGGCCGAAATTATATCGAGCTTGTTGGGGAACCCCAAGAGGAAGGTATGATGAGCACAGCAGCAAGTTTTCCCTCAGTACGAAACCAAGGTTATTAATCCAGTAGGAGCAAGGAAGCACCCCAAAGGTGTAGCTAGCTGAACGTTGGCAGGGCGCACTACCGGTGCCAGCAGCAACGTGGAGACCTGCACAACACAACCACAGAACTCTGTCCCCAACTTGCCATGAGGTTGTCAATCTCACCGGTTTTGCTGAAAACAAAGGATTAAACGTATCGAATGGAAGGAAGTAATAGTTTATAGAAAGTAAGCACAAAGCAGTAAACAGTTTGTAGATTGTATGTAAAAGAAAGGACCGGGATCCATAGTTCACTAGAGGTGGCTCTCCTTAAGATAGATAACATGCTGGGTGAACAAATTACAGTGGGGCAATTGACAAACATCGAGAAAGCAATACATGCATATACTAATCATCTTGACTCCTTTGGAACTTGATTGGGCATTACAACAGTATACATAGACCGTCATCCAACTGCATCTATGACTAATAATCCACCTTCAGGTTATCATCCGAACCCCCTCCAGTATTAAGTTGCAAGCAACCGATTATTGCTTTACGAATTGCGTGTAATGTAAACAATATGATTATTCTATGAACAAAGGATTGTTGTTTTCTCCCGAGTACCTTAGAGATTTCTGTCACTTCCCCAGATTACCAGAGGCATGAACCCACTATCAAGCATAAATACTAACTCTTGGAGTTGCTAGCATCTACTTGGCCAAGATAGCTATTAACAACGGAAAGCATGCAAGATCACAAATAACAAAGACATGATAGAATCAATAATCAATCTGAAATAGCATCTCAATATCCATCGGATCCCCGCAAACATAACATGTTGAATTACAAATAGATGATCTTGATCATGAACGGAGCTTACAAGATCTAGACATGAAAGCACAAAGGAGGAGAACCAGCCATCTAACTACTACATGGATCTGTAGTCCAAAGATGAACTACTCACGCATCACACCGGAGGCTTGCATGATGATGAAGAAGGCCTCCAGGGTGAACTCCCCTCTCTGGCAGGGTGTCGGGAAGAGCTTTAGATCCCTCCAGATCTAGGGATGGAGATGACGGCGGCTACAGACTCTTTCGTGGATTTTTGATCGGGTACCTAGGGGTTTCGTCCCGAGGGCATCTTATAGGCGAAAGGAGAGGCCGAGTGGTGTGGCCGGCCCCCGGCCCTTCTCTGTCTCGTATTCTGGCATCTGATGACTTTCGGAAAAATAGGCACTTTGACTTTTGTCCCGTCCAATTCCGAGAATATTCATTTTCTGACTTTCCTGGAACCAAAAACAGCAGAAAACAGGCAGCTGGCACTGTGGCTCTTGTTAATAGGTTAGTCCAAGAAATCATATGAAATGTACTCCAAAGTGTGGACAAAACACAAGAAAGTGGATAAAACCAAGTATGGAACATTAATAATTATAGATACATTTGCAATGTATCAATTACCACCACTATATATACCTCTTATAAGCCGCCAGCTGGGATAAGTTGCATCTGTGAAATCCCCGGCATTGTGTAAACACTCCCCGTCATAGTGAAGATTTGCTGACTGGCGCCCTTGGTTTTTCCCCTCTCTTTATTGGAGAGGGTTTTCCACGTTAAATCTGTGTCCCCCTTGCTATAATTTTGTTTTTGTTCTTCGTTATTTGATTGTCGCAAAGCTAACAACGGTGGCGTGCCTACGGCTCGTGCTAGTATTTGTAGTCGTCACTAGGTGGTCCATCGACTTACCTATAATTTTTATTACTTTTAGACCTCTTTGTACTATTGTTGATTATTAATAGATCGGTGGAATTTCACAAAAAAAAGATAATGTGGTTCCCTGAATCAGATCGACTTGTTTTGTGGTGTTGTTCAGCGCACAGAGGTGTGCTTCGGTGTCCCCCTCAAAATTAAGTTTGCATGGTACAATTTTTTTGACCCGTCGAAACCCATATCTAGGCTATTTATATTTTCGTATAGGTATACTTGGTCGAGTTGGGTATACTTCATATTCTCACCGGCTGATCTCACCTTCCATTATCGCGATATACCTCTTTGCATGCCATGTTTTGAAATTTTGTTGCTGCTGCTAAATACCTCCCGATTTCTATCCCGCAGGCACATGAGTATACGTGTACAGTGAATATAGGTCTAAGAGGATCCTATAGGATTCATGTGAGTTCGTACGGTCTTCGAAATAAATCGGTATCGAGTTTTTATTGTCAAAGGAGGGGGACACTGAAGAAAACGTATAGCGCACACAGTTTAACCAATTGCACTGTTGACTGAAGAAAACAAATTAGTTTAAACTGTGTTCAGTCTGACATTGCTAGCTCAGGTCAAACTGACCCAAGGCTGAGTTTTCTAGACATTTATATGTAGACATTCCACGAAACACAAAGTCAATTTTGACTTCCCCAATAATCTAAATCCTCCATACGACCCAAATTAGTTTACTTAAATTTGTTAAAATAGGAATATATTTAATATAAAATCATGTTATATATACTTGTGAATCTAGACAAATCTAAGTCAACTAATTTGGCCGAAGGGAGTAGCAAATTATCACGAATAGATCAGCCTCAGTGAACCAGATGCACCGTTTCGGCCATTCTCCTGACACGTAGCTGCTAGAGCGACCTCTAGCAAGGTCTCCGACGAGAGACCCAAGAAGGTCCTAGACAAACCAGCCCCTCCACGCCAACCTCCTTCTCTTCCGTCGCCGGTCGCCGCCTGGGCCCGCAAGGCCCAGATCGGGCCTGTCCGGACTGAGATCTAGCCCAAACCGCCGCATAGCACGCAGAGCCAACCTAGTCGTCAGCCGCGGCGTTGCCCTAGCAACCGCCGGACCACCACACACGTCGTAGATACCCGGGGCCGCCGCCCCGGCGCCCGCACTTCGCCGCCGGCAGCCCGCTGTCCAGGGCACCGCGCCACCGCAGCAGAAGACCCCCGCGCGCGAGGGATGGAGGCCCGCCGCCGCCGACAGCCGCACGGGCTTTGCCCGACGCCAACGGCCGGCAGCGGCGAGGCAGCGGAGGAGGGCGGAGCGAAGGCGCGGCCGGCTTTGAGGCTCGTCCGTGTCGCCCCTCTAGGAGCGACGCGGACAGTTTTTCTGTGGTTCACCCATTGTTATACCATCTTGCCATCTCAAATCCCCCGCGTTGTACCCCATCTGCGCTAATCACATCAGGGTTGGTTATTTGACCTTTGGAAATATTTGGAGCAATTAAGGGAAAAAATGACTAATTCCTAAAAAACTAGGAAAACAAGAGCAATCCTGGCGCAATGAAACAAAAAAGTGTGATCTGCACTATGCACTCTCTCCAGCGATCTTGTGTCTAATCCTCTCATATAGGCAAGAAAACCAAAGTAGTAATAAAAAAGGCCCAATAAATGAAGGAAAAATGTCCCACGTGGCCACGTCTCAGCCCATAGGAAGCAACGGCTTAACGCTTCGTTCTTCTCCGCCCGTGGGAGAGGAGAACTCCAGACCTCGTGTAATGGCGACCGTGTTTGAACTTTTCCCCACTACATCTCTCGCACCTAGCGGGGGGCCCTTTGGATGCGGGGGCCCGGGGCGGCCGCCCCTCCTGTCCCCCTCAGGGCCGGCACTGCTGATAGCACACATCAACATTGATAGAAACATATCCAGGGTGCCCTAGCTAGTTACTGCACAAAAGCCAAAGAGAACGAAGTTAAAACAAAGAAGAGGGCACATGCATCGTTCATGCCCTTGCAGATGAGAATCCAATGACTGCCACTAGAATCGGAATACCTCATGGCAACTAGCCAAACCCCAGCCTGGATCTTGCAAAATCCTAAGATTTCAAAATATAAGATGTTTTAGCTTTATAAAGTAAAAGTATCTAGACCATTTTTAGTGAGTAAATTCATTCCGAATCTCTTTAAACCTACTATAAAAGTGGTTTAAATAAGTTAGCTTCACAAAGCTAAAACATCTTAGACTCTGTTCGGTGCACGGGACAGAAAAAATCAAGGAATAGTGCAAAACGTAGGAACATGAAAGGGATGGATGTGCAAAACTTAGGAATAAAAAACGCAGGAAAAATTGCATTAGCTAGTGTTCGGGACATAGGAAACGAATAGGTACCCAAATCAGCTGAACACTCGAATTAAAAAACTGAGAGTAGTCAGGCTTTGCATGCTTCTTTTTGGTCAGCCTTATGGATGAACCTAGACCACATGTATCACCTGTGTCTTCCATGCAAATGTTCTGTTGGTGCATGTAGACCCAGTCCACTCACTCTACACTATTCTCTTTAACTGTAGTAGATGTCCTGCCATCACTGCAGCGCCGTTTGGATCTGTCTCGGGCTTCCACGAAAAAATGAGCTTCAGGCGGATGTTGGATTTCCCGTCAAAACGGAGGAAACATTACCTTTCCTAAAGGAATCGGAACACCAGTTTCCTTTGTTTCGAACGCTTCAAAGGGAAAAAAAAACGTAGGAATCGAAACCCGTAAAATTCCTTTGTTTTTCCAGCGTTCCGAACGGACCCTTATATTTTAAAACGGAGGGAGTATTAGTACATCCATATGTAGCTATGGTTAAAATAATATTGCATATAATATTAAGCGTGATGATAGTATTTTAACAAGTGATGATGGGGAAGTTGCTGGTAGTATTATAATTAGAGATATAAAGGATCCCGACTAGCTAGCGACTGAAAGTCTGCACAGGAAACCTTAATAGCAGGTGTACTTAGGAACTTCAATACTAGGGTCGAAGATGATTCTTGCACGTTGAAGTTGGGTTATCGTACGGTGTGCAGTGGATCTAGAGACTGTCCAAAGTTTTACTAGTAGATTAGCTTGTGACTGTGCTTGCATCGCTTTGCTTTTCTTTTTTTTAAAAGGAGCATATATTAATATTAAAAGATATCAATTACACCTAGCCTCTGCAACAACACATAGCCCTATCGGTCCTACGGATACACACAGCCAAAAAAGAAATAAGAATTAAAAAAAAATGTCCCGCTACAGTGACCCATTCATTGGAACAGCAGTACTACCACCACCAAGACAGCACTAGAAGTTCAGCTTCTCCAAAAATGATGCCTCCAAAAAGGAAACAGTGCACAAACACCGTCATCGTCCGATCAAAGATCTTAGGTTTTCATCCTGAAGAAAGTCCACACTCTCAAAGCAATGCCTTCAACAAGGTCATTGTCAGGCACAACCAATTAAGGCCAGACCCTAGGTTTTCACCCTGAAAGATAGAACCGTGAATCTCTCCTGTGCAGCCGCCCCCTACTTGCATGCCACTACTCCAAGTCACAAATCACCAAGCCAATTTCTCATCACCACCAAGACTCGAACCACCATTGTCAGTCCACAGATCTTGGTCTCCATGACATTCTTCGTCAGCACCATGGAACAAGAACATGCTCCATGATCTTAACAGCCAACAAAGCTTCGCAGCGCACCCTCTGAAACCAAACGGTCAGAGTAAAACATGGATGCGCACGACCGAATTCCATCCGATCCAGCAATCTCTCGGCATGATCGCACTTATGGAGTACACCGGCGGAGCCTTCCGGAACACGACACAGTAACCAGATCAATGTAGAGAAACATCAGGCAGATCTTCGTCTTGGCTTGAGAGGAATCAAGGACCGCCACCTTTATTAGGCAGATCGTCGGCCCCCGCGCCGCCGCCCGCCGGCTCCCCATGAGACCGGCCGCCCAATTCCCCACCGGCTAGGCCGGCAGAGGAGTAGGAAGCCCGGGCCGCCACGACCGCAACCTGGCGCCAAGAGACTTGCGGAGATCCTCCGAAATCCGAAGATCGGATGCGGGGGCGGGCGCATCTGGGCCAAGAGCCAGGCGACCACACCCACCAGATCTCCACCGGTCATCCCATCGCCGCCGTCCGCCATGGCGCCCACCACCAGCCTCCACCTACGCCTGCCACGCCGGCGGCAGCCCGCACTCTCGGTGACAACGGCCGTGCCGCACCACCAGCCAGGGGAGAGGGATCCCCGCCGCCACCCTCCTTGGGACGCTTGGGCTTTGCCCACTGTCCCCTCCGGCGGCGGCGAGAAAGGGGAAGAGGCGGCGGCTAGGGTTAGGTGGGGGAGAGGATGCCAGGTTTAGGGTGGCCAAGAAGAGGCCCTGAATTATCTGGTGTCTTCTACGGCATCTACGTACTGAAACTACTACTGGTGTCTTCTACGGCATCTACGTACTGAAACTACTACTGAATCTGGAGTGTTAATATAAAATAAAAAGGATAGGAGAAAGCGAAACTCCATCATCACGAAACTTGTTTGTAGTAAGATGCTTCGGAGAGTGGACTAAACACGACATGCAGAAGATGTACTTGTTGCAAGTTGCCGATAAAAGGCGTAAAAGATCCACTGGGAAAATGTAACCAGACCGTAAGTAGACCAAGTATCGAGGAAGGACTAGAGTATCGTAAATAATGTGCGCAGATTCACTTTTGTTTTTCTGCTTCGAGTAAGAAATTGTTGAGATTTAGGAGACCGTCATGATAAATGCAGCAGGTTATAGAGGGGGAGGAACATGACATGGATGAATAAGAACACATGACATGAGGACGAGCTGGGGAGAAGGTGAGCTGCATTTCAGGACCAGACAGCATGCCAGCACAGGTGAGCAGTCCGGAGATCACGGCCGTTAGCCGTATCTGCTCTTCTTCTCCTGTAGCTAGCTGCCAGCTCATTCACGACCATATGGTTTGTGCTGAATTCCTCGTCACATGAGCCTCGGAGGATTTTGGCCCCCCTGCAAAACCAGCCACAGCCCACATCACCTTGCTGCAGATGAAGCCAGGAGCTCCCCGCCGCTCGCTGCATCTGATGAAGCTCTAGCGTTTCCAACGTACGCAGAGACAGACATGCAGCTCCGGTGTGTGCATTGTTGTAGATGTACTCCCTCCGTTTTAAAATATAAGATGTTTTAGCATGCCATAACTGAATGCAACATCAGCGCAGTCACGCATGCACCGGCGATGGATCGGTGGACACTCTTCAAACCGGCACTTGGAACTGATGATCACTCCAAAAGGACCGGAAGAACCAGCACTTGGAACTGATGATCATGACAGGCGCGCCAGCAACGGATGATTCTCTGTCTGAAATTCTGAATACTGCACCCCGGCCGGGCTTACTGTCGTCTATGGCCGGGCTGCGCATGCCGGAAGAATACGGCGAGATGCTTGGCGGTGGGTGGCATGGTGGTGTGGCGACTTCATACTGCACTTCCTCCCGCGTCACCCTGGGTGGCCGTCTACCTCGCCCCGGTGGCTCCGGTGATCATTGTTCCGGCGATGTTGCAGGCGACCGATACCATTCTGGGTTACCAAAAGTAGTGCTTCAATGGTATGGCCCCTGTTTGTAAACTTAAATGGAGTGCAGAACAGATATATATGTAAGTTGATGAATGTTCATTATAGAGAGAAGCAACAATCAAGGCATTTCATTCTTTACGCAAACATAACAATCCAAATTGACACTTTGTTTAATCATCAGACCAAAGGAGCATCAGAGTTACTTCGTTGCCTGAATCCGTTCAATCATTTTCAGGAGCAGATATTGGATAGTGCTGAACCAATCACACTACAAATGTGCACTTAAACGAGGGAAAATAAGCAAACCAATCATATGGTTTTGCAGAGAGAAAGAACTTGACAACGAAACAGTAAAATAGATGGAAGGATACATGACTGGCTGGAATTATTTGGAGAGACAGAAAAAACTTAACAATGAAACAACACAATAGTAGATGGAAGGAAACATTACGACTGGAATTATTTGGAAGAGCAATAACTAAGCAGAACACCAGAGGTTAATATTTACCATTATTCCAAAACTAGTGCAAACTTGTCCCATAGAAACTGGTATTTAATGAGCGACACCTGAACATTTCTTCAAGAAACACATTGCTTGGCACTTCGGTTTGCCATTAATCAGCCACAGCCAAAACAGAGATAAAAACCCAGCAAGTTGACACTGGAGAGCATAAGAACTAGTAGCAGTTGGGCATTTTGTCCACTGTAATGATTATTTCGTCAGTGTACAGATAGATGGGGTCCTGATGCATTTCTCGAGAACCTACCACGCCGACTTAGAACAGGCCGAAGTTTACCATCGTGTCCTTGGCCAGGACCAGCAGGAGCATCTTGAAGTATATCAGAGCCCACTTCCTGGTGATGTCGTGGTGGACGTAGTCCAGGATGATCTCCTTGTTGAACATGTAGATCTGATGGTATACCGAGGCGACCAGGACAGAAGCGCTCAAGCTGTTCCTTGACACGAGAAGCAGCATGGGGATCAATAAGTACGAAACTTTCGTTCGGGTCTCCGACTGCCTCACTCTCTTGCTTATCTCTGTCAACGGACTGATTCTGTATTTGCCGATAGCAGCTTCCGATGGGCTGAATGCTGTCACCTTCGCTGAGGCTCCCTCCTGTGCTTTCACCGCATCAGATTGTACCATCCCAGCAACAGTCTTTGAGATCTACAAGAATAAGGAACTTTGAGTTACAGGCTTATGGCAATGAATGGTGGGAAGTGAAAAAAACAAACTAGTGCACACAAGTCTTTATGAAATTGGCAGGAGGAACAGAACATCACCTGCTGGTCAGAAGATCCATTGGAGGCTCCAGTAGAAAACCAGCGAGGTAATACTTGTGCGCCACTGATTCGAGATGCCTGCTCATATCCTAGAATCTGTTTGCACCACAAAAAGTAATTTATTACAGGTACATACAATGACTCATCCGTTGAACACGAAGATATATAATGATAGAAATACATATACATATGACCAGCAAGTACTTAGAAAATATACATTGTGTTGAGAAATGAAGTTTGCTAGATACAGTTATCACTGACCAGTCAAGAAAACCAAATACACTATGGGTATTTTGGTCTTCCAGTCTTTCATCAGTAAGATGCATAGATAACTAGATAGAGCAGACTCATAAACTAGCACCTACTGGATACCAGCTATCACTCATCAGTCAAGCAAATAAAATGCATTATTAGTTGGTCTTTTATCAGTAAGATACATAGATAACTACAATAGAGCAGCTCACAAACCATGCATATAGAATCCTACCCTCTCTTTGGGAAGCAGAAGTACAACTGTATTACACTGTTCCTTGTTTTTCATACAAGATGACAAGATGCAGTTCCTCCTGTGTGTTTCAGTTATCCATGCACTAGGGGAGAACAACTACAATTGACCAACCGGTATGAAGTTTGTGCAAAGCAAGATCAATGAATTTCACTCCAAGTATGTCCTATCTCAAGTTGGCAGCATAGAGTGCATAAAAAGTACAGAAAGACTAGATGTGTGGCAAGTAATCCTATCTAATTCAGTCTTTTTAATCTGCAACAGAAAACACAATAAGCACCAAATGGATGACACCACTTAAGAGTTAAGACTACTGACTCCAACGTCAAAATAGCATATGCATATTACAGAAATAATATATTATTAGCAGGAAACACCCTCATCGAACCTGTCAGGACAGTGATATCGGTGAAGGTACTGAGCATTGCCCTAGTCAACCACTAGCTCATGTTGAAATTTTAGCAAAAAATTGAACGAAAGAATACCAATTTTTCTGTAGCAAACAAAATACTTTACGCTTCGCTGTCTACATCCCTAACTCTCAACCTCATATATATTCACTATTTTGCCACACTGCCACCTAGAATGCAAATCTCAATGACTGTTTGTCAATGCAAGTCACAGTTCTGTCCGATTTTCGTTCTCAAACTCGACGACTTTGGAGTTGTGACGAGGCAATGCGAACGCAAAGAGGCAGTGACTTCAGCTTACAAAGAGGACTGCCGACTAAGAAATATTTCCTTCGTATTCTATCACTGTCCAACCCAGATTACGACGAACTAGATGCTACTGCACATACAAGCATAGCTAGAATTCCTAGCTACAAAATTATTCCATCCTTCCAGGGCGATATGTGGCAAGTAATCCTAGCTAATTCAGTCTTTTTAATCTGCAACGAAAATAAAATAAGCAACAGACGAATGACACCACTGAAGACTATTGACTCCACCATCAAAATATCATATGCATATAAAAGCAATGTTATATTATTAGCAGGAATCGTCCTCACTGAAGCATGTGAGGACAGTGATATCTGTGAAGGTACTGAGCATTGCTCTAGTTGACCAGCTCATGTTGAAATTAAGTGAAACACGCCCAGAAACCAGACCAAATGAATGAAAGAATATCCCTTCTTTTAGTAAACATGATACTTTAAGCTTTGCTGTCTACATCCCTAACTCAATATCATATATATCCCCACACAATCTCGATGACTGTTTGTCAACTGAACTCAGTAACTCACAGTTCTGTCCGATTTTTGTTCTCAAACTCGATGACTTTGGAGATGCGACGAGTCAGTGCCAACGCAAAGAGGTGGTGAGTTCACTTTACACCACCAACCAAACTCAATATGCTTGATGAGTAGAACCACGCAGCAAGGACTACCGACTAAAAAATATTTCGTTCGTTTTGTCTCACTATCCAACCCAGAGTACAACGAACTAGACGCCACAACTCATACAAGCCTAGCTAGAATTCCCAGCTACAAGATTATTTTATCCTTCAGGGGCGAGTGCTTTGCTAATAATCTAATAACCCCGAAACTAGAATCGGCACAGCAGAACCACCTGACACAATACAGAAACACAGCCCTTGCCAAGGCGATCGCACAAATCGACCAGATCGAGCACCGAGCGGGGCATCTCGATTACAACCTCATCGGTACAGCAACAACATGCAGTCCAATCTACGTAAGACAGTAGATGTCGCGAGGTGGATGAGGGAGTGGACCTTGGAGAGGCCGAGCGGTGAGCCCACCGACGGTTGCCGCGGCGACGGCGCGGGGGCTGAGGTCGGATCGCGGGGGAGGGTCGAGAGGGCGCGGAGCCCGCGGGCGCCGGCGAGCGGCGCGGGCAAGGCCGCGTCTGCGCGGGAGTCGCGACGCCATTCTCTCCTCTCTCGTCTCTCCTCCTCCGGGAAGGGGAAAAATGTGAAGGGAAGGTGGTTGTAGGAGACGAGCGACGGAGCGAGTAGACGTAAGCAGAAATGGCCTGGCCCAGTGTCCTGGACCACAAGTCCGGGCCCAATGCTCGTTTGCACTTGGGCCACACGTACGACCTGCATGCTCCTGTAGTTTTGAGGACTTGGACCGACTGATTTGGGCCCCGAATTTCTTTTAGCCCATGAAAGATATGGACTTTCTCGTCACAAATGGTATTGCGTAAGGAGTGTGCCTTTTTAAAGCTTGACCTACACATAGGAAAAAAAAAATTAATACGATTTATTTAATAAATTTCACGAATAATACACGAATTTGAGGAATTGCAAAATTTACCTATGAATAATACACGAATTTAAAATACCAACCAGTACCTATCGATATTTAAAATGCCGACAAGTACCTATCGATATTTAAAATGCCGACAAGTACCTATCTGTATTTGAAATGCTGATAGGTCCCGCCTCCTCCGTACGTAGTCTGCCACCGACCGTCCATAGTCGGCAGTTCAAATACCAATAGGTACTGGTCGGCATTTCAAATACCGATAGATAATGGTCGGTATTTCAAACACTGACGCCATGCTAGATTCGCAATTTCTCAAATTCGTGAATTATTCGTGAAATTTGTAAAATAAAACGTATTATTTTTAAAAAAATAGCTACACATAGCTCATTCCCTTTTCAAAATTAAATATATTTTTTAAAGTTTCATAGAAATATTTAAAAATGAATTATAGATAAAGATAATGAAATGTTCTAGAGTATAATTGTTGTTTTTGATTATTACTTTACGGAAAAGAGCCATGTGTAGCTCAGGCCAAACGTGGTTTTCATTTGCGTAATATAAAAAAAGTGGTGCGTGTATGGTCCAAAATACTAATCTTCATAAAATTCTAAACAAAAAAATGTATGCTCTTTCCAAAGAAAACCCATGAAGAGTACTCTTCAAGAAAAAAAATGGCGTGCTATTTAATTCAGTGTGACTTTTTGAAAGATATAGGGTGCTAATAACGCGCTATTTTACAAAATAGCGTTTTATAAAAAATAAAAAATATAACAGGTATATCGTGAATATCAAGGATTTCAGTATCTAATGAATTATCTAGAGTAATACTTGTAAATATATAATCAATTCCCGCACTATTCAAGTTGGAGGAGAACCGGCAGGACTGAATCTAGGTAAACCATCGGGTGCTGCAGCAGGAGGCGGCGGCTTGACGCGATCAATTAATTTTAACAATCAAAAAAAAATATTGTACGTTTGCTTACTCGACATATTTATTATGTGCTCTCTTACAACACACCTGCGAACAAACAAAATAGCGTCATATACTTTTAAATAGCGCTAATGATATGATGTTTTAGCGCGATATAGCAAGCTATTTAAAAAATAACGTCATAGCAAGTAAAATCTTAAAAAATAACGTGAACTGTCATTGTATTGGGAACGACAGTACTTGAGAAGGTTAGATAGAGGTGTGAGGACTAGCTGAGAAGCTCTCGACCGCGTCCGTAGGCGGGATTGAATACGAGCAAGTGTAACGAGACACAAGAAGTACCCAGGTTTGGAGCCCTTGTGATGAGGTAAAACTCCTACTCCTGTCGATCTGACTATGAGTAGAATACGGGTACAAGCGCTCCTTGAGCTGTATGATCTTGCTACGAGAGCCTTGCCCCCCTTTATATAGGCAGAGGGGTAACTGTCTCACTGGCCAGTCCGGCTGGCGGGTCCCATAGGCGGGCCCTAGCCGGATGGTTATCTACAGTATCTGGTATGGTGTGTCCTGTTGAAGTACAAGTCGTGCATGTCATCGTGGGCACAGTGAACGTCGTGTGAGCCTGTCGTCAGCATCTGGACACTCAGCAAAGTCTTCGATATAGCCTACTAGTTGTGGGTCTTGTGGGCGTACCGTGCAGTGTGCAGCACGTCGCTCTGTCCTCCTAATTGCGCCCAGTAATGCATGTGTAGCCGGATCCGTATCTTGCCGCCCTTCCTGATTCCGGCTACCGACTGATGGTACGAATTGCATGCGTCTGGCTACGATCTGCTAGCCGGACGCGACTCGCCTGTCTTAGTTCTTGCTTGGTTAGGGTACCCTGGGTTCATCCCCTGACATGGACTTTCCAAATACGCTATAGCACGCTAAATAGCGTGATTTTTTTTCCATGGTACTCTTGACTGTGGCCTAACAAACTCGTCACCGTGGAATTGGTTATGTAGTTTCAAAAGGAATTCAACTAGTTTCACTAGATAGCAATTAATCTAGCAATTTGCGAACGAATCCATGTCACGAACGACACCTTAAAAGTAACTCACGTAATTGAGTTTTGTTCCTTTTGAACTTGCTCCAAATATGTAGGTCAACCACACACTTTGAATGTACTGTACTACCTATATTCCATAACATAAGACTTTTTTTCAGAAGTCAAATCGCTTGAAGTTTAACCAAGCTTTTAGGAAAAACTATCAACGTTCATCGAATTTGAAACTTACGTCACCATGGACATAGCACCTACTGGCCATTTTATGATCCGTGAAGACAATATTTAACCCTCAAAGAAAAAGAAAAAAACAGCCAAAGAAATTAGCTACTCCCTCCGATTCATATTACTTGTCGCTCGTATTAGATACGTCCATTTGAGCGACAAGTAATATGAATCGGAGGGAGTAGCATGAAATCTAGCTAAATCTCCTGGCGGACGACTTGCGCCACCTTGTACTCTAGATATCTCTCGATATATGTGTTTGAATTGTACATTGTACTCCCTCCGTCTTAAAATGGTTGTCACAGATTTATCAAAATTTAGATGAATCTAGACATTATTTAGTATATAGGTTTATCCAAATTTGATAATCTGAGACATCTATTGTGAGATGGAGGGAGCAATAAAATTATGATGATATTTAATGACACAAACATAGGCAGATGCACATGTAATATACTATGTACATGGCATGTGCAATATATATGATTTTGAGCTTTTGCTAATATTTATAGAAATTTAGTTCAGCAAGATGCCCTTAAGTAAAATTTGAAAATAGCATGTTTTTCTAACAAATGGAGTTGTATCCGATGTTTTTGTATTTTTAGCGGTAGACGTTTGTATTGTATAACATTGAACATTGAGTATTATATTAAACATTGCTAATGTTGCTAAATACAATAACATAGTAATTAAGATTGTAGTTTAATCAATTCACCGATAAGTCGATGAAAGAAGAGTTCTTAGATAAGCAAAAGAGTTTACTATAAATGGACAAAAAATTGCTTGTTAGTTATACATGTAGCGCACGACCAAACAACAAGATAGTGGGAAGCGTGAAGCTAGGTATGAATATGGAGGGTATGCGGTCCATAGACTTCTCCTGGAAAGCTCTTGGATGGTCGATGTGCAACAATATACATAGATAACAACATTGAGTGGTTCTACTACTAGCAAATTGATCCTAAACTGGAAGAATGCATGTAGAGCTGGGTGTGCACAGAAATATCAACACATTATACAAAGGTACGGCGAAAGCGGCGCACGAAACGACACAACACACACGATGTCATAGACAGAGCTCTACGGAACAAGAAGGCCAAAGCCGATGGCGCCGACGAAGAGTGTATCCCCGTCCATCACGGGTGCACCAAAACAGGTAAGTAAAAGTGGATTCGCTGGGTTGAACAACCCGAGGAAAATCAACAAGTATAATGTTGATCACGCTCAGCCGACATAGCGGGACGAGATTCCAGTCGAGAGCATAGAACACCCATAGTCCTGAGGTGAGCACTGACAAAGACTATATCGTACGTTGCACATCTCACTGCAGTAGTACATCCCTCAAGTCCATGCCACGTGTCGTTGATGCAGTGTAGGATATATACAAACCATACAAAACTATTTAGCTAGTACATCAACTGAACATAAATTTGTAATTAATAACCAAGATGATAGCTACTTGCAAGATGAATCTGTGGATCCAGGCAAACTCCCACGTATAATATAATAATTATAAAATACTAAAACATGAAACAAAACAAGAAGATAGGATGGATCGGTGCGACCGAAAAGGGGCTAGTCAACTTGCAGGGTCCAAGTTGTCATGCGAATGCATCGCGGGGTCCGAGTTGCTTGTAATTGCCGGGTTTCACAAAGTTGGGCTGCTAAACATCGAAAGACCCATTTCGAGGAAAACTCATCCCAACCCTATAAAGTTCAAAGATTCTTTCAACTGCCCTGTGAAGGAGACGGTCGGGACCTCCATGTCACTACTCTGTTCGTGACGCAAGCGCCAACGCGGCAACCACGTAGAAAAAACGAAGAACTAGACGCCTTAGTGCATTGACCAAATTCACAAATTCACTCCCTCCTTCGCATGAACCCTAGCGCCGGTGGCGGCGAAATCCACCCTCCACCCAGAACGATCTCTTGGGACATTTACCTTTCGGTGCCAAGTTGCTGTGCCGACTCGCTGATCCTGATCTCTAATGCCGCATGCCGTGCCCTACGTTGCGAGGCTCTATCTCGCCTCTGCCGCCGGACGAACTAAGCAGCACGGAGGATGACAATTCCTCGTACCCAGGAAAAAGTGTTGGATATTGACATGGGCATAACCCTTCGGGTTACCAGTATTGGCATATATGGTACAACCCAACATAAGGATCACTCGAAGATCCACAAATCCCATGACGGTTCAGCAGATATGAAGCCTACAAGGACACAGACTCATGGCGATACAAGGCAAGGGAAGTCCAAGACTAGACTAGATACAAACTCAAACTTGTAACCCAACTCGTATTGGTACCCAAGACCTAGCCTCCCCATATATAAAGGCTAGGAGGGGCCAACGAGGAGAGGAGAACACAATACAATAGGCATTACACCCAACTTTAGATCTAGACAATAGCTACCGAAAAATCTCCTAGGCAACTTGTAATAGTGCGATTTCTAAATATTCAGGCGACTTTGACTCTATTGTTTTCCTGACATCCGACGAAATCCCCAGCGTTCTCTTTTCCGCGAAAGCCTAAGTCCTTCAGCATGGACATTGTCGAGGTTACCCCTCGTTAATTGGCACCGTTTGTAGGAAACCTGAACGCTGGAAACATGGATTCGGAAGACCGCTCTCCACCAAGCATCAACCCGACAAAAGTAGATCCACGCCCACCCACCCCTATACTAGTACCCGCCGATTTCAATGGCGGCTCTGATCATCGGAAGCTTCCACTTCCAAGTTGAAAACCCTCAAGAGCCGAGCCCTTCGGCCCTAATCGCATCAGAACCGTCGGCGGGGCAAATTACGCTTATAGCGATTCCAGCATCATCTGTCGGATCCTCCATGGATGCCATGGCGGAAATCAAAGTACCCGACGAAAACAAGCAAGATGACACGCATCTGGGGAACCTTGATAGTCTTTACGACAATCTCTCCTTCGGATCAGATTCCCCACCAACTCTACCACGCAGAACAAGTCTAGCAAACTCCGAACCCGACGAATCTAGAGAAATCATCGACTCCATCGACCCTACACTCGAGGGCTCCTTCGACTCTGCTGCGCATCTCGCTGCGGTCTTCGGCTGCGGCAACCCGCCAAAATCTTCGGATCCACTACAATCTTCGGCTGCGGCGATTCGATAAAATCTTCGGGTGCAGCGACCCACTATAAATCTTCGGATGCAGAGACCCACTACCGTCATCAGCTTGGCATCCGCGGCCGCATCAAGTTCGTCCACAACTACCAACAAAGCTAAGTTCTTTACTTCGAGTTGATTTCTTTCTTATTTTCATCGCACTCGACACTCCGGGGCTACACCCTCTTCGAGTAACCTAAGTGTCATCGACTTCGTGCACTCGAGCACCTCATACGCGATTTCCCGAATAGCTGACTCTGCCTGAGCGTCGAATCCTTGAACTCCAACCCGGTTGCAGTCTAACTGACAGGTTGGCAAGGTACTGAGACTAAGGGTATCAGGATAATGAAAAGGTCTCGTGTTACAGTGCAAAAGTGTCGGGTCTGATGGCACCAGAAAAAGTTATGACAAATTGAAAGGCGATTTTCTTTACAAGATGCAAGTGCTTCATAATTCTCTATGTTTTTTGCAAGGATGTCGACTACATCGAGCTATTTTATCAGGTCCTCCAACGAAGTCAACTAACGTCACACGCGTCAACTTATGCCAAGACACGAGTCGAGAAATTCTTTGGATGAAGATCATCTTCGCGCACCTGATATCATAAAGCTAAGTTATCTTAACCGAGTCCACTTTTCATTATTCAATTACACCCGATATTCGGGGGCTTAGTCGAAAAAATTATCACATAATTATACTCCGATACTCGAGGGCTTCGCTACTCAGCGCAAATTAAAAATTATTCGGCTCCGCCATGAAATAAGTCAAAAACACGCTTTGCCCGAGTAGCTGATCCAGCCAATGGGCATCAGGCTAACGAAAAGGTCTCGCGAGGGGCGTAACTACAATAGCATCAGCAAAACTATATCAAGATCCAAATTACAATAAGCTATACTTTTGGCTGATACATACACAAACTTTACATAATCTACATGTCTTTTTTAGGATCCCCATATTACCTACACAAAGAAATCCTTAGATGACTGAAGGCTTGAGCCTAAAATCGAATACAAATATTCGACTGTATCCACGGGGGCTACTCCCGTCGGGAGCGCTGGCCGCGCACCCGATAGAAAAAACAGAATTCCTCCAACAGGAGTCGATGAAAGAATAAATTGCAATGATAACTTTGAGTCTACTCCAATGTATCCTCAATGGTTACTCCCATCGGGAGCACCCAATGAAAATGGCGACATCACTTCAAGAACAAGACAGTTTCATCCATTGCAATAGCCAAACAAGGCAGTCGAGAAATTCAAGCATCTGAAGAAATCTTCGAGTTCACCTTCCGGGCATATTGAAAAGTACTTTGAGTTTATGCTCGAATGCAAGCATCCGAACATAGCCTTGGGGGCTACTGACATGGGCATAACCCTTCGGGTTCCCAGTATTGGCATATATGGTACAACCCAATGGAAGGCTCACTCGAAGATCCACAAAGCCCATGACAGTTCAGCAGATGTGAAGCCTACAAGGACACAGACTCCTAGCGATACAAGGCAAGGGAAGTCCAAGACTAGACTAGATACAAACTCAAACTTGTAACCCAACTCGTATTGGTACCCGAGACCTAGCCTCTCCATATATAATGGCTAGGAGGGGCCAACGAGGAGGGGAGAACACAATACAATAGACGTTACACCCAACTTTAGATCTAGACAATAGCTACCAAAAAATCTCCCAGGCAATTTGTAATAGTGCGATTTCCAAATATTCATGCAACTTTGACTCTATTGTTTTCCTGACATCCGACGAAATCCCCAGCATTCTCTTTTCCGCGAAACCCTAAGTCTTTCACCATGGACATTGCCGAGGTTACCCCTCGTCAGATATATGCGGGTGAGATACTCTTCTCTTTGCTATTCGCATTAACTATAACTGCTAGCTGACTATTGACATTAAAGAGATAGATTGAACCTAGAATTATTTTCTAGCCGAACGCTAACAAACAATTCTTATTTTGTGTCCCCAAATTTCTGTTAAGTACGATCTCCTCAGCGACCCTTACCTAGTTTCGGTACTCCTCGGCAGATACCTCTCTAAATTAGCAAATGGGAAGGGCATGTGGAATCGTGGTACATGTATCACGATTTAAGAAGCACCAGCGCAGATCTGCACTATCCCGGGTATGGTTGCGGCTCTGCGTAAACATACTGAAATGGGGTCAGAGCAGACTGCATAGTTCAGCTTCAAGGATGAACGATGCATCAAGGTTCCTATAACATGTGACAGATATTCGGGTTGATGAAAAAGTGTCTGATGGTTCGCATGTTTCTCCTGAATTGTAAAATACTAGATGTGGTAGCTGCTTCCACTAGTATTCGTCCTACTATTCTTGGTCAGGGTGGTCTAACTCGAAGCCCTATTGTTGTTAAGAAAAATTTGGTTCCTCGTTTGTGAAACCCCCGGAATCAGTGTTAGACTCAAACCTTAGTCTGACATAAGCCTAATCTAGAGCTCGAGGATATCCAGTGAAAAAAATCTGTAATACAACAGTGATCCTACGACACAAACAATTATTACAGCAAGCTTATATCTGAGTAGAGAACCAAATTGTTACAAGAAGAGGTCACTAACCAGAAACACCATACAAAGAAAGGAAAATTATGCAACTAAGTATAGCAAACTTAATAAATGGCCTAAGAGGCCTGAAGCATAACGATGATGTCCTAGCGCATAGATGACAGGCTGCTGGCTGAGAACCCCAAACTACTCATTGGTGTCGATGTCATATAGAACTCATCTTCAGGTGAACACTTACTCTGCTACAAAAGTATCAACGAAGCAACGGTGAGTACAGGGTGTACTCCGTAAGACTTATGGTTGGTGAAGCTATTTTGCATAAAGCTATCTTTGTTTGTAAAATAAGAGGGAGTAGAAGATCGTCTAATCACAACATTTTAAAAGGGAATAAGAGAGTGACATCTCCAACTGAAATCATCATTTGTTGATATCCACCAAATCATCATCATCTGAACCTCAACAAGGATCACCCCCTCGTACCCTGAGGAAGCATCCTTGACAAACCTTAGTTGACAAGTTTAACGATTAGGTTATAGCTCTCGATGATCATCACGTCCGTTTTCAAGTTGTTCATCACCGTGAACACGGCTTTTCGAAAAGATTTAACCCTGGAGAGGTGTACAACTTTACCCACACATACCAACCTTCTCTTAACGCCACTTGACACACTTCCTTGGTGTGCTGGCAGAGGGTGGTTGACCATGATCTTTACCTTGCTTTCGCCGAGACCATGAGTCACGCCCTATGGAGGGTTCCACCATAACGGGTCAAATCCCCAAGCCGGTCCCTAGAGATGTGTGACGAGATTGGTTTACCAGGGGCTCTATCCACCCCAAGCAACCCCGCCAACGCTTACCTACCTGTTATGATGCACCTCCTTCGCCAACTTCGAGAACAATCAAAATGCATATGTCGAATGGAACGGGTGAACTATGTGACTCATGAAACGCTCGTGAATGTTATATCGATGACTATAGTATACTACAATATGAAGTGGTATGCTGGGTCACTACATTGTCCATGTCCTCGACTTCGACATCCACCTGCCCGAGCTACGGGTGACCTTCGGCGAGCTGTGCACCATCTGTTTGTTGGAGTTGGACTTGGAGATTGAAGATGAGGATACCGTCACGCTATTTCCTTGCTCCCATTTCTTCCATCGTACGTGCATCTCCACGTGGTTACACCAGGCGTTGACGTGCCCGACTTGCCGGCATGGAATTGTCGGAGCCAAAGATGAATTATTTGATGGGTGGCAGAGATGGTACACGAGGGTCTCTGGAACATCCCGTTCCGAAGAACCTTTAGTGTCGTGGAGGCTGCGGGCTTTGCTAGACTACGGGACTCCCTCTCTGCCTCCCTCTCAGAGGATAGAGACTCACTTTCTTGGAGGCCCTCCCCCCAAGGAGGTTTCTCTATGGGCTCGGCGTATCGGTCCCTATTGCACGGATCGGAGCTGGATTGGATGACTCCACTCTGGAAAGCCCCTTGCCCCCTTAGGCAGAAGATTTTCATTTGGCAGCTTCTCCATGACCGCCTCCCTCTAGGGGTGGAGGTTTCTAAGAGAAACGGCCCGGGTAATGGTCTGTGTCCCCTATGTGGGACGCTGGAAACATGCGTCCATATTATGTTTACTTGCCCTGCCGCCCGGTTTATATGGAGCTTTATCTTGGAGGCCTTGGGGCCTACTTGGCACGTCGAGGACCTAGGGGAGTTCCTGGAAGCAGAGGCAAATCGTGCTGGAAGAAGGCGGCGCCTCTTCTGGATAGTGTTTGCGGCCCTATCCTGGACCCTGTGGAACATCCGCAATAAGATGGTGATTGAGCACGTGTACCCGTGACAGGCTTCTGATTCCATTTTTTCTTTTCTTGGTTTCCTTCAGCAGTGGTCCCCACTAGCTAGATGGAAGGACTAGGAGCACCTGGACAACACTCTTCAGTCGCTGCACGTTGACATGCTAGTCTCTTCGCAACCCATGTTCCTCCTTGATGGCGTGTGCTTTGTCCCGACCTCGGTGGTGGTTGTTCCTTTTTTCGATATTCTTGGGCTATGTTGTGCTGACGCCCCAGCGGTACCCCTTTTATTTTTTTTCCTTTTGGCGCAGTTAGCTTCGGAACTGTTGTATGCATGGCTGATAACTGGATATTGCTTTATTTATAAAGTGGGGCGAATAGCCTGTTTCGAGAGAATTGTTTGATGATGTATCTGAAGATAAACTGCTCCTAGATGATGGCGTTGCCGGAGAAAATGAGAACGACATGGATCTCTTAGACCAAGATGAGGAGCTCGTAGATTCGGTTGCTGAAGATGAATGTTTTATTGTTGGGGATATACTTTTCGGGTATCCTCACAGTCCTCACTGACCAGGGTGGCCCACTTCGAGTTAGAGCTTTGCTTCACGGGCGGCCCAGTCAGGGAGAAGAGGCGGAGTCCAATCCGGCTACAGGAAGGCCTAGAAGACTTACCGACTTAGGCCCATAGTGTTACTTGTAGTTCAAGATGTACTCTGTAACTGACTCTCAGTCGTAGCCGGATAGATCTCTCCTGTAAACCCTAGGCCGGATATCTATATAAGACGTCCTAGGGAGAGCCTTTAGGGCATCCTCAATAGTCTACAATCTCAACTCGCACAGGCGAACCCTTGTAACCCATATTTTGGCTCTGCCGTATTACTGGATTGCTAGTAGGAGTAGGATCCGTCCAAAGCCGGCGGATTCGAACCTGGTTAAACTTGTGTGCTCACTGTCCCGGAACACCATACGCCTCACATCCCTCTCTTCCGCACGCCTCGAGGACCCCCGTCATGGTGTACTTGTCATCAATCTGACGATAGTTGGCGCCCACCGTGGGGCAAGTGAGCTTCGGATCTGCGTTACGAGCAGAATCTGCAAGAATTGGAATCGGCAAGACTATCATCATCGGTCGCATCCTCTACGCTAGCGACGTCCCTCTCATCGTTCTCGACGAGACTTGGATTCCAGCTAGGAAGGTTGTGACGGCCTACACCATCATGTCTTTTGGTGAGATCGATGTTTACATCGGTTTTGCTGAACCTGTCCCACCCACCCCAGCGGTGATGATAGAGGCAGAGGAAATTTCTAGGTCCCCTTTGTCCGCGGAGGCGATAGAGTTCCGGATCTCAGGAAACCCTAATCCCACCCAGCCCGCACCAGTTGTGGAGATAGTGGATAAATCCGAGCCTGAGGCAGACCTGGCGGTCCAAGTTGAATCTGGAGTGGATCTCCCTGGAGAAGCCGAATCCCAGATTGACCCACCCGCCGAAGTCGAAATCCAGGTGGAGCATAGCAACGACACTGATTCCGGCTCTGATGACGCCGGGACAGACAGGCCTTTCCTGAGATACACGCTAAGACGCATGATTATGCAAAACTCTGGCGTAGATGAAATCCTCGCGACCATCAAACGTTTCGACGAGGCCGATCGCGAGAGCCGCAGGTATCTCAGGAAGCACGCGTCGCACTTCGTCGGATATGTAGGATCCGGATCCGGTTCTGCCGATGCTGGAGACAACACTGACTCTGTGTTGGAGGCGATTGGAACAAACACCGACGTACCCGCATCCTCGGATGAATCGATGAAATCAGCAGATTTCCGAAAGTTCTCCGTGGAATATGAAGAGGAGTATAACTCCAAAGCTGTAGAGAAAGGAGATGCCATGGATGAAGGATCCGGGGAACACTCTCCCAAAGCGCAGGATGACATGGAAATTGGAGATAATCCCGAGGTCCAGATGTCCGAAAGTACCGATCAGAGCTTGACTCCAGGAAACGGACCTAAAGCCGTCTTTGCTACCGGCGCTGCCAAGAAGGCAAAGAAGAAGAACAATACCCCGGCAAAAGACCCTCCGGCAGAGGAGGTGATTGCCGAGGAATACGAGGAAGACTCGGATGGAGTGCTTATCCCAAACGAGCCCAAAAAAGAAGAATCGGTGGATGGACAAGTGATCACTGAAGGTGCGCGTAAACTCATCGATGCTGCATTAACCACACCTATTCCTACAGCTGCAGAACTTACTGCTGAAGAACTGGACGAGAGGGCACAGGCCCTAGAAGCGCGTCGTCAAGTACTCCTCGATGAAGCCAAAAACATTGAGGAGGAAAAGAAACGCATAGCATCTATGGAAAAGTACAACTACAAGAAAAACTGGAAGACCAGGAAACGTCATACTAATGAAAACCAATTCCCGCAGATTCACGCCGTCCTTTTCAGAGAAGAAATGGGGAAGCCTCGGAAAGATAGAAAAGGGGATTGGGTGTATCCAACCCCAGTACATAACACCATGGCGGCCCGAGAGATTCTATCGGCTAGTCCAGGACCGGAGCAGATCCGGTTGGGCATCAAATTACTCAACAAGGGACTGGAGCAGCAAAAGGTTGCCATGTCCGCAAGTCAAAAGTTGGTCTCTGATTCCGACCAGTGTCGCACAGATCCGACATGGGCTGACGTAAGACCCCAGCGCGTTCCAGAGCAGCACTACCATTCCGATCGCCGGGAGGACAATTACTCAAGAACCGGATCTTCAGGACAGCACCATAAAGCTGCCCGTGACTGGCGTAACGTTAACCCAGTTGTAGAGCAAGAGGCAATTGCTGCACCATATCCGAGGAACCCGCCCCGGCGAGAGTCGAAAGACCGCAGGGACGATGATAAAGAGAAACGTCGGGAGGAGGATCGACAAAGAATGCCACCTCCTAGACATGCAAGCTGTCCAGATGACGGGCGAAGGAACGACGGACATCGTGTCGAGACAAGCCGGCAGGGGGCTCGTCACAATGAAGACCCTCCCCGGAACCGGAATAATGACGCTCCGGATGGAGGCCGGCGATCAGCGGGAAATAACCTAGCTGCTCCACCCTCTCCGCCAAGTAGCCATGACAATGGCTCCCAAGGAGGCCAAGGAGGGCGTCGTGGTGGAGGAGGTGGTGGCAGAAGCCGAAGTCTGGCTCCAAGGCACCGCAGCCACAGCCGACACTTGGGACGATCTCTATCCCCGAACGATGCAAGGCACAGGATCAACTCCAATATAGAGGTCGGCGCTACGAAAATGATGATATATACGTGGGCCCAAAGTGCTTCGGACCACGCATAAGAGCTACAAGATTCCCGGAAGGATTTTCTATCTCACGACATATCCAAGCCTACGACAGCATTGCTCGGCCAGATACCTGGCTACAAGATTTCTTCCAAGCTTGCTGCATTGCTAAAGGCGGAAACAGCCTGGTCGCAACCCGATATCTCCCACTCATGTTGCGGAAGATGGCAAGATCATGGCTCAATGAACTTCCGGAGAACACCATCCATAACTGGTATGACATGCAAAGTGTGTTCTTTCGGAATTTCGAAGGCACATACCGGAGGCCCTATACGGTCGGAGACCTAGAGCGTTGCACTCAGGAAGCCGGAGAAACTTGTCGGGATTACCTCGGACGATGGATCGACACCAAGAACTCCTGTGAAGGAGTAAATGACCAAACTGTGATTGAAGCTTTCATTGCAGGTCTCCCAATTGGTTTACTACGTCATCGCTTGAAGTGTGACAAAGTCACCGACTTGGGAGAGATGATAGAAACAACGAGCAAGTATGCAGATGCTGACGATGATGCCGAGGGATTACTCAACGCCCTAGTTGTGCCACAATCGGCAAAACAACCAAAGCAACAAGCTCAGAAGCGCAAGAATACCTCGGAAGAGAAACCCAGTCCGGAAACGATAGTGGTCACTGCTACTTTCGGGTCTAGAGGACGCGGCGAAGGCCACGAACGCGGCCGTGGGACTTCGAGAGTTCAAGGTAGAGGAGATCAGCAACCAGGCAACGAGACTTCGAGAGTTCCAATAACCCATGTGTGCATCACTTAGACGCCAATAGGGGCTCGTCCCACACCAACGCCGAGTGTCGTTTCAATGACGACATTAAAAGAGATGATACTGCTGGCTACAAAGCTAAGCGGAAGAAGGGAAAGAAGAATTCCGAAAAAGATAAAGAGACCAAGGAATATTCCGACATGGAGGAAGCTGATGCTTCAAATCCCAAGCCGGAAGGAAAGAAAAAATTTCCAACCAAGAAAGACACTTATGCCACCTTCCTCGGATCTCAACCAGCAAAGGTCAAAAAGGCAGTGCTACATGAGCTCAATGCAACAATTTCGGCTGTCCCCCAATTCCTGGACTGGTCGGAAGTGGCAATCACATTTGACCGCGTTGATCATCCGCCTAAGTTGCATAGGCGAGGAAAATACGCCTTAATCGTTAATCCACTTATTGACGGTTATGGTTTCTCCAAGACTCTCATGGACGGTGGCAGCAGTATTAATATTCTGTATGTCGAAACGCTACGCCGGATGAAGATCTCGGAGACCCAGCTGAACCACAGCTCTGTGATATTTCACGGGGTTGTCCCAGGAAGACAAGCAAATTCCCTGGGAGAAATCACTCCAAAGAAATATCATACGGAGGAACTTTCCTTCGAAGTGGTCCCGTTCAAGAGCGCGTACCACGCTATATTCGGACGTCCGGCTTACTGGGCTTTTATGGCTCGTCCGTGTTACATTTACAATATGATGAAAATTTCATGTCCCAACGGCGTGATCACCATCAGGGGAGACCCGAAGAAAGCGCCAGAGTGCGAAGATGGAAATGTCGCCTTTGCTGAAGCCGTGCTGCACGCCCAGGAGTACCAGGAGATCAAGAAGAGCATCGATCCGTCCGAGATGCCCACAACAAAGAAGGAGGTGACAAAGCCGAATCCGGAGTTCAAGGCATCAAAAGAGATGAAGAAGACGCCGTTAAAGGATGATGACCCCTCCAAGGTGACCCAGATAGGCGTAGGCCTAGATAGCGCATAGGAAAGCGCGCTCGTCAAGTTCCTCAAAGCAAATCAAGATATCTTCGCATGGCAGCCATCTGACATGACCGGAGTACTGATACATTGCAAATGTATCTATAATTTTTGATGTTCCATGCTTAGTTTTATCCACTTTCTTGTGTTTTGTTCCAACTTTGGAGTACTTTTATTATGATTTCTTGGACTAACCTATTAACAAGAGCCACAGTGCCAGCTGCCTATTTTCTGCTGTTTTTGGTTCTAGGAAAGTCAGAAAATGAATATTCTCGGAATTGGACGGGACAAAAGCCAAAGTGCCTATTTTTCCGGAAGGGATTAAGTGCCAGAATACGAGACGGAGAAGGGCTAGGGGCCGGCCACACCACCTGGCCGCACGGCTAGGCCTGGCCCGCGCCAGGGGGTGGTCTGGCAGACCCCAGCACCCCCTCGGCATCTCCTTCCGCCTATATATTGCCCTCAGGACGAAAACCCTAAGTACCCGATCAAAAATCCACGAAAGAGTATGTAGCTATCGTCGTCTCCATCCCTAGATCGGAGGGATCTGAAGCTCTTCCCGGCACCCTGCCGGAGAGGGGAATTCACCCTGGAGGCCTTCTTCATCACCATGCAAGCCTCCGGTGTGATGCGTGAGTAGTTCATCCTTGGACTACGGATCCATGTAGTAGCTAGATGGCTGGTTTCTCCTCCTTTGTGCTTTCACGTTTAGATCTTGTGAGCTCCGTTCATGATCAAGATTATCTATTTGTAATTCATACATGTTGTGTTTGCGGGGATCCGATGGATATTGAGATGCTATTTCAGATTGATTATTGGTTCTATCATGTCTTTGTTATTTGAGATCTTGCATGCTTTCCGTTGTTAGTAGCTATCTTGGCCAAGTAGATGCTAGCAACTCCAAGAGTTAGTATTTATGCTCGATAGTGGGTTCATGCCTCTGGTAATCTGGGGAAGTGACAGAAATCTCTAAGGTACTAGATGTGTTGTTGCTACTAGGGATAAAACAACAATCATTTGTTCATAGAACAATCGTATTGTTTACTTTACACGCAGTTCGTAAAGCAATAATCTGTTGCTTGCAACTTAATACTGGAGGGGGTTCGGATGATAACCTGAAGGTGGATTATTAGTCATAGATGCAGTTGGATGGCGGTCTATGTATTATGTTGTAATGCCCAATCAAGGCTCAAAGGAGTCAAGATGATTAGTATATGCATGTATTGCTTTCTCGGTGTTTGTCAATTGCCCCGCTGTAATTCGTTCACCCAGCATGTTATCTATCTAAGGAGAGCCACCTCTAGTGAACTATGGATCCCGGTCCTTTTTCTTTACATACAATCTACAACTGTTTACTGCTTTGTGTTTACTTTTTGCAAACTTTTACTTCTTTCCATTCGATATGTTTAATCCTTTGTTTTCTGCAAAACACGGTGAGATTGACAACCTCATCGCAAGTTGGGGACAAAGTTCTGTGGTTGTGTTGTGCAGGTCTCCAAGTTGCTACTAGCACCGGTAGTGCGCCCTACCAAAGCTCAGCTAGTAACACCTTTGGGGTGTTTCCTTGCTCCTACTGGTTCGATTAAACCTTGGTCTCATAACTAAGGGAAAACTTGCTGTTGTGCTCATCATACCTTCCTCTTGGGGTTCCCAACGAGCTCTACGTCGATCGTCGAGTGCATCAAGTACCTAGGGAACTTGCCGAGCACTCTTTAAATGTAAACCCGAATGATAAACCCGTCAAACAGTCCTTACGATGTTTCGGCGATGAAAAGCGTAAGGCAATAGCTAAGGAACTAGCACGGCTCGAGTTAGCCAGATTCATAGAAGAAGTCATCCACACTGAGTGGTCGGCTAATCCTGTAATGGTCCCTAAAAAGGACACCACTGATTTAAGGATGTGTGTTGATTATACTGCCTTGAACAAGGCTTGTCCAAAAGATCTGTTTGCTCTGCCTAGGATTTATCAAGTTATCGATTCTACGGCAGGCTCAGAACTCCTCTGTTTTCTCGACGCATATTCCGGTTATCACCAAATCCGGATGAAGGAATCTGACAAAGTCAAAACCTCATTCATAACCCCCTTCGGAACCTTCTGTTTTGTTACGATGCCCTTTGGGCTGAAGAACACAAGAGCTACGTACCAGCGCACAATGCAGTGTTGCCTTCACGACCAACTCGGACGCAGTGTACATGCATATGTGGATGATATTGCGGTGATGTCCAAAAAGAAGGAAACACTGATTTCCGACTTGGAGGAAACGTTTGCCAATCTACAAAAATACAACATAATGCTTAATCCGAAGAAATGCTTCTTTGGAATTCCAACCGGAAAATTGTTAGGTTTCATCGTGTCCCAAAGAGGCATAGAGGTGAACCGAGACAAAATCAAGGCTATACTCAATATTTCCAGGCCAACTCGCCTGAAGGACGTACAAAGACTAACTGGTTGCATCGCTGCAGTCAGTCGGTTTGTAAGCCGGCTCGGTGAAAGAGCTGCACCATTATACAAACTCCTGAAAAAGACCAAGGATTTTGTATGGACCGACGAAGCTGAAGCTACACTACAAGGCCTGAAGAAAGTACTCTCATCTGCTCCTATCCTTGCTGCAGCGGAACCATAGGAATCGATGTTGCTTTATCTTGCCGCGACAAATAAAGTCGTTAGTATCGTCATGGTAGTGGAGAGACCGGAGGAAAATCAGGAACACTTGGTGTAGCGTCCGACTTACTTTGTCAGCGAGGTTCTAACAAAATCAAAATAGCGGTATCCACACTATCAAAAACTGGCTTACGGTGTTTTCTTGGCATCTCGTAAGCTACGACACTATTTTCAGGAGCATCCAATTACCATGGTGAGCACAGCTCCCATGAGGGACATAATCAACAAAAGTGACGCCACAGGACGCGTCGCCAAATGGGGCATAGAGCTTTCAGCTTTCGATATTGAGTACAAACCTCGGACAGCAATCAAATCCCAAATCCTTGCCGACTTTGTTGCTGATTGGACACAGACGAAGGAGAATATGACCCTCCCTAAGTCGGAATATTGGACCCTATACTTTGATGGGTCTAAGGCTCGCGGGGGCTCGGGGGCTGGCGTGGTGCTCAAATTACCCCAAGGAGATAAACTTCTATAGGTGTTGCAGATCCACTTCACAACGACAAACAATATTGCCGAGTATGAAGCACTGCTACACGGAATCCGGATTGCTAAGGATATCGGCATCCGATGTTTGATGTGTTATGGAGATTCGGATCTCGTTGCTCAGCAAGTGTCGGATATTTATAATGCAAATAAACACATGGCATCATATAAGGCTGTCGTGGATGATTTATCTAAATCGTTCGAAGGGTTTGAGGTTCAACACATCCCTCGAGCAGAAAATGAGGAAGCAGATGCACTATCTCGAATAGGCTCTGCACGGAAAGAGGTCCCGAATGGTGCTTTTTTAGAGCACCTCAAAGTTCCCTCAATAAAGGGAGTGGATGAGGAATATCCGACCAAATCCGACTCACCTCTAATAGCAGTTATGGATGTAATTCCCAGCTGGACTCAACCCTACCTTGATTATCTGGTAGATGGCAAATTACCTGAAGACGAGGTTCTGAGCCGGCAGATTATCCGACGAGCGAAAGCCTATACTATAGTTAAAGGTGAACTCTATAAGCGGAGTGTGTCTGGGGTCTTTCAGCGCTGCGTATCGCCGGAAGAAGGAGTGGAAATCTTAAGAGAAATCCACAAAGGTGAGTGTGGTCACCACGCTACAGCCAAATCTTTAGTGGCAAAAGCTTTTCGGCACGGTTTTTTCTGGCTTACGGCTCAGGAAGATGCCTGGCTAGTCAAGACGTGCAAAGGCTGCCAAAAGTATGGCAAACAAGCTCATGTTCCAGCTGATGAGCTGCGAACAATACCTATAACATGGCCTTTTGCGGTCTGGGGCTTGATATGGTAGGACCATTTAGACGTGCTCCAAGTGGATTTACTCACCTCTTAGTGATGATGGATAAATTCACCAAATAGATTGAGGCTAAACCCGTCACTAGTTGTGATGGAGCAACAGCCAAAAGATTTGTCGAGGATGTTATAATCCGGTATGATTATCCGCATAGTATTATCACGGACAACGGGAGTAATTTCTCTATGGGAGAATTGGCCGAATTCTGCAACGAACAAAATATCCGGCTTGACATTACGTCAGTCGCACATCCACAGGCTAACGGACAAGTCGAAAGAGCAAATGGTTTAATCCTACAGGGCCTAAAACCGAGACTCGAAGCACCAATACGACGTGCTGCGGGGGCTTGGGCAGAGGAACTACCCTTTGTAATATGGAGTTTACGAACAACTCCGAACAGGTCAACCAGATACACACCTTTCTTTTTGGTCTATGGCACAGAAGTAATTCTTCCTAGTGATTTGATTCACACTTCTCCTAGAGTGGCCGCGTATATCAAAAAAGATGCCGAGATTTCTCTACAAAATAATCTCAACTTAGTCGAAGAAGTTTGCGTCGTTGCTGAAATGGGATCAACAGCCTATCAGCAGAAGTTACGCAAGTATCATAGCCAGAGAGTCCGAAACAGATCTTTCAATAAAGGCGATTTGGTTCTCGGGCTTGTGCAACAAAGAAAGCACAAACTTTCCCCAGTATGGGAAGGGCCCTTTTTAGTTAGTCGAGTATTGCACAATGGTTCGTACTACTTAACTAACATGAGGCCAGTCAAAGAAAGACCTGCTACTAAGAAGAGAAAGAGAGTTGGAGGCAGTACAAATCCAGATGAGTTAGATAGACCATGAAATATTGCTCAGCTACGTCCCTTTTATTCTTAGTTTATCCTTTTTTGTAATTATACATATGTACATGTTCTGTGAGAAATAAAAGTCTTGGTTGCCTCAAGTTTTTTCTGAGAAGTTTTTACCATCTTATTTCCGAATGATCATGCCATAGTCGAAAATCCCAGAATACTTGAAAGTACTTTATGCTCATGTTTGTTCTGGTTTAGATTTCCGATTCTAAAAATGCTACCTTCGGGTATAACTCTAAAGTTTCTAGTATATACTTTGGTTATTTGTCTGATTGCCGGATGCGGGCATTTTCCGAGTAGTGAATTGTTGGTACTGGAAGCCGGCTTTGTTTTGGAGTTTAAACTGGTTTAGCAATTGAGCTCCGTTGCTCGGCAAAGTTTCCGTGCAGAAGGTTTAGCCGGCTCACGAAAGGGACGAGGCGGAAAGCCAGATAAACGATAAGTATAGACGAAAAAGTATAAGTGCTTATGTAAACATTTCTCGGAATAATATATTTGTTTCTGGTAATTTATGATGCAGGAGAGGAGGTAGGAGCTGTCGGCTCGCTGGATGCATCGGCCTCGGTTTGATAACGCTCCGAGATGTTCAGATCCGATACGGTCTGTTCATCGTTAGAAACTTCAGCTGCTTCTTCCGGAGGCGGTGTGTCCACGCGAGTGAAGAAGGGAGTGTCGTAGCTGGTTAAGTCAGCTACGTGACACCCATATCCGGCGCAGGAGTCCATGATGGCCTTGATAGCTTGCTCTTGGCCGTCTTCGTCCACCTTGCAGTACCCTCTGGTCACTTGCCATATCTCCATGTTTCCATGGTGGCTCATGACCATGGTGAGAGCGTTCTGCGCCGCGGATCACACGTAGGACATGTTCCAGTCCCGGACGAGCTGTGGCATCTCCTTCGCCTGGTCTCACACCTGAAAGTCGGACATGTGATGCATGTCCAGAACCTTGAGAGCTTCACCAATATCCTCAATGCATTGGCGGAAGTCATAAAGCAGATCACCGACTTGGGTAAGCCGGTGGGTGCGAGGCTCGGCAGAGGTGGAGTCCGTCAAGTTTAGAGGACCTATAAACATAACACAAAACGGTTAAGTAAAAAATCCGACATCAAAAAAGAGTTGAAGAATATAGACAAGTCAGAAAGATGGAAACATACCGAAGATGACGTCGTCAACTTTGGTCTTCTCTTCTCGAAGACTCTGGAGTTCAGCCCGGAGCGCCTCAGAAAGGTCCTTCTCTCTGCAGAGTTCATTGTTGAGATCCGAGATTCTCTGATCTCGAACTGCAATCTTGCGATCACGTTCATCAGTAGCCATGGAGGAGGATTCGAGAATTTGAGCAATGCTCTTCTCATGATCTGCCTTGAGCTTATCCAGCTCTTGGCAGAGTTCTTTATTCTCCACCACCAGGGTTTTGAGGTTCTCGGCCTCTTCAATCATAGCGCTGGATTGTTTTACCAGTGCTGTAAGTCAAAAAGAACAACAGTTCAACAAAAATATTCGACTATGAAAACACACGACAAGGTTTATGTCTCAGAATGTTTACCTTCTGCCTCATCCTTGGAGACCTTCAGCTCAGCATTTTCAAGTCGAAGAGCTCTGATCTCTCTCCGGTTGTTGCAGATGTTCTTCAACAAATCCTGGTTATATGAATTAACTTTCTGTAAGTCAGAATAACCAGAGTCAGAAGTCTATTGAAGACTCGGGCTAATATTGTTACTAATATCAGCACGAGCCTTGGGGGCTACACTAGTTCATTTTTTGGCATCCTAAGGAAGCATAAACCCGGATTGTATATCCTACTTCATGCTTGGGGGCTAGAGGATATGATATAAAATACAATAAAGAAAATCATGAGTTGGAATTCCGACTTACATGATGTTCATGTGTGAGCTTGCTCAGGCACATGTTCACTTCAGTGGTAACCTTCTCGTCGAGGGTGAGCGGAATAACCGGAGGTGGTGGAAGCACACTAGCTCTAAGTCCCTCGTCACGAAGGCGGACTTGTTCAAGAAGGTTAGAGTATTTGATGTCCTCCGCCTCTTGTGCTTCTTCTTCGGTAGAGAGATTTCGGCTCTCCAGGCATTGTCGGGCCAGAAGCTTGATTTCTTCTACAGATTTCCGAGACAAGCCAAATTTGGCAAGTCCCGGATTGTTCAGGAGGTTTTCGGCAAAGGTCTCTGCCGAGGGATCATTACCCGAAGAGGGTTCACCCTTATCTAAACCTGAGCCACCCGTGGTGGCATCAGTCTACGACTCAAGGGTCGCTGGCCCCGTAGGAGGAGCCGGATCTTCTGCGACAACCGGCAAAGGAATGATCACCGGCGTTGCGGAAGGTTGAGGAACATGAGTCGGAGGAGCCGCAGCAGGAGAACCCATAGTCAGCTTTGTCTGCTGCAAGGGCTTCGAAGAAGTTCCCTTCTCCTTGCCCTTGATGAGCTGCTTAGCTCTGAGAGTGTAATAGAATGGAAAACATTACATCTCGGAAGAAAATTCGAGTAAGGTATGAAGGCAGAAGTTGTGTTGAAAGTTACCTCTTCACGACGGGCACCTCCTTTGTGCCGACGGCCACTGTTGGATCTTTGCGCTTCCTGGGCACAACGTCCGGCAGTGGGACAAGTTTCGCCTCCCGAGAAAACTCCGGAGGATATCCCTTGATAGGAGCTAGCTCCGACTCGAGGAGATCGGCAAGCCGAAAAGAAGAAAGTATCTCAGTATTGCAAAATAATTTAGAAGGTGAAACACATAAAAGGGTTTATTATTGAAGCTTACCGGAACCACAGGGTCTTCCGCTGTGTGCATATCCAGAGACAAGTCCGGAATCTTTCTCTCAATCCGCTCCTTGATCAGCCATTTGATCTGGCTTATGTAATCATGTGGCTTTAGAGCCTTAGGACTGATGCGGAGGGAATCATTCTTCGACACCATGATGGAGTGCATCAGACGGTCGCCGTGGTATTGGAGAGGCTGGATCCGGCGTGCGACCCAGCACTGGACTAGGTCGGATCCTTTCAAGCCCTTATGTTTTATTAGATATTCGATCCGCCTCTTAGCGAGGATCAAATCGTCATTGAGAGCCAGAGGAGCCTCGTCCCAAGATGGAAGGGCCGTGGCGGCTCCGACGATGAAAGCCGGCAAAGCAGTAGCTTTGCCAGGAGCAGGAATGTCCTTATGATAAAAGAAAGTGGCCGGCCATTGTTTGACCGACTCACTGGCAGAAATGCGAGGATAACTATGCTCGCGTCTAACAGAAAGGCTAATAGTGCCGGTAATGTAAGGATTACCGGCAGTGAGAGAGTTTCTCCGGACATGAAAGTAATACCGGAACAAAGTAAGACTTGGCCTAATGCCGATATACCCCTCGCACAAAGCTGCGTAAGAACTCATCTCTAAGATGGAGTGATGTATATGCACTTCTATTCTTGTAGACAGTTGTTGGGCCTCCAAGTGTAGAGGTTTGTAGAACAGCAGCAAGTTTTCCCTTAAGTGGATCACCCAAGGTTTATCGAACTCAGGGAGGAAGTGGTCAAAGGTATCCCCTCTCAAGCAACCCTGCAATCAAGATACAAGAAGTCTCTTGTGTCCCCAACACACCCAATACACTTGTCAGGTGTATAGGTGCACTAGTTCGGCGAAGAGATAGTGAAACACAAGTGGGATGGATAACTATAAGTGGTAATGGTGATAGAGAATAACTTGATGGCGTGGAAAATACTAAAGTAAAACTGAAATAAAGTTGGAAGCAAGCAAACATGTAACAGATCTAGTTGCAAACAATGTTTCAATGCTTAGAAACAAGGCCTAGGGATCATACTTTCACTAGTGAACACTCTCATATAAATATCTTCTCTTTATGATACTACTCTTAACTACTCTCCGGTTGAACACTCTAATCGATGGTAGGGCTATAACATCACACCTCAAAGTAAGTCTTTCCCATCTAGAAAACCCCACACTGTCACCTTGAGTACTAGATGAGTCCAACAAACACCACAATTTCATAAAGACATCCAGCTCCAAATATAACTCATAACAAGTATTTGCAATCTCTAGCCTAAGTGCCACCATGGTGAGCACGCTGTCACTTTCACACACATGGGGAGAGCAGAGATCTATTAAGCACTTGAGTAGCAAGGTAGATCTATAGATTACAAGCTCATGATCTCAACAAGATCATGCATAGAGAGAGATGAACACATAGCTACCGGTAGAACCCTTAGCCTCGAGAGAGAACTACCCCCTCCTCATCATGAGAATCAGCAATGGTGATGGAGATGGCGGTGGAGATCATGGAGATGGCTCCGGGGGCACTTCCCCGTCCTGGCAGGGTGCCAGAACAGAGACTTTCTATCCGCCGAATCTCCCCTTCGGTGGCGGCGGTGCTGCGGAACTTTTCGTGGATGGAGGCAGGATGATTTTGGGTTTTGGTATCGGGAGGCTTCTTATAGGCCAGAGGGCAAGGTCGGTGGGCGGCCAGGGGGCCCACACCATGCCCTGGCGCGGCCTAGGTGGACCCGCGCCTAGGGGTGGTGTGGCCACCCTATGGCCCCTCTCCGGCTCTCCTTCTGGCTCCGTGAGTCTTCCGAGAAAATAGTAACTTTGGCTTTTGTCCCGTCCAATTCCGAGAATATTCATTTTCTGACTTCCTGAAACCAAAAACAGCAGAAAATAGGCAACTGGCACTATGGCATCTTGTTAATAGGTTAGTCCAAGAAATCATATGAAAAGTACTCCAAAGTTGGAACAAAACACAAGAAAGTAGATAAAACCAAGCATGGAACATCAAAAATTATAGATACATTTGGAATGTATCAACATCCACAAGCTTAACTCATGCTCGTCCTCGAGTAGGTAAGTGATAAAAAGAAATAATTTTTGAGGTGACATGCACCATCAAAACTTGATCAAAGTATTTGCAAAACTCAAAGCTGGGATCAAAGTACTTCAATCATAACATGAAAGACAAAGTTCTAGCAATAAGCAAAGAAACTAAGGTACAACATGAAAAGGCACAAACAAAAGATTCATGAATAACATGCTTTGCAAGACGTTTGTTTGTTTCACATAAAGAAAACATAGCATAAAAGTATTCAGCTTGTCCCTCAATAGAGTAGCAAATATAAATGCATAGGACACCTTCAAGGTTCATAAGAGTGACTAGATACAATAGTTTCAAACAAGCAATAACAAGTTATGCATCAATCAACTAGTCTTGGGACAATGCACATAGAACTAAGAATGGCCACTATGCTCTCAAAGTAGTGCATAAAGATAGAAGGTGGAGACTCAATATAATGGTGGAAGAAAGGCCTTTTGTAAAAGCAAGTAGGGATTCAAGTCTCATAAAGAGCTTCCAAAAATTATGGTACTTATAGCTTTCAGCTCTCATTGCCACTATCATAAGCATCTTGAAGGTGATTAAGGTTAAAGTGACACAACTAAGAGGATATGCTTGACAAGTTATAAACCGAAATCTCATACCCCTTTCTTACGAAGACCGGTCCTCATGCTACTCAACTTCAGTCACGAGTAAGCTCTTGTCATTGTAAGTATATGTGTATCATTAAGAACCGCCAACGGGGTACCCCTTGCACATGATACAGGAGCTTTCCCATAATCAAAATGACAAGGCAAGCAGACAATGAGCATCTCAGCGATCTTTTTATTTGCTATTTGCATAGGTTTTTATTGAGGATGCTTCATAGAGTGCTCATTATGGTGATGCTGCAAGTTTCCACCATGATTAGGCATGGCTTAGGCTAGCGGCCCAGGTGTTTCTCTAACACACATACAAACTCCATGATCTTACAAGTTCCACTTTTATTTCACACCGCCGGGATCCGTAAGCAAAAGAACATAATATCAACGAGGTACAAAGTACAAGTGCAATGTTGAAAGCGTTCCCCATGAAGCATGGTTCTGCTAATTTCAACTTGTAAAGCGCAAGCATATACGCAACAAAGAAGGACCCAATGGTTCAAGTTTATTAGAGGCAATAAAGTAAAGTGTGCCATCAAGTTCGTGAGAGCTTTAATCACTAGTTTTCTCATAACAAGTGAAAGGTAGACAAAAGCATGAATATACTTAGAATAGCATAATCTAGTAGGTAGGTATGGTGGACTCTTTGGAAAAACTTGGTTTAGGGAGTTGGATGCATGAGTGGAACTCATACTTGGTGGTGGAGGCTAGCAAAAGACTGGGAGCGACAAACTAAGAGAGCAATAATGGCCATAATCATGCAGAGCGACAAAACATCATTGATCAAAGCATAAAGTGATACTACAAGTTGAAAACTAAAGGATCATAAAGGCTATGGTGACTTGAGATAGTCATAACATGGTGTGAGCATGTGCCAAGTCAACCCAAATAAAGCATCAAAGGAGAATACCACTATACTATGCTTTAATATGCTAAAATAACGCATGATTCATCCAAGGCACATTAACCAATCTCAATTGTTTATAACAAGTCATGCTACAGCAAAGAATACTAAGCATAAAGCCAAAACAATATCAAGCATGGCATGACACAACATAGGCCACAGTCAAAAATGAGCTCTCTTTACCACTTAAGCATGAACTTTCCTACTCTTTTCCAATCCAAACCAAACTATTTGAAAACCAATGCATGAAAGAGGGGGTCCAACCAATTTATTCAGCAAACTAAGAAAACCAAGCAAACGAAAAACCAAAACGAAAACAAAAAAGAAGACGCTCCAAGAACAACACAACTGTGCATGAAACAATAAAAATGAAGTGTTTGGAAGAAACCTGGAATTTTTATTGATGAAGAAGGGGATGCCTTGGGCATCCCCAAGCTTTGACGCTTGTACTTCTTGGATATTTCTTGGGGTGACACGCGTGGCATCCCAAAGCTTGAGCTTTAGTCCATACTTTATCTTATTACTCATTCCTTCCATACACCTGAAATTTTTCCTTCATACAAAACTTCACACAATCTTTATTAGCAACATTAGTTCACTCAAGATAATAAGTCTTTGGGTTCAGTTTCAACACCAATAAAACTTTCATTAAAACTAGCTACTGAAGCACTTCCCTCAAAAAGCTCAATTCCCCAAAAGAACTCAAAAAGGAACCAACAAGAAGCAAATGCAAATAATGGCAGAAATCTGTCAAAACAGATCAGCAGGTAAAGAAGAATTTTTTAGAAGACCTTCTGTTGCTCAAATCAAAAAGTGTTGAACTAACGAAAGTTAGATGACAACCTGGGGCAGAAGAACAAAACATTACAGATCAATCCGACATACAGAGCTCTCTCACGAATTTTTACGGTGAAGGACAAAAATCTGTTTCGGGACAGCAACTTTCCCAATCATTACTTCACTCTCATTAGAGGTTACTCTTGGCACAAAAAGCAAATAAAAAGGATAAGGAGCGGTTATTACTGAAGTAATAACTTCCAAGACTCATCTAAAACTCTTGGGTTATCTCCCAACAAGTACCTTTCTTTAACGCCTTTAAGTTAGGCATGATAGTTTGAGAAGATGCTCACATAGGAAATATGAATTGAAGTAAAAGAGAGCATCAAGAAGCAAATTCAAAGCACATTTAAGTATAACCCACTTCCTATGCATAGGAATCTTGTAAAGAAACAAGTCATGAAAGCACAAAGCAACAAGCATAGGAGAGCAAAACAAGTGCAACTTCAAGACTTTCAACATAAAGAGGGGAAACTTAATATTATTGAGATGCATAAAACCATGTTTCCCTCTCTCATAATAACTTGCAGTAGCATCATGAATAAAATTAACAATATAACTATCACATAAAACATTCTTATCATGAGCCACATGCATATAATAATTAATACTCCCCCTATAAGCATAGTCATTCTTATTAATCGTAGTGGGAGCAAATTCAACAAAATAACTATCATTATTATTCTCATCACCATAATCATCAAATATAGGAGGAATATTGTAATCATAATTAATTTCCTCCTCAATAGTAGGTGGACTGAAAATATCATACTCATTATTTTAATCATCATATATTGGAGGCATAGTATCATCAAAGTAAATTTTCTCCTCCGTGCTTCGGGGACTAAACATATCATGCTCATCAAAACTAGCTTCCCCAAGCTTAGACTTTTCCATAGCATTAGTAATAATGGTGTCCAAAGAATTCATACTAACAACATTGCTATTAGCATGCAAATAAAGTTCCATAGGTTTTTTAATTTTCTCCTCAAACACTTCATGTCCTAACTCAAGATAAATACTATAAAGCTCTCTATTTTTGTTGTTGTTTTCCATTTAGCCTAACTAGTGAAAACAAGAAACAAAAAGACAAAATTGCAGAATCTAAAGGAAATAACTTCGAGCACTCACACCGGAGGATGTGAGTACCTTTTACCTTACCTCCCCGGCAACGGCGCCAGAAAAGAGGCGTTTGTCGTGGGAGGTTCTTCTTATTTAATCCTCCGGTGTGAATACCTTTTACCTTACCTCCCCGGCAACGGCGCCAGAAAATAGCTTGATGTCTATGCACTTCTATTCTTGTAGACAGTTGTTGGGCCTCCAAGTGTAGAGGTTTGTAGAACAGCAGCAAGTTTTCCCTTAAGTGGATCACCCAAGGTTTATCGAACTCAGGGAGGAAGTGGTCAAAGGTATCCCCTCTCAAGCAACCCTGCAATCAAGATACAAGAAGTCTCTTGTGTCCCCAACACACCCAATACACTTGTCAGGTGTATAGGTGCACTAGTTCGGCGAAGAGATAGTGAAACACAAGTGGGATGGATAACTATAAGTGGTAATGGTGATAGAGAATAACTTGATGGCGTGGAAAAGACTAAAGTAAAACTGAATAAAGATGGAAGCAAGCAAACATGTAACAGATCTAGTTGCAAATGATGTTTCGATGCTTAGAAACAAGTCCTAGGGATCATACTTTCACTAGTGAACACTCTCATATAAATATCTTCTCTTTATGATACTACTCTTAACTACTCTCCGGTTGAACACTCTAATCGATGGTAGGGCTATAACAACACACCTCAAAGTAAGTCTTTCCCATCTAGAAAACCCCACACTGTCACCTTGAGTACTATATGAGTCCAACAAACACCACAATTTCATAAAGACATCCAACTCCAAATATAACTCATAACAAGTATTTGCAATCTCTAGCCTAAGTGCCACCATGGTGAGCATGCTGTCACTTTCACACACATGGGGAGAGCAGAGATCTATTAAGCACTTGAGTAGCAAGGTAGATCTATAGATTACAAGCTCATGATCTCAACAAGATCATGCATAGAGAGAGAGATGAACACATAGCTACCGGTAGAACCCTTAGCCTCGAGAGAGAACTACTCCCTCCTCATCATGGGAATCAGCAATGGTGATGGAGATGGCGGTGGAGATCGATGGAGATGGCTCCGGGGGCACTTCCCCGTCCCAGCAGGGTGCCAGAACAGAGACTTTCGGTGGCGGCGGCGCTGCGGAACTTTTCGTGGCTGGAGGCAGGACGATTTAGGGTTTTGGTATCGGGAGGCTTCTTATAGGCCAGAGGGCAAGGTCGGTGGGCGGCCAGGGGGCCCACACCATGCCCTGGCGCAGCCTAGGTGGACCCGCGCCTAGGGGTGGTGTGGCCACCCTGTGGCTCTCCTTCTGGCTCTGTGAGTCTTCCGAGAAAATAGTAACTTTGGCTTTTGTCCTGTCCAATTCCGAGAATATTCATTTTCTGACTTCCTAGAACCAAAAACAGCAGAAAACAGGCAACTAGCACTATGGCATCTTGTTAATAGGTTAGTCCAAGAAATCATATGAAAAGTACTCCAAAGTTGGAACAAAACACAAGAAAGTAGATAAAACCAAGCATGGAACATCAAAAATTATAGATACATTTGCAATGTATCATGGAGTTTGGGGGAAGATGATGGAGCTGAACGCCATAGTGATCAATCACCTCGAAAACGAATTCTGAGGGAGGGAAAGACAAACCTCTGTCGAGGTGGGTGCCGAAGTGTACCTGCTCGCCGGCTTGCGGGTTGGGGATGGTTTCTCCGAAGCCACTCTGCCAATCGCCGGCGCGGAGGAGACCTTCATTCTCCACGCCGCGGAGCTTCTCGTCGTCGAGAAGACAAGAGATCCAAACCCCACGATTGCTCTTTCTCCACCACCGCCGCCGCTGCGAAGCCAGCCAAGCCGGAAGATGAAGAAGCAGCCATTTCTCCGGTGTGTCGGTGACCTAGGATGGGCGGCGCTAGGAATCTAAGAGGTGGGGGAGCTCTGTGCGCGAGGGAGAAGTGGGGGAGAAGGAACAGCAAGGGAACATGTGAAGATGAGAGAGAGAGGATCCTCACCCCTTATAACCACCTACCCGCGCCAAGATTCGTGCAACTGGCACTGTGTAAACGCCACGCGTCGTGGAAAGAGCCGGGAAGGACCCACGCGATGATTACGTCGCCTTGATCTCCACGTATGCATTGAAACGGCGCCTCGATTCCGCGAACGGCGGACCCACCAACGGTCGTGCTGACACGATGTTTGTCAGATGACCATGACGAGTGTCAGATGATGTCAGAGACCAAATTCCGGCTTAGTTTGAATATTAAGTTGGAAAAACCGAATAATGTATTGATATGTCCGACTTATTTTTGAGACCCGGATCGTATCTTTTGTTTTGAAGTTTCAGGAACCCTTCAAGATTCTGCAAGCCGAAGATCAAGCTAGATGATGAAGAATCCGATTTTGGATCTTGGAGACTTCCAGGGGCTGCTGTTTGGGATATACTTTCCGGGTATCCTCACAGTCCTCACTGACCAGGGTGGCCCACTTCGGGTTAGAGATTTGCTTCACGGGCGGCCCAGTCAGGGAGAAGGGGCGGAGTCCAATCCGGCTACGGGAAGCCCAGAAGACTTACCGACTTAGCCCCATAGTGTTACTTGTAGTTCAAGATGTACTCTGTAACCGACTCTCAGTCGTAGCCGGATAGATCTCTCCTGTAAACCCTAGATCGGATATCTATATAAGTCGTCCTAGGAAGAGACTTTAGGGCACCCTCAATAGTCTACAATCTCAACTCGCACATGCGAACCCTTGTAACCCATATTCCGGCTCTGCCGTATTACTGGATTGCTAGCAGGAGTAGGATCTGTTAAAAGCCGACGGATTCGAATCTAGATAAACTTGTGTGCTCACCGTTTCGAAACAAACACCGTACGTCTCACATCCCTCTCTTCCGCACGCCTCGAGGACCCCCTCATGGCGTACTTGTCATCAATTCTACGACATTTATAGATCATGAAATGGAATAGACTAGGTTGCCCCTTACATGAAATTCGAATGGAGCAATGCAGTTGTAAAATTTATATGCAAATCGAGTGTAGAGACCGTGCCCACCACTAGGTTCTTCACGATGATATGAACCCCCGGCTTGTTTGTGCTTCCCAGTTCTCCACTGGCATCATGCCTGCTTTTTATTTAGAGTTTATTAAAATCTAAATACTACCTTGCATTGCGACGCGCGATGCACTGAGCAGCTGCGCGTACAGTACAGGCCACGGAGAGGGATCGGCTTGGTTCCTGCAGAAACCACCTCAACCAAGGCGTCGAAGTCCGTTGGCTATCAGCGTATCTGACCGGACATGATCGTGTTGAAGTATGTCGTCGCCGATTTCTTGAGCTTCTGCACTTGCGAGATCTGGCGACGGAGCTGCATAGAACGAGCACGAGATTGCGAGGCAAAGTTTCCAGCGAGAGTGGTACACGCGTCCTGCGCGGAGGCGGCAAAAAGAATCATACCAAAGGACAGTTTCTGTGGAGGTGGAGATGATTGCGGACAGAATCGCTGCGTCATGCCCATAAAAACTGTTACTGCCTCCGTTCCACCATATAAGTCTTTTTATATAGTCTTTTTAAGCATTTCAGTTCTTATGACTATAAATGATTTCCCTTCTGTCAAAGGAAAACCATATCATGGATTTATACGGCTTGCTTTTCTTGTGTCAAGTTTTCGTCTTAACATAGATATTGATGGATGAACCGGTACCCACGGGCAAAGGCAAGCATATGCGGCGGCGACTCCAAACCCATCTAGGTTTCCATCCTCTCGCTGGTGACGCCGGCGGTCCGCTCCGGCTCCGTTGGCCTTAGGGGCATGGAGGGGTAGCGGACCACGGCACCTCACCGGCGGGATAGTTTTTCTTTCTTTTTTAGGACTTTTTTCAGTATCTTCTTTGCGATGATGAGGCGACGGCTACAACTTGAAGTCAGAATAATGTCATCCTCGTCCTATTCTCGTTTCGTTGGTGCGTCTAGTGCTAGCAGAGGGCGCGTGGAGTCATGTGTCCGACGAATCTCTTGGGATATTATTATTTTTCGTATTCGTTTATGTTGTTTGAGATCAGTCTCTTCAGATCTATGGTTATGCTCCTCTGACGCGCTGGTCCTTTGGGGGCTTAGCACGACAATTTCATGTATGTCTACTACAAGCTCTACTTTGACAAGCTTTGTCCGGCTCTAGCATGAAGGGGCAAGGACGACGGCGCGTCTTCGGCACGTGCTAGTCTCAGTAGTCTTTGCTAGGTGGTCCATTGACCTATTTGTAATTTTCATTATTTTGAAACTATTTATACTAATGTTGATGATTATTAATAAATCCGTAGAATTTCGAAAAAAAAAGTTGATACTGATGGATAGACAACCCCTCGTAGCGGTCTAGTGGACAACAACATACAAGAAATGATAGGTGACATCTACAATTACGGAGACAACAGTACCATAATGTTAAATTTAAAAGGAAAATGATACTACTCTCCCCCCGGTCTTTCTCCGCTCGCGTGCCCCAGTCGCACTGCCCCGCGATGACGCCCAGCGGTGACGACGCGCTGCGCCCTCGCGTCCTTGCTATCAAGCCGAGCTGCCGCGCCCTCGCCCAGCCGTGCGCGCCGCCTAGCCGCGACGCCGCCCCCCGCCCTCGCGTCCAGCCGCGCCGCTGGGCTGTCGCGCCCTCACGTCCTCGCTGTTCAGCCGCACCCTCTCCGTGTCGACGCCACCATCCGGAGCCCGTACTTCTCCCTCGTCGACGCGCCGTCCCCGACGCCCAGCCCCGACGCCGCACAGCCCCGGCGCTCCTTCCTCCATGACGCCGCCCAGCCCCGGCGCCACCATCGCCAAGGCACCGTGTCGCCGTTGCCCATCTCATCCGCTCCCATCTTGCCCCTCGGCCGGCGCGCGTCGCCCCGCTGCTCCAGCTTGCTCGCACCCGGTGTCGAGGACGACGGGGTCGCCATCGGCAGGGGCCTTGTCGGACACTGCCCCCTTCGTGCCCCTCTCTCCCAACTCCGGCGGGACCGGCGATTCTAGATGGCGCATCCCGTGCATGCTACCTACGAAGGATGGATTTGCTACCGACGGTCAGCACTGTTGCTACCCATGGTCGGCGACGTTGCTACCGATGGCGGGTGACTTTTGCTACCCTGGGTATAGACCGTTGCTACCGACGGCAGACGGCGCTGCTACCTTGGGTCTATGATATTGCTACCATGAGTGCATGATGTTGCTACCTTGGGCGAAGCGGTGGCTGGTTTTGCTACATACGCATTTATGTTTTGCTATGTATTCGTTTCGGTTTTGCTACATTGATGTTCTCCAAATGCTACACTTATTTCTGTACCTATGAATTTCGGCGAGATCCCGGCGATGTCTCCAGCGAAAATGTTTTTTGCTATACTAATACAAATTTTGTGCGACAATTGTTCTCCGATTTTGCTACATTAGCACAATTCTTTTGCTACATAGTTTCTAGCGAAACTCCGGTGAGGTCTCCGGCGAAAGCCTCCGGCGAGGTCTACCGGCGAAAGCCTCCGGCGAGTCTCCGGCGAGGTCGGATATGCTACATTAGCACAACTTTTTTGCTACGCGGTTGTCGGCGAGGTCTCCGGCGAGGTCCAGTCTATTTTTCTATTTTCTAAGCCGAACCATTTTTTGCTACACGTAACAAAAGCGGGACTATATATAGCAAAAACGGAACCGTTTGTAGCAAAAGCAGGATAAAATGACGGAAAACAGATCTGGTAGTCGATCTGAGCAGATCGGACGGCTGGAGACTTGGGATGGAAAGTCCGGGGATGCCTAGCACTGCCCAATTTAAATGTTTTGGTAGGCTAAAATAGCCTACTAAAACGTTTTACTTTGTCGAAGTGAGGTACAATTCCTTAAAATAAACCCGATCGGACCGGAACAAGCCATCTATGAACCTCTGTCCTCCCACCGGAGTTCCCTGATACCACTCGGCCAGGAGGACGATGAAGACGGCGGCTGACCAGCACGCTTGGAGGGAGGCCAAGATGACTAGGACGCCGGCGACTACGCCCAGCAGTTTCGACGCCGGACGGAAATTTTCCACGGTGTACAGGGACAAGAGGACGAGGGCGACCGACATGATACCCATCGCGCATGTATACATGCACCGGCAGCACTCGGTGGGCTCCGCCTCCACCGCGTCGCCGCCACCGCTGCCGTCGTCGGGGCTCTCGATGTCGGCCATTCAACTGGGCGGCAGCCGCCGCGTTTGCCCTAGATAGATCGGTTTTCGTGATTTCGGCCGTGTGTCGAGCTACCATATGTTACGGGCTTGTGGCGTGGCTTGGTATTTGTAGTGTTGTGTTGAGGTTTATTTGGTGCAGGCTTGGCAGCACCGGCCGGTGACGTATCACGTATGTGTGTTCGTATAGGTTTTCCTTCACTGGTGCAACGCTAGCTAATAATTAAGAAGGTTAAGGAATTATTTTCTGTCAAAAGAAAAAGAAGAAGATCGTGGACCTAACTATAAATCCGACGATATTTTTTTCTGCAAATATCTGGCATTTAAAAAAAAATCGAACAATACAAAACAACTCAACAAAAATGAAAATTGCATCGAAATTCTTGAGAAGCCCTTCATCTTCAACCTCCATATACCATGTCGATGGCGCGTCGCCGCTGCCGCTCCTCGCTGAGCTGGCCTGACATTGTTGGTTGCGGACCGGAAGTCGTTGAACCTCTCAAAAAGACCACATTTGTCCCAAAGACGAAGAAGAAAGATGAAATGCCGATAAAACTTCTTGACGATCCGAATATCCCCACAGCCAGAAGTCCTCGAGGACCATACCACTCCCACAAGCTCCTCGACGTCGCCATCGAGATGGGGCTGAATCCGGGGAGACCTTATTGAAAGAAACGCGGCCACCACCACCTGAGCGTCTGTAACTACCTCGATGAATTACGCTCTAAGTTGCATGCCTGGATGAGCGAAAGTGGTTAAAATAGTACGGTGGGGCCCAGGGGCCACTCACAGGTAGACCTTTCGGCCGTCCTAACCACTTCCAGAACATCGGGAGAAGAACAAGCGGTGTAATTGGCAGGTGAAGGGATCAACTACATACACAAGTGAGTATGTATGCAAGCCACCGTACAATAGTTTTCAGAGCCATTCCATCTAAAAGAAATAGAAATATTGCAACGCCATACGGCAAGATCCAAATATCCTAGATAGAGATAATAGTTTAGGATAGCTCCTTATACATCAAACATCAGAGTATCAGGCGGAAGAGGAAAACAAGATCCGAGTACGGATAAGAAGCAAATCGGCATAAGATGCCACATAAATAAACACATCCCGCCCACAGATCTCGCGGATCCCCATCCCCGGAATCTCTACACCGAGTGATCGTTGCCAACATCATCCGTCTCCTCCATCCAGTATCCATCTTGCGAATACACCTGTTCATCTGAATCAAACAATTTATCGTGTGAGACCCTAGGGGTACTCAGCAAGTTTTTATGCCTCTAAAGGGGACATATACCTGGGGTGACGCAATTGCAGCAAAAGATAATAACTAATAAGTCTATAGATACTCACTAACCATCCGCCTAACCAATGATAGACGGATGTCCGTTAATTAGTAACAACAGTTATAACAGTATAATTAACAGATCCATCCTCCTTCTCGCTTACCAACGAGAAAGCGGACGAACAGCCCATCCGTTGGCAGTTTTATTAACCATTCCATGAATATTGCACTATTTACTAGTCAAGTACTTAGTCAAATTAAAAGCGGTACTTTAGTTATACTTGTCTATGATCGAGAAACTGTGCTCCAAGTCGTCCATAACCGCGGACACGGCTTTCAGAAAGATTTACCCTGCAGGGGTGCACAAATAGCAACACACACTCGATCAACCTCGGAAAAACCAACTCAAAACCCAACGAGGCATTCACGACAAAGCGATCACAGAATTCAGAAATATTTCAGGGGGCCACCCCATTAAGCTACCCGCAACGAAGTTGGCCAGCTCCGAGACGGACCCAAGGTTTGCGTCAATGGCTGTAAACGACTGAGAACCTGAAAGTGTGTCTGGGCTTGTCGATACCGCGAAAACACTCCGCATCCAAAACAGTACAGGTGCTCCTCGCACAATCTTAAATAAAGCAGTAAAGCATGGCATAAGTACATGATAGTAATAAAGCCCCAAACTACTTTGTGGCCCCAAGAAATAAGAATGAATCAAGCTCTGGCTCAGGGGGATCCATAAGGCCTCCCGGATGTGGATAGTGCGAATAGTCAAGGAACATGAATCAAGTACTCGGGGTCCTACGGGACACAAGTGAGCATGAAAATCCAAATAGCAGATATTGCCCACCGGTGACTCTTTCATTAGTTATCCCATTACTACTCAAGTTAAGTTGTTTAGGTACCTCGTTATCCATCAGACACTCACATATCCTACACATGCAGTTCTACGACTCGCATGGCTCAAACAACTCCTGTAGTAATGGCTCATGGGATGGAGGAACAAGCTTCGGTGGGGTTTAAAAGTAAAGGCTATGCAGTACTTGGGATTCAATTTAATGCAATCGCGACTCAATGATGCAAGAATAAGATAGAGGCAATAGGTGCTATATGTATGACATCATGTGGTAGTGCTTGCCTGACAGCTCAGTTGAAGCGAGAGAAGGATCTAGGTAGTGCTCCTAGGATTCCTGATATATCCCCTGCTCGGCGTCTATTCGAAGAAGAACCAAACAAACAAGGGCCAACATAAATAAAGTGCACAAGCATATGAATTAAAATGCGACAAGCAAACAAGCATGCCATGATGAATGATGCACAATTTACATGGCAATAATGTAGCATGACATGGGTGAGGTGTGGGGTACAAGAATAAAGCATTTTATTGAGTTTTAGTCATGTTTTGCTCCCATAACACTTGTTGTATACTTTATATTTATATGATGCATGCTTCAAATCAGAACATGGAATGCATAAATAGAACGGGCTCTTCGCGCTGATCGATTTAGACATATTATTTGTCAAAATTGGAGTTGTAGATTTAAAGTTATTAATTATTTAAGAAAAGGCATTTTTATTGCATTTAAACAATTTCGAAATTTAATTTGCCCAAAAGATATTTTGAATGGCATATCTGAAATCCTCACATTTTTCTGATTTCAAAACATATATCATTTGTATTATTTGGATTTATAAATCAAAAGTTATTAAAAACAGATTTAAATTTGTATTTAAACATTTTCTGAAATTGTTTTAAAAACAGATAAACGCCCAGATTTTTTGTACCCAGCCAGATCTAGCCTAAGGCACTAACGGGTGGGACCGAGCTGAGCTGGGCAAACTGCGTGGCGAAAACATTTTCTCACCGACACAGAAGCTAACCGCTGCAACTGACCGGTGGACCCGTCGCTCGAGCGGGCCCACGTGTCAGCGGGTGAGAGGGAGCCTGCCACGCGGCAGGGCCAGGAACTGCGGGTTGATGAATACGAAATCTCAGGTATCTTTCTGTAAAACGCACCGCGACGATGACAGGTGGGACCTGGCTGGACCGCGGGTTGTGCAACAAAAAGGTTGGGGGGTTTTGTGCAAAGTGCCAACGAACCACTGTTTCTCTTCTCGTTTTAACTGACGAAACTGACGGCGACAGATCGGTGATCGACAGGGAGCGGCGCGCGGGGGATCGAACTCGCGATCTGGGCGAGCGCACAGAGAGGCGGAGCCACTGCGGCGGCTGGTGGTTGCTATTCGGAAACGCGGCGCGGCTAGGAAAACTTCTACAGCGCGACGACGAGCAAACGCAAGCGCGCACAGAGGGCGTTCGTCCCGTGGTCCGGCGAGGCCAGGGAACGACGGCGAGAGAGAGGGGGTCTGGGAGGTACGGTGGCTCACCGCGGGGTCGTCGGTGGGGTTAGTTCGGGCCGGGGAGCGGCGGATCGGTGACGAGGCAGACGATCGGCGATTAGGGTTTCCTTGTCGGCCTCGTCGGCGTACGGCGGTCCTGGGTCTCCTCCTCCTCGCTGCTGTGTGCGGAGCGATGCAGTGGTCCCCGCTTGTCTTCCCCGACAACCACGACACCACGCCCACCTCCTCGATCTGTAGGTGGAAGACGAAGCCGAGAGTGGTGGCCGGTGTTGGAGAAGAAGTGGAGCAAGGGTAGCTGGGGAGGAAAAGGGTTGGCGCAGGGCCAGGGGAGGGGCACTGGGACACGGCAGAGGCGAGGGGGTGGAGATAAGGACGGGAGTAGAAGGGGGATGCCGTGGGGGCTCGAGGTGGAAAGCAAAAGGTGGCTCGGCCACCTTTTTCCTCTACCCTCACGTGCTCGACCAGCTCGGCCAGGGCATGGGAGAGGTGGCCAGAGGCTGCACGATGGGGCCAAGGAGGGGGCTGGACCGGGTGAGGGGCCTGGCTAGCAGAGAGAAAGAGTGACGAGGGTTTAACTCGTCAATGCCCATTGTTATGGACTTGGGTTTTGGAGAAGGAGGGAGCGCTAGAGACATCTATCGGCTAGCAAACAAGCACACAGGGGACAAAGGATTTACCCAGGTTCAGGCCTCGTAGAGGTCCCTACTCCTGCTTGTCTGCTCGTGGAATTATCGAAGGAGTCGAAAGTTACAATGGTGCGCAGATGCAATCTGGCAAGGGTTGTGGAAACTAGGGTTGCGTGTGTCCTCCTCGCCGCCCCCTCCTAGCCTTTATATAGATAGGCTAGGTCTCGGGTAGCAGGTCGAGTCGGTTACAAGTTAGGGTTTTCCCTTTCAAACTTTCTATCTTTAGCTTCTTCTTGTCCTTCAAGCAATCGAGAGTCCGTAGGTTACTCGAGTCCTTCCATCCGGGCCTTGGCGACACCGTGGGCCTGTATGTATTTGGACTGTATATACCAAGCTCGAGCACCTGTAGGGTATACCCATGTCAGTAGCCCCCGAGTGTCCAGTGGAATCGTAGATTCGACTGGGGACTTTTTTGAAGCCTTCGAGTGCCTAAATGAGTATATTTCGATTGCTTTTATTTGTGTCATAGGGATTGTTGATATACGTGCCTGATATAGCCGAAGTATCGGTATCAGTTAACCATCTTAGGGTGAAACAACGCAATCTACTCAAATTCGAGTCCTCGGACTCGAATCCGGAAAAGTGCTGGTGTAATTGGACTCATGCCGCGGAGGTCTTACATGAGTCGAATTCCAGTTATATGGGTGTGAGCACTTGACGCGTCCGTCAAGGCATGTTCGTCGTGCCTGTAGGCACGGATATGTTTCTGGTAGTGCACTGTTAAATGCGTTGCCAGGCCTTATTCAGGTCTTACCTTCACGCCGTAGGCGCGGCATCCGAATTTTATCATCGCGGAGACGATTCGGGTAACCCAGGAGACGCAGTCTCTTTGTAGGGGAAAAATTATGAGGCAGTGTCGCCATGAGTTTTGAGTGTGGATGTTATCAACACACAGTTTTTTGTACAAATAATCATAGGGTGCGCGACCAGCGCTCCCTATGGGAGTAGCCCCCGAGTGCCTGGTTGAGTTGAAGACTCAGGCAGGGACTAAAGAACTTTGTGACTGCTGTCGTCTTTTGCTTGCTTGTTTCAGTCGATGACTCAGGCAGGTACTAAAACACTTTTTGCGACTGCTGTCGTCTTTTGCCTGCTTGTTTCCGGCGCTCCCTATGGGAGTAACACATGTCCATAATCGAACTGTGTTTCGAGTGGTTGGGTTTGCTTTTGTGATTGCCCATGTTCCTGCAACAAGAAAAATAAAAGTCGTAGGGTGCACGGCCAGCGCTCCCTATGGGAGTAGCCCCCAAGTGCTTGGTGGAGTCGAAGACTCCAGCAAGGACTAAAAATAGTCGAAGATTTCCACTGCATAGCCTTGATGACGTCAGTGCTGACGCTTGCATGACCTTAGTTTCCCATGTGAGCGATTTTGACGGGACGTGATGAGCGGTGGGTCCCACTTTCTGACTTTGATTTGACTGGGCGTGTGTAATCTTATTTTTAACTGTGCCTCCTCGATTTCCGCGCGTAATGGTAGAAGTGGGGGACGGTTCGCGCTTCCTCTTCTCCACGTGTCCAACACGATGCGTGCCATGCGTCCAATAGGGTTTTTGTCAGCCGTTGGATTGCATCTCCCAGGGGTTAAGTAGCGATGCTGCGGCAGTAATTTCCCATCTGTGCTCTTTCTTCCTTGCTGCCATCGCCATTGCTGTTGCTTTCCTGCTTTCCCCTACGCCCATCTTCTCCACGACGCTAGACCAGCTCCGTTCGTTCCCAAGCTACTTCCTTCGCTCACATCGCCGCCGCGCAATGGGGAAGAAGAAGGGAGGCGCTGCCGCTGATTCCGTGGCCACCCTCGCAGCAGCGAAGAAGAAAGGTGGCTCCGCTGCTGCGGGCACCAGTGCCGCTGCCGTCGGGAAGAAGAAGGTCGCGGGCACCCGCGTGACCAATGGCGCATGGCGCCCCTCTATCATCAAGGCGTCGGATCTCCGTCTTCTTCGCCAAGACAGAGTTATTTCTGCAGCAGTCGCCGATTCGCGCGTCCCCAGCGGTGAGACCATTCCTGTGCCTCCCGCTGGTTATCAAGTGATGTTTCTTGCATTCATCATTCGCGGTCTTTCCTTGCCTCTTCACCCCTTTCCTCGGGGTCTTCTTTGTTTCTATGGGCTCTAGCTCCATCAGCTGTCCCCAAATTCTCTCCTCCACATCACTTGTTTCATCACTCTCTGCGAGTGCTGGCTCGGAATCGAGCCACACTTTGGTCTTTTCAAGCGCATCTTTAAATAGAAGCGTCAGTCCACATCTGGCTCTTTAGTTTATGACGTAGGTGGCTACGGAATCCACGTCCACCCATCGGCCACCTACTTCGATATCAAGCTTACCAAGTCCGTCCAGGGATGGAGGGACAAATGGTTCTATGTTCGCGGCCAGAAGGCCAAGGACGAGCACTTTGGACTCGCGCCTTTCGATCCCGCGATTCCCTGCAAGAAGATGCGTTCTTGGAAGAACGTGATCATGCCTTCCGAACTCGTGGAGACAGACGTGTTATATCAGCGCGTCTGCGACCTCGAGAGTCGCATAGGCGTAGAAGAGGGAGGTTGCGCCCTTGTCAGGACTTGGCTACGTCGTCGTGTCCAGACTCTCCAGGCCAGGGTCCATCCCATGTTCCAATGGGGTGGCGCTGATGATCCCACTCGCGTGTCTGCTGATGGCATGTCCGTGAGTGAGGTAGATAAGAGTGTGCGACTGGTCACGAAGTATACCCTCAAGGATGTGCTTCCGAACGAGCCAGTCGTTCCTCCTTTCGATGCTTCAAATCCTCCTCCTGAGGTATGGTTGTGCTACGTAGTAGCTTATTTTCTCGATTGTGTCTTCTGTTGCTTATCTGTTTTACTTTTTGTATGCAGGAGTGGGCGGTGTCGCCTTGCATGCCTCCCCTCCCTGAGGTGATTATTCCTCGTGAAGCTTTGGAAGAGGACGAGTCTGAGTCGACTGTCCCTTCCGATGTGGAAGAGGAAGCCCCCGAGTCCGAGATCCCGGATACTCGCAAGCGTTCGCGTAGCGGGGATTCCGACGCGTCGACTCCTTCAACTCTACGAGGCGCGGCTGTTGGCGCGGAGTCGCCAATTCCCGCCGTTCCTGTGAGGGCTGTGGCACCGTCTTCTCGTAAGAAGATGCGATTGCCCAAGGAGTCTTCGTCGGAGTCGACGGAGGCCACGTTTGATCTTGACATATTTGACTGGTAAGTTTGCTAGTGCATTCATTCTTCTCTTGTTTTCTTCTTGTTGGCTTTGCCCTGGAGTTTGCCTTTTCTGAGTGCGGATTTTATCTTGCAGTCAAGAGGCAACGTCATCTTTTGGCGACGTCGAGTTTTTGAAAGAATCAGGAGTCGCGACCTCAAGGGCCAAGGTAGAGGTCGAGCGCGCTCCTTCTCCTCCGGCGGCGGCCCACTCCAGGCACAATTCTTTGAGCTCTCCTCACGTAGGGGAGCATCGAGTAGTTGCTCGGATGACGGTTCAGCAATCTTCTTCGGAGTCGCTAGAGGACCATGTAAGTATATCTGTCTTTCTTTTTTAATTTGGCAGTCAACGCCTTTTGTTGCCCTCTACTGACTCCTTGTTTTGTGCGACAGCTCCTTGTAAAGGAAGCCGCGCAGGTGGCGGAGCAGGTGATGGCGATGGGTCGCCAGCATGCGATGCTGGAGACTCGCCACCGTGTGGTCGAGAGTGAGTGTTCTATACTTATTCTTATCGTCCTCTCTATATTTTGGTATAATCGACTGACAGCCAATTATTGACTGCCATGTAGCTAAGCATAACGCTTTACTGCGCGATGTCGCCACGTTGGAGAAGACGCTAGCCGCAGCTGTGAAGGGGCGCGACGAGGCAATCGCGGCTCGTGATGAAGCCCAGAAGCGCCAAGAGGATCTGCGCGCCTCCTTTGCGGCCAGGGAGAATTTGTTCGAAGAGCAACTGTTCTCAGTCGCCAAGGCCCTCTCAGGTACCTTTACTAGTAGATATTTTATTGATGTTCTTCTCTTCCTCTGTAGTGTCGGTGGCACTAGAAGTTTTATCCATGTGTGTATTTTGGTGTAGATGCTGGCGGCTTGAGTTTTGATCCACAAGCCCTTTGTCGCGATGACGCTCTGGTGGGCGCGGTATCTGCGGTCGAGGATCATAGCACCCTATCCAAAATACTTGTCCAAGGCCAAGGCCACCCTGAGTCGCCTCCGGGAGGAGCTGATGCCAAAGGCGGAGCTGGTCGACAATGTGGAAGAGCTGGTGGAGTCGCTCGCTAGGGGTGTGCCTGCCACGTACAAGAACTCCCTCCGTGCAGCTGGCGCGACCATGTCGCTTGCCATGGTGCAAGCCCACGGAGTCGAAGTAGATCCTTCTGTGGTGTCAAAGACGATGCCTGTTGGCGCGGATGGTCAGCAGGTAGTATTCGCTCCCTTTGCGACTGCCTGTGCCAAATATGGCCATTCCTTGATAAACTCTGTTGCCAAGTATTCGGAGGAGCTCAATCGTGCAAAGAAGGCGGCGAAAACTTCGGCCTCAGGGGCCGGCGGAAAGTCAGTGGCATCTGATACTGCCACAGACTTGATGAAGCCCCCGAGGTCATCGAAGTCGAAGAAGCCGGCTGCTCCGTAGTTAGTTTCTTGTAATAGCTGATGAACTTGCTCTTTTGATTGGAGAACATGCCTGTTGGCGAATGTGTTTGTAGATACTTTCATTGATCCTAAATGCATCTGTTACTTTTGACTTTTGAGTTGGTCGCCTTATTTGCCTCTGGCTTGATTTTTGGTAGGGTACATCAAGTGGTCCTGTGGGGGGAACCCCGGACACGCCATCTCTTGAGGATACAATGGCACCACCATGCTCCAGGGTAGAGGAGCTGTCCTTGCTTTCACGACTTTGTGATCGCGTTAAGCAACTGGAGTGTGAGTTGCCCGTGACCCGCGGTAGCACAGACGTGTGGAAGTCAAAGGCTGAAAAAGCCGCCGCTCGCGAGCAATATCTGCTTGGCGAGGTGGCGCAGCTGGGCGACCAGTTTAAGTGTTAGTTTGCTCATCCTCGTCTTTTCCTTTGTAGTTAATCGCGATGGTACATTGTACTCATGCTGTGGATGCTGCTTCGTGTAGTTGTTAGCGCACGCCATCCGTAGGAGGAGAGGCATAGGATTGCCATCCGTCTTCATGATCTCACCCAGGAGCAACTTCAGGAGAGTGGATACTTCTGGGTAGATCATGATCATGCGACTGCGTTGGCGACCCTGCAGGATCGCGCCTCGCGAGTGCTGCTCTTTCTGAAGAAGTCACAGTCGTGCTTGAAGAACATCTATCGGGCGATGTTCCCACTGGATGATACTCCATCAAGCCTGCTGGCTCTCCTGACCAAATTTCAAGATATGTCCGCGGTTCGCGAGTGCGTGAGGCAGCAGTTGGTGGCTGGTGCCAAGGCTGCCCTTTCCACGGTGCGTTTGCACAGGCCTGACGTGGATGCCGCCGCCATTACCTCTGGGCCACCGGTGCCACCAGAAGGATCTTCCTGGAACATGGTGCCGCATTATCAGGCGGTGAACCATCCAGCCGAGGAGGTCGTCGACTTCTTCGAGGAACAGACTAATGTTCTTCTGTTGCAAGGGTAGCCAAATATTTATCCTGCACATAAGTGTACTAGTGTTGTAAAGCTCGTATTAATTTACTGTTGAATGTGTACAAATAGCTTTAAGCGTGGGGTGTGTTGCACTTATGCGGGTCCTTTTCGTTAGCCTGGCCATCTTTGTATCGTTTCCTTGTCAACATGTCAGGTGCGTTGCAGCCGGGTTGAGTTTGTGTTTAAGGGGTTCGATTGATGTGCCAGCTACTCAGGATGTCGCGTTATTGTTCGAAGAACATATGTGTATAGGGTGGCATAGCCCCCGAGTATGAAAATTTACAAAGTAAAGGAGAACACGGAGTTTTAGGGCACTTAGCTTTTATTTATTCGAAGAACAGTACGAAGTACAATGTGCGGCTAAGTAGCCTTGGCTGAATAGCCTTATTTGCGATGCTAAAGTAAAGAAAACGACTAAGGGTAGAAGCGTCGCAGTTGTGCGACGTTCCAAGGGTTGGAGTATGCGACTCCTGTCTCTAAATCTTGAAGGTGATAGGCGCCACCTGAGATTACTTCTGTAATCACGTACGGTCCTTCCCAGGGGGACTCGATCTTGAGATGCCCCTGCTGCTTCAGTCGTAGGACTAAATCACCTTGGACGAAGGATCTGGGGCGAAGCCTTCTGCTATCGTAGTTGCGCAGGTTCTGCTGGTAGATCGTAGATCTTTCTGTGGCGATTTCTATTGCTTCGTCAAGGAGGTCGACGGAGTCTTCGAGTGCGAGGGATGACTCCTGCTCGCTGTAGGCGACTACGCGTGGCGCTTTGTACCGTACCTCGGCGGGTAGTACTGCCTCTGCTCCGTGTACCATAAAGAATGGTGTGTAGCCGGTGGCGCTATTTGGAGTTGTATGCAGGCTCCAGAGTACGGATTGCAGTTCGTTTGGCCAGCAGCCCGCGGCTTGTTCGAGTGGTCGGAGGAGTCGCTTCTTGATGCCGCTGCAGACGAGCCCGTTTGCCTTTTCCACCTGACCGTTGGTCTGTGGGTGTGCCACTGAGGCATAGCTGATGTTGATCCCTAGGTTCTCACAGAATTCTTAGAACTCCTTGGATGTAAAGTTCGTTCCATTGTCGGTGATGATGTTGTGCGGCACACCGAAGCGGTAGACGATGGACTCGAAGAACTTGACTGTGTTGTGCCCTGATTGCTTGGTCACTGGCATGGGCTCAATCCACTTGGTGAATTTGTCGACTGCGACCAAGAGGTAGACGTAGCCTCCTTGCGAGGACCTTGGAAGTTTGCCAACCATGTCGAGTCCCCACTGGGCGAAGGGCCAGGCCAATGGAATAGGCCGGAGTTCTGCGCCTGGTGCGTGTGGCTTGTCTGTGAATCGCTGACAAGCGTTGCACTTTTGGACTATATCCTTGGCATCGCGCATGGTCGTGGGCCAGTAAAATCCAGCTCGTAGAGCTTTGGCAACGAGGGCGCGACTGCCGGCGTGGTGCCCGCGGGTCCCTTCATGGATGTCGAGGAGGACTGATCTTCCATCGGCTAGGGAGACGCATCGTTGTAACACACCTGTGATGCTGCGTTTATACAGTTTGTCGTTGATAATGGCGAATTCCTTGGAGCATCGCGCGATGTGTCGTGCATCTGTCGGGTCGTCCGGTAGGCGCTTGCTGAGGAGGTACGTAATGTACGGTTGCGTCCAGGATTATTCAATCATCATGATGCTCATTGGTCCCTCGAGTCCTGTGTCGAGCTCCAAGTCATCGAGTGTTATTGGCTCATTGGGTGGCGTAGCCCCTGAGTCCGTTGCTGCGCTCGTTTTCTTCTCTGCGGCCTTTGGCTTGATGGAGCGTTCGCATATGCGCTCGAGAAATACCCCAGGTGGTATGGGTGCGCAGGTGAAGCCTATGTTGGCGAGTGCGTTCGCCTCCTCATTGCTTTCGCGACCTATGTGTCGCAACTCGCAACCATCAAAGTCTCCTTCAAGTGTGTCGTAGAGGTCGCGGTATGCGATCATGTTGTCGTTCAGTGCGTCGCACTCGTGCATTGTTTGGTTGACGACCAGCTTGGAGTCGCCATATATGATTAGCCTCTTTGCGCCGCAGGCTTTTGCCATCCTCATCCCGTGCAATAGGGACTCATATTCAGCCTCGTTGTTTGAGGCTGTGAACTGCATTCGCAGGATGTATTTCAGCTTGTCCCCTTGAGGTGATGTCAGTATGACACCTGCTCCTGCTCCATCTTTCCTCTTGGATCCGTCGAAGTGCATTGTCCAGAGGTAGGACATGTCTGGCTTGTCTGGGAGTTGGTTTTCCATCCAATGTATGAGGAAGTCAGGGAGAACTTGTGACTTGATTGCGTCGCGCTTTTCGTATGTGATGTCTCGTGGAGACAGTTCAATTCCCCAAAGCGCGACTCGCCCTGTGGCGTCAGGGTTACTGAGGATATGTCCCAATGGGGCGTCGTTGACTACCACGATTGGGTGTTCCTGGAAGTAATGGCGCAGTCGCCGGGCGGTCATAAAGACGCCGTACGCCAGCTTCTGGTAGTGCGGGTACCGCTGTTTTGTTGGCGTGAGGACCTCGCTGAGGTAGTATACCGGGCGTTGTACGCCGTGGACCTTGTTTTCCTCGGCCCTTTCGACGACGAGCACTATGCTAACCACTTGGTTGGTGGCGGAGATGTACAGCAGTAGTGGTTCCCTTTCTCGTGGAGTTACCAATACTGGCGAGGTGGATAGCAGGCACTTGAGGTCTTTGAATGCTTCTTGCGCTTCATTGGTCCACTCGAATTTGTCAGCTTTGCGAAGGATTTGATAGAAGGGCAGCGCCTTTTCTCCCATTCGACTGATAAATCGACTGATCGGGCATGCGAAGCGTGCCCATCGGACCAACTTGGAAGCAGAAGCTCCCAATCGCTAGGCTGATTCCGTCGCCCACGGACTCGAAGGCCGGGCGAGTAGCCGGCGTGTGGATGGTGAAGTCGAAGGCGCCGAAAAGCTAGCGAATCTCCGCTGTTGCAGAGTTGTAGATCGCGTTTGATGGGGCCGAAGAAGCCACAACATCAGCACTCCCAATTCCCATAGACGGCGCCAATTGACGAGGGTTTAACTCGTCAATGCCCATTGTTATGGACTTGGGTTTTGGAGAAGGAGGGAGCGCTAGAGACATCTATCGGCTAGCAAACAAGCACACAGGGGACAAAGGATTTACCCAGGTTCAGGCCTCGTAGAGGTCCCTACTCCTGCTTGTCTGCTCGTGGAATTATCGAAGGAGTCGAAAGTTACAATGGTGCGCAGATGCAATCTGGCAAGGGTTGTGGAAACTAGGGTTGCATGTGTCCTCCTCGCCGCCCCCTCCTAGCCTTTATATAGATAGGCTAGGTCTCGGGTAGCAGGTCGAGTCGGTTACAAGTTAGGGTTTTCCCTTTCAAACTTTCTACCTTTAGCTTCTTCTTGTCCTTCAAGCAATCGAGAGTCCATAGGTTACTCGAGTCCTTCCATCCGGGCCTTGGCGACACCGTGGGCCTGTATGTATTTGGACCGTATATACCAAGCTCGAGCACCTGTAGGGTATACCCATGTCAAAGAGAGAGAGTAGGGAGAGTCTCGGGTTAGCTAGGGTGTGCTCGGCATGGAGCTAGGGTTGGGGCTTGGTTAGGTTAGGGGTGGTTAGGGTTTAAGAGGGGTAGCTAGGGCCAGGTTTGGGGGGTAGCCGAAGCTAGAAGATTAGGGGTGGTAGCTCGGCATGGGGTGGATTAGGCTAGGGTTTTAGAGAGAGAGGGATTAGAGGGAGAGGCTAGGGTTTAGGGTTTGATTAGGGTTTTTAGGATTTTCTCCACATGCCAACTAGATCAAGCAAAGGTGGAGGGGTGTGATGATGGTTAAGGAGGGTGAGATGAGAGAAAAGGTGGTGTGAGGGTTTTAACATGATCCAAAAACAAGATCAAGTAAAAGGTGAAAAGAAGTTGGGGTGGAGATGAGGCCTTGATGCACATGACAAAGAAACAAGGATCAAGATGAGGAGGGTTTTGGGGTAAGAGCAAAAAGAATAGAGCCAACAAGAATTGATTTCCAAGGGACCAAGCTCCACTCAAAAATCCAAGTAAATCCCAAAAGAATAGAATGGTGGTGATTTGCATGGCCCATGCATGGGCATTAAATGCCATGTTGATCTTGTGAAAACAAAATAATGATCATGGCATTTATACACATGCATTCCAAAATATGGATTAAGGCCAAGCTAAAGGCAAATAGAATTGGATCCATCCCAACCCACATGAGCTAGATTAAATGCCAAAAGAAAGTAAAAGCTCATGGGTAACTAGGATGGTGGAATTATAAGGTGGTGACAAAGGAAGGTGATGGAGTTGAATAAAAGATATGCCCCCAACTCAACTTGGGCATGAAGCATTTATCAAGACCCAAATACAATATATCAAGAGCCAAATACAATTACTAATGCATATGAGAGAAGAACCAAATTAAAGGGTTTTATATGATGCTCAAATGCAAGGTGGCATGATTACATGAGCATGATATAATTATGATGCAACAATTATATGTAGGAAGTAGCAAATATATAGACTAGGCTAGTAACATTGCAATTGTTAGACAATTGGGATGCTACAGCGTCGCCCCACCAAACTTAAACCCTAAAAACAGGAAAACGAAGACCTCTCGTTGGCAAGGGCCTAGATCCACCCCGTCTCCATGGCCCGTAGACCACATAAGCGAGGCATATCGGCAGCGGCGCCGAGGGGAGGCAATGAAACCTAAGCCGTCTTTGCAGGGAGGAGGAGAGGGAGGGGAACAGTGACTTGATCTATCTCGTGTAACAAACATGCAACAAGCGCAAATCCTAGTGATCTTTTTCAAATAATAGTGCAAGCCTCATGTTATTGAGTTTATTTCGCTATGCAAGCAAGTCCAGTAAATTTGGTTGGCTGGAACATCTTACATAAAGCAAATGGAGATTAAGCATTAGTTATGGACCTAGACTCACTTCCCCTCGAGCTCCGGGGTGCGGCACATTGAAAGTCTTTGATGACACGATCGAACGTCGTGTAGGCAGTTCGTCGGGAAAAATCAACTAAACAATTGGACCACGGTCTGTCAGGTATGCTCTCCAAGTGTTTTCGAAAAGTGGGTCGTGTGTAGGGATGACAATGGAGCCCCGAAACCCGCTAACCCGATGGATACCCGTCTTAAATGGGGAGGGTTTCGTACAGAAAAAAACCATGGGGGTGCTTAGCAATAAAATGCTAGACCCATTGGGTCTGACGGGGGCGGGTCTGGAGGTGGACCCGTACCGGCATACCCGCAGACCCGACTATCCTACAAATAATAATTCTGATTCCTAATCCTAACTGACATGAGTATCCCCAATAGGCACTCGACTACAGCCTACCTGGTACGGCTCGACGGAAGACGCACTCGACGACCTGCACAGGTCCATGACGCCCATGACGGTTCGACTGATATAAAGCCCATATGGACACCGACTCCCAACGCACAAGACAAGGAAACCTCAAAACTAGAGTTTGAATACAACTTGTAACCAACTCGTATTGGTACCTGAGACCTAGCCTCCCCATATATAAAGGCTAGAAGGGTCCAACGAGTACGTATCCTCTCCCCCAACAGGCAACCTCTCAATCGCGACTCCCACAATAGACAATAGATCTAGACATCGTGACTCCTCCAATAGATAGATCTACGATCTCCCATACGCCAGATCTAATATGCGCGACACCGTCATCGGCGACATTGTAATCCTTCGGATCATCATCAATCAAGAGCAGACAAGCAGGAGTAGGGTCCTCTACGAGGCCTGAACCTGGGTAAACCTTGCGTCCCTGTGTGCTTGTTTGCTAGCCGTACCGAGATCTCCAGCGCTCCTCTCTTCTCCAAAACCCAAGTCCATAACAATGGACATTGATGAGTTAAACCCTCGTCAATTGGCGCCGTCTGTGGGAACTAGGAGCGCTGATGTTGCGATCTCGACGGCCCCAGCACTAGCAATCTATGATTCGTCCGAAGAAGACATCTTTGGATCCCTCACCATCGGTGGCAGCTAGATCGCATCCGGCAGCTAGAACGCATCTGGTTGTTTGTTCGTCTGTGACGGCGCGGTGGAATTCATCTTCAGCAAACATACACTCGGAGGCTCAACAACCTCACGTGCAACTGCGGGTGCGCCGTCCGAGAAGCTACACGCAGCGAAGCCAAAGAGAATCAGGCTTATGTAGATGACCCGAAAAATCTCGGTCACACGAGCACACAAGATCGATTCCATATGAAGATGAGCGTACCATCTCGTTTCTTTTTCATTAATTGCTCTGACCGTTGTTTACTTTATTTGATCTAAAACTTGCCTATGTCTAGCTTGTACGAAATTGTTTATGCAGATCTAATCAAAATATTGTCCATCGGTACGTCTGCCAGCATGCGATTGCAATAGAGCAAGAAAATCAGTCGTGGCTATACGACACGGCCAACCGAATCGGCAGGAATTGGAGGCTGGCTGCTCCGCACAGCTACAGCAACTGACCACGCCCCTTGCAGCGGGATAGACCGTGATTGACCAGTTTTTGTTTTTCCTTTTCTATTCAATCTAGTATCTATCTTTGCATTGATTTCTATGCGGATCACTAAGTCTATACAAATCTAATCAATGCCACGATCTGTTATTGAATTACATGTACCACACAACCTGATGGAAGGTGCATCAACGCCATATTTTGACCATGGCCTCGCGAATTGGAGAACACGAAGAGTCCGTGTTTGCGTCAGCTCGGCCCAGCGATCACCTTGCTAAAGGAAGCTGCGACTTGCCGTCGCGTCGACCTCGACTACACGACCACGTTAACTCTACACCCAGGGCTACGCCGTTTCCGTCGTGTGACCCACTACGGTCTTCGATTGCGGTGACCTACTACGGTCTTTGGCCGCGTCGACCTGCTGTCGCTCTTTGGCTCTGGCGACTTGGGGGCTCCCTCGACTACGGCAACTGCTGCGGTCTTCGATTGTGGTAAACTGCTGTCGCCATCAGCTTCAGTGACCCGCTGTCGCGTCGACTCCGGTCCGCCGCATCGGCTCTCGAACGCCGCCTCGTCAACATCGACAACATCGAATCTACACTTGGGGGCTCCGTCGACTCCGCCGCGAGGCCCGTTACCGCCTTCGGATACGGTGACTCACTATGGTCTCCGACTCCGCCCATCTACTGAGTCTTCGACTCCATCACGCGACTCACTGCGGTCTTCAGCTGCGGTCTTCGGGTGAGGTGACCCGATACGGTCTTCGACTGCTGTGGCCCGTTACAGTCTTCATATACGGCAATTCGTCATCACCACGCGACTCCGATCCGCCGCGTCGACTACGTTCGTCGCGTGACTCGCTGCCACGTCAACTCTAGTCTTCGACTCTAGTGATTCACTACGATATTCGATTCGGGGGTTCCCTCTGCTTCGGCGACCTGCCGCGGTCTTCAGCTTCAACGACCGGCTGTGGTATTCATATCGGGTGACTCGGCGGCTCCCTCGACTCCGGCGAACGCGAGCCGCTACAATCTTCAACTCCTGCGACCCACCGATCGCATCGGATCTTGCGACTCGTTCATCACGGCAACTATCAATAAAGCTAAGTTTCTCTCTACTTAGAGCTGTTTTCTTTTTAACTCGCACTCGATACACTCGGGGGCTGCGCCTCTTCGAGTAACCTAATGTGTCGTCGACTCCACGCACTCGAGAACCTCATACGCGACAGCCTGAGTAGCTGATTCTGCCTGATCGTCGAATCCTTGAAATCCGAGTGCCTCGGCAAGATACTGAGACTAAGGGTAATCAGGCTAACGAAAAGGCCTAGCATACCGTGCAAAAGTGTCGACTCGATTGGCACCAGAATTTTACTTTACAAGCCAACAAGCAAATATTCTTTACAAGATACATGTACTTCACGATTCTTAATGTTTTCTACAGCTCCTAAGGACATCGACTGCGTCAAGCTATTCTATCGGGTCCTCCAACAGGAGTCGACAAAATAAGTGGCTACGACATACACTCAAGACCCGAGTCGAGTCCCTCCTCGGATGGTTGCATCGCTTGATGCTACACACACGCGACGTTGGTCGCGCACCCGATAGAAGTGACTGCGTCAAATCCATCCGCATCATCGACTCACCTGGCTAGAACTCCTAGATTCTCCTCGCATTATTTTCAACTGCGTCTACAAGATACAAGTCTCGAGTCTCTGCCCGAGTCTACGACTCCGCCAGACACTCGGGGACTACTCCAAACTGAAGCGCTGGTCGCGCATATACAAGATCCTCGAGTGACACGCTCTGAATCCTCACTCGAATTCACGATTCGACTAAGGACTCGGGGGCTACTCCCATAGGGAGCGCTGGCCGCGTACCCGAATAAATTTGTGAAGATATCCAAGCATCATGAAAACCCTTCACTCGAATCTACGATTCGATTGTGGGCTTCGGGTTACTCCCATAGGGAGCGCTGAAAGCATATTCGACTGAAACAAGCAAAAGACGACAGCAGTTGCAAAATACTTATAGTCCCCACTCGAGTCTACGACTCGAATATGCACTCGGGGACTACTCCCATAGGGAGCGCTGGCCGCGCACCCTATGATTATTTTTTCTTGTACATCGTACTGTGTGTCGATAACATCCACACTCGAATGTTATGGCGACTTCGCCACGTATTTCCCCTACAAAGAGATTACGTCTCCTGGGCCACCCGAATCATCTCCGTGATGACAAAATTCGGATGTCGCGCTTACATCGTGAAGATAAGACCTAAATAAGGCCTGGCAACGCATCTGCTGCGCTCTACCAAAAATAATCCGTACCTACAGGTACGATGAATAAGCCTTGACGGACGCGTCGAGTGCTCACATTTATACACTGGAATTCGACTCTGTAAGGCCTCCGCGGCATGAGTCGAATTACGCCAGCAATTTCCAGATTCGAGTCCGGGGACTCGAGTTTGAGTAGGTGGCGTTGTTTTTGCCCTAGAGCAATTAACTGGTCTCGATCCATCGAGCACACCAGGCACGTTTACCATCATCCCTATGAACTACTACAAATTCGACTGACTCAATGTACTTTCGGGTGAAGTGCTTCGCACTCGACACAATTGTCGACTCCGACATCCTAATGCAAAGATCAAGACTTCTGAGTCTCCATCCGAATCTACAATTCACATGGACACTCGGGGGCTACTGACATGAGTATGCCCAATAGGCACTCGACTACAACCTACCTGGTGCGGCTCGACGGAAGGCGCACTCGACGACCTGCATAGGTCCATGACGCCCATGACGGTTCGACTGATATGAAGCCCATATGGACACCGACTCCCAACGCACAAGACAAGGAAACCTCAAGACTAGAGTTTGAATACAACTTGTAACCAACTCGTATTGGTACCTGAGACCTAGCCTCCCCATATATAAAGGCTAGGAGGGTCCAACGAGTAGGTATCCTCTCCCCCAACAGGCAACCTCTCAATCGCGACTCCCACAATAGACAATAGATCTAGACATCGCGACTCCTCCAATAGATAGATGTACGATCTCCCATACGCCAGATTTAATCTGCGCGACACCGCCATCGGCGACATTGTAATCCTTCGGATCATCATCAATCAAGAGCAGACAAGCAGGAGTAGGGTCCTCTACGAGGCCTGAACCTGGGTAAACCTTGCGTCCCTGTGTGCTTGTTTGCTAGCCGTACCGAGATCTCCAGCGCTCCTCTCTTCTCCAAAACCCAAGTCCATAACAATGGGCATTGATGAGTTAAACCCTCGTCACTAACCATAAATCCCTAACCCCACTAACCCCGACGGCCCCACATCCCTCAACCCACGCGTGCACAACAGCACGATGCACGCACCCACACGACCACACCACGTGGCCTCATGCCCTTGTCCGCTCCCCATCGCAATCCTCTTTTCCCTTGCTTCTAGCGCCGCCTCCTGCCTTCTAGCGGGAGGGATGCGCTGCCTCCTCCTGGCTTCCTCCTGCACCACCGGGCGCCGCCAGATCCCAGCATCACCGGCTTCCTCCAGCACCACCGGCCGCCAGTCAAGCTCCTCCCCGTGCCGCGTGGGGACCCCCTCGCGCCGCCGCCAGTCAAGGTCGAGGACCACGGTGAGGGAAGCTCCAACGATAGCCACCGCCTTGCAGACCGCCTCCTAGCGTCGTTGCCGTCTTGCACTGACAACACCACCGCCTCGCAGACCTTGGCGGGTACCCGTTGGGTCCCAATTTACCCAGCGGGTCGCGGGTCTGGTGGGGATCTGTACCCGCCAATCTATTCAGGACGGGTCGCGGGGGCGAGGAAATGGGGCGGGAACAGGTATGGGGGGACCAGACCCAGACCCGAACCCGGCGGATGCCATCCCTAGTCGTGTGATACTGAGTTCGGTAGGACACGAATATATCATCAAGAAAATGGCCTCGTCTCCTGGAACCTCCATGGCTCTGCCACATGCTGCCCCCGAGTTACTCCCTCCGTTTTATAATATAAGTTGTTTTAGGTTTATGAAAAAAGTGTATCTAGACTCTTTTAGTGTATAGATTCACTTCAAACCTAACACTAAAAAAGGTCTAAATACAATATTTTCGCAAAGGTAAAACGTCTTATATTATGAAACAGAGGGAGTGATTGCCTAAAACTTTGAATATAATAAACTGATAAACTATGATCATACGAACAGTATCAAAACTAATCATGCCGATTAATAAAATAGATGAACAAATTACATCTAAACAAGATAAACCTATCACATCTACACCAAACATTAGAACTAGAAACTCTAGCATAATATGAAAGAGATAGATTCAGATTACATACGGTGTAGGCTGTATAGCAACAAATGTCGCCCATGTTGAGGTTGCCGAAGAAGTCGGTGATGTCCGGGAAGAAGTCGTTATTCGGGAACTCGTCGTCGGACGTCGTGATTGCCAGTAGTCGTGCTTGAGCGCTCCCTAAAAACCTGTTCGCCCCTCACCCGTATAGGTTCACAAGATGCGGCTCGGCGAGATTCCCGCAACCCACAGCACGCGCGACGTGACGAGGCATTACGAGGCGAGGCGAGCGACGTCAGAAGAGGAGTGCGCGAGAGCTACTCTTTTTCTCACACCTTGGTGAGTGATAAAACAGCTAGTATATAAGGAGATACAACTGTCACTCAACTAACAATGTTGAACTAAAATTTAGCACCACTAGCACAGCCATATGCCGCCATGCATAAATGGGCCAAAGCGATTTTCAGAATTTGTCTTATGGGCCAGCAGCTCAATACTCATCAAATTGCAACAATCCCCAACAAATTCTCGTTGGCACATCACATCACTTTTGTTCTAGAACATTGTTTTATATACCGATGCGCAGTGGAGACTGTTAAGTTGAACTTTCACGTTAAACTTCATGCTACACTAGCTAGCAAATTGAATAGTGGACTATGCCTTGAACTATAAGTTTTTTGTACACTAGTTTCACACAAAATCTACACCGATACAAAGCTGCCGCAAGGGATTCCTCATGGTTTGGAGCTTATGCGTCATACTCCAGAGCCTTTCATAAGTATATTAGAGAGCACCCGACTCTCACTACTGCTATGTTTGACAGTCCGACTCATATAGGTGTGTTCTTTAAGAGATGTTTTGCAGGACAACATCTCTGTTTAGATAAGCCACTTAGAAAATATTAAGATAAATATCAACCTACCAAGCAGAATAGGAGAGTTTAGCATCTTCACGGAGAGGTAAATTCAATATAGGGATACTCTCCTCCTAGATGTCCAACAACTTGTCTCCACTCTAATTCACGGGATCTCCGATCACATAGAGTGATCTACTACTATGTACAACTCATAGCGTGGGTCTCAAGCCCATCTCACTCGATGCATTATCTACCACATTACGTGATAAACACTTTGTGAAGGGATTTACAAAATTCTTAGATGTCTGGATATAATACAACGCAATAACACCGAAGTTTCTTAGTTTCCTGACAGATTTTAATCTTCTCTTCACATGCCTTGATGATTTCATATTATCCTTAGAACTGTTTACTTTGATGATAACAGTTTGATTATCGTAGTTCATCAGGATGGCGGGTATTGGTTTTTTAACCACCGGTAAGTCCATCAAGAGCTCACGAAGTCACTCTTCTTCAACGGTGGTTGGGTCTAATGCTGTGAGTTCTGCTTCCATTGTTTATCTTGTTAAGATGGCCTGCTTGCAAGACTTCCAGCAAACAACGCCACTATCAATTGTAAACAAATAACCACTCGTGGCCTTAATCTTATCAGCATCATATATCAAATTTGAATCACTATAACCCTCAACTACCCATGGATACCCAGTATAGTGAATACCATTTCTCGCTGTGCCTTTCAGATAGCGCAAAACTCTCTCAAAAGCATGCCAATGGTCATCTTCAGGATTTGACACAAATCAACTCAGTTTGCTTACGTCCCAAAAATTTCAGAGGTTTTGTATGTAAAATAAATAATGATGATTGATTTGGCTTGCCTTTCTTGAAATTATTGAAAAAATTATACTGAGCGGGAACGTTTACCGTGACTGGGGCAACGTCTCCTTGATATCTCATATGAAACTACATAAACACAATCTTTGTGGTGGAGCTCAGTTCGTCGATTTCATGATGCGATGCACTGAAATCCCGATCCTCGAACAGATTCAGAAAGACTAGAGTTTTGGCCTTCTCTCGTACAGGACTCGGAGCAGCGGAGTCTCGGATGCCTACTATCTCATCTTGCGTGCACACCACAAGATAGGATGGGGAGGATCGATGACTGCTAAAAGCTATGGAACTGGAGGCGTTAGGTGTTGGTGTGTCTGAGAGGACGAGCGACCTCTCTCTTTTATAGGCACGGAATGAGTAGGCGGATAGGCTGCACGGGAAGATAAAACAAAAAGACGGAAGGTGAAATGAACAGCCAGTGAATGAAGACGAGTAGCCTCCCGTCAGTTCGTAATCAAACTCCAATAAGTTCATATTAAAACCGACTCGCACATACTGTTAAGGTTCTATTCCTGCCTGGCAAAATAAAGCTCGGCTCGTCGAGATTCACACAACCCCGCGCGCGTCGTGCCGAGGCGGGCGGCAATGGAGGAGCGCGCATGTATGTCTCTCTCCTTCTCATGTTCTTACAAGTGGTGTAGCAGCCTCCCTTATAAAAAGGTCAAACTTCCACTTAACTAGCACCGTAGAATTATACTTTTTCCCCATATTTTGCCATGCATGAACAGGCAAGTAGCCCTCTAGAATTTCAGAAATTGTTGAATAATATAAATCGGCTGAGCCTTTATATTAGTCAAAATTTCAACACTATTTCGTAACCAAACAATAGTTTTATGTAAACATGTTCTTAACTACTCCCTCCATTTCGAAATATAAGATGTTTTAAGTTTGTGAAACAAACGTATCTAGACATCTTTTAGTGTATAGGTTTAAATGAATCTACGCACTAAAATATGTTTAGATACATTAGCTTTACAAATCTAAAACAAATTATATTTCTAAACGGAGGGAGTAAAAAGTTTGTAAAACTAGTTTTCGTAAAAAAACAGCATACAACCCGTTTTATAAAAAAACTTTTTTTTTTGAAAGGGTTTTATAAAAAAATGATCACTAATACTCCAGATCCAAACAACTGCATAAGAAATCATCAGTGACATCAACAATTATGAAGACAATTACGGACTACACTACAATGTTAACGATTGATTGTCTGTAATGACGAAAAGAGGCACGTACGGGCTATGCATTGTCATGCATAATGACGCGACGTAGATAGAGCTGAAACGATTCCCGAAGAAAACCCCGATCGGACTGGATCAAGGCGTCTACGAACCTCTGCCCTCCCCATCCCTGCGGATTTCCCTGATACCACTCCTCCGCGAGGATCCCGCAGACGGTGGCGAACCAGCAGGCGAGGAGGGAGACCAACAGCACTAGGACCTCCGCCACGAAGCCCACCAGTTTCGACGCCGGACTGAAATTCTCCAGGGTGTAGAGGCACAAGACGATGAGCGCGAAGAAGATGAAACCCACCGCGCACGTGTACATGCACCGGTACCACTCTTCGGGCTCCGCCGCCACCGCGACGCCGCTGCCGTCGTCGGCCATCGTATCCAACTGGGCGGCTGCCGCCGCGCGCGTTCGCTCCAGAGAGATCGGTTTATTTTGTTTTTATTTAAGGCGTGTGTCCATCTAAAGTAAGTTACGGCCGGGCTTGTGGCGTGGCTTGGTATTTGTAGTGGTGCGTTGACGTAACACGTATATGTGTGTTCGGATGCTGCAAGACGAAGATCGAGGAACTTTCTGTCAAAAGAAAAAGAAGAAGATCGAGGAACTACAGGTAATTCTAACAGTGATTATTGTTGAGTAAAAGAGCAATTTTTCAAGAGATTTAACCATAGTAAAAGATAGATAAAACACAGGCAGAATAATAGAAAAAGACCAGAAGATACGACAGACAATCTGAATATGATAAACAAGATTGAGGAAGATGATATACATCACAGCAGAGGAACCGCCGGTGTTCGCGTTAGCGTTGGCACCGTCGTCAGCCATGTTGTCGAGGAAAAGGTTGTTGATGTCGGGGAAGAAATCGTCGTTGGGGAAGACATCGGCGCAGTCGCTATCCGTGAAGGAGTCCGTGATGAAGCCAGTAGTAGCGCTGATAGCGCTCCCCAAAAACCTTATCGCCCTTCTCCCGTACAGGACTCGAAGCAGCGGGGTCTTGGAGGCCTACTGTCCTAGCTCGCAGTGCACGCCGCAAGATGGGATGGGGAAGATCTAAGCAGCGCAATGCTCTGGAACTGGAGGCGCAAGGATGTGCGTAAGTGTGTCTGAGGACAACCCGCGGCGCGCACGCGTCGTGACGAGGCGAGGCGTGGCGAGGCAGGCGGCGGAGGAGGAGGAGCGCGCGTGTATATGCATTCTCTTCTCAAGCTCGTACAAGTGGTGGAAAATCTCACCTTATAAGCTGGTCCAACTTCCACTCAACTAGCAATGTGGGACTAAACTCTTGTCCCGCCTCTTTCCTTGCATGAATGGGCCAAGTGGGCCTCTGGGATTTCAGGAATTGTTGAATAGTATAAGGCCTTGTTTACTTCTATTCACTAGTGTATTTGCGGGAAATGGAGAGGATTATTCCAATTCCCGCAAAATCCACGTAATCCGTTTACTACTCTGGGTTTGGCCGAGATAATCCTGGGATATCCCCGCAAATCCTTCTTATTTTTGTCTAGATTGAAAACTCTCCTACATGATAGAGTATTTTCGGAAAAGGGTATTTGCGGGGATTGAAGAGTATTGGGTGAACACCAAGTCCCCGCATATCCCCACAACTCTAGTGGATAAAAATACGAGAGAAGTAAACAAGGCCTAAATGGACTGGGTCTTTATTAGGTAAAATTCCAACAATCCCCCACCAGATCCTGGAGGCACACATAAATTTGCCTATGGTTTCAAAATATTGTTTTATATACTGGTACTAGTGGAGACTGTTAAGTTGAACTTCCACCTAGAACTCTATGCTACACCAGTTTGCAACTTGTACAGTGGACTATGCCTTGAACTGCAAGTTTGTTGTATTCTAGCTTTACACAAAGCCTTGACCAATACTGGGCTCCCGTGGGACTTTCCCTCGGGTGGAGCTTATGCGTCATACTCCATAGTCTTTCATGAGTTTATTAGAGAGCACCCAACTCTCATAGACTGCGACGTTTAACAGTCAGACTCATATAGGTGTGTTCATCAAAAGATGTTCTACAGGACAACATCTCTGTTTAAATTAAGCCACTTAGAACACATTAAGATAAATCAACCTGCCATGCAAAATAGGAAAGTATTGCATCTTCACGGAGTGGTGATTAAAGTAGGGATACTTTCCTCTTAGTTAACCAACAGCTTGTCTCTCAATTCTAATTCACGGGATCTCCGATCACATAGAGTGGTTTACCACTGTGGAAAACTTATATTGTGGGTCTCATACCCATATCCTTTGATGCATTTTCTATCACATTACGTGATAGACCCTTTGTGAAGGGATTTGCCAGATTCTTAGATGTTTGGATATAATCCAACGCAATAACTCCAGAGTTTCTCATTTTCTTGACCGATTTCAATCTCCTCTTCATATATCTTGAGGACTTCATGTTATCCTTAGAACTATTCACTTTAACAATCACAGTTTGATTATCATAGTTCATTGGGATTGCGGGTATAGGTTTCTCAACCACAGGTAAGTCCATCAAGAGTTCTCAAAGCCACTCTGCTTCAACAGTGGTTGTGTCTAATGCTGCGAGTTCTGCTTCCATAGTTGATCTCGTTAAGATGGTATGCTTGCAAGACTTCCAAGAAACAGCGCCACCACCAAGTGTAAATACATATCCACTCATGGCCTTTATCTCATCAGCATCAGATATCCAATTTGAATCACTATAGCCCTCCAGCACCCTTGGGTACCCAGTATAGTGAATGCCATAGCTCGTAGTGCCATTTAGATAGCGCATGACTCTCTCAAGAGCTTGCCAATGATCATCTCCAGGATTTGAAACAAACCGACTGAGTTTGCTCATAGCAAAAGTGATGTCAGGCCTCGTAGAGCTAGCTAAATACATAAGCGACCCAATAATCTGAGAGTATGTCAATTGATCTTTGTAGTGCCTCTATTCTTTTGAAGTAACACACTAGGATCATATGGTGTTGGAGAAGACTTGCAGTTGCTATACCCAAAGCGACTTAAGATCTTCTCCACATAGTGAGACTGAAGCAATGTGATCCCACCATTATCATCTCTCAATAGCTTGATGTTCAAAATAACATCAACTACTCCTAGATCCTTCATCTCAAAAGACTAAGATAAGAAATCCTTAACTTCCTTAATCACATTAAGATTGGTCCCAAAAATCAATATGTCATCAACATACAAACAAAGAATTACTCCCTCGCCCCCACCATAGAGATAGTACACACATTTGTCAGCTTTGTTTACAGCAAAACCTGCAGTGGTTAGGGTTCTCTCAAACTTCTCATGCCACTTCTTAGGTGCTTGTTTAAGGCCATATAAAGACTTCAATAACTTACACACTTTTCCTTCTTGACCACTAACTACAAATCCATCTGGCTGATCCATATAAATTTCCTCGTCCAACTCTCTATTTAGGAAAGCCGTCTTAACGTCCATTTGATGAACGAGAAGACCATGTGAGGCAGCCAAAGATAGTAGTACTCGAATGGTGGTCAATCTGGCTACGGGTGAGTAAGTATCAAAGTAGTCCTCACCTTCTTTTTGGGTATAACCTTGGCTACAAGTCTTGCCTTGTACTTTTCAATAGTACCATCAGGCCTAAGTTTCTTCTTAAAAACCCATTTGCATCCTACAGGTTTGCACCCATAAGGACGATCGGTGATCTCCCATGTTCCATTCGCTAAGATGGAATCCATCTCACTACGAACAGCTTCCTTCCAGTAGTCAGCATCAGAAGATGCATAGGCTTCTGAAATAGAAGTAGGAGTATCATCCACAAGGTACACAATGAAATCATTACCAAAAGACTTTTCAGTCCTCTGTATCTTAATCCTCTTAGGAATTTCATCATCATCCTCCTCGGGTTTTTCCGAGTGTTCAATAGGAATGGTATGTTCAGGAATTGTGGGTACTTCCTAATTCAATGAGTCAGGTATCTCCTGATTTGATGAGCTAGGTATATCCTTCATGGGAAAGATATCCTCAAAGAAAGACACATCATTTGACTCCATGATTGTACCAACATGCATGTCTGGTACTCCAGACTTTACTATCAAGAATCTATAGCCGATGCTATGAAAAGCATATCCCAGAAAAACACAGTCCACGGTTTTTGGTCCAAGTTTGCGCTTCTTTGGGATTGGCACACGAACCTTTGCCAGACAGCCCCAAGTTCACAAGTAAGAAAGATTTATCTTTTCTTTTCCCATTCTTCAAATGGAGTAATCTCTTTGTTCTTAGTGGGAACTCGGTTTAGGACATGACATGCAGTCAGTAATGCCTCCCCCCACCATTCCTTGGAGAGACCCGATGTGTCTAACATGGCGTTAACCAAATTTGTTAGAGTACTGTTCTTTCTTTCGGCTACCCCGTTTGACTGGGGCGAGTAGGGAGGCGTCATCTCATGGATTATACCATGTTCCGCACAAAAATAATCAAACTCGTTGGAAAAGTACTCTCCACCATGATTAGACCTAAGCCTCTTAATCTTTTGATCAAGTTGGTTTTCCGCTTCAGCTTTATAGATTTTGAAGTAACTCAAAGCCTCATATTTTGATTTCAGAAGATACACATGATAATATCTCGTAGATTCATCGATTAATGTCATACAATATTTCTTTCCACCTTTTGTCAACACACCATTCATCTCACAAAGATCTGAATGTATGAACTCTAGTGGTGCCAAATCTCTCACCTCTACAGTCGTATGTGACTTGCGAGGTTGCTTCGCTTGCACACAAGTTTGGCATTTAGATCCCTTCATAGTAGTGAATTTTGGGATTACATTCATTTTAGCTAACCGCATCATGCAACCAAAATTAACATGACAAAGACGTGAATGCCAGACATTTGATACAAGATCAGATGAAACATGATTCACGACTTTATTACACACATCTGACAGTGACAGGCAGAACAAGCCTCCACACTCATAGCCTTTACCAATAAATGTTCCAAATTTAGACAGTACAAATTTATTGGACTCAAACACAATCTTGTAGCCATCATGACATAGAAGTGATCCACTAACAAGATTCTTATTTATTGAGGGAACATGATGCATGTTCTTCAGGCGCATGGTCTTTCCTGAAGTGAACTTTAGATCGACTGTACCAACACCATGAACAAAAGCATGTGAGTCGTTTCCCATTAGCACGAACTGAGTCCCTCTGACCTGATATGAAGAAAACATGGAAACATCAGAACAAACATGTACATTAGCGCCCGTGTCAATCCACCAATCAGGAGAATGACATAATGAAAGAACATTAGGTAATATACCATACCCAACATCTTTCATCTCAACGTCGCCCATGACAACATTAGAAGTCTTGCTACCTTTTCCATGTTGGCGCTTGTCAAAGCGGTTGGGGCAAGCTAGAGCCCAATGATCAGGATCACTGTACACATGACAGACACCTTTCTTCTTATTAGTCTTCTTCTTGAAACTAGTAGACTGTGAGGCTTTGTTCTTTCCATCGAACTTTCCTTTTCCATCAAACTTTTCCTTGTTCTTGGACTTGTGAGACTGGAAGTTCTTTTTCTATACCAGATTGGCACTTGAACCTCCCTCAGCACCTTGAGCATGTGTGTCTTTTGCTCTCGCCTTCTCTTCCACATCAAGAGTTCCAATGAGATCCGATACAGAAAACTCTTGTCTCTTGTGTTTCAGGGAAGTAGCAAAGTTCATCCACGAAGGGGGAAGCTTGGCAATAATTCCCTCGGCAATGAACTTGTCCGGTAACACACAAGGAAAGTGCTTAAGCTCCTTGGCCAGTGACTATATTTCATGAGCCTGCTCAACCACGAAGCGGTCATCAATCATCTTGTAGTCATAGAGTTGTTACATGACATACAGTTCACTGCCAGCGTCTGAGACCCCAAACTTGGCCTCGAGCACAACCCACATGTCCTTGCCGTTATCAAATGACATATAGGGTTCAACAATGTTCTCCCCTAGAATAGACAGCAAAGCAGCCTTGAACAGGGTATCAGTTTTCCGAAAAACTTGTTCCTAAGCAGGAGTAAGCTCTCCCTCAGGATAGCCAAGTGTGGCGTCATAGCAGTTCATGTTTTGAAACTAGAGAACTGCTCTCACGCGCCACCTCTTATAATGCATACCCTCAAAACAGGTGGCTTCACAGAAGCAACGAAACCACTTGGAGCAAATTGCCTATAATAAGGTTTTTGGATTGTTGAGTAAAAGAGCAATTTTCCAAGAGATTTAACCATAGTAAAAGACAGATAAAACATAGGCAGAATAATAGAAAAAGACTAGAAGATATGACAGACAATCTGAATATGGTAAACAAGACTGAGGAAGATGATATACATCACAACAGAGGAACCGCCAGTGTTCGCGTTAGCGTTGGCACCGTCGTCAGCCATGTTGTCGAGGAAAAGGTTGTTGATGTCGGGGAAAGAAATCGTCGTTGGGGAAGACGTCGGCCCAGTCGCTGTCCGTGAAGGAGTCCGTGATGAAGCCAGTAGTCATGCTGGTAGCGCTCCCCAAAAACCGTATCGCCCTTCTCCCGTACAAGACTCGAAGCAGCGGGGTCTCGGAGGCCTACTATCCCAGCTCGCGGTGCATGCCACAAGACGGGATGGGGAAGATCTAAGCAGCGCAATGCTGTGGAACTGGAGGCGCAAGGGTGTGCGTAAGTGTGTCTGAGGAGAGGAGCGACCTCTAACTCTTATAGGCACAGGTAGGCAGGCGAACAGTCGGCATCGGGAGAGGAAACGAACAGGCATCGACCAAAGCCGAACAGCCTCCACTCACGTAGATTGTTCAAATTATTATCCATTCATGCGTGGCAAAGAGAGAGAGAGAAGCTCTCGGCTCGAGGCGGGCGGCGGAGGAGGAGCGCGCGTGTATATGCCTTCTCTTCTCAAGCTCGTACAAGTGGTGGAAGATCTCACCTTATAAGCTGGTCCAACTTCCACTCAACTAGCAATGTGGGACTAAACTATTGTCCCACCTCTTGCCTTGCATGAATGGGCCAAGTGGCCTCTAGGATTTCCAAATTGTTGAATAGTATAAATGGGTTGAGCCTTTATTAGGAAAAATTCCAACAATTATTGCACTCGTCAGGTGATTATTTTCACGAAGTGGAAAGATACATGCAACAAGTGCAAATCCTTTTTCAAATAATAATGCAGGCCTGATGTAATCGAGATTATTTCTCTTTGCAACAGGTGCAAATCCTGGTGATCTTTTTTCAAATAATAGTGCAAGCAAGTACAACAAATTTAGCTCGTTGAAACCTCTTATATCAAGAAAGTGGAGAATTTACACTTCAGTTTTTGGACCTGTGATGTCTACGCACTTCTATTCTTGTAGACAGTTGTTGGGCCTCCAAGTGCAGAGATTTGTAGAACAGCAGCAAGTTTTCCCTTAAATGGATCACCCAAGGTTTATCGAACTCAGGGAGGAAGTGGTCAAAGGTATCCCCTCTCAAGCAACCCTGCAATCAAGATACAAGAAGTCTCTTGTGTCCCCAACACACCCAATACACTTGTCAGGTGTATAGGTGCACTAGTTCGGCGAAAAGATAGTGAAATACAAGTGGTATGGATAATTGTAGGTAACAGTGCTAGAAAGTAGCTTGCTGGTGTGTGGTTTACGTGGGAAAAGATTAAAGGCAAACTGAAACAAAGATGGAAGCAAGCAAACATGTAGCAGATCTAGTTGCAAACAGAGTTTTAATGCTTAGAAACAAGGCCTAGGGATCATACTTTCACTAGTGAACACTCTCATATAAATATATTATCTTCATGATACTACTCTGAACTACTCTCCGGTTGGACACTCTAATCCATGGTAGGGCTATAACAGCACACCTCAAAGTAAGCCTTTCCCATCTAGAAAACCCCACACTGTAACCTTGAGCACTAGATGAGTCCAACAAACACCACAATTTCATAAAGACATCCAACTCCAAATATAACTCATAACAAGTATTTGTAATCTCTAGCCTAAGTGTCACCATAGTGTGCACGCTGTCACTTTCACACACATGGGGAGAGCAGAGATCTATTAAAGCACTTGAGTAGCAAGGTAGATCTATAGATTACAAGCTCATGATCTCAATAAGATCATGCATAGAGAGAGAGATCAATACATAGCTACCGGTAGAACCCTTAGCCTTGAGAGAGAACTACTCCCTCATCATCATGGGAATCAGCAATGGCGATGGAGATGGTGGTGGAGATCGATGAAGATGGCTCCGGGGGCACTTCCCCGTCCTGACAGGGTGCCAGAACAGAGACTTTTTGTCCCCCGAATCTCCCCTTCGGTGGCGGCGGCGCTACGGAACGTTTCGTGGGATTGACGACTTAGGGTTTTTGCCTCGGGGAGATATATAGGCGAAAGAGGCAAGGTCGGTGGCCGGCCAGGGGGCCTACACCATGCCCTGGCGCGGCCAAGGGGGACCCGCGCCTAGGGGTAGTGTGGCCACCCTATGGCCCCTCTCAGGCTCTCCTTCTGGCTCCGTGAATCTTCCGGTAAAATATCAACTTTGGCTTTTGTCCCGTCCAATTTCGAGAATATTCATTTTCTGACTTTCTGGAACCAAAAACAACAGAAAACAGGCAACTGGCACTGTGTCTCTTGTTAATAGGTTAGTCCAAGAAATCATATAAAAAGTACTCCAAAGTGTGGACAAAACACAAGAAAGTAGATAAAACCAAGCATGGACATAAAAAATTATAGATACATTTGCAATGTATCAACATCCCCAAGCTTAACTCCTGCTCGTCCTCGAGTAGGTAAGTGATAAAAAGAAAGAATAATTTTTGAGGTGACATGCACCATCGAAGACTTGATCAAAGTATTTGTAAAACATTCAAAGCTGGGATCATAGTACTTCAATCATAACATGAAAGACAAAGTTCTAGCAATAAGACAAAGAAACTATGATGCAACATAAAAAGGCACAAACAAAAGATTCATGAATAACAATGCTTTGAAAGACGTTTGTTTGTTTCACATAAAGAAAACATAGCATAATAGTATTTAGCTTGTTCTCGAGGACACATGGGAAGACTGTCAAGTGCTTTCGCTTCATATAGCTGATTAATCTTCTCTAGCTTGCTAAGTGTTGTGTGGGTGAACCTGTGCTAATGTACCGCCCCATCCAAGACTAATACATACTTGTGGTTAAACCCCTTGCAAACATCTGTAAGTACAAGAAAGTAATTAAGGTAGAAACCTAACCACATCTTTAAACTCTAAGACCCTTACGTCCCTTGTGCAATGGTTTCCTAACGGGGGTTCAGGTTTCTATCACTCCGGCAACCCCTACGATTAGTAGCCAAATACACAATGCATTCCCCTAGGCCCATATAGGTGAAGTGTCATGTAGTCGACGTTCACATGACACCGCTAGAAGAAGTACACCAAAACTTAAATAACAATCTATTGAATCTTTCTCAACACAACTCCACTACTAACAACAAGACTTATCCCATGTCCTCAAGAACAAAACGAACTACTCACAAGACATCATATGGATCATGATCAGAGATGGAATAATGATGTATAACAATCTGAACATAAACAATAATTCAACGGTTCACTCAATAGCATCAACTACAAAGAGTAATCAACACCGGGAAAGTTTCCCCTATGAACTATGCAAGATTCAACTCAATTGTTACAGCAATATGGAGATGGTGATGAGGGTGCTGATGGTGACGATGGTGGTGGTGATGATGATGATGATCCCGATGAAGTCCAGCTTGATGATGGTGTTGATGGCGACGATCTCCCCTCTCCGGGAAGGAATTCCCCCGGCAGAAATCTGTTTGCCGAAGAGATCTTTCTCTCTCAGTGTTTTCCGCCACGTAGAGGCGGCATAATCTTTCTGTGGTCCCTTCCCGAGTCTTAGGGTTTCGGGCGGTTGATATACGCCAGAGGGGAGAGGCTGGAGTGGGCCAGGGCAACCACACCACTCCCAGGCGTGGCATAGGCCTGCCCGTGCCATGGGGTGGTGTGGGCCCCCTGTGGCCCACCTCCACTCCATATTCTGGCATCCTGAGTCTTCTAGAAAAATAGGATTTTCCATATATTTTCCCGGATTTTCTGATCTTCGCGAATTTTGCCTCCAAACAGCACCTTTTCCATCAGAATCCTGACTGCAGCGCTCCATGCTCCAAAAGTCATCAACCATGCAAAAATAGATGAAATAACATAAGTATCACCTCTCAATACGAAATATATCAATGAATCATAGTGAATTAAGACATATAACAGTGATGCAAAATGGACGTATCAACTCCCCCCAAGCGAAACTAAGCTCAATAAACATGACCTCATGTTTATGGAGTGAAGAGTCGATAAAAGAATACGGACAAGAAGCATCACATTCATCAAATACATAGATCATAATAGAATACAACTCACTATTATATAACTCAACTTGCAATGAGTAAAGGAAACACAATAAAGATACATAAAGTGAATCATAATTGGTAATGGCAAACTTAGCTCTTGGTCGAAGAATAGTTGATAATTTGCTGGAGTTCACAAATAGCTGGCTTTTTCAATGATAGCTTTAAAAGTAGTAAACATCAAGATAAGAGCAATGTGCAAAGCAAGGAACATAAGACATGATTGAATAAATCATCATATGAATGAATGAAACACAACAACTCAAAATACTTGCTGAGATAGAAGGGAGTAGGTTTACTGACTCAACTACAAAGTAAAAGAAAGGCCCTTCAAAGAGGGAAGCAGGGATTGCAAGTCTCATAAAGAGCTCCCAAAAATTATGATACTTACTAGCTTTTAGCTCTGATTGCCCCTATCATAGGCATCTTTAGGTGATTAAGGTTAAAGTGACACAACTAAGAGGATATGCTTGACAAGTTATAAGTTGAAATCTCATGCCCCTTACTTATGAGTACCGATCCTCATGCTACTCAACTTCAGTCACGAGCAAGCTCTTGTCATTGTAAATACATGCGTATCATTGTGAACCACCAACGGGGTACCCCTTGCACATGACACAGGAGCTATCCCATAATCAAAATGACAAGGCAAGCAGACAGTGAGCATCTCAGCGATCTTTTTATTTGCTATTTGCATAGGTTTTTATTGAGGATGCTTCATATAATGCTCACTATAGTTATGCTGCAAGTTTCCACCATGATTAGGCATGGCTTAGGCTAGCGGCCCAGGCATTTCTCTAACACACATATAAACTCCATGATCTTACAAGTTCCACTTTTATTTCACACCGTCGGGATCCATAAGCAAAAGAACATGATATCAACTAGGTACGAGTACTAATGAAGTGTTGAAAGAGGTCCCCATGATACATGGTTCGGCTAACTTCAACTCATAAAGCACAAGCATATACGCAACAAAGAAGGACCCAATGGTTCAAGTTTATTAAATGCAAGGAAGTAAAGTGTGCCATCAAGTTCGTGAGAGCTTTAATCACTAATTTTCACATAACAAGTTTAATTTGGGAGGTAGACAAAACAGGAATTTACTTGGAATAGCAATAATGCTACTAGGTAGGTATGGTGGACACAAATGGCAAAGGTTTTGGTTTAACGGAGGTGGATGCACGAGAAGAATTCCCTCTCAGTACAGGTTTTTGGCTAGAAAGGCTGGGTAGCAAGTATAAGAGTTGAAGGAAACAACCAAACATACAAGTGAAGAAGACAAACATGCAATCTTCCTTGGAAGCACAAAAGATCTTAACTAGAGAATACTAAACTTATGAGCAAATCAAGAAAGAAAGATGATGAAATTATTTTTCTTTAGAGTACTACTATCTTTTTCATTCAACTCTCAAAAATAGTGTTGCTACTGACCGAGCCAGGTTTGCCAAAACCAACTAAATTAACTCAATGATCGCAAAGTGATACCAATACTAACAACAAGATCAATCATATAACCACGAATTGAAAACTAATAAAAGCTATGCAAAAGAGTGAATGATAGAACTTCTCATTAATATTCCATAACGGAAACTCACACCAAGGGATACATATCTAACGAGAGAGGGGACACTTCCATAATGCAAACCATACTACAAAATAACTCCTCTATTCATGATATGACTCTAATAATAAGGTAAAAAGATAGAAGATAGTGATATGATACCGCGGCACTCCCCCAAGCTTGGAACAAACCAAGGGGATGCCAAACCTGATGACGAATTACTCCTTCGGTGGTGGTGGTATTATGCTCTTAGTTGACGTGAGGAAATCTTCCAGCATGTTGCGAAGCCTATTATTCTCCCATTGAAGCACGTCCACCTTCCTCTTCAAGTCCCGGTACTTATCGCAGAACTCTTTAGTGACTCGTAGGGCTTTCGTTGATGCAGGGCAAGTGATTAAAGGTACCAGTCCTTGCTTGGGGTCTTGGGGGTCTTCCTCCATGGGCTCCTTCCCTTTATCCTTGGCGGACACCATTGTGCTTCTAAGCCTTCAAAGAGTATGTCCTGGCAGAAACAGATCGAAACAAAAACACGACGAAAAAACGATATATGAACCTCGGGTCATCTGGGGGTTATATATTACGAAGTTTCACATCAAAAGGAAGGTATTGGGAGAAAACGAGTCGGAGGCGGAGTCCGGGGTGGACTCACCACCTGCTGGCGCGGCCAGGGGAGGGCCCGCGCCACACGGTGGTGTGAGCCACCCTGGCTCCATTTCTGTCCCTTTTTTGCTTCGTAGCTTTCCTTATTGACTAAAAACTGCAAAAATATAGTTGTATAGTGTTTTCGCGGAACTTTTCTTACCAGAACTGTTACCTATTTGAAAACAGACTCTGCAGGTCTCTGAATTTGGTATTTAGTAGATTCTTTCAAAGTCAACACTTGAATATCATCGATATCTTCATCTTCATACACTTATTACTTGAGTCATAAAACCCTTCTCTTCCTTATTACACCACCATCTCCACTTCCTGAAAATTTCTTTCACACAAAACTTCACACAGTTCTTATTAGCAACATTAGTATAAGTGAAGTGATAAAACCTTTTGAGTCCAACTTCAACTTAAAACCATCAAAACAAAAGCTACTGTAGCAACTCCTTCCGAAAACCCAAAAAAAGAATTCAAGAAGGAAATCGAATAAAGAAGCAAATGCAAGATTGGCAAAATCTGTCAAAACAGACCAGCAGGTAAAGATCAATTTTTTCGAACATCTTCTGTTGATCAAATCAAAAAGTGCAAAACTAACGAAAGTTAAATAACAACCTGGGGCAGAAGCACAAAAAATTACAGCTCAATCAGACATACAGAGATCTCTCACGAATTTTTACGGTGAAGCACAAAAATCTGTTTCGGGACAGCAACTTCCCCAAATCTTACTTCTCTCTCATTAGAGGTTGATCTTGACACAAAAACCAAACAAAACGGATAAGGAGCGGTTATTACCGAAGTAATAACTTCCAAGACTCAAAGAAACAAAAACAAACTGAAAGCCAAAACAAATTGGGTTGTCTCCCATAAAGCTCTTTCTTTATAGCCATTAAGATGGGCATGATAATTTTGAATAAGCTCTCATAGGGATATGAATTAAAGTGAAATAGAGCATTAAGAAGCAAAAACACACACATTTAAGTCTAACCCACTTCCTATGCAAGGGGATTTTGTAAACAAACAAGTTATTGAAACCAAAGGCAACTGGCATAAGAAGGCAAAAGAAGCGCAATATAAAAACTTTTAGCGTAAAACGAGGAAACTTGATATTATTGAGATACATAAGAACACTTTTCCCTCTCTCATAGTAACTTTCAGTAACATGCATAAACTTAACAATATAGCTATCACAAGGACCATCATAGCAATGATCACTTATTCTAACAGAAAGCACGGGAATATTAGCTCTCATAACACTACTTTGTGAAACAATATTAGAGGTATCCTTACAAAGGATAGTGTGTCCCTCTTTTTCATACTTAGTGACAAAGTCTTTCACATTTCATATTATAGGTTCATCAACCATTTGTTTATCAGGTTCAACAGCTTTACTAGTACTTTCATTAACCATACTAGCTATCATAGAATGTTCCTTTACCTTAACTGGAAAAGGCATTTTCTCAATATAAGGTTCAGGTAAAACATGATTAGCAGTATAAACTTCAGTATTTCTTGAAGGAACACTCTTAGCAATATCTTTATAAGGCTCATGATACTTATTCCACTTCTTTTTAGGCACTTCAATATAGGAAGCAAAAGCCTTAAAATAAGAAGCAATAGCTTGAGAGTCTAGACCATAAGCATTTTTAATATTTTGAAAGTCATCAGTTCCCATAAAAAATTCAATGCATTCATAATCATAATTTATACCTGACTTTCTACCTTTGTCATTCTCCCAAGCTTCAGCATTATCTTGAATACGGTCCAGAAGATCCCATTTAGCTTCTTCTTCCATGCGAGTGAATGATCCAGCACAAGAAGCATCCAATAAATCTTTGTCATGTAGAGGGAGCCTTGCATAAAAGTTATTGATAATAATATTGTTGGGGAGCTCATGAATGGGACATTTGAGCATTAGTAACTTCAATCTCCCCCAAGCTTGAGCTGTACTCTCTCCATCAAGAGGCCAAAAGTTGTATATTTGATTCCGATCTTTATGAATCTCACTAGGAGGATAAAACTTTGAATAAAAGAGAGGCACTATTTCCTCCCATTCCAGAGCTTGACCATTCTTCAGCAGCTTATACCATTCCTCAGCTCTTCCTTTCAGTGATAATGAGAATAACTTCTTCTTAACTTGATCTGTAGTAATACCTGCACACTTGAACAACCCGCATAATTCGTGTATAAAGAGTAAATGGTCATCGGGATGGACAGTTCCATCCCCAACATAGTAGTTATCCATAACATGATCAATAATTCTTGTAGGTATTTTGAAAACATCATTCTCAGCAGGTGGTGGCTTATCTACTACCTTAGCAATGGTAGTAGCATTACCAAATAAGAAACTCAACGAATTATCCATAACGAAAATAAAGCAACTTGCAGAAGTAAACAATACTCACAGTAGAAGTTTCCTTTACCAGTTCCACTCTCCAATAGCGCTTCACTCCCCGGCAACGGCACTAGAAAATAGTCTTGATGACCCACAAGTATAGGGGGTGTATCGCAATATTTTCGATAAGTAAGAGTGTCGAACCCAACGAGGAGCAGAAGGTGCTGGCTAGTGGTATGGATCAGAAATTCTCTGCAAATACTTAGCAAACGGATTTTTAGGTTTTTTTGATAAAGCAAGTAAACAAAGTACGAGTAAATAAAATACAGTAGGAATAAATGCAGCAAGTGGCCTAATCTTTTATGCAGCAAAGGACAAGCCGGTTGTATTACTTAAGATGACCAAACGTTCTCGAGGACACATGGGAAGACTGTCAAGTGCTTTCGCTTCATATAGCTGATTAATCTTCTCTAGCTTGCTAAGTGTTGTGTGGGTGAACCTATGCTAGTTTACCGCCCCATCCAAGACTAATACATACTTGTGATTAAACCCCTTGCAAACATTCGTAAGTACAAGAAAGTAATTAAGGTAGAAACCTAACCACAACTTTAAACTCTAAGACCCTTACGTCCCTTGTGCAATGGTTTCCTAACGGGGGTTCAGGTTTCTGTCACTCCGGAAACCCCTACGATTAGTAGCCAAATACACAATGCATTCCCCAAGGCTCATATAGGTGAAGTGTCATGTAGTCGACGTTCACATGACACCACTAGAAGAAGTACACCACAACTTAAATAACAATCTGTTGAATCTTTCTCAACACAACTCCACTACTAACAACAAGACTTCTCCCATGTCCTCAAGAACAAAACGAACTACTCACAAGACATAATATGGATCATGATCAGAGATGGAATAATGATGTATAACAATCTGAACATAAACAATAATTCAAGGTTCACTCAATAGCATTAACTACAAAGAGTAATCAACACCGAGAAAGTTTCCCCTATGAACTATGCAAGATTCAACTCAATTGTTATAGCAATATGGAGATGGTGATGAGGGTGCTGATGGTGATGATGGTGGTGATGGTGATGATGATGATCCCGATGAAGTCCAGCTTGATGATGGTGTTGATGGCGACGATCTTCCCTCTCCGAGAAGGAATTCCCTCGGTAGAAATCTATCTGCCGGAGAGATCTTTCTCTCTCGGTGTTTTCCGCCCCGCAGAGGCGGCGGAATCTTTTGGTGGTCCCTCCTCGAGTCTTAGGGTTTCGAGAGGTTGATATACGCCAGAGGGGAGAGGCTGGAGTGGGCCAGGGCGGCCACACCACTCCCAGGTGCGGCCTAGGCCTGCCCGCGCCATGGGGTGGTGTGGACCCCCTGTGGCCCACCTCCACTCCATATTCTGGCATCCTGAGTCTTCTAGAAAAATAGTATTTTCCGTATATTTTCCCGGATTTTCTGATCTTCACAAATTTTGCCTCCAAACAGCACCTTTTCCATCAGAATCCTGACTGCAGCGGTCCATGCTCCAAAAGTCATCAACCATGCAAAAATAGATGAAATAACATAAGTATCACCTCTCATTACGAAATATATCAATGAATAATAGTGAATTAAGACATAGAATAGTGATGCAAAATGGACGTATCAGTCCCTCATAGAGTAGCAAATATAAATGCATAGGACACCTTCAAAGTTCATAAGAGTGACTAGATACAAATAGTTTAAAACAAGCAATATCAAGTTATGCATCAATCAACTAGTCTTGGGACAATGCACATAGAACTAAGAATGGCCACTATGCTCTCAAAGTAGGTGCATAAAGGTAGAAGGTGGAGACTCAATACAATGGTGGAAGAAAGGCCTTCATAGAAAGAAGTAGGGATTCAAGTCTCATAAAGAGCTTACAAAAATTATGGTATTTATAGCTTTCAGCTCTCATTGCCCCTATCATAAGCATCTTGAAGGTGATTAAGGTTAAAGTAACACAACTAAGAGGATATGCTTGGCAAGTTATAAACCGAAATCTCATGCCCCTTACTTACGAAGACCGAACCTCATGCTACTCAACTTTAGTCATGAGTAAGCTCTTGTCATTGTAAGTACATATGTATCACAAAGAACCGCCAATGGGGTACCCCTTGCACATGATACAAGAGCTATCCCATAATCAAAATGACAAAGCAAGTAGACAATGAGCATCTTAGCGATCTTTTTATTTGCTATTTGCATAGGTTTTTATTGAGGATGCTTCATAGAGTGCTCATTATGGTGATGTTGCAAGTTTCCACCATGATTAAGCATGGCTTAGGCTAGCGGCCCAGGCGTTTCTCTAACACACGTACAAACTTCATGATCTTACAAGTTCCACTTTTATTTCACACTGCCGGGATCCATAAGCAAAAGAACATGATATCAACGGGGTACAAAGTACAAGTGCAATGTTGAAAGCGTTCCCCATGATACATGGTTCTGCTAATTTCAACTTATAAAGCGCAAGCATATACGCAACAAAGATGGACGCAATGGTTCAAGTTTATTAAATGCAAGAGAGTAAAGTGTGCCATCAAGTTCGTGAGAGCTTTAATCACTAATTTTCTCATAACAAGTTTAATTCGTAAGGTAGAAAAAAACATGAATATACTTGGAATAGCGTATGCTAGTAGGTAGGTATGATGGACTCTTTGGAATAACTTGGTTTAGGGAGTTGGATGCATGAGTGGAACTCATACTTGGTTGTGGAGGCTAGCAAAAGACTGGGAGCAACAAACTAAGAGAGCAATAATGGCCATAATCATGCAGAGCGACAAAACATCATTGATCAAAGCATAAAGTGATACTACAAGTTGAAAACTAAAGGATCATAAAGGCTATGGTGACTTTGGATAGTCATAACATGGTGTGAGCATGTGCCAAGTCAACCCAAATAAAGCATCAAAGGAGAATACCACTATACTATGCTTTAATATGCTAAAACAACGCATCATTCATCCAAGGCACATTAAGCAATCTCAATTGTTTATAACAAGTCATGCTACAGAAAAGAATACTAAGCATAAAGCCAAAACAATATCAAGCATGGCATGACAAAGCATAGGCCACAGTCAAAAACAAGCTCTTTTTACCACTTAAGCATGAGCTTTCCTACTCTTTTCCAAACCAAACCAAACTATTTGAAAACCAATGTATGAAAGAGGGGGTCCAACCAATTTATTCAGAAAACTAAGCAAACCAAGCAAACAAAAAACCAAAATGAAAACAAAAAAGAAGACGCTCCAAGAACAACACAACTGTGCATGAAACAATAAAAATGAAGTGTGGAAGAAACCTGGGATTTTTATTGATGAAGAAGGGGATGCCTTGGGCATCCCCAAGCTTTGACGCTTGTACTTCTTGGATATTTCTTGGGGTTACACGTGTGGCATCCCCAAGATTGAGCTTTAGTCCATTTTTCATCTCATTACTCATTCCTTCCATACACCTGAAATTCTTCCTTCATACAAAACTTCACACAATCTTTATTAGCGACATTAGTGCACTCAAGATAATAAGTCTTTGGGTTTAGTTTCAACACCAATAAAACTTCCACTAAAACACAAGCTACTGTATAAATTCCCTCAAAAAGCTCAATTCCCCAAAAAAACTCAAAAAGGAACCAACAAGAAGCAAATGCAGAAAATGGCAGAAATCTGTCAAAAAGACCAGCAGGTAAAGACGGATTTTTTCGAAGACCTTCTGTTGCTCAAATTAAAAAGTGTTGAACTAACTAAAGTTATATAACAACCTGGGGAAGAAGCACAAAAATTCATGCCTCAAAAGGACGTACAGAGATTTTACACAAATTTTTACGGTGAAGCACAGAAATCTGTTTTGGGACAGCAACTTTCCCAATCATTACTTCTCTCTCATTAGAGGTTACTCTTGGCACAAAAAACAAATAAAAAGGATAAAGAGCGGTTATTACTGAAGTAATAACTTCTAAGACTCATCTAAAACTTATGGGTTATCTCCCAATAAGTACTTTTCTTTAACGCCTTTAAGTTAGGCATGATAGTTTGAGAAGATGCTCACATAGGAAATATGAATTGAAGTAAAAGAGAGCATCAAGAAGAAAATTCAAAACACATTTAAGTCTAACCCACTTCCTATGCATAGGAATCTTGTAAAGAAACAAGTCATGAAAGAACAAAGCAACAAGCATAGTAAATCAAAACAAGTGCAACTTCAAGACTTTCAACATAAAATGGGGAAACTTAATATTATTGAGATGCATAAAACCATGTTTCCATCTCTCATAATAACTTTCAGTAACATCATGAATAAAATTAACAATATAACTATCACATAAAACATTCTTATCATGAGCCACATGCATAAAATAATTATTACTCTCCACATAAGCATAGTCATGCTTATTAATTATTGTGGGAGCAAATTCAAGAAAATAGCTATCATTATTAATCTCATCACCATAATCATCAAATATAGGAGGCATATTGTAATCATAATTAATTTTCTCCTCAATAGTAGGTGGACTGAAAATATCATACTCATCATTGTAATCATCATATATTGGAGGTTTTGTATCATCATAAGCAATAGAATAATTATCTTCCAAAGTGTGTTCATTTGTAAACATATCATCATTGGAAGGATCATGGATATCACTAATAGTACAACAATTATTAATATCATCATTTTTAGAATTGGTACCAAAGAGATTTTCAATATCAAAAGAAGTGTGCTTTTCCCAATCATGATCACCACTATAGGTAACAGGCATAGGAACATCATCGAGTTCAAACTCATCAAAAACTATAATAGGAGCAACATGCTTAGGGGAAAATACCGTTTCCTCCCTCCTTTTACTTCTCCTCTTCTTCTTTTTCTTCTTCTCTTTAGGAGGGAGAGGTTTGAAAGGAAGCTTCTCCATATACCCTGGTTCATTATTAGAGACAATAGAAGAAACTTTGGAGGATTCCTCCTTTTTATTAATAAGATCAAAACACATATTAGTCCTATCATATTTTGGTAAAATCTCATCTTCTATAATATTTTGTATGTAAGTATTTGTGTGGCAATTATCAACACAATAAATATGACAACCATGCAGGACACTATTCATATTAAAAGCACTCATATCTACCAAAGAAGTTTTTCTTAATAATTCTTCACACCCTAAGAATAATGTAAGTTCATCATGCTGATTAGGAGTGATCATGTCATCACAATATAAACTTGCAGTACTCATTGGATTAGAAGGGCTATTATCATGGTCTGAGCATTGAAAATTGAAATGACTCGCTTCAAAGTAAAGTTCACAAATAAAAGGATAAAGGGCACAAACTTTTTTACCAAGATCATTTAAATCCCTATACCACATTCTAGTTTTTTCGTTCCTGTGGGTGATACAATATTCTTCTTAAATTTGATTATTCTCACAAGTTCTATGTATTCCACAAAAATTAACATGCTTATAAGAAATAGTACTTTCAGAGGTTTGAGCATGTTTATTGCTATCATTAACAACAATTTCATTTTCCATGCAAGTGTCTTTAAAAGGCTCATGATACATGTCCCACTTTTCTTTAGGAGCATTAATATGAGAAGCAAAGGTTTTAAAACAATCAATAAGAATTTGAGGATCAAGACCATATTTAGCACTAAGCTCTTGAAAATCAGCAGTTTCAGCGAAAGACTTAATGCAATCATACTCATAGTTTATACTTGGTTCTTTACCTTGGTTGTTATCCCAATCTTCGGTATTGCTTTGAACTATTTCAAGAAGATCCCACTTAGCTTTGACCTCCTTACTCGTGAAGGATCCCTCTAAACAAGTATCTAGTCCTTGTAATGTCCTGAAAGCCTTGCATAGAAATTATTAATAACAATATTCTTGGGGAGCTCATGAATGGGACATTTGAGCATTAGTGACTTCAATCTCCCCCATGCTTGGGAAATACTTTCTCCATCATGAGGATGAAAATTATAAATATAATTCCTATATTTATGAATTTCACGAGGAGGATAAAATTTAGAGTAAAAGAGAGATTCATGTTCCTTCCACTCCAAATGATGAGGATCATCTAGTAGCTCATACCACTCCCTTGCTTTGCCCCTAAGTGAAAAAGATAATAGCTTCCTCTTAACTTGGTTCATTGAAATACCTGCATACTTGAAAACCCCACATAATTCATGTATAAGGAGTAAATGATCACCAGGATGGACAGTTCCATCTCCAAAATAAGAGTTGTTCATAACATGTTCAACAATTTTATAGGTATTTTAAAAGAGATGCTTTCAGTATGTGGATTTAAAATATCACAAGTATCATTAGAATTACCACATATGGGAGATAAAGTATCATCAGAGCAAATTTTCTCCTTTAAAGCTGGGAAACTAAAAAGATCATTTTCATAACAACTAACTTCCCCAAGCTTAGATGTTTCCACAGCATTAGTAACAAAGGTGTTCAAAAGATTCATACTAATAACATTGCTATTACCATGCAAAGAAAGTTCCATGGGTTTTTTAATTTTCTTTTCAGACAATTCATGTTCTATATTAGGAAAAAGACTAAAAAGATCTCTATTTTTTTGTTGTTTTCCATTAAGCCTAACTAGTGAAAAGAAGAAACAAAAAGAAAAAATTGCAGAATCTAAAGGAAATAACTTCGAGCACTCACACCGGAGGATATGAGTACCTTTTAACTTACCTCCCCGGCAACGGCGCCAGAAAATAGCTTGATGTCTACGCACTTCTATTCTTGTAGACAGTTGTTGGGCCTCCAAGTGTAGAGGTTTGTAGAACAGCAGCAAGTTTTCCCTTAAGTGGATCACCCAAGGTTTATCGAACTCAGGGAGGAAGTGTTCAAAGGTATCCCCTCTCAAGCAACCCTGCAATCAAGATACAAGAAGTCTCTTGTGTCCCCAACAGACCTAATACACTTGTCAGGTGTATAGGTGCACTAGTTCGGCGAAGAGATAGTGAAATACAAGTGGTATGGATAATTATAAGTGGTAACGGTGCCAGAAAATAGCTTGCTGGCGTGTGGTTGACATGGGAAAAGACTAAAGGCAAACTGAAATAAAGATGGAAGCAAGCAAACATGTAACAGATCTAGTTGCAAACAGAGTTTTAATGCTTAGAAACAAGGCCTAGGGATCATACTTTCACTAGTGAACACTCTCATATAAATATATTATCTTCATGATACTACTCTGAACTACTCTCCGGTTGGACACTCTAATCCATGGTAGGGCTATAACAGCACACCTCAAAGTAAGCCTTTCCCATCTAGAAAACCCCACACTGTCACCTTGAGCACTAGATGAGTCCAACAAACACCACAATTTCATAAAGACATCTAACTCCAAATATAACTCATAACAAGTATTTGTAATCTCTAGCCTAAGTGCCACCATGGTGTGCACACTGTCACTTTCACACACATGGGGAGAGCAGAGATCTATTAAAGCACTTGAGTAGCAAGGTAGATCTATAGATTACAAGCTCATGATCTCAATAAGATCATGCATAGAGAGAGAGATGAACACATAGCTACTGGTAGAACCCTTAGCCTCGAGAGAGAACTACTCCCTCATCATCATGGGAATCAGCAATGGCAATGGAGATGGTGGTGGAGATCGATGGAGATGGCTCCGGGGGCACTTCCCCGTCCCGGCAGGGTGCCAGAACAGAGACTTTCTGTCCCCCGAATCTCCCCTTCGGTGGCGGCAACACTGCAGAACTTTTCGTGGATTTCTGATTGACGACTTAGGGTTTTTGCCTCGGGGGAGGTATATAGACTAAAGAGGCAAGGTCGATGGCCGGCCAGGGGGCCCACACCATGCCCTGGCGCGGCCAAGGGGGACCCGTGCCTAGGGGTGGTGTGGCCACCCTGTGGCCCCTCTCCGACTCCTTTTCTGGCTCCGTGAATCTTCCGGTAAAATATCAACTTCGGCTTTTGTCCCGTCCAATTCCGAGAATATTCATTTTTTGACTTTCTGGAACCAAAAACAACAGAAAATAGGCAACTGGCACTGTGGCTCTTGTTAATAGGTTAGTCCAAGAAATCATATAAAAAGTACTCCAAAGTGTGAACAAAACACAAGAAAGTAGATAAAACCAAGCATGGAACATAAAAAATTATAGATACATTTGCAATGTATCTACCTGGAGTCGCTTCCATTACCAATAAGATAACCTAGACACCCCTTGAGCCCCGGGGCACGGCACACTGCAAGGCTTGATCCGCTATGCCTCAGCAACAGTTATCATGCCCTTGATCCAATTTTCCACGGCAAAAAAATGTACATGTGCTGATTCTTTAATTGCACAGCCATGGAGCCAAGAGTCGCCACAGAAGAGCGTCATTGTGCCATCACCAACAATGACTCAGAGAGATGCCTCGAAGATCACCTATACCTACGGGCTCCGGCTCAACTTGCAATTGTAGATCGAGCCAACATCCTTACCGTTTCTTCTCAAGCCAGAGCCATCGAGCTCGCAGCGCAAACCCAGAGATCTTGAGTTTCAGAATGCCTAGTGCTTCGTACTCGATAGGGAGGCAAGCATTATCCAAGGTTTCAAGGCAGTCCCCATCTTGTAAAGCTACAATATCCTTCCAGAAGAAAGCCCGTATATGCTTTTCCAGGAACTGTAGCAACCATGTTGGAAGGTTCAATGTGATTGAGATGTAGATCGGGAACGACGTGATGACTTGTCTGATCACCACCAAACAGCCAGCTGATGTGTAGAACTACACTATCTCTAGCGCTAGTCGTCGACACATGGTGTCCACTATGGGTTGTAGGCTTGCTTTGGGCAATATTTTATATGATAGAGGTAGCCCTAAGTAGGTGCAAGAGAACAACTTGAAGGTACAGGAAGACCATTGTGCATTGATGGATAAGTGTTCGTAGTTGCACTTGATGGACGAAACCGAGCATTTATCAAAATTCATGCGAAGATAATATCGCACCTCCAAAATGCTCCAGAATAAACCGAATGAACCCCAAACCATTCTCGGTTCGCGAGACAAATACTACCTAGGTGCGGACCCACAGGGTGTGCTAGGTATACCACGACATACCCTGTGCCTAGCATAGGGTAATTTAACAATTACTAAAAATTATTCAACTATACACATATTAGTCGTGGGACATCTGCAACTATGTATGAAGAAGCTCTAGTCTACCGGTTATTACCTTTGTTGGTTAGTTGCAGGTATTGTGTTCAAATCTAAGAGTTTTACCATTTATTATACCACTATTTTGTCTTTCACCTTACTAGTATGTTTTGTTACTCTGTATTATAATCTGCGCATGGTTTTTTCTTCTACCTTACATTTTTTTAAGAGTGAGCAGTAAAGATGCATTGTATTTACTATAGATATTACATTTATACTTTTGTTGCTTATGCCAATAAATATGAAGATAGGTGTTTCCCCCAAAAGATGAAGATAGGTAGATATAATATTACCCAAATAGGAAACAACACTTGTTTATAATGTAGACAGAGAAAATGCACCAATATATCTTTCACTTGTTATGTACTTACGGAAAAGTTGTAATTTTCTTTGGTATATATAAATTTCAACTGTTTTCAACAAGCCTGGTGTTACACATTTTTGCAAAGTGCTACAAAAACTTAAATGTATATCTTCTTTATTATAATTTTCATATATTTGGACATAGCCATGTTGTGGTGCCAAATACACTCTTTGTTAGCTTACATTATTCCCAACATGTAGTTTGCATATATTGAAATACATTTAGTTTTGTTTGTTTGACATAGATTATTTAATGGAAAAATAGATGTTTTCTCAAGATTAAAAAATAGATGTCATCGAATTACACGTGAAAAAATTATGTGCATACCCTTTCGTGAAATCTTGGATTTGCCACTGACTACCTGATCATCAGCGTAAGCAGATGTGCGGAAGCGCACACCTCAACATGGTAGGGGTGAAAGCACCCCAATTGTCTCTGCTACAAAGAAAACAACATTTATCACCTCCATGAAAAGAGGAACAACGTAGGTGACAGCGGATTTCCATTGTGTATCCCTCGACGGTGATGAATTGCCCACCTTGGAACCCCATCGAGTAATGATATTTCATGATGTCGTGGTGAGGAGGATACATATCCGTTTGATGAGGAGGATACATATCCATTTGATGAAGCGGCGGCCAAAACCCATGTGCTGCAAATCGATCAGGCACTTGCCATCTATCTTCATTGTTCAACTCTTTGATGAAAAGATGAAAAAAGCCAAAAAAAAGTTATGCCCTTCCATATCTTGGATAGATGGAGAGGGAAGGAACAGCTAGGCCACCGAATCAAAAGCTTTGGTGATATGAACCTTGAGAAGTTGGGAGGGGATTCACATAGTGTCTAACGCTCTCGTGGTGAGTTGGACCTTCTTGAAATTTCCATGCATCAACCGACCCTTAACGAATGCCAATTGATTCTCTTGTACTAGCTCCGAAAACTTGGGGCGCGAGGCATATGAAAAGGACCTTGGAGAATAATTTTCCCAAGCTATGTGTTAGGATAATTAGAATTTGACATCAAACTACATCTCTATTTCTAGAAACAACACGATTAGGGCATCATTAAGCTGTCTCATGTTGTTAGATGGAAGGGAGTGCAGATGCGATCATGGCTCTAAGGATGTCATCCTTGATGATGGGCCATGCAGTCTGATATATAGAACTTGTGTGACAACCCATCAGGGCATTGGGGTCTTATTAGATGGTAGCTCCTTGACCATGGACCACAACTCCTTCACCGAGAACGGCGCATCAAGATCTTGAAGATCAAGTAATGGTAAAACCATAAACTAGAGGTCAATGTCATGATCTAGAAAAAAAATATGTGCCAATCAAACGGGAGTGGTAGCTATACAACATATCTTCCTTGTCATCATGTTTAACGGTCGTATTTCCATGATGTGGGAGAGACACAATGTGATTGTTGCGATGGTGTTGCCGGGCTCCAGTATCGAAGTATTTTGTGTTAGCATCGCCTTCAGCAAGCCATACCACCCACGACTTGTGCCTGACAATGGTGCGTTCTAGAGATGCATGGCCAAATATCTTTATATTTTGCTCGCTGTGAAAGGTGTGATCAACATCATTTAGCTGACATGTCTCCTTTCCCACATCGAGGTAGTAGACAATCTCCTTCACGAGTAACATATGTCGGTGAACGCTGGCAATATCTCTATCATTCTAGGACTACAACACACGAGCAGTGCTAGATAATAGTTGGGACATCCGTCATAGCGGATCCAAATACAAATCCCTAGAAGCTACCCATGCAGCTATAAAGATTTGCAAGTACCCGTCAAACTTCATCGAGATAGGCTCAAAGTGAATGTGAAAGCATGGGGCTTGGATGTTTGCATGGAGGATTATCTGGCAGCGATCCGACATTTTCGACGATCCCGCCCAAAGCTGCCAACTGGGGTACCTATTTTCCCAATCTACGGAGTAGAACCAATGATCCAGATGTACCAGGGTGGGTTGTCGATGAGTGCATTTTGGCAGCATGTTTACCTTGCGTTTTTCATGAGCAGTGATAAAAAATTTCCATTTTACCGTGCTCGCTCTCCCCTTGATGCTTGTTTCACCAGGATCCCGGAATTGAAGGTGTGAATGAATAAATGATGACCCACAAGTATAGGGGGTGTATCGCAGTATTTTTGATAAGTAAGAGTGTCGAACCCAACGAGGAGCAGAAGGTGCTAGCTAGTGGTATGGATCCGGAATTCTCTGCAAATACTTAGCAAATGAATTTTTAGGGTTTTTTGATAAAGCAAGTAAACAAAGTACGAGTAAATAAAAGACAGTAGGAATAAATGCAGCAAGTGGTCCAATCCTTTATGCAGCAAAGGACAAGCCGGTTGTATTACTTAAGATGACCAAACGTTCTTGAGGACATATGGGAAGACTGTCAAGTGCTTTCGCTTCATATAGTTGATCAATCTCCTTTAGCTTGCTAAGTGTTGTGTGGGTGAACCTGTGCTAATGTACCGACCTTCCTAGGACTAATACATACTTGTGATTAAACCCCTTGCAAACATCCGTAAGTACAAGAAAGTAATTAAGGTAAAAACCTAACCACAACTTTAAACGCTAAGACCCTTACGTCCCTTGTGCAATGGTTTCCTAACGGGGGTTCAGGTTTCTGTCACTCCGGCAACCCCTACGATTAGTAGCCAAATACACAATGCATTCCCCTAGGCCCATATAGGTGAAGTGTCATGTAGTCGACGTTCACATGACACCACTAGAAGAAGTACACCACAACTTAAATATCAAACTATTGAATCTTTCTCAACACAATTCCACTACTAACAACATGACTTCTCTCATGTCCTCAAGAACAAAACGAACTACTCACAAGACATCATATGGATCATGATCAGAGATGGAATAATGATGTATAACAATCTGAACATAAACAATAATTTAATGGTTCACTCAATAGCATCAACTACAAGGAGTAATCAACACTGGGAAAGTTTCCCCTATGAACTATGCAAGATTCAACGCAATTGTTACATCAATGTGGAGATGGTGATGAGGGTGCTGATGGTGATGATGGTGGTGGTGATGATGATGATGATACCGATGAAGTCCAGCTTGATGGTGGTGTTGATGGTGACGGTCTCCCCTCTCCGGGAAGGAATTCCCCTGGCAGAAATCTGTCTGTCGGAGAGATCTTTCTCTCTCGGTGTTTTCCGCCCCGCAGAGGCGGCGGAATCTTTTTGTCCCGAGTCTTAGGGTTTTGGGAGGATGATATACGCTAGAGGGGAGTGCCAGGGGTGGACCAGGGCGGCCACACCACCTGGTGGCGCGGCCCAGGGTGGCCCACGCCAGGGGGTGGTGTGGGCCCCCTGTGGCCCATCTCTAGCCCCCCTTCTGGCTTCCTGTGTCTTCTGGAAAAATAGGATTTTCCGTATATTTTCCCGGATTTTCTGATCTTCGTGAATTTTGCCTCCAAACAGCACCTTTTCCATCAGAATCCTGACTGCAGCGGTCCATGCTCCAAAAGTCATCAACCATGCAAAAATAGATGAAATAACATAAGTATCACCTCTCAATACGGAATATATCAATGAATAACAGTGAATTATGACATAGAATAGTGATGCAAAATGGACGTATCAACTCCCCCCAAGCTTAGACTTCGCGTGTCCCCAAGCGAAACTGAGCTCAATAAACATGGCCTCGGGTTTATGGAGTGAAGAGTCGATAAAAGAATACGGACAAGAAGCATCACATTCATCAAATACATAGATCATAATAGAAGACAACTTACTATTATATAACTCAACTTGTAATAGGTAAAGGAAACACAATAAAGATACACGAAGTAAATCATAATTGGTAATGGCAAACTTAGCTCTTGGTCGAAGAATAGTTGATAATTTGCTTGAGTTCACAAATAATTGGTTTTCAATGATAGCTTTCAAAGTAGTAAACATCAAGATAAGAGCAAAGTGCAAAACAAGGAACATAAGAAACATGATTGAATAAATCATCATATGAATGAATGAAACACAACAACTCAAAATACTTGCTGAGATAGAAGGGAATAGGTTTACTGACTCAACTACAAAGTAAAAGAAAGGCCTGATACATTGCAAATGTATCCATAATTTTTGATGTTCCATGCTTGGTTTTATCTACTTTCTTGTGTTTTGTTCCAACTTTGGAGTAATTTTCATATGATTTCCTGGACTAACCTATTAACAAGATGCCACAGTGCCAGTTGCCTGTTTTCTGCTGTTTTTGGTTCTCGGAAGTCAAAAAATAAATATTCTCGGAATTGGACGGGACAAAATCCAAAGTTACTATTTTCCCGGAAGACTCACGGAGACAGAAGGAGAGTCGGAGAGGGGCCATAGGGTGGCCACACCCCCTTGGCGCGGGCCAGCCCAAGCCATGCCAGGGCATGGTGTGGGCCCCCTGGCTGGCCACCAACCATGCCTCTTTCGCCTATGAGAGCCTCCCGAGGCAGAAACCCTAAATAGTCAATCAGAAATCCACGAAAAGTTCCGCTGCGCCACCGCCACCGAAGGAGAGATTCGGGGGACAGAAAGTTTCTGTTCTGGCACCCTGCCGGGACGGGGAAGTGCCCCCGGAGCCATCTCCATCGATCTCCACCACCATCTCCATCACCATTGCTGATTCCCATGATGAGGAGGGAGTAGTTCTCTCTCAAGGCTAAGGGTTCTACCGGTAGCTATGTGTTCATCTCTCTCTCTATGCATGATCTTATTGAGATCATGAGCTTGTAATCTATAGATCTACCTTGATACTCAAGTGCTTAATAGATCTCTGCTCTCCCCATGTGTGTGAAAGTGACAGCGTGCACACCATGGTGGCACTTAGGCTAGAGATTACAAATACTTGTTATGAGTTATATTTGGAGTTAGATGTCTTTATGAAATTGTGGTGTTTGTTGGACTCATCTAGTGCTCAAGGTGATAGTGTGGGGTTTTCTAGATGGGAAAGGCTTAATTTGAGGAGTGCTGTTATAGCCCTACCATCGATTAGAGTGTCCAACTGGAGAGTAGTTCAGCGTAGTATCATGAAGATAATATATTTATATGAGAGTGTTCACTAGTGAAAGTATGATCCCTAGTCCTTGTTTCTAAGCATTGATACACCGTTTGCAATTAGATCTGTTACATGTTTGCTTGCTTCCATCTTTATTTCAATTTGCCTTTAGTCTCTTTCACGCCAACAAGCTATTTTCTATCACCGTTACCACTTATAATTATCCATACCACTTGTATTTCACTTTATTTTCGCCGAACTAGTGCACCTATACACCGACAAGTGTATTGGGTGTGTTGGGGACACAAGAGACTTCTTGTATCTTGATTGTAGGGTTTCTTGAGAGGGGATACCTTTGACCACTTCCTCCCTGAGTTTGATAAACCTTGGGTGATCCACTTAAGGGAAAACTTGCTGCTGTTCTACAAACCACTGCACTTGGAGGCCCAACAACTGTCTACAAGAATAGAAGTGCGTAGATATCAAGCTATTTTTTGGCGCCGTTGCCGGGGAGGTAAGGTAAAAGGTATTCACACTGGAGGATTAAATAAGAAGAACCCCCCACGACAAACGCCTCTTTTCTGGCGCCGTTGCCGGGGAGGTAAGGTAAAAGGTACTCACATCCTCCGGTGTGAGTGCTCGAAGTTATTTCCTTTAGATTCTGCAATTTTGTATTTTTGTTTCTTGTTTTCACTAGTTAGGCTTAATGGAAAACAACAACAAAAATAGAGAGCTTTATAGTATTTATCTTGAGTTAGGACATGAAGTGTTTGAGGAGAAAATTAAAAAACCTATGGAACTTTAGTTGCATGCTAATAGCAATGTTGTTAGTATGAATTCTTTGGACACCATTATTACTAATGCTATGGAAAAGTCTAAGCTTGGGGAAGCTAGTTTTGATGAGCATGATATTTTTAGTCCCCCAAGCACGGAGGAGAAAATTTACTTTGATGATACTATGCCTCCAATATATGATGATTAAAATAATGAGTATGATATTTTCAGTCCACCTACTATTGAGGAGGAAATTAATTATGATTACAATATTCCTCCTATATTTGATGATTATGGTGATGAGAATAATAATGATAGTTATTTTGTTGAATTTGCTCCCACTACGATTAATAAGAATGACTATGCTTATAGGGGGGGTATTAATTATTATATGCATGTGGCTCATGATAAGAATGTTTTATGTGATAGTTATATTGTTAATTTTATTCATGATGCTACTGCAAGTTATTATGAGAGAGGGAAACATGGTTTTATGCATCTCAATAATATTAAGTTTCCCCTCTTTATGTTGAAATTTTTGAAGTTGCACTTGTTTTGCTTTCCTATGCTTGTTGCTTTGTGCTTTCATGACTTGTTTCTTTACAAGATTCCTATGCATAGGAAGTGGGTTAGACTTAAATGTGTTTTGAATTTGCTTCTTGATGCTCTCTTTTACTTCAATTCATATTTCTTATGTGAGCATCTTCTCAAACTATCATGCCTAACTTAAAGGCGTTAAACAAAAGTACTTGTTGGGAGATAACCCAAGAGTTTTAGATGAGTCTTGGAAGTTATTACTTCAGTAATAACCGCTCCTTATCCTTTTTATTTGCTTTTTGTGCCAAGAGTAACCTCTAATGAGAGTGAAGTAATGATTGGGAAAGTTGTTGTCCTGAAACAGATTTTTGTGATTCACCATAAAAATTCGTGAGAGAGATCTGTATGTCGGATTGAGCTGTAATTGTTTGTGCTTCTGCCCCAGGTTGTTATCTAACTTTCGTTAGTTCAACACTTTTTGATTTGATTAACAGAAGGTCTTCGAAAAAAATCGTATTTACCTGCTGGTCTGATTTGACAGATTTCTGCCATTATTTGCATTTGCTTCTTGTTGGTTTCTTTTTGAGTTCTTTTGGGGAATTGAGCTTTTTGAGGGAAGTACTACAGTAGCTAGTGTTCTAATGGAAGTTTATTTGGTGTTAGAACTGAACCTTAAGACCTATTATCTTGAGTGCACTAATGTTGCTAATAAAGATTGTGTGAAGTTTTGTATGAAGAAAAATTTTCAGGTGTATGGAAGGAATGAGTAATGAGATGAATGATGGACTCAAGATCAAGCTTGGGGATGCCACGCATGTCACCCCAAGAAATATCCAAGAAGTACAAGTGTCAAAGCTTGGGGATGCCCAAGGCATCCCCTTCTTCATCAATAAAAATCCCAGGTTTCTTCCAAACGCTTCATTTTTATTGTTTCATGCACAGTTGTGTTGTTCTTGGAGCGTCTTCTTTTTCGTTTTTCGTTTTGGTTTTTCGTTTGATTTTGTTTGCTTAGTTTTCTGAATAAATTTGTTGGACCCCCTCTTTCATACATTGGTTTGCAAATAGTTTGGTTTGGTTTGGAAAAGAGTAGGAAAGTTCATGCTTATGTGGTAAAAAGAGCTTGTTTTTGACTGTGGCCCATGCTTTGTCACGCCATGCTTGATATTGTTTTGGCTTTATGCTTAGTATTCTTTGTTGTAGCATGACTTGTTATAAACAATTGAGATTGCTTAATGTGTCTTAGATAAATCATGCGTTGTTTTAGCATATTAAAGCATAGTATAGTGGTATTTCCTTTGATGCTTTATTTGGGTTGACTTGGCGCATGCTCACACCTTGTTATGACTATCTCAAGTCATCATAGCCTTTATGATACTTTAGTTTTCAACTTGTAGTATCACTTTATGCTTTGATCAATGATATTTTGTTGCTCTGCATGATTATGTCCATTATTGCTCTCTTAGTTTGTCGCTCCCAGTCTTTTGCTAGCCTCCACAACCAAGTATGAGTTCCACTCATGCATCCAACTCCCTAAACCGAGTTATTCCAAAGAGTCCACCATACCTACCTACTAGCTTATGCTATTCCAAGTACATTCATGCTTTTGTTTACCTTCCAAATTAAACTTGTTATGAGAAAACTAGTGATTAAAGCTCTCAAGAACTTGATGGCACACTTTACTTTACTTGCCCTTAATAAACTTGAACCATTGTGTCGTCTATGTTGTATATGCTTGCACTTATTTGTTGGGAATTAACAGAACCATGCTTTCATGGGGAACGCTTTCAACATTGCACTTGGTACTTGTACCTAGTTGATATCATGCTCTTTTGTATATGGATGTCGTCGGTGTGAAATGAAAGGGGAGCTTGTAAGTCCATGGAGTTATGTATATGTGTTAGAGAAATGCTTGGGCCGCTGGTCTAATCCATGCTAACATGGTGGAAACCTACAGCGTAACCATAATGAGCTGTCTATGAAGCATTCTTCTTATAAAAAAAGAGTCCTATATTGAGAAAAAAGAGAAAAAGAAAAAAAGAGATTATGAAAAGAGGAAAGAGAGAAAAAAGCACCATATTCCCATGGTAAATAAGAAGATTGCTGAGATGCTCGTTGTCTGCTTGCCTTGTCATTTTGATATGGGGATTCTTCCGTATCGTCGGGCAAGGGGTACCCCGTTGGCGGTTCTCTATGATATACATGTACTTACAATGACAAGAACTTACCGGTGACTAAACTTGAGTAGCATGAGGAGCGGCCTTCGTATTCAAGGGACATGAGATTTCTAAGTTATACTTCGTCAAGCATGTAGACCATAGTTTGTTCACTTTAACCTTAATCACTTCAAGATGCTTATGATAGGGGCAATGAGAGCTTAAAGCTATAAGTACCATAATTTTTGGAAGCTCTTTATGAAACTTGAATCCCTGCTTCCTTCTATGAAGGCCTTTCTTCCACCATTATATTGAGTCTCCACCTTCTACCTTTATGCACCTACTTTGAGAGCATAGTGGTCATTCTTAGTTCTATGTGCATTCTCCCAAGACTTGTTGATTGATGCATACCTTGATATTGCTTGTTTTAAACTATTTGTATCTAGTCACCCTTATGAACTTTGAAGGTGTCCTATGCATTTATATTTGCTACTCTATGAGGGACAAGCTGAATGCCATTATGCTATGTTTTCTTTATGTGAAACAAACAAACGTATTGCAAAGCATTGTTATTCATGAATCTTTTGTTTGTGCCTTTTCATGTTCCATCATAGTTTCTTTGTCTTATTGCTAGAACTTTGTCTTTCATGTTATGATTAAAGTACTATGATCCCAGCTTTGAATGTTTTACAAATACTTTGATCAAGTTTATGATGGTGCATGTCACCTCAAAAATTATTCTATCTCTTTATCACTTACCTACTCGAGAACGAGCAGGAGTTAAGCTTGGGGATGTTGATACATTGCAAATGTATCCATAATTTTTGATGTTTCATGCTTGGTTTTATCTACTTTCTTGTGTTTTGTTCCAACTTTGGAGTACTTTTCATATGATTTCTTGGACTAACCTATTAACAAGATGCCACAGTGCCAGTTGCCTGTTTTCTACTGTTTTTGGTTCCAGGAAGTCAGAAAATGAATATTCTCGGAATTGGACGGGACAAAATCCAAAGTTACTATTTTCTCGGAAGACTCACGGAGCTAGAAGGAGAGCCGGAGAGGGGCCATAGAGTGGCCACACCCCCCTTGGCGCGGGCCAGCCCAGGCCGTGCCAGGGCATGGTGTGGGCCCCCTGGCTGGCCAGCGACCTGCCTCTTTCGCCTATAAGAGCCTCCCGAGGCAGAAACCCTAAATAGTCAATCAGAAATCCACGAAAAGTTCCGCTGCGCCACCACCACCGAAGGGGAGATTCGGGGGATAGAAAGTCTCTGTTCCGGCACCTTGCCGGGACGGGGAAGTGCCCCCGGAGCCATCTCCATCGATCTCCACCACCATCTCCATCACCATTGTTGATTCCCATGATGAGGAGGGAGTAGTTCTCTCTCAAGGCTAAGGGTTCTACCGGTAGCTATGTGTTCATCTCTCTCTCTATGCATGATCTTATTGAGATCATGAGCTTGTAATCTATAGATCTACCTTGCTACTCAAGTGCTTAATAGATCTCTGCTCTCCCCATGTGTGTGAAAGTGACAGCGTGCACACCATGGTGGCACTTAGGCTAGAGATTACAAATACTTGTTATGAGTTATATTTGGAGTTGGATGTCTTTATGAAATTGTGGTGTTTGTTGGACTCATCTAGTGCTCAAGGTGACAGTGTGGGGTTTTCTAGATGGGAAAGGCTTACTTTGAGGAGTGTTGTTATAGCCCTACCATCGATTAGAGTGTCCAACCGGAGAGTAGTTCAGCGTAGTATCATGAAGACAATATATTTATATGAGAGTGTTCACTAGTGAAAGTATGATCCCTAGGCCTTGTTTCTAAGCATTGATACACCGTTTGCAATTAGATCTGTTACATGTTTGCTTGCTTCCATCTTTATTTCAGTTTGCCTTTAGTCTCTTTCACGCCAACAAGCCCTTTCTATCACCGTTACCACTTATAATTATCCATACCACTTGTATTTCACTATCTCTTCGCCGAACTAGTGCACCTATACACCTGACAAGTGTATTGGGTGTGTTGGGGACACAAGAGACTTCTTGTATCTTGATTGCAGGGTTGCTTGAGAGGGTATACCTTTGACCACTTCCTCCCTGAGTTTGATAAACCTTGGGTGATCCACTTAAGGGAAAACTTGCTGCTGTTCTACAAACCTCTGCACTTGGAGGCCCAACAACTGTCTACAAGAATAGAAGTGCGTAGACATCAAGGCCCTTCAAAGAGGGAAGCAGGGATTGCAGGTTTCATAAAGAGCTCCCAAAAATTATAATACTTACTAGCTTTCAGCTCTCATTGCCCCTATCATAGGCATCTTTAGGTGATTAAGGTTAAAGTGATCAAATATGAGGATATGCATTGACAAGTTGTAAATTGAGAATGTCATGTCCCTTGAATACGAGGGCCGCTCCTCATGCTACACAAGTTTAGTCACCGGTAAGTTCTTGTCATCGTAAGCATATGTGTATCATGAAGAACCGCCAACGGGGTACCCCTTGCCTGATGATACGGAAGAATCCCCATATCAAAATGACAAGGCAAGCAGACAACAAGCATCTCAGCAATCTTCTTATTTACCATGGGAATATGGTGCTTTTTTCTCTCTTTCCTCTTTTCATAATATCTCTTTTTTTTCTTTTTCTCTTATTTCTCAATATCGGACTCTTTTTTATAAGAAGAATGCTTCATAGATGCTCGTTATGGTTACGCTGCAGGTTTCCACCATGTCAGCATGGATTAGACCAGCGGCCCAGGCGTTTCTCTAACAAACATGCATAACTCCATGGACTTACAAGCTCCCCTTTCATTTCACACCGACGACATCCATAGACAAAAGAGCATGATATCAACTTGGTACAAGGTACCAGTGCAATGTTGAAAGCGTTCCCCATGACAGCATGGTTCTGCTAATTCACAACTTACAAAGCGCAAGCATATACGCAACATAGGTGAGCACAATGGTTCAAGTTTATTAAGTGCAAGAAAGTAAAGTGTGCCATCAAGTTCGTGAGAGCTTTAATCACTACTTTTCACATAACAAGTTTAATTTGGGAGGTAGACAAAACAAGAATTTACTTGGAATAGCAATAGTGCTACTAGGTAGGTATGGTGGACACAAATGGCACGGGTTTGGTTTTAAGGAGTGGATGCACGAGAAGAATTCCCTCTCAGTATAGGTTTTTGGCTAGCAAGGCTGGGTAGCAAGTATAAGAGTTGAAGGAAACAACCAAACATACAAGTGATAAAAACAAGCATGCAATCTTCCTTGGAAGCACAAAAGATCTTAACTAGAGAATACTAGACTTATGAGCAAATCAAGAAAGAAAGATGATAAAATTATATTTCTTTAGAGTACTTTTATCTTTTTATTCAACTCTCAAAAATAGTGCTACTACTGACCGAGTCAGGTTTGCCAAAACCAACTAAATTAACTCAATGATCCTGTTTGACACGAGAAAAACGTTCTGGAAAAGTCGAACGTAGGCTACTCAAGGGGAGAAGAATGGTAGCGTGTTTTTCTCATGCGCCGGGGTAAAGAAAAAGAAATGCGGGCGTGCCAGTGTACCGTAGTACACAAGAAAAGGTAGGGGAGATGCATTTTATTAATCTCTCATGGAGAAACAAAGTACAAATCCCTTATACAGTGCGCTCTGTGGCCTGCTTGCGCGGCCAGCCTGACTATGGTGATTGCGATCTCATGGTTCCCGGGGCCTCGGAAGGCACCCGGTTAATTACTCCCGCGGGTTACGCCGCGAGACACCTCCGATTAAGCCGTGTGGTCGTCTTCGTCGTCTCCGCTTCGCGTTCTCCATGCATGATGTGGTGGTGGTGTGTGTGTGGGCGGCGGCAGAGCCCGTGTCCTCGTCGGTACACGCGCCGCGAGTAGCATGGCCTTTGCTCCGGCCATGCCCGCCCTCGCCATCGTGCCTCGTCGGTCTTGACGGCGTCGATGTAGTTGGAGTTGGAGTAGCATGGGTCCGCTCAGCTGGGACTTCTCGACGACCAGCAGCCTCGTCTGGGTGCGCAAGGGGTATGCCTCGCAGGAGTAAGTGTTGGTGGAGATCGGCGTCGGTGCAAAACCGACACGCGCCTACAAGTCGGTGCAGCCAACGTGGTCGACACCTCGTCTCGGTCCGACGCCGAGTTCACGGTTGTCGTCCTAAAGAGCGTCGTCTCACGGGCTCGTGGAGATGGAAATGGCGCCGGCTTGCATACTAGCAGCTCATCATCACTCGTCTTCGGCACGCCTCGCCGGAGTGAAGAAGGCACCGGGCTCGATGGGAGAAGAGATGGCGCCAGGCTGCGCGCCAGGCTGCCGTGCGCCCTCGGGCCGTCGTCTGTGGCGTTGGAGATAGCGCCGGGCTGTACGCCGGCAGCCGCATGCCCTCGGAGCCGTCGTCTTGTCGACGTTGGTAGGAGGTGAATAAAGGTTGGGCTGCACGCCGGCAACCCCGCCGCCATCTTGGGCAGCATGGTTCGTCGAGATGGACGTGGCACCGAATGCACGCCGGCCGCCTTATCGCCGTCGTCTTCGGCACGCTTCTCCGGCGTGAGGAGGTACCGGGCTCCACGCCTCCATCGTCTTCGGCGCCGCCGTAGAGCATGGCTCGATGGGGAGGAGATGGCGCCGCTACGGCACGCCTACAGTCGCATGGCCGCCGTCTTTGGCGCGCCACACCAGAGTGGAGATGGCGATGGCGCCGGGCTGCACGACGGCAGCCTCACGTCCTCGGGGCCGTCGTCTTGGTGGCGACGGAGAGGGAGATGGCGCCGGGCTGCACGCCGGCAGCCGCGCGCCCCCGAGACCGTCCTATTGGTGGCGGCGGAGGTGGAGATGGCGCCGTGCTGCACGCCGGCAGCCGCGCGCCCCCGAGTCGTCGACTTGGTGGCGTTGGAGATGGCGCCAGGCTACACGCCGGCAGCCGTACGCTCTCGGGCCGTCGTCTTGGTGGCGTTGGAGATGGCGCAGGGCTACACGCCGGCAGCCGTACGCTCTCGGGCCGTCGTCTTGGTGGCGTTGGAGATGAACGTGGCGCCGGAGATGGAGATGGCGCCGGGCTGCACGCCGGCAGCCGTGCGCCCCCCGAGTCGTCGACTTGGTGGCGTCGGAGATGAACGTGGCGCCGGAGATGGAGATGGCGTCGGGCTGCGCGCCGGCAGCCGTGCGCCCCCGGGTCCATCGTCTTTGAGGCTTGTGTAGCGAGCTGCACACCGGCAGCCCTGGCATTGTCGACGTGGGCACCTTCTTGGACATGGAAAAGGTACGTACATGTGTCCCGACACCTTTATCTTCAACGCGTTTGCTGGGGTAGAGGGTGCGGCGAGCTGCGCGCCGGCAGTCCCGGCACCATCGACTTGCCCCCAGTTAGACGATTCCTCCACGTCTCATCATGCAAGATGCATGTGTGCGTGTATGCTGTAGAGAGAAAGAGAGAAAATCAACTATGATTATTACCATCATGAAGCGCTTGCTTCATCTCCATGACGCTTCCTCCTTGCTCCTGATCGGCCCGGTATTTGGGTTGTGGGTGTGATGGATGTATGTGTATGAAGGTTGGATGGAGATTAGATGGATAGGCTGTGGTGTGGAAGAGCTAAGCTAATTCTTGATACGATCTCCTTCTTCTCCTCCTCCGGCTGCGCGGAGCAGTACGTCCGTCCGGCCTCCGGGTATGAGCGTCTGGGGTGTGTCTTCAGGCGTGGCGTTGTGAGTCTGAGTACTGGCGTGGTCCCTCTGGGTCTCTCCTGGTGTGTGCCTCTTATAGACGGAAGGCCACGGGGTGAATGGATAGCGATGGGTGTGCCTCTCCTTCCGAGATTTGTGGCGGCGATGCTTATCTTCGCGCTAATTCTCCTTTGGAACCGCGGCCGTTCGAGCGTGCTTTCAGCTGCGATGCTTATCTCATAGCTCGGTATCAGCTTGCAAAGAAAACTCGTTAGTTGCTTCCAGTATACAATACGTGTACGCACTGCCGGCCGGCCGGCCGGCCTGACACGGTACATAAGCCCCTTGTATTCTGTCACGTACGCGTACACATCCAAGAGAATTAAATTGATGAATATGACCAGCCCCAGTACATTCATCTACACGGCTTGCTCATTGTTTATGCACCATATACTGGTACTGAATTAACCAGCTCGCACATGCATGGGAAAAGATATAGTATATATGCACGTATCAGGAACAGGTCGATCAAGGAACACTGAACATTTTTTTCTCATACCAAGCACTGAACTACTACCCTGGATTAGTACAAAATCGCGTCGAACAGATCCCAAAGTGATACCAATACTAACAACAAGATCAATCATATAACCATGAATTGAAAACTAATATAAGCTATGAAAAAGAGTGAATGATAGAACTTCTCATTAATATTTCATAACGGTAACTCACACCAAGGGATACATATCTAGCGAGAGAGGGGACACTTCCATAATGCAAACCATCCTATATAATAACTTCTCTATTCATGATATGACTCTACTAATAAGGTAAAAAGATATAAGATAGTGATATGATACCACGGCACTCGCCCAAGCTTGGAACAAACCAAGGGGATGCCAAACCTGATGACGAATTACTCCTTCGGTGGTGGTGGTATCCTCTCGATGAGCTCTCTGATAAGTTTCCCCAAGTCCTCAATCTCGAATGTGAGATTATGAATCAGCTGTGAGTTTTGCTCAATGCGGCTCATTATCATGTCGGGTTGAGAATTCTAGCTCTTGTTGTTCTTTCTCCACTCTTGATCTCCTTCTCCTTCCTGGGGTCTTGGAGGTCTTCCTCCATAGGCTCCCTCCCTTTATCCTTGGCAGACACCATTGTGCTTCTAAACTTTCAAAGATAGTTCCTGGCAGAAACAGATCGAAACAAAAACATGACGAAAACACGATATACGAACCTCGGGAGATCCGGGGATTATATATTATGAAGTTTCACAACAAAAGGAAGGTACTGGGATAAGACGAGTGGGAGGCGGAGTCCGGAGTGGACTCACCACCTAGTAGCGCGGCCAGGGGTGGGCCCGCGCCACAGGTTGGTGTGAGCCACCCTGGCTCCGTTTCCGTCTCTCTTTCGCTTCGTAGCTTTCCTTATTGTCTAAAAACTGCAAAGATATAGTTGGATAGTATTTTCGCGGAACTTTTCTTACCAGAGTTGTTACCTATTTGAAAACGGACTCTGCAGGTCTCTGAATTTGGTATCTAGTATATTCTTCTGGAGTCACCACTTGAATAACATTAATATCTTCATCTTCATACACTTATTACTTGAGTCATAAAAACCTTCTCTTCCTTATTACACCATTTTCTCCACTACCTGGAAATTTCTTTCACACAAAACTTTACACAGTTCTCATTAGCAACATTAGTATAAGTGAAATGATAAAACCTTTTGAGTTCAACTTCAACTGAAAATCATCAAAACATAAGCTACTGTAGCAACTCCTTCTGAAAACCCAAAAGGAATTCAAAAAGGGAATCGATTAAAGAAGCAAATGCAAGAGTGGCAAAATCTGTCAAAACAGACCAGCGGGTAAAGATCATTTTTTTCGAAAAAAAATCTTCTGTTGCTCAAATCAAAACGTGCAAAACTAACGAAAGTTAAATAACAACCTGGGGCAGAAGCACAAAAAATTACAGCTCAAACCGACATATAGAGATCTCTCACGAATTTTTACGGTGAAGCACAAAAATCTGTTTCGGGACAACAACTTCCCCAAATCTTACTTCTCTCTCATTAGAGATTGATCTTGACACAAAAACCAAACAAAATGGATAAGGAGCGGTTATTACCGAAGTAATAACTTCCAAGACTCAAAGAAACAAAAACAAACTGAAAGCAAAAACAAATTGGGTTGTCTCCCAAAAAGCTCTTTCTTTATAGCCATTAAGATGGGCATGATAATTTTGAAGATGCTCACATAGGAATATGAATTGAAGTGAAAGGGAGCATTAAGAAGCAAAAAATACACACATTTAAGTCTGACCCACTTCCTATGCAAGGGAATTTTGTAAACAAACAAGTTGTTGAAACCAGAAACCACTAGCATAAGAGGGCAAAAGAAGTGCAACATAAAAACTTTCAGCATAAAACGAGGAAACTTGATATTATTGAGATGCATAAGAACACTTTTCCCTCTCTCATAGTAACTTTCAGTATCATGCATAAACTTAACAATATAACTATCACAAGGGCCATTGTAACAATGATCACTTATTCTAACAGAAAACACAGGAATACTAGCTCTCATAACACTACTATATGAAACAATATTAGAGGTATCCTTACAAAGGATAGTGTGTCCCTCTTCTACATATTTAGTGACAAAGTCTTTCACATTTGCTATAATAGGTTCATCAACCATTTGTTTGTCAGGTTCAACAGCTTTACTTGTACTTTCATTAACCATACTAGCTATCATAGAATGTTCCTTCATCTTAACTGGGAAAGGCATTTTCTCAATATAACGTTTAGGTAAAACATGATTAGCAGTATATACTTTAGTATTTCTTGCAGGAACACTCTTAGCAACATCTTTGTAAGGTTCATGATACTTATTCCACTTCTTTTTAGGCACTTCAATGTAGGAAGCAAAAGCCTTAAAATAAGAAGCAATATCTTGAGAGTCTAGACCATAAGCATTTTTAATATTTTGAAAGTCATCAGTTGCCATAAAAGATTCAATGCATTCATAATCATAGTTTATACCTGACTTTCTACCTTTGTCATTCTCCCAAGCTTCAGCATTGTCTTGAATACGGTCCAGAAGATCCCATTTAGCTTCTTCTTCCATGCGAGTGAATGACCCAGCACAAGAAGCATCCAATAAATCCTTGTCATGAAGAGAAAGCCTTGCATAAAAGTTATTGATAATAATATTGTTGGGGAGCTCATGAATGGGACAGTTGAGCATTAGTAACTTCAATCTCCCCCAAGCTTGAGTTGTACTCTCTCCATCAAGAGGCCAAAAGTTGTATATTTGATTTCGATCTTTATGAATCTCACTAGGAGGATAAAACTTTGAATAAAAGAGAGGCACTATTTCCTCCCATTCCAGAGCTTGACCATTCTTCAGCAGCTTATACCAATCCTCAGCTCTTCCTTTCAGCGATAATGAGAATAACTTCTTCTTAACTTGATCTGTAGTAATACCTGCACACTTGAACAACCCGCATAATTCGTGTATAAAGTGCAAATGATCACCGGGATGGACAGTTCCATCCCCAACATAGTAGTTATCCATAACACGATCAATAATTCTTGTAGGTATTTTAAAAATATCATTCTCAGCAGGTGGTGGCTTATCTACTACCTTAACAGTGGTAGTAGCATTACCAAATAAGAAACTCAGTGAATTATCCATAATGAAAATAAAGCAACTAGCAGAAGTAAACAATACTCACAGTAGAAGTTTCCTTTACCAGTTCCACTCTCCAATAGCGCTTCACTCCCCGGCAATGGCACCAGAAAATAGTCTTGATGACCCACAAGTATAGGGGGTGTATCGCAGTATTTTCGATAAGTAAGAGTGTCGAACCCAACGAGGAGCAGAAGGTGCTGGCTAGTGGTATGGATCGGGAATTCTCTGCAAATACTTAGCAAACGGATTTTTAGGGGTTTTTGATAAAGCAAGTAAACAAAGTACGAATAAATAAAAGACAGTAGGAATAAATGCAGCAAGTGGCCCAATCCTTTATGCAGCAAAGGACAAGCCGGTTGTATTACTTAAGATGACCAAACGTTCTCGAGGACACATGGGAAGACTGTCAAGTGCTTTCGCTTCATATAGTTGATCAACTTCCTTTAGCTTGCTAAGTGTTGTGTGGGTGAACCTGTGCTAATGTACCGACCTTCCTAGGACTAATACATACTTGTGATTAAACCCCTTGCAAACATCCGTAAATACAAGAAAGTAATTAAGGTAGAAACCTAACCATAGCTTTAAACTCTAAGACCCTTACGTCCCTTGTGCAATGGTTTCCTAACGGGGGTTCAGGTTTCTGTCACTCCGGCAACCCCTACAATTAGTAGCCAAATACACAATGCATTCCCCTAGGCCCATATAGGTGAAGTGTCATGTAGTAGACGTTCACATGACACCACTAGAAGAAGTACACCACAACTTAAATATCAAACTATTGAATCTTTCTCAACACAATTCCACTACTAACAACATGACTTCTCCCATGTCCCCAAGAACAAAATGAACTACTCACAAGACATCATATGGATCATGATTAGAGATGGAATAATGATGTATAACAATCTGAACATAAACAATAATTCAATGGTTCACTCAATAGCATCAACTACAAGGAGTATCAACACCGGGAAAGTTTCCCCTATGAACTATGCAAGATTCAACGCAATTGTTACAGCAATATGGAGATGGTGATGAGGGTGTTGATGGTGATGATGGTGGTGATGATGATGATGATGATCCTGATGAAGTCTAGCTTAATGGAGGTGTTGATGGCAATGATCTCCCCTCTCCGGGAAGGAATTCCCCCGGCAGAAATCTATCTGCCGGAGAGATCTTTCTCTCTCGGTGTTTTCCGCCCCACAGAGGCGGCAGAATCTTTCTGTGGTCGCTCCCCGAGTCTTAGGGTTTCGGGAGGATGATATACGCCAGAGGGGAGTGCCAGGGGTAGACCAGGGCGGCCACACCACCTGGTGGCGCGGCCTAGGGTGGCCCGCGCTAGGGGGTGGTGTGGGCCCCCTCTGGCCCATCTCCAGCCCCCCTTCTGGCTTCCTTCGTCTTCTGGAAAAATAGGATTTTCCGTATATTTTCCCGGATTTTCTGATCTTCGTGAATTTTGCCTCCAAACAACACCTTTTCCATCAGAATCCTGACCGTAGTGGTCCATGCTCCAAAAGTCATCAACCATGCAAAAACAGATGAAATAACATAAGTATCACCTCTCAATACGAAATATATCAATGAATAACAGTGAATTATGACATAGAATAGTGATGCAAAATGGACGTATCAATAAATATATTGGAGAAGTCAACTATGAGCATAAATATGATATTTGGAGACCATTAAAGGCTCCAAAATAAATATTCATGCATTTAGGGAGAAATGGGAGCAAAACCCCTCGCGCACTAGGAGACACAGGCTTTAACGAGCATCGGTACAGGTAGTACCCGGTCATACAGCGTGCCCTACAACCCAGCGTTGAAGCCGCCTCATCAAGTAGTCTCACCTCATGCAAACAGATCTGAGATCCAACATTCGGAGAGACCACAGTTCGTAGAAACCTCACCTCCAGAAGAGATCTGGAGGGGAATTCGCATTGGAATTTCGATTCTCACCGCTACGAAGATCCTTGGAGGCGTGTGCATCATCATCATCATCACCAACAATCGTTGTAAATCTACCATCACTATCGATCCTTGATGTCTACGCACTTCTATTCTTGTAGACAGTTGTTGGGCCTCCAAGTGCAGAGGTTTGTAGAACATCAGCAAGTTTTCCCTTAAGTGGATCACCCAAGGTTTATCGAACTTAGGGAGGAAGTGGTCAAAGGTATCCCCTCTCAAGCAACCCTGCAATCAAGATACAAGAAGTCTCTTGTGTCCCCAACACACCCAATACACTTGTCAGGTGTATAGGTGCACTAGTCCGGCGAAGAGATAGTGAAATACAAGTGGTATAGATAATTATAAGTGGTAACGGTGATAGAAAATAGCTTGATGGAGTGGAAAAGACTAAAGTAAAACTGAAATAAAGATAGAAGCAAGCAAACATGTAATAGATCTAATAGCAAACGGTGTTTCAATGCTTAGAAACAAGGCCTATGGATCATACTTTCACTAGTGAACACTCTCATATAGATATATTCTTCTTTATGATACTATGCTGAACTACTCTCCGGTTGGACACTCTAATCCATGGTAGGGCTATAACAGCACACCTCAAAGTAAGCATTTCCCATCTAGATTACCACACACTATCACCTTGAGCACTAGATGGTTCAAACAAACACCACAATTTCATAAAGACATCCAACTCCAAATATAACTCATAACAAGTATTTGTAATCTCTAGCCTAAGTGCCACCATGGTGTGCACACTGTCAACTTCACACACATGGGGAGAGCAGAGATCTATTAAAGCACTTGAGTAGCAAGGTAGATCTATAGATTACAAGCTCATGATCTCAATAAGATCATGCATAGTGAGAGATGAACACATAGCTACCGGTAGAACCCTTAGCCTCTAGAGAGAACTACTCCCTCATCATCATGGGAATCAGCAACAACGATGGAGATGGTGGTGGAGATCGATGGAGATGGCTCCAGGGGCACTTCCCCGTCCCGGCAGGGTGCCGGAATAGAGACTTTCTGTCCCCCGAATCTCCCCTTCGGTGGCGGCGGTGCAGAACTTTTCATGGCTGGAGGCTTGACGATTTAGGGTTTTTTGCATCAGGGGAGATATATAGGCGAAAGAGGCAAGGTCGGTGGCTGTCCAGGGGGCCCACACCATACCCTGGCGTGGCCAGGAGGACCCGTGCCAAGGGGTGGTGTGGCCACCCTGTGGCCCCCCTTTCATCTCTCCTTCTGGCTCCATGAGTCTTCCGGGAAAATAACAACTTTGGCTTTTGTCCGGTCCAATTCCGAGAATATTCATTTTCTGACTTTCCTGGAACCAAAAACAGCAGAAAATAGGCAACTGGCACTATGGCATCTTGTTAATAGGTTAGTCCAAGAAAGTGTATAGAAATACTCCAAAGTGTGGACAAAACATAAGAAAGTAGATATAAAACAAGCATGGAACATCAAAAATTATAGATACGTTTGCAACGTATCAACATCCCCAAGCTTAACTCCTGCTCATCCTCGAGTAGGTAAGTGATAAAAAGAAAGAATAATTTTTGAGATGACATGCACCATCATAAACTTGATCAAAGTATTTGTGAAACCTTGATAGCTAGGATCATAGTACTTCAACATAGCAGGAAAGATAAAGTTTTAACAATAAGACATAGCAACTATGTTGCAACATGAAAAGGCACAAACAAAAGATTCATGAATAACAATGCTTTGCAAGACGTTTGTTTGTTTCACATAAAGAAAACATAGCATAGTGGCATTCATATTGTCCCTTATAGAGTAGCAAACATAAATGCATAGGACACCTTCAAAGTTTATAAGGGTGACTAGATACAATTAGTTTAAGAACAAGCAATATGAAAGTTATAAATCAATCAACAAGTCTTGGGACAATGCACATAGAACTAAGAATGGCCACTATGCTCTCTCAATAAGTGCATAAAGATAGAAGGTGGAGAGTCAATATAAAAGTGGAAGAAAGGCCTTCATAGAAGGAAGCAGTGATTCAAGTTTCATAAAGAGCTTCCAAAAATTATGGTACTTTTTAGCTTTCAGCTCTCATTGCCCCTATCATAAGCATCTCGAAGGTGATTAAGGTTAAAGTAACATAACTAAGAGGATATGCTTGACAAGTTATAAGCCGAAATCTCATGCCCCTTACTTACGAAGACCAAACCTCATGCTACTCAACTTTAGTCACAAGGAAGCTCTTGTCATTGTAAGTACATATGTATCATAAAGAATCGCCAACGGGGTACCCCTTGCACATGATACAGGAGTTATCCCATAATCAAAATGACAAGGCAAGCAGACAACGAGCATCTCAGCGATCTTTTTATTTGTTATTTGCATAGGTTTTTATTGAGGATGCTTCATAGAGTGCTCATTATGGTTATGCTGCAAGTTTCCACCATGATTAGGCATGGCTTAGGCTAGCGGCCCAGGCGTTTCTCTAACACACATACAAAGTCCATGATCTTACAAGTTCCACTTTTATTTCACACCGCCGGGATCCATAAGCAAAAGAACATGATATCAACGGGGTACAAAGTACAAGTGCAATGTTGAAAGCGTTCCCCATGATACATGGTTCTGCTAATTTCAACTTATAAAGCACAAGCATATACGCAACAAATATGGACACAATGGGTCAAGTTTATTAATTGCAAGAGAGTAAAGTGTGCCATCAAGTTCATGAGAGCTTTAATCACTAATTTTCACATAACAAGTTTAATTCGGAAGGTAGATAAAAACATGAATATACTTGGAATAACATATGCTAATAGGTAGGTATGGTGGACTCTTTGGAATAACTTGGTTTTAGGAGTTGGATGCATGAGTGGAACTCATACTTGGTTATGGAGGATAGCAAAAGACTGGGAGCGACCAACTAAGAGAGCAATAATGGCCATAATCCTGCAGAGCGATAAAAAATCATTGATCAAAGCATAAAGTGATACTACAAGTTGAAAACTAAAGGATCATAAAGTCTATGGTGACTTGGGATAGTCATAGCATGGTGTGAGCATGTGCCAAGTCAACCCAAATAAAGCATCAAAGGAGAATACCATAATACTATGCTTTAATATGCTAAAACAACGCATGATTCTTTCAAGGCACATTAAGCAATCTCAATTTTTTATAACATGTCATGCTACAACAAATAATACTAAGCCTAAAGCCAAAACAATATCAAGCATGGCATGACAAAGCATGGGCCATAGTCAAAAACAAGCTCTCTTTACCACTTAAGCATGAACTTTCCTACTCTTTTCCAATCCAAACCAAACTATTTGATAACCAATGTATGAAAGAGGGGGTCCAACCAATTTATTCAGCAAACTAAGCAAACCAAGCAAACGAAAACCAAAACAAAACGAAAAAGAAGACGCTCCAAGAACAACACAACTGTGCATGAAACAATAAAAATGAAGTGTTTGGAAGGAACCTGGAATTTTCATTGATGAAGAAGGGGATGCCTTGGGCATCCCCAAATTTGACGCTTGTACTTCTTGGATATTTTTTGGAGTGACATGCGTGGCATCCCCAATCTTGAGCTTTAGTCCATCCTTCGTCTCATTACTTATTCCTTCCATACACCTGAAATTTTTCCTTCATACAAAACTTCACACAATCTTTATTAGCAACATTAGTGCACTTAAGATAATAGGTCTTTAGGTTCAGTTCCAACACCAATAAACTTCCAAACACTATCTACTGCAGCACTTCCTTCAAAAATCTCAATTCCCCAAAAGAACTCAAAAAGGAACCAACAAGAAGCAAATGCAAATAAAGACAGAAATCTGTCAAAACAGACCAGCAGGTAAAGACGAATTTTTTCGAAGACCTTATGTTGCTCAAATCGAAAAGTGTCTAACTAACGAAAGTTAGATAACAACCTGGGGCAGAAGCACAAAAATTCACACCTCAAAAGGACGTACAGAGATTTTACACGAATTTTTACGATGAAGCACAGAAATCTATTTTGGGACAGCAACTTTCCCAATCATTACTTCTCTCGCATTAGAGGTTACACTTGGCACAAAAAGCAAATAAAAAGGATAAGGGGAGGTTATTACAGATGTAATAACTTCCAAGACTCATCTAAAACTTTTGGATTATCTCCCAATAAGTACTTTTATTTAATGCCTTTAAGTTAGGCATGATAGTTTGAGAAGATGCTCACATAAGAAATATGAATTGAAGTAAAATAGAGCATCAAGAAGCAAATTCAAAGCACATTTAAGTCTAACCCACTTCCTATACATAGGAATCTTGTAAATAACAAGTCAAGAAGGCACAAAGAAACAAGCATAGGAAAGAAAAACAAGTGCAACTTCAAGACTTTCAACATAAAGAGGGGAAACTTAATTTTGTTGAGATACATAAAACCATGTTTCCCTCTCTCATAATAACTTTCAGTAGCATCATGAATAAAATTAACAATATAACTATCACATAAAACATTCTTATCATGAGCCACATGTATGAAAGAATTAATACTCCCCACATAAACATAGTTATTCTTATTAATTGTAGTGGGAGAAAATTCAACAAAATAGCTATGATTATTAATCTCATCACTATAATCATCAAATATAGGAGGCATATTGTAATCATAATTAATTTTTTCCTCAATAGTAGGTGGACTGAAAATATCATATTCATTATTGTAATCATCATATATTGGAGGTGTAGTATTATCATAAGCAATAGAATAATTATCTTCCAAAGTGTGTTCATTTGTAAACATATCATTATTGGAAGGATCATGGATAGCACTAAGAGTGCGGACTTGCTGCCACCGAGGATAGTTGCCCCTCTTGTGTCTGCCGTAGGATGCACCTAGAGATTTGTGCCCGAAGCTGACTGAGGTGCATGCGCATTGAATGACATTGCTGCTAATTAACGGTTAACAGAGCTACTTTCCTGAAATTTTCACTGGCGAGCTCGGTGTCTGCTTTGACGTCTAGCTGAATGAGAGATACTCCCTTGGTTTTCAATTTACTCCGCGTGTTTGACCGAGTGTAACTAGGTGTGCTAGAACTAACTCGTTTTTCACTTTTTTATTATTTCATTTTTTTGGACTGTGTTGATTCTACTCATTCCAAAAATTACAGGATTTTTTTGATAAAAAATGAGAGAGTAATAGGCGTCCTTGTTTTCGTGTCCGATCAAACACGCGGAGTAAATTGAAACATAGGGAGTATTGGTTTGACAGCACGGGCAGACGCACAGAGGGTGTTGTAGCAGTAGAATATCTGTTTGATCTGACCAAAGGTGCCACATCATTGTCATCTAGTGTAATTTATTAGCTGAACCCCACACGATAGTACCTGCTATTCATATTTTTATAAGCATTGTTTAGCTATCACATGCCTACATGTGTCTTCGTCAATTTCCCAGTTGAACGCCACACGATAGTACCTACTCTTATGTTTCATAAGCATTGCTTAGCTAGCACAAGCCTACATGTTGAAGTCATGCATGCATGGTGCTGAATAGGAAAGCTAGACTGGCCCTTGTTTTACGTTGCACTTTGTATCACATTTTCTTTTAGCCCGCATATTAGTGAGTGTGCTTATTTCCCAAAATTCATGTTTGGCAATCTGTAATGTACCAGCGTATGCTTAGTTTCCAAATCCATGTTTAAGTTATATCATAATTTTTTTGTTTAAGTTTACAATTGTTTGCCAAGTATGGTCTATTTAAGCCATGTGTTGGTTCTACTCTATGTACTTGACTGGTGAGTTAACAAAAGGACCCCCCCCCCCCCGACTAAATATGTCTAGTTACTTTTAAAGTTATGCATGTGATCTCACTAAAATCTAATGAATGTAAAAAGACAATGTTGTGCCAATGTAGCTTTTTTATAAGCATTGTTTAGCTATCACAAGCCTACATGTGTCTTCGTCAATTTCCCAGCTGAACGCCACACGATAGTACCTACTCTTATGTTTCATAAGCATTGCTTAGCTAGCACAAGCCTACATATTGAAGTCGTGCATGCATGGTGCTGAATAGGAAAGCTAGACTGGCCCTTGTTTTACGTTGCACTTTGTATCACATTTTCTTTTAGCCCGCATATTAGTGAGTGTGCTTATTTCCCAAAATCCATGTTTGGCAATCTGTAATGTACCAGCGTATGTTTAGTTTCCAAATCCATGTTTAAGTTATACCACAATTTTTTTGTTTAAGTTTACAATTGTTTGCCAAGTATGGTCTATTTAAGCCATGTGTTGGTTCTACTCTATGTACTTGACTGGTGAGTTAACAAAAGGAAGTGCCCCCCCCCCCACTACATATGTCTAGTTACTTTTAAAGTTATGCATGTGATCTCACTAAAATCTAATGAATGTAAAAAGACAATGTTGTGCCAATGTAGCTTTTTTGTACATATACGATTTCTTACTCCATGCTATGCTGCCATACGGTGTCAGACGTCAGTGTCATTAGCAGAAATATAAGCGATAGCATGCACGAGTTGCAGATCCTAAAACACAAAATGTACATATCTCCACGAAATGATCTTACAATAGGTGAGTGGAGGGCAGCTATCCTCCGTGGTACCACACTATTTTCCATAGCACTAATAGTATAGCAATTATTAATATCATCATTTTCAGAATTGATACCGAAAAGATTTTCAATATCAAAAGTAGTGTGCTTTTCCCAATCATGATCACTACTATAGGTAATAGGCATAGGAACATCATCGAGTTCAGACTCATCAAAAACTATAATAGGAGCAACATGCTTAGGGGAAAATACCGTTCCCTCTCTTAGTTTACTCCTCCTCTTCTTCTTTTTCTTCTTCTCTTTAGGAGGGAGAGGCTTGAAAGGAAGCTTCTCCATATACCCTGGTTTATTGTTAGAGACAATAGAAGAAACTTTGGAGGATTCCTTCTTTTCATTAATAAGATCAAAACACATATAGGTCCTGTCATATTTTGGTAAAATCTTATCTTCTATAATATTTTGTATTTAAGTATTTGTGTGACAATTATAAACACAATAAAGATGACAACCATAGAAGTCGCTATTCATATCAAAAGCACTCATATCTACCAAAGAAGTTTTTCTTGATAATTCTTCACACCCCAAAAATAATGTAAGTTTATCATGCTGATTAGGAGTGATCATGTCATCACAATACAAACTTGCAGTACTCATTGGATTTTAAAAGGGCTATTATTATGGCTTGAGCATTGAAAATTGAAATGACCCACTTCAAAGCAAAGTTCACAAATAAAGGGATAGAGGGCACAAACTTTTTTACCAAGATCATTTAGAGCCCTATACCATGTTCTAGTTTTTTCATTTCTGTGGGTGATACAATATTCTTCTTCAATTTGATTCTTCTCACAAGTTCTATGTATTCCACAAAAATTAACATGCTTATAAGAAATAGTACTTTCAGAGGTTTGAGCATGTTTATTGCTATCATTAATAACAATTTCATTATCCCTGCAAGTGTCTTTAAAAGGGTCATGATACATGTCCCATTTTTCTTTAGGAGCATTAATATGAGAAGAAAAGGTTCTAAAACAATCAATAAGAATTTGAGGATCAAGACCATATTTAGCACTAAGCTCTTGAAAATCAGCAGTTTCAGCGAAAGACTTAATGCAATTATACTCATAGTTTATACCTGGTCCTTTACCTTTGTTGTTATCCCAATCTTCGGTATTGCTTTGAATTGTTTCAAGAAGATGCCACTTAGCTTTGACCTCCTTACTCGTGAAGGATCCCTCTAAACAAGTATCTAGATAGTCCTTGTAATGTCCTGAAAGTCTTGCATAGAAATTATTAATAAAAATATTACTGGGGAGCTCATGAATGGGACATTTGAGCATTAGTGACTTCAATCTCCCCCATGCTTGGGCAATACTTTCTCCATCATGTGGATGAAAATTATAAATTTAATTCCTATCTTTATGAATTTCATGAGGAGGATAAAATTTAGAGCAAAAGAGAGATTCAAGTTCCTTCCACTCCAAATGATGAGGATCATCTAGTAGCTCATACCACTCCCTTGCTTTGCCCTTAAGTGAAAGAGGGAATAGCTTCCTCTTAACTTGGTTCATTGAAATACCTGCACACTTGAACAACTCGCATAATTCGTGTATAAAGAGTAAATGATCACCAGGATGGACAGTTCCATCTCCCAAATAACAGTTGTTCATAACACGTTCAACAATTTTTATAGGTATTTCAAAAGAGATGCTTTTAGTATGTGGATTTAAAATATCACAAGTATCATTAGAATTACCACATATGGGAGATAAAGTATCATCAGAGCAAATTTTCTTCTTTAAAGCTAGGGAATTAAAAAGATCATTTTCAAAAAAACTAACTTCCCCAAGCTTAGACGTTTCCATAGCATTAGTAACAAAGGTGTTCAAAAGATTCATACTAATAACATTGCTATTAGCATGCAAAGAAAGTTCCATGGGGTTTTTAATTTTCTTTTCAGACAATTCATGTTCTAAGTTAGGAAAATACTAAAAAGCTCTCTAATTTTGTTGTTGTTTTCCATTAAGCCTAACTAGTGAAAACAAGAAACAAAAAGACAAAATTGCAGAATCTAAAGGAAATAACTTCGAGCACTCACACCGGAGGATGTGAGTACCTTTTACCTTACCTCCCTGGCAACGGCGCCAGAAAATAGCTTGATGTCTACGCACTTCTATTCTTGTAGAAAGTTGTTGGGCCTCCAAGTGCAGAGGTTTGTACAACATCAACAAGTTTTCCCTTAAGTGGATCACCCAAGGTTTATCGAACTCGGGGAGGAAGTGGTCAAAGGTATCCCCTCTCAAGCAACCCTGCAATCAAGATACAAGAAGTCTCTTGTGTCCCCAACACACCCAATACACTTGTCAGGTGTATAGATGCACTAGTTCGACGAAGAGATAGTGAAATACAAGTGGTATGGATAATTATAAGTGGTAACGGTGATAGAAAATAGCTTGTTGGCGTGAAAGATACTAAAGGCAAACTGAAATAAAGATGGAAGCAAGCAAACATGTAACAGATCTAATTGCAAACGGTGTTTCAGTGCTTAGAAACAAGGCCTAGGGATCATACTTTCACTAGTGAACACTCTCATATAAATATATTATCTTCATGATACTACGCTGAACTACTCTCCGGTTGGACACTCTAATCGATGGTAGGGCTATAACAGCACTCCTCAAAGTAAGCCTTTCCCATCTAGAAAACCCCACACTGTCACCTTGAGCACTAGGTGAGTCCAACAAACACCACAATTCCATAAAGACATCCAACTCCAAATATAACTCATAACAAGTATTTGTAATCTCTAGCCTAAGTGCCACCATGGTGTGCACGCTGTCACTTTCACACACATGGGGAGAGCAGAGATCTATTAAGCACTTGAGTAGCAAGGTAGATCTATTGATTACAAGCTCATGATCTCAATAAGATCATGCATAGAGAGAGAGATGAACACATAGCTACCGGTAGAACCCTTAGCCTCGAGAGAGAACTACTCCCTCCTCATCATGGGAATCAACAATGGTGATGGAGATGGTGGTGGAGATCGATGGAGATGGCTCCGGGGGCACTTCCCCGTCCCGGCAGGGTGCCGGAACATAGAATTTCTGTCCCCCGAATCTCCCCTTCGGTGGCGGCGACGCTGCGGAACTTTTCATGGCTGGAGGCTTAACGATTTAGGGTTTTTGCATCGAGGGAGATATATAGGGGAAAGAGGCAAGGTCGGTGGCCGGCCAGGGGGCCCACACCATGCCCTGGCGCGGCTAGGGGGACCCGCGCCAAGGGGTGGTGTGGCCACCCTGTGGCCCCCTTCGTCTCTCCTTCTGGCTCCGTGAGTCTTCGGGGAAAATAACGACTTTGGCTTTTACCCGGTCCAATTCCGAGAATATTCATTTTCTGACTTTTCTAGAACCAAAAACAGCAGAAAACAGGCAAGTGGCACTGTGGCATCTTGTTAATAGGTTAGTCCAAGAAAGTGTATAGAAATACTCCAAAGTGTGGACAAAACATAAGAAAGTAGATATAAAACAAGCATGGAACATCAAAAATTATAGATACGTTTGCAACGTATCAATCCTCTCATCTCCATTACATTCATCTTGTTGTATTTTCTAGACTTTGTTGTGGATTTCCTCGAGTATTTATCGGTTCATTGATATTCCATTCATATTACTATGATGATGTTGAGTGCCTCCATGTGTGAGTAGTTTACCTTGTTCTTAGGGAGATGGATAAACCCTAGCATGGTTATGAGTTAAAATAAAGATAATCTATAACCATGGGGTCAAGCCTTAATAGCAGGGGATCACGGGTGGCTTGTTTAAGATTACTGTTGTGGTTATGGGAGGTGAAATATAAGATGGTTAGTCTTTGATCATATACTTTGGAGCTTCTCCCATACATATACATGCATGACAACATAGATATATTCTAATCATGACTAAACATAATTTCTATTGGTGGATCCAACACTCACTAAGAATGTTCTAATCCTATTGCAGTTCCAATTACCTTACATCGCGAACCCCTCTATGTTTACTTGCATTACGTGTTATTGCTTCGTTCACACACACTCAAACACTCTTAACTACCCCTTACTTGAAATCAAAGACAAATTCCAAGCACTCTTTTGTAAATAGTGGCGAGGCACCTTAAAACCTTTACCAGTAGCTCTCTGTAGTTCGATACTCTTATTTCGAAAATAGCTACAAACGATCTATGCACTTTCAATCATCAGTTGTCATCGCTCATTACTCTAGGTGTCATAATGGTTGTGCAGGTTTAGTTTAGAGAGTTCAAGATTGTCGAGGAAGCGCCTGAACCGAGCATCCAACGCCTATCTAGATTTGCGTTGTTTTTGTCTTCTGCCTGAAAATGAGATTAAAATCTCTCGTCAAAGCACATGGGGCAGACAAGCCAGTTCCATACACAGTCCCATCTGAGGCGCCCCGGTGACAAGAGCTCTAATAATTGGTGTTGTAACCTCTGTCTCCAAGGGAAGATGACCTAGGTCCCTTAACTTGATGAAGCTTGATGCCCGAGGCATACTAGAGGAAGTGTCATGCATCCACCCTAGAAAAGCTCAAATCAGGGAATAAATATCTTACATGGATCGCTGCTAGCGGAGTAGAGGGCCATTGCCCTTACATCCTAGGGAAGCTCTACACTTTAAACAAGGGGTCCTTGGTGTTGTGTTTCCCTAGGGCCTCCAAAATCTGTAGACGAGTTTTGCATTGACTAGTGTTGTGGGAACAAATATTAATTGATGAAGATATGTAGATAACCATGAAGAGAGGTGAATATCACAACCATGAGAGTGAAATATACAAAGATTTTTTGTTAAAAGAACTTCATGGACCAGTTGGACCCCAACTTAAGACCCACTCGGCAAGTTGTTGTATGTCTGGTGTTATAACCTCTTACAAAGATATTATTAGTCACTGATTGATAAAAGAGTATCCACCAAATTAAACAGTGATGTATTTGTGTTTCTTCTTTAAGATTTTCCATCATATATCTTCTTTTTTTTGGTTAACAAGCCATTTGATTTGTGTTGCATGATGTCCATAGTAGTTTTTTTTTTAGGTTTCGATTATTATGACATTTTCTTCTATATGTGTTTTTCTTTTACCAAAGGAACGAGGCCACCAAATCTCTACGACATTCTTTTGTTATGTCCTTGCTTACATAGTAGTGTACTACTCTAATTTACTTTTTACACTCGTACACATAAGGTTGTGATACTTTCTCATGTGTTCCAGATTCAAACCCAAAAACATTTAACGTGTTTTGCAATTCTTGGTTTCACACTTGTATTCATGTCAAAATCTTATTCTACAGTACTCTATATGTTTTCGTTCTTGTATCGATAGAGACTTCCCAAAAATAACATCTATCTGATCTAAAGAAGTCGTATTTTCCTCGTCTTCCAGGGGAAAAAATCGTATCAATACACAGTAATGAAAAATAGGCCCACTGGCGCCGCAGACGGTCCTGCGCGCGGGCACGCTGATCCGTTGACGGGCCTTCGATTTGGAAACTTCGGCCGCCCGACTACGAATCAGATCCGGTCTCCCCTGTGCCGCGCTTTCATAAACTCAGCCGCCTACTACAGTAGATCGTAACCCGTCCACTCGCGTGTTCTTCCATCAGCCGGCGAAGACAGACACCGCTGCGGCGCCCATGGCAGAAGCACATCCACGGTGGCCGCCCACGGCGGCGGAGCCGACCGAGACCCGCGTCCGTATCCTCGGGAGAGAGACCATCCACGTCCACCACAAGCCGCGTGACAGCCCGTGCTCCGTGCGTCTCCACGGCAACCTGATCCTGCGCCACGGTTCACGCAGGGCCGTCAGGGAGCTCGACCACCGTGTCGAGGTCGCCCAGGTCGCCGCCTTCACGTGCGTCGAGGCCCGCAGCGAGCTCATCCACGGCATTCTCGCCAAGGCGCCGGCGACCAGCGAGTACGACCTCGCCGCCGAGAACTGGGTGGATTCGACCCACACGCCCCTCGACATAGCCAAGGCGATTGCCCGGTACGTCCGCGACGAGTTCGACGACGAGATGGGGCTCCCTGTCCCTGGCCTCGACTTCGACATCCACCTGCCCGAGCTACGGGTGACCTTCGGCGAGCTGTGCATCATCTGTCTGTTGGAGTTGGACTCGGAAACTGAAGACGACGAGGATACCGTTGCGCTGCTGCCTTGCTACCATCTCTTCCACCGTACGTGCATCGCCACGTGGTTGCGCCAGGCGCCGACGTGCCCGACTTGCCGGCGCGAAATTGTCGGAGCCGAAGATGATTTACTTGATGACGTATCTGAAGATGAATTATTCCTAGATGACGTTGCCGGAGAAGATGAGAACTGCTGTACATAGATTACTTGGCCCAAGAATCCAAGATGCATGAGTAGTTCATAGATTCGATTGCCCAAGACGAACGGCTTAATGCGCCAATGATTGGATGGATTTTTTGAAGCTTAATGATTTGACTCTGCAATGGATGGAAACGTCGCCTACCCGTTGAGAGAATAATTAGTCTTGGTGAGATATAATAATAAGATAAAATGCCAAACATAGAATTTGATATCCCGTCGTATGTGGCTTGTAGAAGTGAGAGCAAGAGTAATAAAATTCTATCATATTTTGCATTATGACAAAAATGAAGTTTTTCTTTCTTTTTGCAGAATATGGATTTTCAAGAAAATGGATGATGATGCGGAAGGCACATGGGTAGTAATGTGGCCGACTTGCGTGAGTGTGTCAACGTCATTCAAAACCACTTTATACAGTGGATAAAAACAGTTTGATGGATGATTTTTTCGATCAAAAGAGATTTTACTCTCCCGTTCCTTTCCATAGAAAAGAAGCAAACAGTTCACAGTATCCGGACTATAGATAATGGTTCAAAAGACAGCAACATAAACGACTAGAGCTATTACAATTCCAAAAGCCTACCAAAAGACCAAGGCATAAACAACTGCTAGATCTGCCATTACTTTTTTGATGGAAAGTCGAAGGAGAAACAACAAAGAACCAGCGCTTCAGGTCACCACATGAATGGAGTCATCTTCGCTTTGATGGTTCTGCAGGTACCCCAGCGACACCCTCCCTCCATGGACTTTACTCACAACACTGGTCTTCCAAGATGAAACCCAGCCAATGTCAGAGCAGATCAGCTTGACGTCAGTTAGAGGTCTTTTGAGTTTTTGGAGAAGGCGATCCATGAATTGGCCAGTTTTTCCTCCTTCTAGTTCTTTGGAGGGTACCTTCCAATTCCTTAGATAGGACAACACCAGATGCCAAACCTGTTTTATATTAATCCAGGTAGCTTTATTAAAAACTAGTCTAGTTTTAGAGTTCCACAAACCCCAGAGAACAGTTACAGTTACAACATTTAAATGCAGGGTTTGATGGATGATTTGCACCGTACCTGTTGCTGACTTTTGGTGATGAGAACTAGGCTTTGGACGTGAGCCGAGCCAAGCTCGGACTAAGGCTGCCAAAAGCTAGCCGTTCTCGGGGTGAACCTGGTTGGCCTCGTTGCACTAGCAAATATATAAAAATGGACCGATCTTTTTGCCAGCTCAAAGAAGCTTGGGAGGCGTTTGGTAACCTGCATACACTCGGGGCAGGCTGGCGGACGATGAAAACGGTTCGACTGGATGCCTGCACCACCCCCACATGTGGCCCACGCGTGTCTCAGAGCAGGCCACCGTCAGGCCTAGTGACAATGCTCGATTCAGCCGTTTTTCTGTGGCCTGCCTCGGGAGAGCGAAAAAGAGCCGAAGCGGTGCACGGGTGGGGGACAGGAGGGATACGCCGGGTCGCTTCGAGGCCAACCGCCATAAATCCCCACACTACCCACTCTTCTCTCTCACTCTCCACTCTACGATGGGGTGACTCTCCCCCCACTCGACTGATGGGTTCGTAGCATGGAAAACAAAAAAATTCTACCGCAAGAACGAACAAAACCCAGATCTAATCTAGATAAAAGCCAAGATCTAATCTATTAGACATGAGCAACGAGATAGATCGGTACTAACCCTCGTAGAACCGAAAGAGTTACGAGATTAGATCTCGTGGATGATGTAGTCGATCACTTGCCGATCTCAAGATCGTGTGGACGATCCTTCCGGCGCCGCGTTCCGGCAACGCTTCCGCAGACGGTCACACGTGCGAAGTCGAAGCAGACCTTCCTCTCCCCGTTCCAGCGAGCAGCGGAGGTAGTAGATCTTCTCCATGGAATCCCAGCAGCACGACGGCGTGGTGGTGGTGGTGGAGATGAGAATTCTGCAGGGCTTCGCTTATGCCTGTGCAGAAGAAAGGTGGAGGAGAGAGGCGGCTGAGATTGGTTGTTATGAGAGGAGGGGCAAGAGGGGGCGCCCCTCCCTTGTATTTAAAGGAGGGAGGCGCGCCTGGGGAGGGGGAGTCCTAGTAGGACTCCCCTCCTTGGGCCGGCGGTGGGAAGGGGGGAGGAATCCTCCTCCCCCACGAATCCGTGTCTTGCCCCACTTGGTCTCCTTGATCCCTTTCTTGGTTTTCAAGTAAACCCCAAGAAATCCTCTAGAACCTTCCAGAACATTCCGAAACCTTCTAGAATCTCCACACAAACACTCCGGAACATTTCCTAACTTAGAAAATGATCCCCAATATATGAATCTTATTCTCCGGACCATTCCGGATCTCCTCGTGATGTCCCGGATCCATTCCGAGACTCCGAACAACATTCGGTCTCCAACGCAAATTCCATATCTACTTAAAACAACTTCGAACCTTAAGTGTGTCACCCTACGGTTCGTGAATATGCAGACATGATGAGGACACCTCTCCAATCAATAACCATCAGCGGGATCTGGAGATCCATAACGGCTCCCACATACTCAACGATGATATCGTGATCGATTGAACCATTTAACATACGAAACCAATTCCCTTTGTCACGCGATATTCTACTTATCCGAGGTTTGATCGTCAGTATCTTCATACCTAGTTCTTCCTCATTACTGATAAGTACTCTTTACTCGTTCCATGTTATGTCATCCCTTGTGACCCAGTCACATGCTTGCAAGCTATCTAGATGACATTCCACCGAGAGGGCCCAGAGTATATCTATCCGTCATATGGATGGACAAATCCCAATCTTGGTCTATGCGCTTCAACACATACTTTCAGAATACCCAATGACACCTTTATAACCACCCAGTTACGAAGCGGCGTTTGATGTCATCAAAGTACCCATCCGGTGATGGTGATTAACATAACCTCATGGTCGAAGGATTAGCTTACTATGTATTTCAAAGCTTACAGCAATACGAACTTAATGACTTGATCTTATGCTACGCTTACTTATGGGTGTGTGTCCATCACATCATTCTCCTAATGATATAACCTTGTTATTAATCACATCCAATGTCCATGATCAGGAAACCATGATCATCAATTAATCAACAAGCTAGTTTAACAAGAGGCTTACTAGGGACTCTTTTATGTTTACAAAACACACATGTATTAATGTTTCCTGTTAATACAATTATAGCATGGAATGTAAACATTTATCATAAACATAAAGATATAATAATAACCACTTTTTTATTGCCTCTTGGGCATATCTCCAATAGTCTCCCACTTGCACTAGAGTCAATAATCTAGTTAAAAACTTGTGCATTCAACACCTATGGCTTTCTGGTGTTGTATAGACACTATTGCTAGTGGTAAACATAATCTTCGGATCTGACACTTCCAGGTCCGTGTGTATTTGCATGTCCTTGCGTCTCTATGCATTACTCATTCTCCAATGAGATGGCATTATATAAATTTTGTCCTTTGGTGAGACCTTTAGTTCCTTGGGATTAAATCATGTTGATACAATTGTCATACAATGTATCTTCATAGTATCATTCCGCTATGAACCACACCTAGCTTGATAACAAACTACTTGACGCAAATGCCCTCATTTGCTACTACAATAGCAGTCATATACTTAGCCTTTTGTTGTAGTATCTGTCACAATGTTTTAACTTTGGTACTCAACCAAATCCGTTATGGAACTTCCTTTCCATTACATTGTGCCACCCATAGTTTAAATTGAGATAAACTTAATTTGTGACAAAACTAGTATCAATGTAACAATTTACAATGAACTATTTGTCACCACTATATAAGTAATATATTCTTAGTTCTTCCAAAGATCATAGGAATATCCCTACTATTGTCCAATGATCATCTTATGAGTCATTCTGATATATGCTCATAACATTTAGAGCATAGGAATATCTGGATGTGTACATCTCAAAGATTGATCAAAATATTCTTGTGATTTCACCAAGTGTCAAAACACTTGAATCTCGTGTCAACACACTTGAATCTTGATTCAGTCCTTTCCGTGCGTCAAGAACCTTTCTTGTTGTTTCCATATTGAACTCATTCAACATCTTATCTATGTACATTTGGCAAAACCATATTAGCGCCTCAATCTATCCATATAGACATTGATGCCTAATTCTTGGGTTATGCCTAAGTCTTTCATCGAAATGAAATTCTTAACCTGTGTCAATAAAAGATACATCATTTCTAATCAACAATATGTCTTTCACATAATGTATTAGAAATATGTCTTAGCGCTCCCACTTAATTTCTTGCAAAAATGCAAGCATCTTCATCGTCTCTGATGAAATTAAACCTTTTAACGGTTTCATCATGGTGAAGATTCCAACTCCGCGATGCTCACTTCAACCATTGAAGCTTTGCATACTCTTTTAGCATCCTTTGAATTAACAAAACTCTTTGGATCGTGTCATGGACACATCCTAGGTAACCATTCTATTAGAAGAACTTGTTTTGTTTGTTCAACTACCATATACCAAAATATATGTATTGGTTGCTACATTAATCCGTCCAGACTAAATATCGCTATGAAAGATCAAACCTTATCATAGTCAATTCCTTGAACATTGTCGTAAACTTTTTCCGACATGCCGACTATTTCATAGATGTGAAACATCCATGTCTATTTCTTTATAGTTCCATATATGACTGTAAGGTCTTGCACCTTTCCAGAGGGTCTTTCAAATTCAAAGCTTGATTTCTCGTGTATGGAATTATCACGGATTTTATGGCTTCAAGCCACTTAACGAAGTCAGGGCCCATCATTGCTTCTTTGCATGTAGTCGGTTCATCATTGTCAAACAACAATGATTTAACTCTCAAATCTTGGCATTTGATTACTTACCCGACCTACTTGGTTCAATAGTAACATAGATCTCCGTGACCACAACCTTTGAGGCACGTGAGCCATGAGCATTGTTGCTGCCTCCGGGACACTTACCGATGTTGCGCAACTCAGCACATATTAGCCAAGGTTCAACAACCTTGTCAAAGTTCTATTGTCCTCCTACTTAACTTTTCACCAAAATTCCTTCTCAAGAAACTCGACATTCTAAGCGACAAACATTTTTGTCTTCGGTGTTATGGAGGAATACCCAATGGTTATTCGAAATAACCTACAAAGACATGCTCATCTGACTTTGGTTGTAAACACTTCACTTATGCCTAGCATACCAAAAATTTAAGAAAGGACAACCTGGGTTTTATCCCAAACCATGACTTATATGGTGTCATTTCAACGGATCATGATGGAGCTCTTTTCAGTGTAAAAGCGGTAGTCACTAAAGCTTTAATCTTTAAAATATAATGGCAGTTTTATAAATGACACCTTTGATCTTACCATGTCAAACAAGGTTTCATTACATATCTTGAACACTCCATACTCCTATGGTGTTTTGGGAAATGCAAATCCATGGAACGATTCCTCAAATCTTAGGTGTTTTGCTAAACTTGTAACTCAAACATCTTTCTTTATGATCCAATCGTAAACTTTTATTTTCTTATTACAATGATTTTCCACTTCATCTTGAAAGTCTTTGAACATTTTCAAATGTTTCATACTTCTTCCTTATTGAGTAAGTATATACATATACTCACTCAAATCTTTGGAGAAAGCATATGAAGTTGAAATCCATCGCCCATGACTACACATAATGGACTATATACATCAATATGTACAAATTCCAATCAGCTAGTCGTCCGTTCCTCTTTTGGCCTACGAACGGAGTTTTAATTATAGGAAAGTATCACAAGCGTCATTTGATCAAAATCAAAGACTCCAAAAATCCATAAACATGGAGTTTCTTCATGTATCCCTTTCAATATAATTTAAACGGCGATGTCACTTCGCAAGTGATCTTTCAATCATTTGTCTTGCGACATTTTAGCATTAGTTTTATGGTTGTTATTTCTCCAACCAGACTTGTATATCATCCATCTATTATGGAATATGGTGATTATTTGAACAACCTTTTGTCGTCACAATACCTGATCAAAATAACAATTATTGAAACAAATCTTGAAGGTAAGCTTTGATGTTAACGAGCAACACAACAACCCTTTGTTTGTTTTCGATGAACATCATCACATATTCTCTTGCTAGTTACTTAGGCCATTGCAGTTTATGAATTGTGTTGTCCTGTATGACACTTCATACCAACCAATTCGGTATCCAATACCGCAGAACCACATTGTTTAACAACCAAGGAATACAACCATAACATGTATCTTCTATATACCTAAGTTGGATATCTCCAATCTTTTCTTTTTCTGCCAAATATTTTATAGATTCTCTTTCAACAATTCCTTTTCTTTTAAAAGAATCTATCAACATCAATAGTGGTGTCATTCACATGACACATAGTACAAAGTGTGTATAGTCAAATACTAATTCCTTTGGACTTGCACTTTGAAGTGGATCACCTTCATCAAATGTTTGGCATTCTTTCAAAATTCCATTCTTTAGTAATCTTTTAGTGTAGTAAACATTTTACTTACATCTTCTATTCATCATTATCATGACAACTTTCATGATCAAGCTGCTATAGCTTATAAAGGTGAATTGCGAGTATAATGTTTCTTTTCCAAAACCTTTTGGAGGATTAGGACGACTAGCGTCTCCAACCTTCACAAATTCTCATCAAATATGAGGATGTATACTCTATCATGTTGTAACCAACACATTGTTTTAGATATCGCAATACCTTTCACATATGATGGTTTCTGAAACATTGCTTTCAGCTCTTAGATAAACTTGATATTAAAAACAATCTTTTGAGTATCAAGAATCATGGAGGCAAACATGATACATTAGATACTAACACTGGAATTGTTACTCTTGATTTAATACTGTTTATTAAACTTCACAGAGTAAACGGAGTTTGCTGAAAGTTTGCAATATGACTTTTAAACTTTAGATTGACACTCAAAACAATACGATACCAGTTCGTAAAGCAAATATCCAAAATTTCTATAGTTCTACTATCTCAACTATAACTAAGCGTAAGGTGGTGAACGGATGCCAATGACTACAACAAACTATGCAAATTCACTTAGATTGTGTTTATGATAAATTGAGTTCGACTAATCCAAATTACAAATGAACTCCCACTCAAAACAACATCCCTCGAGTTGTTTTAGTGATTACACGAACCAAATCCACTACACCAAGTCCGATCATCACGTGAGATGATGTAGTTTCATCGGCGAACAATCTTCATGTTCATCATATCAATCATATGACTCATGCTCTACCTTTCGGTATTCCGTATTCCGAGACCATGTCTGTACATGCTAGGCTCGTCAAGATTAACCTTAGTTTCCACATGTGCAAATATGGCTTGCACCCGTTGTATGCACACGTAGAGTCTATCACACCCGATCATCACGAGATGCTTCGAAACGACGAGTCTTAGCAACGGTGCCTACTAAGGACGAACACTTTATTACTTGATATTTAGTGAGAGGGATCATCTTATAATGCTACCGTCACGATCTAAGCAATACAAGATGCATAAAGGATAAACATCACAGGCAATTCATAATTAGTGTGATATGATATGGCCCTTTCTTCTTATGCCTTTGATCTCCATCTCCAAAGCACGGACATGATCTCCATCATCACCAGCATTGCGTCAAGGTCCGTGGCGCCGCTTCATGGTTGACCATCATCACTAGCAACTATTACAACTACTTGGAACAAAGCTATTACAAGATGAATAGACACGCAGGTCTTAACAAGATTAAAGACAACCATTAGGCTCCTGCCGGTTGCCATATTACAACAAGGATCATTGCATACATCAAATACAATCACAATCATATGTAGGCCATATCACATCACAAAACCCCTGCAAAAACAAGTTAGACGCCTCTAATTTTCTTTGCAAGTTTTACGTGGCTTGGGGCTTTCGACTAAGAAAGCATCTTACCTACGAAACTGAACCACAACGTTGATACAAGTGCTATCAAGTGCAAAGTGTATATTTGATCTATACTATGATGGGAGAGACAGACACCCGCAAAGCCACTTGTGCAAAGCAAGTTGCACGTCAAGCGTGGAGCAAGTCTCATGTGCGATGACATGTAAGGTTAGCCCGAGCCGCTTCATCCCACCATACCGCAAGATGCAAAGTACACACATAGCAAAAGATGGCACGAGCACCAACGCCCACAAAACCATTGTGTTCTACTCGTGCAACAGATCCACGCATAGACAAGGCTCTGATACCACTGATGGGTTCATAGCACGGAAAACAAAAAAATTCTACCGCAAGAACGAACAAAACCCAGATCTAATCTAGATAAAAGCCAAGATCTAATCTATTAGACATGAGCAACGAGATAGATCGGTACTAACCCTCGTAGAACCGAAAGGGTTACGAGATTAGATCTCGTGGATGATGTAGTCGATCACTTGCCGATCTCAAGATCGTGTGGACGATCCTTCCGGCGCCGCGTTCCGGCAGCGCTTCCGCAGACGGTCACACGTGCAGAGTTGAAGTAGACCTTCCTCTCCCTGTTCCAGCGAGCAGCAGAGGTAGTAGATCTTCTCCACGGAATCCCAGCAGCACGACGGCGTGGTGGTGGTGGTGGTGGAGATGAGAATTCTGCAGGGCTTCGCCTATGCCTGTGCAGAAGAAAGGTGGAGGAGAGAGGCGGCTGAGATTGGTTGTTATGAGAGGAGGGGCAAGAGGGGGCGCCCCCTTCCTTCTATTTAAAGGAGGGAGGCACGCCTAGGGAGGGGGAGTCCTAGTAGGACTCCCCTCCTTGGGTCGGTGGTGGGAAGGGGGAAGGAATCCTCCTCCCCCACGAATCCGTGTCTTGCCCCACTTGGTCTCCTTGATCCCTTTCTTGGTTTTCAAGTAAACCCCAAGAAATCCTCTAGAACCTTCCAGAACATTCTGAAACCTTCTAGAATCTCCACACAAACACTCTGGAACATTTCCTAACTTAGAAAATGATCCCCAATATATGAATCTTATTCTCCATACCATTCCGGATCTCCTCGTGATGTCCCGGATCCATTCCGAGACTCTGAACAACATTCGATCTCCAATGCAAATTCCATATCTACTTAAAACAACTTTGAACCTTAAGTGTGTCACCCTACGGTTCGTGAATATGCAGACATGATGAAGACACCTCTCCAATCAATAACCATCAGCGGGATCTGGAGATCCATAACGGCTCCCACATACTCAACGATGATATCGTGATCGATTGAACCATTTAACATACGAAACCAATTCCCTTTGTCACGCAATATTCTACTTATCCGAGGTTTGATCGTCAGTATCTTCATACCTAGTTCTTCCTCGTTACTGATAAGTACTCTTTACTCGTTCCATGTTATGTCATCCCTTGTGACCCAGTCACATTCTTGCAAGCTATCTAGATGACATTCCACCGAGAGGGCCTAGAGTATATCTATCCGTCATATGGATGGACAAATCCCAATCTTGGTTTATGCGCTTCAACACATACTTTCAGAATACCCAATGACACCTTTATAACCGCCCAGTTACGAAGCGGCGTTTGATGTCATCAAAGTACCCATCCGGTGATGGTGATTAACATAACCTCATGGTTGAAGGATTAGGTTACTATGTATTTCAAAACTTACAGCAATACGAACTTAATGACTTGATCTTATGCTACGCTTACTTATGGGTGTGTGTCCATCACATCATTCTCCTAATGATATAACCTTGTTATTTATCACATCCAATGTCCATGATCAGGAAACCACGATCATCAATTAATCAACAAGCTAGTTTAACAAGATGCTTACTAGGGACTCTTTTATGTTTACAAAACACACATGTATTAATGTTTCCTGTTAATACAATTATAGCATGGGATGTAAACATTTATCATAAACATAAAGATATAATAATAACCACTTTATTATTGCCTCTTGGGCATATCTCCAACATCGACGGTTCCGTTCCCGGCCACGAATGTAGGTGTTGAAGGGCTTAGTGGGAGACTCTGGTAACGAGTCTGTCGCTCACCATCGACGTTGGCGGGCTTGGTTCGAGACTCCAACGATGAATCCTAACAATGGCGGTAAGCTCTTCCCCTTTTTTCCGAGCCATCTAGATGATAGATCTGCACATAAAAGATCATGGTTAGGGTTCTAAATGGCATGCGTTGTATATCTGGACGGATATCGCATGGTCTATGGGTTTTTCGATTTGGGGGTTTTCTGTTTCACCAGGATGTGTTCATGTGATTTGTTCTTCCTTTCTTCGGTAATAAGCACCACTGATTTGTGTTTCTTGTGAGGCATATCTGACAACGGTTCATGGATAACCATTTTCCGATGATTACACTAGCCAAGCGCACTTTCAGGACGAGGTAATTGAACCAGGATGTGTGTTCAATGTTTTGTGCATTCGGCCAGGTTCGCTTATGCCGTCTCTAAATCAAGTGCCCGTCCATTGTTGTATGCATTAATTATAAAAACTGCAAACCATGCGCAACATTTTCACCTATACGAACTTGCAGTATACACATTTGCCGATGATTAGACTAACCAGGTGCACTCTCGGGATGGAGTTGTTGAACAAGTGGCGTGTTCATTACTTGAGCATTCGAATAGGTTCGCTAACTCCATCTCTGAAAATGTAGTGTGTCAAGTGCCACATGGAGTAAGAATCTAAAATTATAAAAAGACGCTATATGAGGCAATGTTTTCACCTTTACGAACTGACAATGATTAGGAGAGTTTCACATGAAGCAACTTTATATAGATGGGATTTAGTACCTAGTATTTTTGCCAAAAAAGAAAATTTGTGCAGGATCCTTGGTACTAAGGGGTCATCTAGATATGTTTGATTGTTCTACTCTTAGAGCATCTCTAGCATATACGTATCCCGCGGTACTGCAAAACGCGAATGCGGTGTACTACAAAGCCCTTTTTTTTGTCCGAAAAACGTCGACACGGAACAAATACCGCAAAAAGAATATACTCTCAAATATTTGGTCGTCTTATTCCTCTCGCCCGCAAAACAGTCAATGTAGCTCGTCACGGCAGGCACGGGAGGAGGCGCATGGACTACCGGCGCAGGAGGAGGTGTGCGAACCACCGGATCCACGCAAGCGAGGTCATGTGGGTGCGGGAGAGCGTGTCGCGTGCGTGTGCCTGCTTGGAGCAGCGACCGTGCGCGAGCTCGCGACCCGGAGCTCCCGCCATAGCGCAGAGAAATGCTAGCTAGGCATGGAATCAAACAGACTCATCATGAATAGAAGATTGATTCTAGAATCGAGGCTCCTTGCCATGAAATCGAGCTCGGAGGGTGGTGGCAGTGGCGCCGTCAGAGGCAATGGGAGCAGTTGGTGGTGTATTTTTGGTGGATGGAAGCATGGACCGTTTTGTACTTTACTATAAAATAGATTCCAAAACTGGATATATGGGATACATGCGAGTTGATATCCGGAAAAGTACCAAAAATTTACGATTTTGGCCAGTTTTGCGGTATCTGTTCTGGTCAATTTTTTAACCATTTTCGGACCAAAACTGCATATTTTGCGGGTTTGACCAGATATGCGGTATCTGTTAGAGATAATCTTATGTCCCTAATATGAGGCACTATGATCTGCGTATTGCTACTTTGCATTTCTTCAATTATTTGTTTGCTATGCCGATAATTACAAATGTCACACAATGTAACTTTAGGGATGAACCTTATTGTGTGTACAAACCATGTATTTCTGCATCTGATTTGGTTCGATCAATCCTTCCCAAAAATTTATATACATTGCCACATTATGTGAGTGCAACATTGCCAAATATGAGGCAACAGAAGTACCCTTTTCGAACTCTTTGTGTGTTCCGCAACTGATGGCCATGTGTAATGTGTTTATGTTCATTGCTTTGCTTTCTGAGAGTACTAATATATGGCATTGCAGGCTGTGTAGATCGATGGCCGGGGAAAAGAGCCTCACAATGGCTCGAACAAGAGGGCCAAAAATATGGAATGCCTCCTAATGTTGGCAGCTGGGATGAGGCAGTGACCCCTACCCAGTTCTGCAAGGTGATGATAGCACCTACCCTGGGATTGATTCCTATCCCAGACGCCTTCAGGCCATATTTGGACACCGTCCCAGACACAGTCACTCTAAAGCTGATGACTCACTGGCAATAGGACATCACGATCACATATGTCAATGGTAAAGCTTGCTTTGATCAAGGTTGGGCACCTTTTGCAGTAGCTCATGAACTGAAGATCAATTACTTGCTGACCTTCAAGAAGATCTTCCCAAAGATTTACAAGGTGGTCATCAACGACTACACTCAAGACGAGATTGTCAAGAGGTGCCCTCAGCAGCCTAAAGCATTCAGGAGGATCGTGGAGCAGCAGTGAGTTCTATCTAGATGCTAATAGTCAATAAAGTTTTATGTGATTTGTGCGTGTGGCGTGAACTTCAGTACTTTTTTCATGCCCTATCGTGAACTATCGTCGATCCACATTTGTGTTTTTGTTCACTATTATTGTCTTCCTCTTAAGTGGTGTCCTTACCTCTCTCCAAAAGAGGTGACAACATCAGCAATGGTGCAGGAAACCAAACGCATTGCTTCCTATCATATGCTTGTATTCATATATGCATCGAGGCAACCAAACAACCACATTTTTGTATTTTTTATGTAAAAAAGATATGCAGGCTATCAAACGAGGTGCAATACATGGCCCAAAGCCTTTATTCGGCTAGCAGTGCCATCCACGGTACTTCCGGACCAGGCAAAGATTTAGGTGCAGGCTACCAAACACGCTCTTGTAGAAGCTCGTGAGTCGATGATGGCTCAAAATATATCGAGCTCGTTGGGGAACCCCAAGAGGAAGGTATGATGAGCACAGCAGCAAGTTTTCCCTCATTTATAAAACCAAGGTTATCGAACCAGTAGGAGCAAGGAAACACCTCCAAGATATTGTTTCCAACTTGGAATCCCGCACAACACAACCACAGAACTTTGCCCCCAACTTACAGTGAGGTTGTCAATCTCACCGGTTTTGCTGAAAACAAAGGATTAAACGTATTGTGTGGAAGATAGTAATTGCTTGCAGAAAGTAAACAGTAAATAGCTTGTAGATTGATGGTAAAATAATGGACCGGGGTCCATAGTTCACTAGAGGTGATTCTCCTTAAGATAGATGACATGTTGGGTGAACAAATTACAGCGGGGCAATTGACAGACACCGAGAAAGCATACATGCATATACTAATCATCTTGACTCCTACGAGATTTGATTGGGCATTACAACATTATACATAGACCGTAATCCAACTGCATCTATGACTAATAATCCACCTTCAGGTTATCATCCGAACCCCCTCCAGTATTAAGTTGCAAGCAACAGATAATTGCATTAAGCAAAGTGTGTAAAGTAAACAATATGATTGTTCTATGAACAAAGGATTCCTGTTTTCTCCCTAGTATCAATAGCACATCTAGTACCTTAGAGATTTCTCTCACTTCCCTAGATTCCTAGAGGCATGAACCCACTATCGAGCATAAATACTCCCTCTTGGAGTTGCTAGCATCTACTCGGCCAAGATAGCTACTAACAACGGAAAGCATGCAAGATCACAAATAACATAGACATGATAGAATCAATAATCAATCTGAAATAGCATCTCAATATCCATCGGATCCCCGCAAACACAACATGCAAGATTACAAATAGATGATCTTGATCATGAACAGAGCTCACAAGATCTAAACATGGTAGCACAAAGGAGGAGAACCAACCATCTAGCTACTACATGGACCCGTAGTCTAGGGATGAACTACTCACACATCACACCGGAGGCACGCATGGTGATGAAGAAGGCCTCCAGGGTGATCTCTCCCCTCCGGCAGGGTGTCGGGAAGAGCTTCAGATCCCTCCTGATCTAGGGATGGAGATGGCGGTGGCTACAGACTCTTTCGTGGAATTTTGATCAGGTACTTAGAGCTTTCATCCCGGGAGGCTTTTATAGGCGTAAGGGCAAGGTCGATGGAGTACCAGGGGGGCCACACCAGGTGGCAGCGTGCCTAGGGCTGGCCACGCCACCCTAGGGTGTGGCCGCCCTGGCTCCCCTCTTCGTCTCCCCTCCGGACTCCGTATTCCTTCTGGTGAAATACTGACTTGGGATTTTGTCCGGTCCAATTCCGAGAATATTTCCTTACTAGCTTTTCTAAAACCAAAAACAACAGAAAACAGGCAACTGACACTGTGGCATCTTGTTAATAGGTTAGTTCTAGAAAATGTGTAAAAATACTCCAAAGTGTGGACAAAACATAAGAAAATAGATATAAAACAAGCATGTGGAACATCAAAAATTATAGATACGTTTACAACGTATCAACATCCCCAAGCTTAACTCCTGCTCGTCCTCGAGTAGGTAAGTGATAAAAAATAATAATTTTTAAGGTGACATGCACCATCATAATCTTGATCAAGGTATTTGTAAAACATTGATAGCTGGGATCATAGTACTTTAACATAGCATAAAAGATATAGTTCTAACAATAAGATATACAACTATGTTATAACATGAAAAGGTACAAAGAAAAGATTCATGAATAACAATGCTTTGAAAGACGTTTGTTTGTTTCACATATGGAAAACATAATGAGAATGGTATTCAGCTTGTCCCTCATAGTGTAGCAAAACATAAATGCATAGGACACCTTCAAAGTTCATAAGGGTGACTAGGTACAGATAATTTAAGAACACGCAATATCAAGGTTATGAATCAATCAACAAGTTTTGGGACAATGCACATTAAACTAAGAATGGCCACAATGCTCTCTCAATAGGTGCATAAAGATAGAAGATCGAGACTCAACATAAAAGTAAAAAAAGGCCCTTCATAGAAGGAAGCAGGAATTCAAGTCTCATAAAGAGTTTCCAAAAATTATAATACTTATTAGCTTTTAGAGTTCATTGCCCCTATCATAAGCATCTTTAAGTGATTAAGGTTAAAGTGAAAAAATATGAGGATATGCTTGATAAGTTATAAGTTGAAATCTCATGCCCATTACTTACGAAGACCGAACCTCATGCTACTCAACTTTAGTCACGAGTAAGTTCTTGTCATTGTAAGTACATGTGTATCATAGAGAACCACCAACGGGGCACCCCTTGCCCGATGATACGGAAGCATTCCCACATCAAAATGACAAGGCAAGGAGACAATGAGCATCTCAGTGATCTTTTTATTTGCTATTTGCATAGGTTTTTACTAAGGATGCTTCACAGATTGCTCACTATGGTTATGCTACAAGTTTCCACCATGATTAGGCATGGCTTAGGCTAGCAGCTCAGGCGTTTCTCTAACACATATACAAACTCCATGAGCTTACAAGTTCCCCTTTTATTTCACACCGCCGGGATCCATAAGCAAAAGAACATGATATCAACTAAATAAAGTGCAATGTTGAAAGCGTACCCCATGGTAACATGGTTCTGCTAATTCACAACTTATAAAGCGCAATCATATACGCAACATAGATGGGCACAATGGTTTAAGTTTATTAAGTGCAAGAAAAGTAAAGTGTGTCATCAAGTTTGTGAGAGCTTTAATCACTAATTTTCACATAACAAGTTTAATTCGGAAAGTAGATAAAAACATGAATATACTTGGAATAGCAAATTCTATTAGGTGGGTATGGTGGACTCTTTGGAATAACTTGGTTTTATTTGGAGTTGGATGCATGAGTGGAACCCATACTTGGTATGGAGGCTAGCAAAAGACTGGGAGCGACCAACTAAGAGAGCAATAATGGCCATAATCATGCAAAGTGACAAAATATTATTAATTAAAGCATAAAGTGATATGAAAAGTCGAAAACTAAATGATCATAGAGGCTATGATGACTTGGTATAGTCTTAACATGGTGTGAGCATGCGCCAAGTCAACCCAAATAAAGCGTCAAAGGAGAATACCACAATATTATGCTTTTATATGCTGAAACAACGCATGATTCTTTCAAGGGCCATTAAGCAATCTCAATTGTTTGTAACAAGTCATGCTACAGAAATAATCACTAAGCATAAAGTCAAAACAATATCAAGCATGACATGATAATGTCTAAGTCACAGTCAAAAACAAGCTCCTTTTATACCACTTAAGCATGAACTTTCCTACTCTTTTCCAATCCAAATCAACCTATTTGTAACTATGTATGAATGCGGGGGTCCAACCAACTTATTCAAGCAAACTAAGAAAAAGAAAACTAAGAATTAAGATGCTCCAACAACAACATAATTATGCATGAAACAATAAAAATGAAGTGTTTGGAAGAAACCTGAAATTTTTATTGATGAAGAAGGGGATGCCTTGGGCATCCCCAAGATTTGACACTTGTACTTCTTGAATATTTTCTTGGGGTGACACGGGTGGCATCCCCAAGCTTGAGCTTTTTTCCATACTTCATCTTATCACATTACTCTTCCCTACACTTTAAAATTTTCTTCATACAAAACTTCACACAATCTTTATTGGCAACATTAGTATACTCAAGATAATAAGTCTTTTGGTTCAGGTTCAACACAAGTAAAACTTCCATTAAAACACAAGATAATTTAGCACTTCCTTTAAAAAGTTCAAATGATCAAAGAGAACTCAAAGAGAAAGAGATTAAGAGGCAAATGCAAATAATGGCAGAAATCTGTCAAAACAAACCAGCAGGTAAAAACCAATTTTTTCGAAGACCTTCTGTTGCTCAAATCGAAAAGTGTTGAACTAACAAAAGTTAGATAACAACCTGGGGCAGGAGCACAAAAAATTACAGCTCAAACCGACGTACAGAGAGTTTTCACAAATTTTTACAGCTAAGCACAAAAATATGTTTCGGGATAACAACTTTCCCAAATCTTACTTCTCTCTCATTAGAGGTTACTCTTGGCACAAAAACCACACAAAAATGATAAGAAGAGGTTATTACTGAAGCAGTAATTTCCAAGACTCAACAAAAGACTCCTAACGAAATTTGGGTTATCTCCCAATAAGTGCTTTTCTTTAACGCCTTTGAGCTAGGCATAAGAAGCAAGAAAAGAATCAAGTATTCTCAAATAAAGAAGCATTAAGAGCAACTTTTGTTTTAATAGGAGAGGCAAAAGGAATCTTCTCTCTCTTCTTAGGGAAGTGTTCTATACCTTTCTTGAGTGGAAATTGATATTTAATGGTTTCTTCTTTCATATAACAATGGCACCAACAGTTCTAAGAAAAGGTCTTCCCAAAATAACAGGACAAGAAGCATTGCATTCAACATCCAAAACATAGAAATCAACAGGGACATAGGTATTGTTAACCATAATAAGAACATCATTAATACTCCCATGAGTTTCCTTTTAGCATTGTCATCAAGTTGGACATTTAAATAGCAATCTTCCAATGGTGGCAAATCAAGCATTTCATAAATCTTTCTAGGCATAATAGAAACACTACTATCAAGATCACATAGAGCTTTGAGATAAAAATAATTCCCTTTCATATTAATGATGGGTTCCCAACCATCCTCTAGTTCAATAGGAATAGAAGCTTTATGTTTCATCTTTTCCTCTTTAATTTTTATGAGAGCATCAGTAATGTGTTTTGTAAAGGCCATATTCATAGCACTAGCACTAGGACTTTTAGCAAGCTTTTGTAGGAACATAATTACTTCAGAGATATTGCAACCATCAAGATCAAAATCATAATTATCATCTAAATTAGTAGAGCTATTGTTTCCCATATTTCGAAGAATTTCAGCATTTTTATTAGAAAAGGTTCCATTGGTTTTAGGCATTGTTGCAGAAGGAACTTCATGTGGTTTGCTAGCATTAACATTAGTGGTGGTGATAGTAGAAATACTAATATTTCTAGCAATTTCATCTTCTCTCTCCCACTTAGCATGCAATTCAGCTAATAGTCTAACATTTTCATCAATTCTAACTTGTATGGCATTAGTAGCAGCAAAGGGATTTTCAACAGTTTTAGGTTTAGCAGCCATTTTATTAATCAAAGATGATTGTGCTTCAGACAAAGATGATATATTTCTTTCAGCATTAGAAAGTTTTAATTGCAAACTAGGAATTTCCCTATTTAAACTCTCAAGTTAATGACTAATATTTTTCAAAATAGTAGATTGTTCCTCCATGGTTTTAGTAAATAATTTATTCTGCTCATATTGCATTTGCATGAAGTTTTTAATGGCTCTTTCAACTTATAAAATTCTTTCTTCACTAAGTATCCTAGGTTTACCATGATAACCATAAGTATTATTAGGAGGGTAAGGCCTATAATTGTTATTACCAAAATTATTCTTGTAGGCATTGTTGCTAAAATTATTATTTCTAATAAAGTTCACATCAACTTGCTCTTCTTGAGCAACCAAAGAAGCTAAGGGAACATGATTTGGACCAATATGAGCTTTCCCATTAACAAGCATAAACATAATAACGTCAATTTTATCACTCAAGGAGGAGGTTTCTTCAACAGAATTTACCTTCTTACCTTGTGGAGCCCTCTCAGTGTGCCATTCAGAATAGTTAACCATCATATTATCAAGAAGCTTTGTTGCAGCAGCCAAAGTAATGGTCATAAAGGTGCCTCCAGCAGCAGAATCCAGCAGATTCCTTGAAGAATAATTCAGTCCTGGATAAAAGGTTTGGATAATCATCCAAGCAGTAAGTCCATGAGTGGGACAATTCTTTACCAAAGATTTCATTCTTTCCCAAGCTTGAGCAACATGTTCATTATCAGATTGTTTAAATTTCATTATTTCACTTCTCATAGATATAATCTTAGTAGGAGGATAGTATTTTCCAATGAAAGCATCTTTGCATTTAGTCCAAGAATCAATACTATTTCTAGTTAGGGATAGCAACCATTCTTTAGCTTTTCCTCTCAAAGAGAAAGGAAACAATTTAAGCTTAATAATATCTCCATCCATATCCCTATGTTTTTGCATCTCACAAAGTTCAACAAAGTTATTAAGATGAGCAGCAGCATCTTCAGTACCAACACCAGAAAATTGTTCTTTCATAACAAGATTGAGCAAAGCAGGTTTAATTTCAAAGAAAGTAGCTTCAGGAATAGGTGGAGCAATAGGTGTGCACATGAAATCATTGTTGTTGGTGCTAGTGAAGTCACACAACTTAGTGTTTTCAAGAGTATTCATTTTTTATGTTTTTAATATAAAGAAGCAACTAGTACAACTAATTTTTTGTGTTTTTGATAAAAGAAACAAGCAAACAAAGCAGAAATAAACTAAGCAAAACAAAAAAACAAAGTAAAGAGATTGGTTATGAGGGACTCTCCTTGTGAATATGTCCTTGACTCCCTGTCAATGGCGCCAGAAAAGGTTGCTTGATGGCTCAAAATATATCGAGCTTGCTGGGGAACCCCAAGATGAAGGTACGATGAGCACACCAACAAGTTTTCCCTTAGTTATGAAACCAAGGTTATCGAACCAGTAGGAGCAAGGAAACACCTCCAAGGTGTTGTTTCCAACTTGGAATCCCGCACAACACAACCACAGAACTTTTCCCCCAACTTACAGTGAGGTTGTCAATCTCACCGGTTTTGCTGAAAACAAAGGATTAAAAGTATTGTGTCGAAGATAGTAATTGCTTGCAGAAAGTAAACAATAAACAGTAAATAACTTGTAGATTGATGGTAAAATAATGGACCGGGGTCCATAGTTCACTAGAGGTGATTCTCCTTAAGATAGATGACATGTTGGGTGAACAAATTACAGCGGGGCAATTGATAGACACCGAGAAAGCATACATGCATATACTAATCATCTTGACTCCTACGAGATTTGATTGGCCATTACAACATTATACATAGACCGTAATCCAACTGCATCTATGACTAATAATCCACCTTCAAGTTATCATCTGAACCCCCTCCAGTATTAAGTTGCAAGCAACAGATAATTGCATTAAGCAAAGTGTGTAAAGTAAACAATATGATTGTTCTATGAACAAAGGATTCCTGTTTTCTCCCTAGTAGCAACAGCACATCTAGTACCTTAGAGATTTCTCTCACTTCCCCAGATTCCTAGAGGCATGAACCCACTATCGATTATAAATACTCCCTCTTAGAGTTGCTAGCATCTACTCGGCCAAGATAGCTACTAACAACGGAAAGCATGCAAGATCACAAATAACATAGACATGATAGAATCAATAATCAATCTGAAATAGCATCTCAATATCCATCGGATCCCCGCAAACACAACATGCAAGATTACAAATAGATGATCTTGATCATGAACAGAGCTCACAAGATCTAAACATGGTAGCACAAAGGAGGAGAACCAACCATCTAGCTACTACATGGACCCGTAGTCTAGGGATGAACTACTCACGCACCACACCGGAGGCAGGCATGGTGATAAAGAAGGCCTCCAGGGTGATCTCTCCCCTTTGGCAGGGTGCCGGGAAGAGCTTCAGATCCCTCCCGATCTAAGGATGGAGATGGCGGCGGTTACAAACTCTTTCGTGGAATTCTGATCGGGTACTTAGGATTTTGTCCCGGGAGGCTTTTATAGGCGAAAGGGTAAGGTCAGTGGAGTACCAGGGGCCCACAACAAGTGGCGGCACGCCTAGGGCTGGCCGCGCCACCCTAGGGTGTGGTCGCCTTGGCTCCCCTCTTCGTCTCCCCTCCGGACTCCGTATTCCTTCTGGTGAAATATTGACTTGGGCTTTTGTCCGGTCCAATTCCGAGAATATTTCCTTACTAGCTTTTCTAAAACCAAAAACAGCAGAAAACAGGCAACTGGCACTGTGGCATCTTGTTAATAGGTTAGTTCTAGAAAATGTGTAAAAATACTCCAAAGTGTGGACAAAACATAAGAAAGTAGATATAAAACAAACATGAAACATAAAAAATTATAGATACGTTTACAACATATTAGTCGATGACAGCGGGACATTGCCAGATGGACAATCATATTCGGTGAGTACGACACATAGAGCTGAAGTTTACCACGTCAAGCTCATTGGGAATGCATCAAGTTGGTCGGATGAGAGGCTCACGGTAATGGAGTGCGAAGCTACCTACTTGAGTGAAGAAAATGTCTATTGCACTGTTGTGCACCGACTTAAAATGGTTCTTGGCATGACTGGCTAGGAAACAGGTGTAACCGGAGACTGAATCTTCCATACAAACGGGTCTATTCTGTCTTGTGTCTATTTAAGGGACCTAATCCCCACTATATGAGATATATATTTCTATTTCATGTAAGAAAATCCCCGATTTGTCTAGTTGTTTTTAAGAATATGTTAAGAGAGAAAAAATAAGTTGAGCTTGGTTGAGCATCAACAAAGAATACCGTTTAGCCAAGAAAGATTCGCCATCTCCTAGCCAGGTATATGTCGTCTGAGAGGACCTGATCTAGGATCCACCTCAAGCAGGTTTTTGAAGGCCCGATGATCACCTCAAGATCCACCTTGAGTGATTAAGAAACATCAGCGGGACTTGAGGTAAGGAGAATAAAGTGGCATGTTGCTTCAACTCTTAGTTGCTTGAATTAGGTTAAAGGTATTCTGACCCAAATACGGAATCCAATATTCTGATCTATGGTTCACATCATTGGTGATGGTTGTTGTTCTCGTGTGCTGGCTCTTAGCACGATGATTTCATGTCTGCCTATTATAATAGGCTCTACTACGACAAGTTTTGCCCGACTTCTGTGAAGGAGGGGCGATGACGGTGGCACGCCTTTGGATTTCTCTAGTGGTTGTAGTCGTCGCTAGGTGGTCCAAGAAAATATTTATATGTTTTACCAATTTGGGGTTTTTGTTACCATGATTGATGATTATTAATATATTGGTGAATCTTTTTGCAAAATAAACAAACCAACACAAATTCCCTTGTGATTGTACAAAATAATCACATATATGGATATGTATTTATCTTCGAACGAGATAGTGGACCCTAGACTATGTGGTTGATTCACCTTAGATGGTGATGACATCGACACTACTAGAAAATCGTCTTCTGCCGAGTACTAATAATACCTAAAAACATATGAAAAGTTATATCGCCTACTTATGGATATAGATTGAGAATCTAATTTCCCTATGGTAACCGTGTGTGCACTAGAATGTATTGAGCCTCTATCGATCATGCCCCTATTCTTCTATCTACTAGCTTGCCAAGATCACAGTGCAAACAATAGTTCAAATTTGAACTTGGATGTTGCATCATGATGGCTTCCATGAGATGATTAAGAATGTTTGGAAGAAACTAGTAAGGGGTTGAACCCCAATCCATATATGGAATAATAAGATGCATGCTACTCACAAATTCCTCAATGCATGGGTCGAAAGAGAAGCTTTGACTTCCATCTATCATTGATCAATTAGAAGCTTACATGAAAGTTGGACCATTAACTTTACAAGAAATTGAGCTAAAATGCCAATCAAATGTAGAAAACTATTAGACTCCTACGAGAAGAGGAACTCAAATAGTACAAACAATCTAAAGTGAAATTTATTCTAGAAGGAGATTTGAATTCAAGATACTTCCATAGTGTGGCAAATGATAGACACCGAAAGAAACTTATTCATTGTCTTGTACGGGATGATGGCACGATCAAGGGCCATGAGCAACTCAAGTATTATATTACAAATTACTATAAGGGTATGTTTGGAGCCCCTGGAAAAAGTAACTTCTTGATTGATGAGTCTTGAACGGAATACATATCCCAAGTTTCTGTTGAGGAGAATAACTTTCTGACTACGCCTTATAGTGACGAGGAAGTCAAGAAGGTGTTTTTCCAAATGGAACACAACAATGCCTTAGGTCCAGATGGCTTTCCAGATGAGTTCTTTCAAAACTTTTGAGATGTTATCAAAGTAGAGCTTCTAGATTTGTTTGGATTTTTTTCATGTTGGACAACTAGGATTGTTTTGTCAGGATTTTGTTGAGATAATATTATTACCAAAGATTAATGAGGCAGAAAGGATACAACAGTATAGACTTATATGCCTTCTTAACGTTAGTTTTAAGATCATGTAGTTCGTCCAACACACACTGCTTTTATGCAAGGAAGAAATATCTTGGATGGTTTAGTAATTCTGCATGAAATAGTACATGATCTATGATGGTTGTGAAAATAGCCATCTTTCTCTGCGTTTAAATCACATTTTTAGTCAAACAATTGATCGAGAATCTCTCTAGCCTTGCTACTAATGATTAATTATTGCAAATAAGTGCAATCCTTTGTCTTGAATTGTGTTGTACAGTAAATCACACTTTAAGGCGAAATCAGGAGCATTTACTAAAGGTTATGACGTTACCTACTCAGCGAAGCCAACTAGGGTCGAAAAAGAACCTCTAGAAGGTTTAATGACCTGCGGTACGTGCAAGGCCCACCCATACCATCCGCCCGTACCATGTGGCAGCGGCTCTGTTAGGTTAAACGTAGTAACTTTCGTGAAGACACCTATTTATTTTGAGACTCCCGGTGCCGCACAAAGAGCCGCCATTCTTAGATTGCATTACAACACCATCAAAGGAGATCCACCACCATAGTTCATCCTCTCCATCCCCCATCCACTTTGTAGACATAGCCATCAACTTATACTTGAGATCTTCTTATGATTTGGCGACCATCGTAAGAATATTTGATTTCAATCTTGTATTTTGCACAATATTTTCTATCATTGATCTTATTGTTATGAGTGAGTAGTCCTCATGGGCTACAGGTTGGGGTGAAACCTCGCAAAGATTATGTGCATCTAATTCATGGGAGCATTGTGTGGTGATTAAATAGATATTTGTATCTTTGTCTCTTGTCTCGATCCATGGGCTTGTAGGTACCCAAAATCCCAAGGATTGATAAAGACTTAAGGTGATATAATTGGTGAATGGCGATTTCACGTGAAACTCAGTGACAACAAGGGTAGTATGGTCTTCATTTAGGGATCCATATGGGAGTAACTGCAACATCACTTCGTAAAGCATTTGTCTATATTTTACTTAATAATCGTTATATTCTGGTACTTCGTGGTGTAACGGTTGGATCAAAAGACTATTGTTATGTCTGTGGCTCGTAGGGGTTTTAATATATTTGGATGTGTTGCCGACAACCTTTATCTTTGATAAATCATTTCACATGAATGTGCGTATTATTATCTTTATCCCATATGATGTGCAGTTGTAGGTAAATCTTCAACCTGCCTATTTTCATCCATTGCAATAACCAACGATTCAAATTAAACTCGAAAGGTCTAGTAAACATAAGGCAAAACGAACAAACAAGTCTTTTAGATTTTTCTTGTTTACCTTTCCATTTAGCAGTGTTTCCCAAGGTTTGTTTAAACCTAGGTCTACTAGGAAAAATCTATTGTACTACATCCGCAAAAATGGATCGAGGGTATCAATCTACATAGGAGAAAGTTGAATGGGTGTTGTTTAAAATTGACTTTGAAATGGCCCATAATAAAGTTAAGTGGTAGTATTTTCTCCATCAAACTCTTAGAATGAAAGGTTTTTCTGTAGAGTGGCTGGAGGTAGTGTTTCCATCAAAATCAATGATAATGTTGGCAGATACTTTTAGACAAGAAAAGGTTTGAGATAAGGTGACCCATTGTGGCATCCCGCTAAATCCACTACTAGAAAATCGTTGTGTTTTGTGTATTGCATCATCTTTAGCATGCTCATGTTCATCATGCCACCTTGCATGGATCATGTTACAAAATGTTGCATTGGTTGGGTTGCATTGCATTGCACTTACACTTGTTGGAATCTTGCTTGTGTGCCTAGATATCACATTACTCCCTTCCCCTTTTAAAACCTCTCTATTTGGTTTTCTACAAAGTTGGGATCCAAGTATAGGATCCACTATTTGTAAATGTATTTGTTCTTTTTCTAAAACCCTAAACCTCAAATACTTGTAAAATGCCCAAATGGATTTTATTGTGGGCATCCCCTTTTCCTCTTTCTCTTTTCCCTCTCATCTCTCACTTGGTTAGACCCCCTTTGTTCAAAATCTTGCAAAGATTTCAAAAGGGTTATTTTATTGTCTTGATTGAATTTGAAACAAAACAAAAGGAAAACAAATACATAAATAAAAAGAAAACAAAACAAGAGAGAGAACCCCAGCAGCAGCCCAGCCTACCTACCCCCTCCTTTTTCTCGCCCCTGCACACCACACATCTCCACCCCGCCGCCAGCCACTCCACCCCGCCAGCCACCTCACCTACCCCTGCCACCTCAACCGCGCGGCCCCACCTCTCCCGGTGGACAACCACCCGCGCGCGCACTCCCCTGATCCCTCCTCCCGACAACCTCGCACCCCGTGCCTCTCTCTCCCCTCTCCTGTCCCGCGTCCCCCACCCCCTGCGCGCTTTCCCACCCCACCTGGTCCAACCGACCACCCCGAACCCACCTCGTCCCTATCACGAGGGAGACGAAGCCCGCTCGCCTCTCTCCTCTCCCCACCTACCACCGACCGACGCCCGTACCTACCCTGTCTCCCCTCTCCTCTCGCTAATCCCCTCTGTCGCCCCGCCCCATAGCCTATGTCCGCCGCTGCCAGGCCTCCCCCCGGGCCGCCTCCCTCTCTGCCCCGGCCAGAGAGCCCCCTCCTCGTCGCCCATCGCCCTCTCCCGCGAGCTCCCCTGCCGCCACGTCGCCCCGATGGTGCTCGCGTCCCTCCCGCAAGTCCAGCCGCGTCGGTACGCGTGACCTCCGCGCTGACCGACCCGCCGCCCGACCCCGAGCAGGGCACCGCCGCGTCGCCCTCTCTGCCAGCAGAGCCGCCACCGGCACCGCCGACCTCGGCGTCCTCCCCGAGCTCGCCCCCGCGCCTGGCTTCCCTCTCCTCTCCGCTTGGAGCTCCACTCCGGCCTGACCCCGCTCGGCTCTCCCTCTCCGCAGCACCAGGCCGCCTCTTTGCGCATCCTTGGCGCCATCCTCTGCCTCGTTGCGTCCCGAGCCCTCCCTCGCCTCGTTCCTCTGCAGGTCGCGTCATCGCCCTGGCCGCCTTGCTCGATTCGCCGCGTCGCTGCGTCCTCTGCTCGCCGCTGAGGCCGATCCACGGCTGTCTTGCATCGCTGCATCCTCCCGGCCCTATGACCCCACGCCAGTGCCTCTCCGAGGCCCTATGTGTTCCCTGTAGTGTCTTTGGATGTGGAGAAAGTGTGGTGTGGAGGTGTTGGTGATGTTAAGCCGTGGCTCGTAGTCATGCCGTGTTGGTGTTGCGAAGACAGGAGGAGATTCTTGTACAAGATCATCAAGACTCCGATAAGATGGGAGTACCTAGACGCCCAAGTTCGCCACCGACAATGGTCGGAACTCAAGTGCTCCGTCCCGGAATCTGAAGGTGGAACCTCGAAGACTCCAAGGCCTCCTTCAAGAATTTGGTGACGCCGGTACGACAAGATCTTCTCGGAACCCGAACACCCCATTCCCGAAGGCGAAGCCCAGATCCGAAGACCAAACCCATGGATCGACAAGGTCTTCTTCACAGAACGCCAAGTTCTCCATTCCGCACGCCAAGACCGACTCGATGGCATGGACCCGACAAGATCAACACCGACCAGGGCCGATCCGATGATCCTCCGACCCCAAACCAAGATCGCCAACAACAATCAACAAGATCTTCTGGTGCCGAACCCAAGACCGACACCGTCACTCAAGAGATTTTACAAGGACGCCAAGTTCTTCATCCCGGATCCGATGCGCCGGATCGACGAGACCTCCTTTCCGCACCGACGCCCTAGTACCGGACGCTAAGTTCGTCGAGATCCACGGAATGCCAAGTCCTTCTTCCCGGAACGCCAAGATCTACTCCGTTGTCCGAGAACGTTCCCGCCAAGACCGATCCCTGTTGAACCCCGAACCCCCGGAACCCAAGATCTTCCAAACCCAGATGTGTGACCCTAATCCTCTATTTTTATAATATGACATTATCAACTGTCGCATATTAAATTGTTCATGCATGCATACATGTTGGGGGCATTATGCTGATTCACCTCATAATTAAATATGGAGTGTTTATGCGGGATACCTTTGTCTTATTCCGGACTCCATTTAAATTGTGTAGTGAACCGATGCCATGTTTTGTCTTGTTAAGACAACATTTAATTTGCTGGGCTTCTAAATAACTTGAACCTATTAATTAAATGCCGGGACCCCGGTTCCTCTTAATATTGCCTAATTGCATCGCATCTGTGCCATGCCATGCATCATATCATAAGCATGCCGGATCTTCTGCCGTAGTATTAAATATTGCATCCGGTGTTTCTTCTAGTGTTTGCTTCTTCGCGGATTAGGCCGATGAGTGGATGCGAGTATCGACAAGTTCTCTGGATATGAACCGTCGGCAGTGTTTCCCAGGCGAGCATTCTCCCCCTTTCTACCTATTTTGCGTTTATAGTCTTTATTTCCTCCTGTTGATCTATTGCTATCTGTGTCGCGATGCTTTAGTTTCCGTGCACCATTTATACCCCTTGTAGCCCCTATATTGCCTTGGACACCTCCTATTACATGTTGTTTGGTAGATAGCTGGCCTTGCGAGTCTTAGTTGCTTGCTCAGGTGCGATCTCGTGTTGTCGAGTACCCTAGTTGTTGAAATGCTGGTAGATGTTTATGGTGGAGATGCTTAATGGTGGAGATGATCATGACTTTAAATACAACTATTAAAATGCTAGATACAACTAATGGAGAGGCATCGGTGGGCAATAGATGTTATTTGGTTCTTCCACGCTCACTTGTGTCCCATAGGACCTCGAGTACTTGATACCTGTTCCTTGATTTTTCGCACTATCCACATCCGGGAGGCCTTATGGACCCCCCTGAGCCAGAGCTTGATTCATTTCTATTTCTTGGGGCCACAAGTAGTTTGGGGCTTTATTACTATTCTGTACTTATGCCATGCTTTACCGCTTTATTTAAATTTGTGTGTGGAGCACCTGTACTATTTTGGAACGTGGAATGTTTTCGCGGTATCGACAAGCCCAGTCACACTTTCGGGTTCCCAGTCGTTTACAGCCATTGTCACAAACCCTGGGTCCGTTCCGGAGTCGGCCAACTTCGTTGCGTGTAGCTTAGTGGGGTGGCCCCCTGAAATATTTCCGAATCCTATGATCGCTTTGTTGTGAATGCCTCGTTGGGTTTTGAGTTGGTTTTTCCGAGGTTGATCGAGTGTGTGTTGCTATTTGTGCACCCCTGCAGGGTAAAACTTTCTGAAAGCCGTGTCCGCGGTTATGGACGACTTGGAGCACAGTATCTCGATCATAGACAAGCATAACTAAAGTAGTGTTATAACCTTGACTTAATATATGACTAGTAATCAGATTCAACTATAATGGAATGGATAATAAAAATGCCAACAACTGGTGGATATGTGGTGATCTGTGTCATACTATACCTGCCTAGTAAGTATCGCAACTCCAATGGAATGTGATAAAAGTGCCAACAATTGCTGGGTTTTGGGATTCCTCGGGACAATTATATCTGACTAGTAAATGTCCCAACTATAACGGAATGGTGATTAAAACTGCCCACTACTTATGGTTCAGGATGACTCATGCTATCTATACCTGATTAGTAATTGCTGCAACTATAACGGAATGAGTAAAATTGCCAACTGCGTGAGTTCCTTGGTCCGACTTCCTCGTTTGGTCTCGAGGGGGAAATATCAGGATGGGTTTGTTTGGTGTTAGCTTCAGGTTGGATCCGAATAGGTCTTTCTTATCCCTCTTTGATAACCACCAGTTGTATCGAGTCTCTATAGGTTGTTTAGTGCCGCTGCGCTGCCGTTTCAGCCCACCATACCTATGTAGGCGAGAGCCGCCGAATTCTAGCCTCGCCGTGTACTGGCCTCAGTACTGACGCTCCTCTTTTTCCTTTGCCCTTTGTCGGCACCCCTTTTGTTTTAGCAGGTTTGTGATCGACGTCGTTAGCAGGGTTACCCTTCCGGCTTGGCCTGGGCAGGGTTATGGACGCCATTGGTTATTCTTCAGGGCTCTTAGCCCAATTTGAATCTTGTCCGTACTTGGACGCTGTACCGTTTTCAAGGTGATTTGGATCTTTGTATTGTATATCTGTATTCTTGACTCGTTGAGTCGCTGTTGTATATATATCTATTCTGTGGGTCCCATCAAGGACTGTTGTGTAATGGTATTACTTCGTTTTCCACCCGCACGAAAGTGCCTGGTGGGCGTCCTTGAATCGTTTCTATGCGGGTTTGGCGTAAAGGGCTAAAACTTGCATAGGGCCGATTGGAGGGTGTTACACCCATTATGGTTGATACTATTTAATATAGTGGCAGATATATTGGCCATTGATGGCTCAAAATGTATCGAGCTCGTTGGGGAACCCCAAGAGAAAGGTATGATGAGCACAGCAACAAGTTTTCCATAAGTTATGAAACCAAGGTTATCGAACTAGTAGGAGCAAGGAAACACCTCCAAGGTGTTGTTTCCAACTTGGAATCCTGCACAACACAACCACAGAACTTTGCCCCCAACTTACAGTGAGGTTGTCAATCTCACCGGTTTTGCTGAAAACAAAGGATTAAACGTATCGTATGGAAGATAGTAATTTCTTGCAGAAAGTAACCAGAAAACAGTAAATAGTAGATTGTAGATTGATAGTAAAAGAAAGGACTGAGGTCCATAGTTCACTAGTGGTGATTCTCCTTAAGATAGATGACATGCTGGATGAACAAATTACAGCGGGGCAATTGACAAACATAGAGAAAGCATACATGCATATACTAATCATCTTGACTCCTATGAGATTTGATTGGGCATTACAACATTATACATAGACCGTAATCCAACTGCATCTATGACTAAGAATCCACCTTCAGGTTATCATCCGAACCCCCTCTAGTATTAAGTTGCATGCAACAGATAATTGCATTAAGCAAAGTGTGTAAAGTAAACAATACGATTGTTCTATGAACAAAGGATTGCTGTTTTCTCTCTAGTAGCAACAACACATCTAGTACCTTAGAGATTTTTGTCACTTCCCCAGATTACTAGAGGCATGAACCCACTATCGAGCATAAATACTCCCTCTTGGAGTTGCTAGCATCTACTCGGCCAAGATAGCTACTAACAACGGAAAGCATGCAAGATCACAAATAACAAAGACATGATAGAATCAATAATCATTCTGAAATAGCATCTCAATATCCATCGGATCCCCGCAAACACAATATGTTTGATTACAAATAGATGATCTTGATCATGAACGGAGCTCACAATATCTAAACATGATAGCACAAAGGAGAAGAACCAACCATCTAGCTACTACATGGACCCGTAGTCCAGGGATGAACTACTCACGCATCACACCGGAGGCAGGCATGGTGATGAAGAAGACCTCCAGGGTGATCTCTCCCCTCCGGCAGGGTGCCGGGAAGAGCTTCAGATCCCTCCCGATCTAGGGATGGAGATGACGGCGGCTACAAACTCTTTCGTGAAATTTTAATCGGGTACTTAGGGTTTTTGTATCGGAGGCTTATTATAGGCGAAAGGGGAGGCCGAGGGGGTGCCCTAGGCGGCCGCACCACCCCCAGGCGCCGGCCAGGCCTGGCCACGTGGCCAGGTGGTGTGGCCGGCCCCTGGCCCCTCTCCATCTCGTATTCTGGCTCCGTGTTCCCCTCGGTGAAATATTGACTTTGCCTTTTGTTCCGTCAAATTCCGAGAATATTCATCTTTTGACTTTTCTGGACCCAAAAACAGCAAAAAACAGGCAACTGGCACTGTGGCATCTTGTTAATAGGTTAGTCCAAGAAAGTGTATAAAAATACTCCAAAGTATGAACAAAACATAAGAAAGTAGATATAAAACAAGCATGGAATATTAAAAATTATAGATACGTTTGCAACCTATCAGCCATCAAGATTGAGGGCGCAAAAGCTGATGGCCAAATTGAAGGACTGGTCCCTCACATTGTTGATGGTGGGCTACCTATCCTTTAATACGCCGATGATACGATTCTATTTATGGAACATGACCTTAAAAAGCTAAAATCTAAAATTAATATTATCAACATTCGAACAACTTTCTGGTCTGAACTTAATTTCCATAGGATTGAATTGTTTTGTTTTGGCGAGGCTCAAGGTGAGGCCCACCTCTATGCCAGTCTATTTGGCTGTGGTCAAGGCCAGTTTTCTATCAACTATTTGGATATCAATTCATTACTAGAGACACAAATGTTGAGACAAAACAAGTCGAGGAAATATTACAATTAAGGTTAAGTAGTTGGAAAGGAAAATCACTATCTCTTGGTTAAAGATTAATGCTCATAAATTCTGTACTAAGCAATATGGTACTATATATGATACAAAATATCATTCTTTCAACTTCCAAAAGGAGTCTAGCATAGACTGGATTATTTCCGGTCAAGATTCTTCTAGCAAGGAGATAACGAGAAAAAGAAATACCAACTAGATAAATTGCGTGACCTGCACCATGATGAAGAACTTGAGAAGTTGCGGAGCGCTTCCCAAAAACCTTATTCGCCCTCCCCGTACATGATCACAAAGGAGAGTGGTTCCGGAGACCCGCTCCCCCGTTCGTCGGTGCACGCCAACACGTGGGATGGAGTAGACTACATTGGCGACGCAAATAGTGAGGCTAGCAAAACCCTAGGTTGTTTTCGGTATATTTATGTGGTAGAAGCCACACATGCACTTATGTAGAGCGGCTTATAAAACCATAAAGGGAACAACATGGACAACAACGTCGCCGTGCTCCTTCGCCTCTAGAACGAGGAGCCTCCTTGTCTACGGCTCTCTGGCCCCACGCAAGGACCCGCTGGCTCTCCGCTATGATTCGCTGCCACTAGTTTAACCTCCCCACGTCATCCTCTAAGCAAGCAGGAACTAGGGATCTGCCGCTGCCAACACCGCACGGGCTTTGCCTGGCGGCCAACACTAGCGACGGCGGCAGGGGAGGTTAGGGTTCACCCCTGGTCGCCTGTGGGGAGCGACCTAGGAACGGGGGAGTAGCTCGTCTTGAGAGAAACAATTATGAACAACTGACACGATCCCCATCCTCTCTAACTGTACACATACAAGAGAGGCGGCTAGGGTTTGCTCATGCCGCCAGTCTCTTCGGTCGCGCCGTCGGTTGGTGTTCACTTCCCGCCTCCCCCGGGCCTATCTGCCTCCCTCACGCCTCGCCCCCTTCCCTAGCCCTGTGCCACTGTTGTTCGAGGTTGTCTCCGACCTGTTGCCTCTACACGAGGACGTCTCTGACATGTGCTGCTGTAGGACACCGTCCTCGATCTGGTGCTGCTGTACGACGCCATGCGCGGCCAAAACATCGTCCCTATTCTGTTGTATAACGTCGGCAACCTACCACATCGCCGACCTCCCTGGAACCAGGAGCAAGATGAGCCCCTCCCATGTTCCTATCTTTTCTTGATTACATGCAAATCTAGAAAACCCAAGTCACTTATTTTGAAACGGAGGGAGTACATGTTTAGATCTGTTCTGTATGTGTGATTTAAAACTGCGTACGTAAATATGGACCGGTCGTGTATATATATATGATACATTGATATATATAGTAGATACTTGGGTACATAACTGGGTTTTCATTTGTTTAGGGAAAGAAAACATAGCACCCAGGTAACCATCCGATCATCCCGCAAGACGTGTCGGACCTGGGCGGGAGTGGCCTGGACCGTTGGATGGAGCGCGTCCACTAGTACTAAACCACGCGTCGCCTCCTTCCCAAAATTTCCACCCCCAAAGCCCCCGAATCCCGCCTCTAAACCCTAGCCGCCAGCACTGCCTATATTTCCCCTCCCCTCCCGCAGGGTCCAATCCCATTTGGTTCGGAGGCGGGCGAACGAGCTAGCGAGCGCGGAAGCATCATCCCCCGGCCGATTCGTCCGTCCGGTAAGCTCTCCGTGTCCTGGATTTGTTTCGATTTGTGTTGTTTTGCTCTCTCAGTCTCCCGATCTCCCCCAGACTTGTCCCCAATCTCTAACCCTAGCCGCCTACCCAGCACCCCCTGTTGCATCCAATCCGGTCTCCCCCTCCCCACTTTCCCTATATCGCTGTCTCACCGCCGTCCAAGCGCCCGGCGTCAACAGAAAGCAGCACGCGTCGGTGGCCCGGCGGCGGAACCGGCAGTATCAGCGTAGTCGCTATTTTTTTACTGGAAACCGCCCCGATATGTGCCGGAGCTTTGTCCCGGTGGTGGTACGCCATTTGCCAGCGTGTAGATATGCATCAGAGCCTGCGTTCAAGTTTGTTCGACCAGCCTATCTGTATAGCGTGACTTTCATATGTACCTACTCGCTTTTGGTCAGTATAAATTACCCTCGAAATAGAGTGACTGGCATAAAATTAATAGTAATACAAGTATAATTTGACTTGGCGTGTTCTAGAACCTGGTAGTGCTGGCATATTACCCTGCTGTAATTTTGTTTTCTTATTATTTCCTTTTCGTCTGGTCATGTGGTAGTAGTCATGGTAATCTATCTGGTAGTACAACATTGCTTTATGTCGTCTTATTGTTAATTTGCCATGGTAATCTAGTGGTGTCAGATAGCTTAACACATGGCATGGGTAGGAGCTTTTATTACTGTTTATCCGAGAAATATGTCTGGCTGATTGAGATAAACAGTGTCTACTCAGCTAGCTAGCTTATGAATGTTTTGTTCCACTAGAGCTGGATGTTTTACATTTTATAACCATATTTTACCATAAACTTCTCTTGACTAATTTTTAATTGTCCTTATGTGGTTCTCAATGGAAAAGCCTTCTAATGTGGCTTGTTAAAAAAGACTAAGCTAGTTGAAACTGGTCAAGTAGCCTGTAGGATTAGTAGGAGAGCTGATGGATGCTATTTTTTTGTTAATTGGTACATAACTGGGTTTTCATAATATTTGCTGACTGACACAATCTGGTCCTGTTTTTGATAGGGAAGTTCCGGACATGGATATCACTCAGATTCTGCTAGCTGCTCAATCTCTTGATGGTAACCTCCGCGCAGCAGCCGAAGGCAACATTAAGCAGTTCCAGGAGCAGAATCTTCCCAACTTCCTCCTATCCTTGTCAGTTGAGTTGTCCAGTGATGAAAGACCACCAGAGTCTAGAAGACTTGCTGGTATTATCCTTAAGAATTCATTGGATGCCAAAGATTCTGCAAAGAAGGAGCTACTGATTCAGCAATGGGTCAGCCTGGATCCATCAATCAAATTGAAGATTAAAGAATCATTGCTCATAACACTAGGATCTTCAGTTGCTGATGCAAGGCAGACGTCATCACAGGTCATTGCAAAGGTTGCATCCATTGAGATACCCCGTCGGGAATGGCAAGACCTCATTGCCAAATTATTGAGCTACATGACGCAGCCGGGTGCGTCTGCGCCACTAAAGCAAGCAACTCTGGAGGCACTGGGGTACGTGTGCGAGGAGATTCCTCCTGAGCACTTGGAGCAAGATCAAGTGAATGCTGTTCTGACTGCCGTTGTTCAGGGAATGAACCAGACAGAGCTAAGTTCTGAAGTCCGTCTTGCAGCAGTCAAAGCTCTGTATAATGCTCTTGATTTTGCTGAGAGCAACTTTGCAAATGAGATGGAGAGGACCTTTATAATGAAGGTAATTTGTGAAACAGCTGTGTCGAAAGAAGTGGAGATCAGGCAGGCAGCTTTTGAGTGCCTTGTTGCGATTGCATCCACATATTATGTGCACTTAGATCCTTATATGCAAACTATATTCAACCTGACAGCTAATGCTGTGAAAGGAGATGAGGAACAAGTTGCACTCCAAGCTATTGAGTTCTGGAGCACTATTTGTGAGGAAGAGATTGAACTCCAAGAAGAATATGAGGGATCTGATGATGCTAACTCAACTGTAAATTACCGCTTCATTGAAAAGGCCCTCCCTTCACTTGTTCCAATGCTGCTAGAAACTCTGCTGAAGCAAGAGGAAGATCAAGAGCAAGATGATAATGCTTGGAACATTTCCATGAGTGGTGGGACGTGCCTTGGACTCATTGCTAGAACCGTTGGCGATGCAATTGTCCCCCTTGTGATGCCATTTGTGGAGGCTAATATCACAAAGCCGGATTGGCGTTGTCGTGAGGCAGCAACTTTTGCATTTGGTTCTATCCTTGATGGCCCCTCCCTTGGGAAACTTGCTCCCCTGGTACAAGCTGGACTTGATTTCTTGCTCAACACAATGAATGATCCAAACAGTCAGGTAAAAGACACCACTGCATGGACTCTTGGGCGAGTATTTGAGCTTTTGCATTCTCCATGCAGTACAAATCCAATCATATCAAATGCGAACCTTCCTCGTATCATGACTGTGTTGCTAGAGAGTAGCAAAGATGTTCCAAATGTGGCCGAGAAAGTTTGTGGAGCCATATATTTCCTTGCCCAAGGTTATGAAGATGCAGAGCCGGTCTCATCTTTGCTTACACCTTATCTTCCTAATGTTATAGCTGCTCTCCTTACTGCTGTGGATCGTGGTGATGTGACCCATTTCAGGCTTCGTGCATCTGCTTATGAAGCGCTGAATGAGATTGTAAGAGTCAGCAACATACCTGAAACTTCAAGCATTATAGGACAGTTATTGCAGGAGATCATGAGAAGATTGAACCTTACATTTGATCAGCAAATATGTTCATCAGGTGACAAGGAGAAGCAAAGCGATCTGCAGGCTTTGCTGTGTGGTGTATTGCAGGTCATTATCCAGAAACTGAGCAGCTCAGATGCGAAGTCTATAATTGCCCAGACTGCTGATCAGTTGATGCTTCTATTCCTCCGTGTCTTTGCCTGCCACAGTGCTACTGTACATGAAGAAGCTATGCTTGCCATTGGTGCTCTTGCTTATGCCACTGGTCCAGATTTTGTGAAATATATGCCTGAGTTTTTCAAGTACCTTGAGGCAGGCTTGCAGAATTATGAGGAGTACCAAGTATGCTCCATCTCTGTAGGGGTGGTTGGTGATATTTGCCGTGCCTTGGAAGATAAAATTTTGCCCTTCTGTGATGGGATTATGACCGTTCTTCTCAAGGACCTCTCAAACTCACAGCTAAACAGGTCTGTGAAACCTCCAATTTTCTCATGCTTTGGAGACATTGCTCTTGCCATTGGTGAGAATTTTGAGAAATACCTGCCGTATGCTATGCCAATGCTTCAAGGAGCGGCTGAGCTTCTTGTTGTTTTGGATCAAAATGATGAGGATATGGTTGATTATGGTAACCAGCTCAGACGTGGCATATTTGAGGCATACTCTGGCATACTTCAGGGTATAAAGGGTGCAAAAGCCCAGCTGATGTTACCTTATGCTGGCCATCTATTGCAGTTCACGGAAGCTGTCTACAAGGATAGTAGCAGGTACTACATGTCATTTCTGTTCCCTTATTTGTTATTACATGGGCGATTGGTCTTGTTCCTTAACATCATGTATACGTGTTTTACTTTCAGGGATGAGAGCGTGACCAAGGCTGCGGTTGCTGTCCTGGGGGATCTTGCAGACACACTTGGCCCAATCTCCAAGGATCTGTTCAAGAGCCACCTCTTCCATGTTGAGTTGTTGAGGGAGTGCCTCGATTTGGATGATGAAGTCAGGGAGACGGCGTCATGGACCCAGGGAATGATAAACCAGGCAATAGTTTCTTAGTATGAGAAATTACCTTGCTTTGTCTGTTCTGTTTTGTTGCTGCGCCAAAGTCTGTTTGGCACAGATGAACGGAAGGATACCAAAGTATATGTAGTGTCAGTGGTAGGAACCATGTCATAGGCATCTTGTGTGTTGTTTATTTCTCGGCCTGTCAAGTCGTTATGGGTCAGATTGTCAGTGTGTCAAGTCCGTGTGCGTCGCATTTGACGGCAGTGGGTTATGGCATTGGATGTCTTGGAACAGCTAAACTTGTTAATGTATTCTACTCTATGTTCATCCATGCAATATGCTGCTTGATGTTACTGCCTGGCAGTAGAATGCTGTTATCATGCTATCGTGGTACTATCTGTCTCATGAAATTGTGCTGAGCATAGATCCATGTTTTGCTCTAGTATCTCTTGTGCAGGTGTTGTTTATGTTATTGGTTGCAGTATGCAGCTGCTGCATTCAGGTAAGCAAACTGGTGAGTACAAAATTTTGTGATTTATTTTGCCATCTTAGCCACAGGCTACACCACATACATACCACACCGTGCAATTTGAAATGTTCCTACTGTATATACGTGTGGAGACGAACTCTTTTGGCAAACACCGAAGCAAGGCAACCTGTATGTTGTGCAAGGCATCTCTGCCGTTCTGGTATCATCTTCAGGTGGCCTCTGTGGTATCATCTCTGCCGTTCTGGTATCATCCGCCCACCACACCGGCGACGCCTTGGGGGTGGCCACGTTGGTTGGCATGTCGGTGATCTCCGTCAGCTGCCTCGTGAGTCGTGACCTCTGTCATCGTTGGTCGGCCTGGAGAGGCGCGTTCCTGCTTAGGCTCAGCTGGACCGCCAATCGCAGCCGCGTCAGCCAGTCCAGGTGACCGTCTTCCCTCACTGCAGCAAACATTGTCACTTTGTCAGCTACCAGCTCACGTATTTCCTATGGACGAAACTCTATCAGTTAATCACCATGGAGATGCTCGAAGAGCGTGCCGTTGGGAGCATATACTCGAACACAATCATCCTCGTGAAACGCTGCTCTTCCTGGCAGTAGCCGAGCAGGTTCACAAAGTTGCTGTGGTTCACTCTGGACAGGCTTGTTATCTGAAATAATTAAGATTGTTCAGTTTCATGTTACTCCCTCCGATCCAAATTAATTGACTTGAATTTGTCTACATTCGGATGTATCTAACACTAGATACATCCGAATCTAGACAAATCCAAGTCAATTAATTTGGGTCGGAGGGAGTAGTATTTTTTCAGAGCTCTGAAAAATATATATTGCACCTGTTGTTCAAATACTAATTGAGATTCTGGTCAATATTACACCTGTTGTTCGAATTTGAAGATGTGTGTGATTCAGCTATGGGCGTTTGGGACTTGGTGATATGATCATCACGGCGTCAATTGTCGATTGCTTGGGCTAAAAAAAAAAGTTCCACAAGTAACTGTAACATATACGTGATAAAAAATTATTATTGAATTTAAGAATATACCTTTTGAATTTCTCAAGACAGTGATCGTTAGACCCCAAGAGCCATACACCGTGTCACTTCGGGCGCTCATAACAGCCTGAACATTGCAACGTGTGACACTACTTTCAGTTATTTCTCTTTCAGCTGATGCTCCTCGGTCCATCTGATCGTCTTTCAGAGTGGATATCATAACGGCCTGATTTTGTTTCCAAGGAAGAGCATGGATCAAGCCATAAGATAGGAAGAGTTGCCATGTATTTTGTTTTGCTGGTCAGTTCGTCATGCAATGTACTAGTAACTGAAAAGGTTTAACGAATTGAAAGAACCGAGTAACCTAATCTAAATAGTATCTCTAGTACATAAAATGATGATTTGAGACCTAGTAAGCCGCAAGCACAAAAGCACGTTACAACCAGGCAGGACCTCTCAGTTCTGTGTACTATCGATTTGTCACGAGCAAGATACGTGCAAATGATATATGAAGCAAGATGATCTGATTTGTTGAGACTCGTCTAAATCAGTTTCAATTCAATGGAAATTATAACAGCTAGACTAGATTTGTGCCATCCTCTACAGTTTCTCCAACAGAAAGAAAAGAAGGAACGGAGAAATCAGAAGGAGGCGACTGCACACTTATATATCCTAATCCTACACAAGTTTTTTTTTTTTTTGAAACATAAGTATTATTAATTCATTTGCCTGACAGCCACTAGCGAGATACTGGATTCAGTTATGAATACCAGGATGCTTGATCAGAATCATCACAGCATCAACCTAATATACAAACAGAACTACAAAAAGTAAAGATTTATATTGAAATTAACGTTTTCACTTAGGGGGGTGAGGGGGTATTGTACATTATACCTGTACAGAACATCACACTTACACAAAATTCAGATAATTAACAGAACTACTTATTCAAATAAATAAAAAGTTTGAAAAGTCAATGGTGTATGTAAACCGACCTCCCCACAAGCCTCCATGGTAGCAAGCCATTCTTCCAAAAAATGGTACCAATTGTTTTAGATGATTTTTAACAATGGTCACACTCAGACCCTATTATTAACAACTAAACTTCTTTGCCAACCAGTGGACTATCCAAGTCAATATCCATATTTTTTCGAGTAAAGGGCATTGCCCCAGCTTTCATTAAAGAAAGCCGCATAGCAGCACACATCGATCTGACAGTCGTCGTTTAGTTTATTACAAACCAATCTGGGAGGTAAAACTTCCTCCACAGATAAAGCACTAGAGCTCTAAACAGTTCAGTAACAACTAGCCAACACGAACGAGGGCCATAGACAATCTAAACTTTGTCCAAACTAGAAAATAATATCAAGAGAAACCAGAGCCAAAGAGAACTCAATCTTCAAGATGTCTCACTCCCAGCATTCATCCTTTGCTTCGATAATTTTTTTCGTTTGCCACTTTAAGCAGTTTCACAACAACCCCTTCGTGCTGGTCATTTCGAAGATCCGTCTGCTGCAAACTAGCCCAGAAGTGAATGACATGTAAAATCCGCGAAATCACACTAACAGGATCTACATGTACTATATTCTTAAAACAGGCATCATTCCTAACTTTGCAATTAATCCAAAAAAAAACAGCAAGACCAACAACTACTAAAGCCTGAAAGCTATTCCTATTAAAGCCAAATACCCAATTACAAACATCTTCCATCCTAGAAGGTAAATTACTAATATCTAGGGTACAAGCTACAACATCCCAAATATATCTAGCTGAATCACACTCAAAAAACAAATGGTTCAATGTTTCTTTGCAGTGGCATAATCTACAAGTTTCCACTCCAAGCCATCTCTCTAAACTAAAATATCCTTAGTAAGAATAGTTTTCTTAAAGCAAAGCCAAATAAAACACTTTAAAGCAAAATCAAGATCCATATTGTCTTCAGTATTGGGTTCTTCCAATAAAACTTGAGATAAGGGGGGAATTAGGGCGACAGAAGATTACTCACCAGTTATTTCCTAGCATCCTGTTTCATAGATGCATGTGGAAAACACTGACAGTAGCATTACATTACATGATTAAATAACCGTGACAATTAGAAGAGTGTATCATGTACAATTAGAACAACTACAATTACTATAGCTCCATGTGTACAATGTGATCAGGATTGAGAGATTAAGGCGTGTGCAGGGATAACAAGAAAGGTACAATCAGATAACTGTGCGAGGCACTTTGTCAATAGTAGGGTTTAACTCTGCTCTAGGAAACCAGAGACTCAAAGATGAAACAACACTTGGTCTTATAAATGAAGAACTCCAGGTTTTAGCCGTTGATATGTCATTATGACACGTCAAGTTAAGAGCAAGAACAAGTTGTAGGTTATACATCCCTACAAATCCTAAATTTTCATTAGGATCATGAACAAAATCTCAATAAAATAGATTTGTATAAGTATTAGTCCTCATTCCAGATTACAGACACATAATTTGTTCATACTAACATTAAGAAGTTGTTGATGTGCATTTCCACATGGAAATTATTGCATATGTGCCTTGTGTCTTGCAGTATCTGGTGCTGCAGAGATGACTTTATATCAAAGGAATTTAAGATATCTGCAGGAGAAGCTTTCAGGAGCTGATGCATGTGGTCTATCAATTTCAACATCTAGTATCTAAATGACGCACAATTTTCTATGATTATTTCTTCCATATGGTCACTTTAGCCAAGAAGCTACGAACTTAAGGATAACCTTGAGCATGGAAGAGATAAGTATTGACTAGTGATACACAAGCAATAAGGCAGATAAATCAGTTCCTTTATACATATAGAAAATGTGAACATGGATTGTGAGTGTTTTCTCAAAAAAAAAAAAAAAGGATTGTGAACAACCAGATCACTAGTTGTTCAATTTCTGAGACTAAGAACTAAGTGTTTGTGCCGTGGACAGTAGCTAATGGGCAGAAACTGCAGTGTTACCATCTAAACATCTAGTACACGGAAGGTACAAAAATTGTATGTTAAGATGTCAAAATTGAATTTGGGGGCACCACTGCAGCACAATGAGCATCATTTGTGTCAGTGAGCCCAGGGACACTGTCCTTGCAACAATCCAGGAACTTCGATTTGATAGTCTTCTCAGAACAAGCAACTGATGTGTAAAAACAAAAGTTGTTCAGCAATCCCTCTGCCAGCGGGACCTTCGCGACACGATGCCGGGGAACTAGATGTGTCTCCACGCTCGACATGAATAGCGTACTGTGGCTCCAAAACCAATCTATTTGCTTGTCTTGCGATATAGAGATTCCTTAGACAGTCCCAAAATGAGCAGATTTGGACACAGCAGTTTCAATCTTAAAGGCCAAGCATCTCCTTTATGCTTTCCCAAGACATGCAGATGCATAATCATCAGCAAGGCCTGGAAAGCTAGTCTTATAAGGATCCACAAACTTCTGCACAAACTTCTTCTCCCCCAGCGAGGCAGTGGTATAGAAGCCCCCCTCCACACGCACTAATCCCTTCTGCCTGAGAACCTTGAGCAAGGAGTGCCGGGGAATCAACCGCTTCTCAAGGCTATACATGATCAGAGCTGGCCTTTGGGCAATGTACGTTGCCTGCAGACAGGCATCCCTCATCAAGAACTCCACAGATCGCTGGATCCTTTTCTCAGATAAAGCGAGGACATCTGGCGCCTTATTCACAATCATCAATAAATCATCCTGCGAAAACCCCAGCTTCCGCAACAGCTGTATTTTCCCGTTGAGAACGTCCTTGCTCAAGAAGGAGAGTGAGGCGAGGGCACGGTGGAACATGCTCGAGCCGCGCTCCACGCCTAACTCCACTCGCGCGATGGCGCCGAGGAGAACCTCGTGTCTCATGGTGAACAGGCGAGTGATGTACAGGCCCACACCTCCGATCTCGCAAGCACTTACCCCGCACTCGTGGAGGGTGCTGAGGTTTGGCTTGATCACCTTCTCAAGGTTGGCGCTGAGGAGATTGCGATTTGACTTGGCGAGACGGAGCATCTTGTGGTAGGTGCCAAGGGTCTGGAGCCAGAAGAGGATGTTCCCCCGAACAGAGCCTGTGCGGCGGATCGAGAGGATGTCCACGATCTGCGAAGGAGAGAGGCCGATCTCGGTGAGCTCGGCGAAGCGGGGGACAAGGAGCCTCTCCACGCTGGCGGAGAGGATCCGCGGGTCGGCCGCCACGGCGGCGGCGATGTCGGAACGGGGCACGCCGCGGGCCGAGAGGAAAGCAAGGGTGGCCGCAGGCCTGGAGAGAGACTTGAGGTAGGAGAGTCTTTTGGAGGTCTTGAGTGCTTGCTCTTGGGTGAAGCCGCAGTCGGTGACGAGGAAGTCCTTGACGGAGAATGGTTCGGGGGAAATGGATGCGGTCGTCGAGAGGAGGCAGTGCAGGGGGACGAGGTGGGCGGTAGTGAGATGGGACGGGAAGCGGAGGAGAGAGAGGACGCGCGTCCGGAGCGGATCATGGCGTCACGGCGGCGGCGGCCGGCGGCTGGGCAGAAAGGTTATGCGGGGAGCGGTGGATTGGAAATGGCGGCTAGGAAATTTGGGTTTAGGGCTGCCAGTGTGCTGAAAGGCCGGCCCATATTTGCTACCGGGTCATTTTTTATTTGGAAGACTCGATCTAAAGAGGCCCTGATCCACGGGCTTGATGTTTAAGGTTTTCCTATAGAAAATGTGGCAAAAGTATCAATGCATGAGCGATGCTTCATCAATCAACAGCTTAATCTCTCAAAAAAATCAATAGCTTAATTTTGCGCTAGTAGTAACACCTTAACTGCAGTTTTCGTTTAACGCCCTTCACAAAATTCCAAACTAATAAATCACAACATGTGTATATAAGGGGATAGTGATACACATGAATCTGTACTTTTTCACGAACACACTCAAGGTTCAGTGGGAGAAATCGCACGTCCCTCTCGTCGCCCCTGCGAGGCGACCGGAGGGAAATCCTAACCACCAGCCGCCAACACCCCCCACCGCCTTTCTCCCCCTCCCTTGGCGCCGCCAGTAGGGCGCGACCGGGCAAAGCCTAGTCGTCGCCAGTGGCGGCGGGGCAACCCCGTCCCCTCACGAGTGTGGATTGGCGCCTTCGAGCACGGGCGTGATGTGCCACCTAGTGCCATGGCGTGGCTGCGTCCCTCCAATGTGTGGTACGGCATCCGGACTCCGGCCGTGGTGGCACGTTGATGCAGCTGCGGCGCGACACAGGGCATGGGGCCCATCTCCGGGCAGATCAGTGACAGGATGGCATGGGATTACCCTCTATCATGCGGCTTGTCCTTTGGCCAGTGTGGGCATGGAGGCGGTTGTCGGTGAGAGCCAGGCTTCGTTGCTGTCGGAGCCGGCGATGTGGCGCCCGCAGACGTCGTTACATTGCTGGAGGGGCCGTTACCTTATGCAGCCGACGACGTGGCGCCCGCAAAAAAAGAACGAAATGGCCGACGGGTAGCAGTGGGGCGCTCGCTCGCAGCGGCCTCCGACCTCCAAGCTGGCGGATCTGGCAGCGCAGGGGACCTCGACCGGCGACGATGCCCCTCTCTCTTCGTGCACATTGGTTCTAGGATGCTTGATGTCGGAGGACTCAATGGCGCTCGACGGTGACGATGGACCACTTAAGATCCGAAGAATGGGCTAGGGGGGACTCTAGGAAATGACACGGGTGGCAGTGTTTTTTTTTTTTGAACAACGGAGGGGTCACGAAGGACCCCGAAGCAGCTTCATTGAATCAGCTTCATTGAATCAGTGCGGTGGGAACAAGTTTACATGCAGGACCCTGCTCACCACAGGAAATAACACATAGTCCTGCAAGATTACAGAAAGGACCCAAGGGGAAAAGGTGAAAAAGCAATCGAGTCACTGTCCTTCTCCACCGACGGGGAGACTGCAACTCCGGCCACCCTCCCGTCGCCCGGGGACGAACCACTTGGCGTCGAGAGAGCGCAGGAACCCGGGGCAGAACTCCAAGAAAGGCCTCCAAGCTGGAGGTTGAAGAGGCGCAGCTCCGGCGCCAAGAAAGGCCATCATCGGCCGCAGATCGCGGTGGCACTGCAGGCCGCCGCGTGATGTGCTCCATAGTGCTGCAAGGACCATCGCCGCTACTGCGAAGAAGCAAGCGCAGCTGTAGCAGCTTTCTTCCCCCCCTCGCTACCGAGGCCGGCCAGGGGATTCGAGCTCGCACCTTCCGCCCCACCGAAGGGGATAGCCCCTACCTTATTATGGGGCCTGAATTCTGAAATCACAAGTAAAAATATGTGTTCTTCGATTACTTTGAAGTCCTAGCCATTTTCTGTGTTTCACGCCTCGACTCACGCAACCTCCGTGACACAACTCTTCGTGCACCCTGCATAGGTCGTATCCAAATGGGGTTGCCACAAGTTGAGTGCCCAACAATGTAGGATGTAGCTATGACACGAGACGAGATATTTTCCAAACGTCCTATCTTGAGGAAGCCAGAATATAATTGTAAAACATTTCCAGGAAGAAAGAAGATGAGGGTGAAAATCATGTTTCTTCAGTTGTTTTTGGTTGCTTACCACGTACTATACTCTCTCCGTCCCAAAATAAGTGACGTGGATTTATCTAGATTCAAATGTATCTAGATGTTTTAGTATATAGGTACATCCGAATTTAGACAAACACACGTCACTTATTTTAGGACGGAGGGAGTACATATCTTTTGCATTGGTACTACATTTATATAAAACTTTAACCACGATACCGTATTAGAGAAGTTTTATTTTCTGCATTATTTAACCAGTGTGAAAAAGAGAAAAGAGAAATAAATACATTGCTCACCAATTGTGCATGCAATTAGACAGTTTCAAACAAAAGTACAACCACTAAGGCTAATAGACATCAACGGACATCGGTAGACAAATACATTCAGATCAGACACTCCCCCGTGAAATGAACACCAAAACATTGTATTACAGAGGCTTTATTCTCCACATTATTTAACCAGTGTGAAAAGGGAAAACTGAAATTGATACATTGCTCGCCAATCGCGCAGGCCAATAGACAGTATAAACCAAAAGTACAAGCACTTAAACATGAGCGGACACTGGTAGACAAACAGTACATTCAGAAACTCTCGCGTGAATGAAGTAAAAAAGCACAACCGTAGATGTGAGCCACGATGGTTGGGTATACAAACGCACGGTGGATGCTTCATGCCAAAAGCCATCAAAGGGTGTCGTGTCGGTTAAGCAAGTAAAACCGTTATGGTGCTTTCATCTGCCCCGTAGTAGCGTGACCTGCAAAAGAACAAGCAACATAACCATTTTAGACAACATCTATCTCATCAGAAAATAGCACCAGAAGATGATAAATTTTAACAAACAGTGTTTGGGATGGGGAAAACAAAGATAAGTTAATTACCTTTCGTGGAAGTTGGGGCAGAGCTCAAGCTGCTCCCGTAGATTGCTCAGGAGAGAAGAGATGGGTGGTATATGGTCGATACCAACCCCAACATTGCTGTGGAACAGTTCAAATCTCTCGAGTTTTCCACTAGTCCTCGCCACTTCTTTGAGCTGCTCGTACACTCCACACTGCAGGAGTGTTTCCCTGTGCTTGTTGTCGGTTCCTGCCATCCAGGTCATAAGTTCAATTGTCGCTCGCCTTATGCTAGGGAAGTCGGTAGTTGGATACTTGTACAAGTCCACTGTCTTCTTAAGATTCAGAATGAACGTGTCCACGGTTAGATTGGCAGCCACCAGTGCTTTGGCAAAACCACTTGCACCCATGCAGTAGCAAATCTGCGCAGTGAGGCCTATGAAACTCTCCAACACCTTTCCTGCTTCAGTCCACAGGCCATCATCCTTTATCGACGTATATATGCAAAAAGAAACAAAATCAATTCAATCCAGCTGCAGGTGAAGAGAAATGAGAAAGGGGAAATACGTATTTTCTTACATTAGCAAAAATTTCATTCATGGATCCTCCTGGCTGCTCCAACTTGGCCACTTGGTCAACTATGGCTTTGAGCACCTGAACAATTTACACAAAAAATAACTATTATTCTTGTTTAATCGATGTACTGAAATTTTCAATGCAATCAGAACATGTAAACAAATTTAGGGAGTGCAAAAAAGAAAATTCATCAAAGTTACCTTTGGCAGTGCTTCATCTATTATTGGCATGTGCTGAATAAAATTCTCTGTCCCTCCGTGGGCGCGCAAGTTCTGTAGGAGCTTTGCATTCACACTTGTTGCGCGCACTCTATCCTGCTCAGCAGCACAGGTTATTTTCGCCACTACCCGGAATGTTTCTGGGTGTAAGCGGGCATGCATCCTCCTCCTGCTCTCATCATTTTCTAGGTCCTCAGGGAAGAGCATCTCCACCATCATCTTCATCTCTTCTATGGTGATCTCTTGCAGGAAGGCCGCGGCATTTTCATCGCATCCACTTGTTAGCACGACTAGTGCTTTGGCAGCTGCCTCACAGTGATTTACCCGTTCCGCCAAAAGTACATCCTCTAGGTCAAGATTTCGCACAGCGGTCGGCTGCTTCTGCATCCATGGTGGCAAGAGTTGATCCAGGTCAAGTGCTTCTATGAAGGCTGTCGTTGGTACAGAGAAGCGTTGATTTTCCCGCAGAATAATATTCTTCTCTTGAATAGATGACTTAATCTGGCTTAGCTGCTCGCTGTTGGTGTACTCCAGAAGTAATAACTTGGCAGCCACCTTGGTGATATCTACGTGTGCCGCCTTGGAGAGAAGACATTCCTTGAGCTTCTTTATGATATCGGCTGATTTCCCAATTTCTTTCCTTTGCTTTTCATCCAGTGCTAAACATGCTATGACTCTTGCTGCTCCCACATGCTCCAAGATTATCCCAGTATCGGTCAGGAGGTGGAAATTTGTTGAGGCTTCTTCCCTCAGCTTGTTCCCTGCATCACCAGGTGTGGCAACCAACTTGCTCAGGATGTTGAGCGACATGCCAACGATAATTTCTTGGTCAATCTTCCGTATGGAGGTAGGAGGGATGTCCTCTTCTCTTTGAAGGAGAGGAATAATCTCTTGTTCAATCCAAGAGTCGGAGATTCTTCTGCTGCTTCCATGACAACGCCGGAGGTTAAGGTTGGTGAGGTCTATGATCTTGGGCAGTAGATCAATCAGGTTTTCTTCCTGCTGACAGTTTTGCTGGATGTTGGTGAGCTTGTCTATGATTCGCAAGCCGAACCAGACGAAGTCCACATCCATGTTTCTTGCCGCCGCCGTCTGGAGCAGAGAAGAAGAGATGAGATGCATGGCCTGAGGAAAAGTGTCAACCACAATGTCTGGAGCGAGCTTGAGAAGTACTCTCGAAGCGTGGCCCCTCATGTCCTCCTCATCCAGTGTACCGACGAAGCCTAGCATGTTGATAAGCTTCCCCAATGCGTCGGCGTCAAGGGAAGCTCGAAGCTTCCCGAGGGCCGCACTGCTGTACTCCACTGATCGGAGGATGCGGTCCATGGCTCGGATCCCAACTAACTGGTCGTCAACGGAGATGTCGGACACCGCCAGCCGCTTGGCGAAGGTGATGAGATTCATGTTGAGGGTGGCGCGCCAGCTCCCAGTGATGTACTCCAGGTAGTTGTCGCTCCAGTAGCGGTGGACTATTTTCTTGCCGGAAGGCACATACAGTCTGTACTTGTGTACGGTGCTGCCCAACAGTGCCCAAATCACAGGGTTCCGCAGGACGATGAAGATGATGCCCTGGGTGAATACCAGCCCGTAGAAGATGTTGAGGGACCACCTGATGTTCCGGTGGTCTTCCGCGCCTTTGTGTTGGGGGTCCACGTAATCCTGCTTCTTGAGACGCTCAAAGGATAGGACGATGCATGTGGCCACGGCGGCAATCTGGGCCAGCCGCAGGATGCTAAAGATGGTTGCCCCGAGGCAGGCTCGACCGTCGCACTTCCTCTTCTGCTCGTCCTCTTGTTTTCCGACCTGCAGCCTAGCTCTCCTTTCGCCTCCAGATTGGTAGTGTTCTTGATTGATTCTCCTGCGTCTCCACCAGCTGATCTGTCGCTCCCACTCCGCAGCCTTCTTGCTCTTTATCAGCACTTCGGGTGCGCGCAAGAGAAGTTGCTGTGTGGGATCCTCGTAGCCACCCAGGATCCTGTCAATCCATTGTAACTCATTGAGAAGCTACTCTTACAGTTACGTCTACTATCTATCACTACCATGGAACCCGCCATCATTATCGGGTTTTCAGCTTCGGGCTATGACCCACAATGGCCTGTTTGTTATCGTTCAGAATCCATGGCCATAGTGTAATTTGGTTAGTCAAATGTTTATATATCTAGTTTGATTAGTTATGTGTAGCTATTTTGCTGGTCCAGAAGTTTTTACAAATAGAAAATAATATGCAAAAATTTCAAAGAAATCTGAATTTGTTTGTGCATATATGTGAAGACGGTTTCTATGGAGATGTGAAATTTTGTTAAAAAAATACATCTATTTTGAGCTACACAAAAAAAGGCTCTAAATGGGCATAAAAAAATCGATTTTGGTATTCACATTTGTCTATTTTTGTGTAGATCACGTCTGAAAAGATAATTCGATGAAACTTTAGATGAAAATTGCTAGACATCTACATCTACTTGTATCTTTTTATCCGAATTTTTTGAAGTTCTCTAAAAATAAGTTTTTTACTTTTTTTTTAGAAAAAAACAGGGCTCCAATTGAGGTTTCCGATGCGCACGCCCATTTGACAAGTCCAAGAATAACACACTACCAAAGATGGGGCTCTTTCACAACATGGATTTTGATAGCAGGTGTGCGAGCATCGGGATTTAGGTTACCAGGTAGTAAATCTGATTACGGCTTGGTAACCAGGTTTCCTGGAACTCCACGGTAAATGGGCATACCGAGCAAAAAACAATTAAATTGTTTTAATTTAAACGTCCAAAACTAGATAAATAAGTTTATATCTTTGTTGTGGTGTTGTACAAAGACATGTCACACTGGTCATTATGTAGTCTGTATGAACTCCTACAGGTCATCGGTTCAAGTCCCATGCTTGTTTTAATTTTTGTTTTTAACGATTTGGTCTCCCTCCTGATAATAGTACACAAGACGATCCATAGGTCTCGAACCCGTGACATGATACTGCAGAGAACAATGCAATGAAGCATACCACTGCCGTTCAGACCTAGTCAGTTGTTCCTCAGAAATTTTGAATTCAAAATTCATTTGAAAATTTTGAGCGGTAACTGCACGTATTTTCCAGTAACCACGTTAACTGCAATCCCGAGCCCCCTCGATAAAAATATTCTATTCGGTAGCCAAAACATTGGCGGCTGTTGCATTGTGGACACAAGTTTTCCAGTTTCCAGTGCAAGCTAAGGGAAAAGGACAACAAGCAGTGCAAGCTAAGGGAAAAGAACAAGCAGCATGCCACAAGAGGTTGGCAAAAAGTGAAGGGTTAGCCTAGGCTTAATCATCCAAAATTTTCCAGCTTAAATTCACAAGGATTTTGTGGAAAGGTTGGGGATGTTGGTCATGGCATTTTCTACCTCTTCTACTCTATTCAGTTAGATAATTTAAAGATTTTGGCTTGCTGTTTGTACTATGTATCCCAAATTTCATACAAATATGATGAATACAGATGATTTTTTGTTGTGCAACTTCTGTACCTATGTGTGTTTGCACAAAATATTGCTCTGCTTTGATGTAAGCATCAAGGTAGAGCACTATTTTTTATGCCAGAATTTTACTATCATCATTCCTCAGAAGAAAACGGATGAAAAATCTTCGTTACAGCCATATGTTATCGTCAACCCTTGGTAATTGTCAGGTCGTTTAACAAAAAAGATGGCTCTTACGACACCATGGTGATGGGTGGGGGGGTGGGGGGGTGGAGAGTTAGACTGCAAGTGGAACTAATCTAAGTTTGAAGAGAAAAGGAAGCCAAAGAAGAACTAAGAATAAGAAAAAAGAGAATAAAAGAAATTTAGTCCTTTTTGGTTATGGATGAGGGAACAGATGGAAGGGCTGGCTAGCTGGCTTTGAAAACAGGATCCGGAAAATGCCAAAGCAACACTAAAGAACTAAGAATGCATAATTATTATGCATATATAGAACATATATTACACATGTGCAGGAATACTGGAATTAAGATTATTGTCAAATCTAAGAAAATGTGCTAAAAATACAAAATCAACTTCTAAAATATGAAAAAATCAATATGCATGAATTAACATGAAAGTCTGTCAAGAAATTTCCAACCTATGTAGAGTTTCAATATCGAAGGTAAATATACTTGCTTTGAATGAGATGCGGAAAATGCGAAAGCAACACTAAAGAACTCAAGAATGCATAATTATTATGCATAATATATAAATATATAATATAAGTTATACATGTGCTCGAGTCCTGGAATTAAGATTATTGTCAAATCTATGAAAAAGTGCTACAAATACCAAATCAACTCCTAAAAATATGAAAAAATCAATATGAAGGAATTAACATGAAAATTCTGTCAACAAATTTCGAACCTATGTAGAGTTTCAATTTCTAGGGTAAATATACTTGCTTTGAATTGAGATGCGGAAAATGCCAAAGAAACACTAAGAAACTCAAGAATGCATCATTATTATGCACAATACATAATACTCCCCCTGTCCCAAAATAAGTGACCCAGTTTTGTCTAGATACGGAGGTGTATCTAAACGCACTTTAGTTGTAGATACATCCGTATCTAGAAAAAGTTGAGTCACTTATTTTAGGACGGAGGGAGTATATGTTATACATGTGCTCGAGTACTGGAATTAAGATTATTATCAAAATATTGCTCCGCTTCGATGTCAACACCAAGATAGAAAAAAGAAAAGGTACCTTGTTGTCCATCTTTTACGGGACCAAACTATAACGGTCAAGATTTATTTGAGCTAGCAACAAATTTTTAGCCCCGGGGAGAGGGGAACTAATCTACATTTTAAGAGAAAGGAAAGTTGACGAAGAATAAATAATAGGAAAATGAGAATAAACGAAATGAAGGACTTTTTGGTTATGGATGAGGTAACAGATGGAAAGGGCTGGCTTTGAAAACAAGATCTGAAAAATGCCAAAGCAACACTAAAGAACTCAAGAATGCATAGTATATAATATATCTTATAAATGTGCTTGAATACCGGAATTAAGATTATTGTCAAATCTAGGAAAATGTGCTAGCAATACCAATGAACTCCTAGAATTTTTTATAAAAAAAATGCATAAATTAACATGAAAATTCTTGTCAGCAGATTTTCAACCTATGTAGAGTTTCAATTTCCAAGGCTAATATACTTGTTGGATTTGGAGCCAGAAGTTGCACAAGTTAAGATGATTTTAAATATTAGAAATTATGAGAATGGCCTCTCCAAAATGCCAGCTCACCGACTCTCTAGCATCTTATTGTCAAAATTTCCTCCAAACGACATGCCTTACCGCTAAACTATGCAGGAACTATAGTTTTGAGATTGCAAGTTTTTCTTGTAAATCGTTTCAAAAAGACTAGCTGTGGTGGTTGTCTATGCATGGCTAGTTAATCCTGCCAGCCTAACTTTATGATTTTGTGGAACTGGTAGCGATCAACTTAGTGAAATTGCAGATGTAAAAATTATGAAGGAGAAAAGGCCAGGCAAACTTACCCGATTGACTCGACGAAGGCGACGATGGTGACGTACCAAAAATCCTGCCGTTTGATCAGGACAGAGAATCCGCCGAGCAGGACGACGGTGGCCCAGATGGTGGCCAGCGTCCCCAGGCCGTTCATCGCCTTGGAAACTATGGCCGTGCAGACAATAGCGAGGTTGAGCCTTTCTTCCGGCAGCGAGACCGCGGCCTCCACAAGAGCACCAGAAGAAGGGTCCATGGTTTCTAGCTTGGGTCGGTGATCAGCAGCTCGCAATTTGAACGTCTATATATACAAGGAATTTGCAGAGGTTTTGCACAAGGAGCTAGCTGTAAGGTGGATGGATCTTTTGTAGCTTACAATCTATTCTGGAACAAATACCAGAGATGGAAACACAAGCAAAGATTAAAAGGAGACTGCATGTGTGATAAAGAGCATGCGCTGCGCTCCCTGGTCCCTAAATCGTGCATAATTGTACAGGGGAAACAGATCGAGAATGATCAAAGGCATTTAGCGGTTGATGGTACCGTGATATGTACAGATGCCTCCATGGACGGAAGGACGGCTTCATCCAACAAAAAGAGGAAGCAGCTTGTTCTCTACATGTTGTGTGCTGGATGGGTGCGGAGGTCCTACCGTGACAAAGGAAGCAGCTGCCAGCAGGGCCTTGTTGCGGTGAAGGAGCGTCGCAGGACACTGGGGTCAGTCGAGATGGGGAGTGCTCGAGTCTGCCGGTGTCGGGGTGCAAGGACATGTTGATTAGGCAGCTAGGGCTGCGGAGGCGGCGAGCTCGGCGCAGAAGCCGAGGGGTAGCGGTCGTGGAAGCGGCGGAGGAAGGGCGTGGAGGAGCCACCGCTTGGAGAAGAGGGCGGCGCTGGCGAGGTAATTGGGGAAGCCGAGGCGGAGGAGGTCGTCGCCGAGGAGCACCCCCCGCCACCGATGCGGCGGCCGCCGGCCGTCTGTCGTCGTCCATTTTTGGGGGATTTTGCAGAGCGAGCAAGGGCTTCGTTGCTGCGGGAGCAGAGCAAAAGGCGAGGAAATTTTACAGTGATGACGTGGCAAGCAGTACCGCTCACTCCTGATGCATATTTGACTGAGTACTTTCTCGGAGGACAAGTCTTGACTAGTCACAATGGGAAGTATCATATAGTAGTATCATGCATATGATACTAGTATATGATACCACCTCCACAATGCATAGTATCATGTAGTAGTATCATAGTCTTAGTGTATTTATTGTTTTGTAGAATCTCAATGCAAAATTGTGTACAAGATTCATTTAAGATTAGTTTTTCTAGTACTACGTGCTATGATACGGTATCTACCTATGATACCAACACAACCTCTTTCATCATTAATTAGGATGCCACGTCAGAATTTTGCCAACATGGCATGCATGATACTACCTATGATACCCCCATTGGGGCTAGTCTAAGTAAGCAATCACTAATCAAAGTGGTAAAGAAAAGATTTGGTGAAGACCTTTGAAAACTTTCAAAGATCTTGAAATTGAGCATCAAACAGATTTTGGTGCACAAAGATTTGTTGTACTCCCTCCGACCCAAATTAGTTGAGTTAGATTTGTCTAGATTCGATTATATGTAGACATGATTTTGTATCTAGACATAATTTAGTATTAAATACATCCGTATCTTGATAAATTTGAGTAAACTAATTTGGGTCAGAGGGAGTACATATTGATTTATAAAATATGCCCTGTTCAATTATAAGATTTATTAATAATAAGATCCTGGTATAGTTCATCATAGTGTAATCAAAAAATTAGAAAATACAGCGTCCAATTTATAGGAAAAGATGTGGAATTATCAACCTACACAAATGATTTTAAATCTTTCGTGTGATCTATATTACAAATAATATTTACAAACATTTAAAAAAATTGTGCTCTCATATGTCGAGTCTTTTTTTTTTTTTGAGTAGATATGTCGAGTCTTTGGTAGCACCGACACCGAACTGAAACCAAATCTTACATTTTCTGGACAAATAAAGCCACCTTCCAAAACTTCCTGCCTCCAACCAAGCCAACATTTATTCCTCTCCTCTTGGAATATTTTATCTGGCTACATAGCAGGATAGTGGAAGGAAGTAAACACTAATCTCCCAATGTATGTTCTAGAAGATTTCGCAATCTGTAGAACAGATAAAGCAACTGCCAAATTTTAATGTCTACTTAAGCATCTCTAATCGACTTCCCAGATATATCCTTTTGGACATCCCACTTGATTTTGACACCCTAAGATCTGCATAAAAAAGTCACAAGACAAGGACCAACATGGACTTCACTTTTGCGCAATTCCATTGAGGTCTCTTTTGATGTGAAATGTTGCAAGCCTGTAGTTGAGCAGAGACCTGGAGGAAGGAAGCAAGAACGTTTTTAATTTCTCATGGCACCTCTCGTGTAGAAATGGACTGTATAGCTGAAGCCTTGGCAAGTGGGCGATTGTCTGTCAGAAAAGTGGTTCGTGCGGCTGAAACAAGTGCGCCACATTTGCCGCAAGAAGAAGAGCTGAGGCTTCTGCCTGAAGTGGAGAGGGAACATGCCCTGCAGAAGCTTGGATCATCACACAGCAGCTGGCTTGAGCCATATGGTACTGAAAAATAGAGACCAATGCCAGTCGCCTGTGAGCCTGTTCTTCCTGGTATCTTCCTGTTCTTCCAAGAGGCATCAGAGAAGATCTTGGCTCCGGCAATTTACAGAACCAACTTGAGTGTTGACACGAGCGGTGGCAGGGGATCAACAGTTGGAGCATGATGACTGATGGCATATCCATTCATTGGATCCTCTTGGACCTGCAAAGGAGAAATAGCAGTAGGATCGAACACTTCCATGTTTTTCGAATTGCTCTTGCAGCCAGAGCTTGGTACACCTGAAGGGGAGCACCTGGTTTCCTGCCAACCAAGTTACCATTTCTAGATTTCAAAATGCACCACATAAATGTTAGAATTTTTCACATAAATGCACCAGGGGAGTCCGGGGATTCAGGACCCTGGTGGGCTGGGCGTGCACCCGCTGCCACTGCCACTGCCAACTGGTCGACGCCCAGTTCTCAAAAGGACCTGAGAAAGAGAATTGCAATTGGCAACAAGCAGCTCAGACCTAATGAACCAAGGAAAACTAAACCAAGCCACACGAGCAAAGTAGCACATAAAAAGAGATGGATGTCTGTTTCTTCCAAACCGCGCCTGGAACAGTGTCCCCTTCTTAATTAAGTAAACTAATCTAACTGAAAATATCAGACTGGTTAAATTTGTTTAGTATGCAGGGGGTAAAAGGGACTATCTTGTGTCCGGTTGCATAATTTTTCACATTAGTAGCTGCTGGTATTAATAACCCAAACACCAATCCAGCATATGATCCTAAAACCCTCCCATAATTAGGCAATATATGAAATATCAATGCATGTTCCCCCCTGCCGAACTAAAACTAACATAGATAAGCATTTGATATGTAGAAAAAAATACAAGTCTTGGTCTCCTGGTATCTTGTTGCAAAATACTAGGAAGAAATAGGGTGTCAATCATGTGATTTGATCCCTGATAGGCTCCTAGCGCTTCATGCCTGGTGTTGCAGAAAGTTTCATTTGGTCGTCTTTCAAAGTTTTTTTGCACTACTGATCATTACCAGAAAATCTTCATTACTGAAAAAATCTTCCATATATGCAATGTGTCTGATACAAACTAGTCAATCTTACAACATTCAGTGAAATTCTGATGAATGGCTTTCTATACGCTTGTGGAAACTTCAACCTTTTTTAGTGAAATCTACAAAGGTTCTATGACAGTGACACAATTGCATTCCTAAGCTAATAATCTGTTAACCAACTTGGTAGCAAGTGTGTGCCAACAGCCTACTATGTTGTGCACTATTAAAGTAGCATATAGGATAGGATTACAAATATTGTTTGGAGGTAATACCGAATACCCATCAGGATAATTTGATTTCTCATCCATTTCCATCACATCATGAGAGAAACATAGCTTCTGGTTAAATCCTCTTGATACACAATATTTATAGCTAGTTTCTCTGTCTAGGTGCATCATGAGAATAAATGAATAATACAAACTATCTGATAGTCAATTCAGCACGGTGTCCACCGGAAGAAAAAAGAATCAGCAGGGTGATCACATATATACAGAAATGGAAAAAATGGCCAATAGGACGGTTATTGCACAGCAAATTGGTTTTGGCTAACAAACCCCAGTGATCCTTCTACAAGCTTCTGAAAATTTCGAAAGAAAAATCATGTGTACATGAGGGGATACACATGAATCTGCAACCTTTTACGAGAGAATGATCAATTTGGGAGCTGCACAAAAATTATGTGGTGATTTGCAATTGTAAATATTGTTAACAGTCTACTGTTTCATAACATACTGAACATCTAACATGTGTACCTTCTACAATCGTCTGAGAGATCCCTGTACAAAACATACAATAAGCTTCCTTGACGCAAGCAGTACTTTCAGCTATTTTTCTACCAGTAAATTTTCCGTCAGTTTGCTGTGCTTTATTTATATTCTTGGCACTACTGATTATTATCAGAAAATAGTCATTACTGAAAAAACTTTGTGTAAACAATGTCTTATGCACACTGTATTCGATCTTACAAGATTCAGTGCAGCTCAGCTGGATCTCTTGCTATACACCATCAGAAACTTTACCCTTGTTGGTGAAATGAATGGAGGTTTTAAAAATCCAAGTTACATGACTGCAGCATGTAGTGTTTTACGTCGTGGCACCATAATCTTACACTTTACATTCCTAAGCTTGTCATTTTATCAACAAAGTTGGCAACAGTTAACAAGTACATGCAAAGAACCCAATAGAAAATAGAATCGCGTACGCTGGTTGGGGCAGTTCACATACTAACACAATTCAAACTAATAAGAGGAGCACGCGGCCAAATAGCATAAGACACATTAGTTAGACAGAGAGCTGCAACCGAACCCCATCGGAATAATTTTAATTTCTCATCCATTTTCATCACCTCACCACAGAAACAAAGTTGGTAACAGTTAACAAGTACATGCAAAGAACCCAATAGAAAATAGAATTACGTACACTGTTGGGGCAGTTCACATACTAACACAATTCAAAGTTTCAAACTAATAAGAGGAGCACACAGCCAAATAGCATAAGACGCATTAGTTAGACAGAGAGCTGTAATCGAACCCAGTGTATATATTACGAAGATGGAGCACAGTGGGATCACTCCCCATGATCATGTCATCCGCTCAGTGCCAGGAAGATGGGAGGCCAGATCATCATAAGGGGAATGATCTGACTGCTGCTGAAGGGTATATAATCAGAATCAAGTTGTCGATCAAACACCTTCTCAACCACCCTGCTCCTCAGATGAACATAAAGGACAATACCACTTGCTCTATGATCCAAAAATACAAACTCAGCATTGTCCCCAACTGCAGCAACGTCAATATAATCTCCATCCCGGGACACCCAATTGTGACCCGCGAGACGTGCGCATGCCTCGCGCACACAGAATGTGTCCACTGGCAGCCAGCCGCCTGCACCGCCGTCGTGGCCCGTCGTCATACGATGGAGCCACACGTTGAGCTGAAACCCATCAGTGCTGACAAGATAGATCCCAGAATCCTCCGCGCACGAGAGCATGTAGCTGGTGTTCCCAACTCCAACTGGGAGCTCGAGGGCGAAGAAGGTGGCCGTGGCCAAATCTAGACCCAGGGTGTACCCAATGCTGGTCACCATGAAGACCTTGCCATGGACTGGTGGTAGCATTTTGTGAAAGAACGTTGTGGGATACGGGAACCCTAGCTCTGTTGCGGTGGTGGCAGGGACGCCCCATCCGCCGGGTCCGAGGACGTACACGTCCACAGAGATTTTTTGCCCGATCCTCCAGAGATCCACCCAGGTGATGCCGTCGCGGCCCCCATCCTCGGGGAGGAAAATCTCGGTAAATCTCTCCAGAGTGCCCTCCTCCAGTAACGGCCGTGGCGCCTGTGGAACGACGGCTGCTGGCTCCCCAGCGAGCAGAGGCGACAGGAGAGAGTGTCTGCCAGAGTACCAGAACATGGTGATGAGGCGGCCGTTCCGGCAGTGCATGATTTCCGTATCATTCAGGGCGAAGGAGCAGGCGTCGTCGAAGGAGGAGGCCGCGCGGCGTGAGAGGGCGGCGAGCTCCGGGGTCTGCGGGAGCGGAACGAACCGGTAATGGCTGGGATAACCGGCGCAGAAGCCGAGGAGGCGGGGCGGGTGGCGGTCGCGGAAGCGGCGGAGGAAGGCCGGGTCAGAGGCGTGGAGGAGCCACCGCTTGGAGACGAGGGCGGCGCGAACGAGGTAGTTGGGGAAGCCGAGGCGGATGAGGATCTCTCGGAGGAGGTCGTCGTCCCCGAGCACCTCTGTCACCGATGCGGCCGCCGGCGCCTGTCGGTCGCCGTCCATTTTGGGGGGATTTTGCAGATTGAGGAAGGGTTTCGTTGCAGTTGCAGGGGGGGACAGAGTAAAAAGGCAGGGAGATTTTACAGCGATGACTTGGGAAGCACTACCGAGCTGTACTTTGTTTTCTTTCTGCGTGCCCGTTCTACGGTACAATGTTATTTTCTAAAATTTGCGAACAGCCAATTATATATCTTTACCAGGTGTCATTGTACTCTCTCCGTTTTCAAAATATAAGATGTTTTAGCTTTATGAATATAGTGTATCTAGACTCCTATTAGTGCGTAGGTTCATCTTCTATTTTGAAACGGATTCGACGGAGCACAACCAATGAACAAAATGGGACATTTAGCACACTCCACATTATTCCACGCTACCACTCCATCTATAAAACCCCTTCCGGCCTAACCAGCGAAGAACGGTAGTAGCGAAAAAAACTTCCCTCTAGTTAAGGTTTTTGACCTCTCGTGGCTCTGGGCGGCGTTGAGAACTTCTTCCCCGATCTCTTCGATCTGAGGCTGCCGTCGGGCTGGATCTCCTCGGGACGGTCTCTGATCGCCCTGGATCCATCCCCGGCGCAGTGTTAGCGAAAGGACCTGAGGAGTGGCTCGTTGTGGTTACTGTTGATCAGAACATGGCGACGGATCCAAGGTCTGCATCGGGGAGTGGAGCCGACGAAGGAATTGAAAGGATGATGAAGCAACTTGGTATATGTGAAGAGGATCTGGATGACATGATTTTTGAGGAGCAAGGCCCGCCCCCGGCGGAAGCTACTCGTTGGCTCACCATTGCTAGGGTTTATACCGAGGGAGAGTAGTCGAAGTTTTGGTTCTTTAAAAACATGCGCTCTGCATGGGAGCTGGCGCAGGATGTTAAGACTAGAACGCTCGAGCTGAACCTCATACGTTCCAGTTTTCATGCCTTGGTGATTGGGAGAGGGTGATGCAAGGAGGGCCTTGGGCGTTTCGAGAAAATCTGGTAGTAATTGTACCGTACGATGGGTTCACTAAACCATCGACTATGGAGTTATTTCTGATAGACATCTGGATACAGATACACGATCTTTCTTTGGGATATGCTCCAATGCTCGAAACCCTAGCCTCTAAGGTGGGAAAATTTATGTCATCTGAAGGTATGTCTAATGATTTTGAGGGGAACTTTTATTGAGTGAGAGTTCAGTTAGATGTTAGGAAGCCCCTGAAACACTTTGTCTCGATGATCCGTGCTGGGAAGAGGGAGATCTTTCTCGTCAAATTTGAAAAGTTGCCAAATTGATGCCAAGTGTGTGGTCATCTTGGACACGAGTATAAGGATCATGGGGACGATATGCATCCTCCACATGCCCTAGTCTACAAGGATCTACGTGCTAATTGGAGTATCCGCATTGGGGGTAGACCTAGATGTGGCAGGGGTATGGGCTATGGTGGCCGGAGTGGCAGGTTCCCCGGTAGAGATGGAAGTGGCAGATCGTTTCATACCGAACAGGAGATAGCGGATGATATAGTTACAGAGGCTAATAAAATGCAATCGGATGCTTTTATAAGTGAGGCTGATCTCAGTCGGAAGAGAGGGGCGAATGGTGGTTCATCTCATGTGCCACTTCTCCCCCCGGTACTGTTGCTGTTATGGCGAGCTTGCTCTTAGGAGGTGATGGTTTTGTAGTGCCAATACTTCCTGCCGATCCAAATCCTAGACGTGTCTCGAAGCGATCGAAACATGGTGATGGAGATGAGGAAATTTATGCAGACAACCAAATTATATCGGCGACTCCCGGGATGGGGGTTGTCCATGAGCAATGAAAATATTAGGTGTGAACTGTTAGGGTTTGGGTAACGACCCGATAGTTCGAGCGCTTGCGAATCTCTGTAGGTGAAGTGACTGTTGGAGATATGCCCAAGAGGCAATAATAAAGTGGTTATTATTATATATCTTTATGTTTATGATAAATGTTTACATCCCATGCTATAATTGTATTAACCGGAAACATTAATACTTGTGTGTTTTGTAAACATAAAAGAGTCCCTAGTAAGCCTCTTGTTAAACTAGCTTGTTGATTAATAGATGATCATGGTTTCCTGATCATGGACATTGGATGTCATTAATAACAAGGTTATATCATTAGGAGAATGATGTGATGGACACACACCCACAGTAAGCATAGCATAAGATCAAGTCATTAAGTTCGTATTGTTGTAAGCTTTGAAATACATAGTAACCTAATCCTTCGACCATGAGGTTATGTTAATCACCATCACCGGATGGGTACTTTGATGAATCAAACGCCGCTTCGTAACTGGGCGGTTATAAAGGTGTCATTGGGTATTCTGAAAGTATGTGTTGAAGCGCATAGACCAAGATTGGGATTTGTCCATCCATATGACGGATAGATATGCTCTAGGCCCTCTCGGTGGAGTGTCATCTAGATAGCTTGCAAGCATGTGACTAGGTCACAAGGGATGACATAACATGGAACGAGTAAAGAGTACTTATCAGTAACGAGGAAGAACTTGGTATGAAGATACCGACGATCAAACCTCGGATAAGTAGAATATCGCGAGACAAAGAGAATTGGTTTCGTATGTTAATTGGTCCAATCGATCACGAAGTAATTGTTGAGTATGTGGGAGCCATTATGGATCTCCAGATCCCGCTGATGGTTATTGATGGGAGAGGTGTCTTCATCATGTCTGCATATTCACGAACCATAGGGTGACACACTTAAGGTTCGAAGTTGTTTTAAGTAGATATGGAATTTGCGTTGGAGACCGAATGTTGTTCGGAGTCTTGGAATTGATCCAGGACATCACGAGGAGATCCGGAATGGTCCGGAGAATAAGATTCATATATTAGGAATCATTTTCTAAGTTAGGAAATGTTCCGGAGTGTTTGTATGGAGATTCTAGAAGGTTTCAGAATGTTCTGGAAGGTTCTAGAGGATTTCTTAGAGTTTACTTGAAAAACAAGAAAGGATCAAGGGAGTCCAAGTGGGGCTAGACACGGATTCGTGGGGGAGGAGGATTCCTCCCTCCTTCCCACCGCCGGCCCAAGGAGGGGAGTCCTACTAGGACTCCCCCTCCCCAGGCGCGCCTCCCTCCTTTAAATAGAAGGGAGGGGCGCCCCCTCTTGCCCTGGCTCTCACAACACCCAATCTCTGCCGCCTCTCTCCTCCACCTTTCTTCTGCACAGGCATAGGCGAAGCCCTGCAGAATTCTCATCTCCACCACCACCACCACGCCGTCGTGCTGCTGGGATTCCGTGGAGAAGATCTACTACCTCCGCTGCTCACTGGAACGGGGAGAGGAAGGTCTGCTTCGACTCCGCACGTGTGACCATCTGCGTAAGCGCTGCCGGAACGCGGCGCCGGAAAGATCTTCCACACGATCTTGAGATCGGCAAGTGATCGACTACATCATCCACGAGATCTAATCTCGTTAACGCTTTCGGTTCTACAAGGGTTAGTACCGATCTATCTCGTTGCTCATGTCTAGTAGATTAGATCTTGGCTTTTATCTAGATTAGATCTGGGTTTTGTTCGTTCTTGCGGTAGAAAATTTTTGTTTTCCATGCTACGATCCCATCAGTGGTATCAGAGCATTGTCTATGCGTAGATCTGTTGCACGAGTAGAACACAATGATGTTGTGGACGTTGGTGCTCGTGCCGTCTTTTGCTATTTGTGTATTTTGCATCTTGCGGTATGGTGGGATGAAGCGGCTCGGTCTAACATTACATGTCATCGCACATGAGACTTGCTCCACAGTTGACGTGCAACTCGTATTGCACAAGTGGCTTTGCGGGTGTCTGTCTTTCCCATCATAGTATAGATCCAATCTACACTTTGCACTTGATAGCACTTGTATCAACGTTGTGGTTCAGTTTCGTAGGTAAGATCCATTCTTAGTCGAAAGCCCCAAGCCACGTAAAACTTGCAAAGAAAATTAGAGGCGTCTAACTTGTTTTTGCGGGGGTTTTGTGATGTGATATGGCCATCATGTGATTGTGATTATATTTGATGTATGCAATGATCCTTGTTGTAATATGGCAACCGGCAGGAGCCTAATGGTTGTCTTTAATTCTGTTAAGACCTGTGTGTCTATTCATCTTGTAATATCTTTGTTTCAAGTAGTTGTAATAGTTGTTAGTGATGATGGACAACCATGAAGCGGCGCCACGGACCTTGACGCAATGCTGGTGATGATGGAGATCATGTCCGTGCTTTGGAGATGGAGATCAAAGGCATAAGAAGAAAGGGCCATATCATATCACATTATGAATTGCCTGTGATGTTAATCCTTTATGCATCTTGTATTGCTTAGATCGCGACGGTAGCATTATAAGATGATCCCTCTCACTAAATATCAAGTAATAAAGTGTTCTTCCTTAGTTGGCACCGTTGCTAAGACTCGTCGTTTCGAAGCATCTCGTGATGATCGAGTGTGATAGACTCTATGTGTGCATACAACGGGTGCAAGCCAGATTTGCACATGCAGAAACTAAGGTTAATCTTGACGAGCCTAGCATGTACAGACATGGTCTCGGAACACGGAATACCGAAAGGTAGAGCATGGGTCATATGATTGATATGATGAACATGAAGATTGTTCGCCGATGAAGCTACATCATCTCACGTGATGATCGGACTTGGTGTAGTGGATTTGGTTCGTGTAATCACTAAAACAACTCAAGGGATGTTGTTTTGAGTGGGAGTTCTTTTGTAATTTGGATTAGTCAAACTCAATTTATCATAAACACAATCAAAGTGAATTTGCATAGTTTGTTGTAGTCATTGGCATCCGTTCACCACCTTACGCTTAGTTATAGTTGAGATAGTAGAACTATAGAAATTCTGGATATTTGCTTTACGAACTGGTATCGTATTGTTTTGAGTGTCAATCTAAAGTTTAAAAGTCATATTGCAAACTTTACACAAACTACGTTTACTCTGTAAAGTTTAATAAACAGTATTAAATCAAGAGTAACAATTTCAGTGTTAGTATCTAATGTATCATGTTTGCCTCCATGATTCTTGATACTCAAAAGATTGTTTTTAATATCAAGTTTATCTAAGAGCTGAAAGCAATGTTTCAGAAACCATCATATGTGAAAGGTATTGCGATATCTAAAACAATGTATTGGTTACAACATGATAGAGTATATGTCCTCATATTTGATGAGAATTTGTGAAGGTTGGAGACGCTGGTCGTCCTAATCCTCCAAAAGGTTTTGGAAAAGAAACATTATACTCGCAATTCACGTTTATAAGCTATAGCAGCTTGATCATGAAAGTTGTCATGATAAGGATGAATAGAAGATGTAAGTAAAATGTTTACTACACTAAAAGATTACTAAAGAATGGAATTTTGAAAGAATGCCAAACATTTGATGAAGGTGATCCACTTCAAAGTGCAAGTCCAAAGGTATTAGTATTTGACTATACACACTTTGTACTATGTGTCATGTGAATGACACCACTATTGATGTTGATAGATTCTTTTAAAAGAAAAGGAATTATTGAAAGAGAATCTACAAAATATTTGGCAGAAAAGAAAAGATTGGAGATATCCAACTTAGGTATATAGAAGATACATGTTATGGCTGTATTCCTTGGTTGTTAAACAATGTGGTTCTGCGGTATTGGATACCGAATTGGTTGGTATGAAGTGTCATACAGGACAACACAATTCATGAACTGTAATGGCCTAAGTAACTAGCAAGAGAATATGTGATGATGTTCATCGAAAACAAACAAAGGGTTGTTGTGTTGCTCGTTAACATCAAAGCTTACCTTCAAGATTTGTTTCAATAATTGTTATTTTGATCAGGTATTATGACGATAAAAGGTTGTTCAAATAATTACCGTATTCCATAATAGATGGATGATTTACAAATCTCGTTGGAGAAATCACATCCATAAAACTAATGTTAAAATGTCGAAAGACAAATGATTGAAAGATCACTTGCAAAGTGACATCGCCGTTTAAATTATATTGAAAGGGATACATGAAGAAACTCCATGTTGATGGATTTTTGGATTCTTTGATTTTGATCAAATGACGCTTGTGATACTTTCCTGGAGATAATTAAAACTCCGTTCATAGGCCAAAAGAGGAACGGATGACTAACTGATTGGAATTTATACATATTGATGTATATAGTCCATTATGTGTAGTCGTGGGCGATGGATTTCAACTTCATATGCTTTCTCCGAAGATTTGAGTGAGTATATGTATATACTTACTCAATAAGGAAGAAGTATGAAACATTTGAAAAATGTTCAAAGACTTCCAAGATGAAGTGGAAAATTATTGTAACAAGAAAATAAAAAAAAATTATGATTGGATCATAAAGAAAGATGTTTGAGTTACAAAGTTTAGCAAAACACCTAAGATTTGAGGAATCGTTCAATGGATTTGCATTTCCCAAAACACCATAGGAGTATGGAGTGTTCAAGATATGTAATGAAACCTTGTTTGACATGGTAAGATCAAAGGAGTCATTTATAAAACTGCCATTATATTTTAAAGATTAAAGCTTTAGTGACTACCGCTTTTACACTGAAAAGAGCTCCATCGTGATCCGTTGAAATGACACCATATGAGTTGTGGTTTGGGATAAAACCCGAATTGTCTTTTCTTAAATTTTGGTATGTTATGCATAAGTGAAATGTTTACAACCAAAGTCGGATGAGCATGTCTTTGTAGGTTATTTCGAATAACCATTGGGTATTCCTCCATAACACCGAAGACAAAAGTGTTTGTCGCTTAGAATGTCGAGTTTCTTGAGAAGGAATTTTGGTAAAAAGTTAAGTGGGAGGACAATAGAACTTTGACAAGGTTGTTGAACCTTGGCTAATATGTGCTGAGTTGCACAGCGTCGGTAAACGTCCCGGAGGCAGCAACAATGCTCATGGCTCACGTGCCTCAAAGGTTGTGGTCACGGAGATCTAAGTTACTATTGAACCAAGTAGGTCGGGTAAGTAATCAAATGCCAAGATTTGAGAGTTAAATCATTGTTGTTTGACAATGATGAACCGACTACATGCAAAGAAGCAATGATGGGCCCTGACTTTGTTAAGTGGCTTGAAGCCATAAAATCCGTGATAATTCCATACACGAGAAATCAAGCTTTGAATTTGAAAGACCCTCTAGAAAGGTGCAAGACCTTACAGTCGTATATGGATCTATAAAGAAATATACATGGATGTTTCACATCTATGAAATAGTCGACATGTCGGAAAGAGTTTACGACAATGTTCAAGGAATTGACTATGATAAGATTTGATCTTTCATAGCGATATTTAGTCTGGACGGATTAATGTAGCAACCACTACATATATTTTGGTATATGGTAGTTGAACAAACAAAACAAGTTCTTCTAATAGAATGGTTACCTAGGACGTGTACATGACACGATCCAAAGGGTTTTGTTAATTCAAAGGATGCTAAAAGAGTATGCAAAACTTCAATGGTTGAAGTGAGCATCGCGGAGTTGGAATCTTCACCATGATGAAACTGTTAAAAGGTTTAATTTCATCAGAGACGATGAAGATGCTTGCATTTTGCAAGAAATTAAGTGGGAGCGCTAAGACATATTTCTAAATACATTATGTGAAAGACATATCGTTGATTAGAAATAATGTATCTTTTATTAACACAGGTAAAGAATTTCATTTCGATGAAAAACTTAGGCATAACCCAAGAATTAGGCATCAATGTCTATATGGATAGATTGAGGCGCTAATATGGTTTTGCCAAATATACATAGATAAGATGTTGAATGAGTTCAATATGGAAACAACAAGAAAGGTCCTTGACTCACGGAAAGGACTGAATCAAGATTCAAGTGTATTGACACTAGATTCAAGTGTTTTGACACTTGGTGAAATCACAAGAATATTTTGATCAATCATTCTTTGAGATGTACACATCCAGATATGTCCTATGCTCTAAATGTTGTGAGCATATACCAGAATGACTCATAAGATAATCATTGGACAATAGTAGGGATATTCCTATGATCTTTGGAAGAACTAAGAATATATTACTTATATAGTGGTGACAAATATTTCATTGTAAATTGCTACATTGATACTAGTTTTGTCACAAATTAAGTTTATCTCAATTTAAACTATGGGTGGCACAATGTAATAGAAAGGAAGTTCCATAACGGATTTGGTTGAGTACCAAAGTTAAAACATTGTGACAGATACTACAACAAAAGGCTAAGTATGTGACTACTATTGTAGTAGCAAATCAGGGCATTTGCGTCAAGTAGTTTGTTATCAAACTAGGTGTGGTTCATAGCAGGATAATACTATGAAGATACATTGTATGACAATTGTATCAACATGATTTAATCCCAAGGAACTAAAGGTCTCACCAAAGGACCAAATTTATACAATACCATCTCATTGGAGAATGAGTAATGTGTAGAGACGCAAGGACATGCAAATACACACGGACCTGTAAGTGTCAGATCCAAAGATTATGTTTACCACTAGCTATAGTGTCTATACAACACCAGAAAGCCATAGGTGTTGAATGCACAAGTTTTTTAACTAGATTATTGACTCTAGTGCAAGTGGGAGACTGTTGGAGATATGCCCAAGAGGCAATAATAAAGTGGTTATTATTATATCTTTATGTTTATGATAAATGTTTACATCCCATGATATAATTGTATTAACCGGAAACATTAATACTTGTGTGTTTTGTAAACATAAAAGAGTCCCTAGTAAGCCTCTTGTTAAACTAGCTTGTTGATTAATAGATGATCATGGTTTCCTGATCATGGACATTGGATGTCGTTAATAACAAGGTTATATCATTAGGAGAATGATGTGATGGGCACACACCCATAGTAAGCATAGCATAAGATCAAGTCATTAAGTTCGTATTGTTGTAAGCTTTGAAATACATAGTAACCTAATCCTTCAACCATGAAGTTATGTTAATCACCATCACCGGATGGGTACTTTGATGACATCAAACGCCGCTTCGTAACTGGGCGGTTATAAAGGTGTCATTGGGTATTTTGAAAGTATGTGTTGAAGCGCATAGACCAAGATTGGGATTTGTCCATCCATATGACGGATAGATATGCTCTAGGCCCTCTCGGTGGAGTGTCATCTAGATAGCTTGCAAACATGTGACTAGGTCACAAGGGATGACATAACATGGAACGAGTAAAGAGTACTTATCAGTAACGAGGAAGAACTAGGTATGAAGATACCGATGATCAAACCTCGGATAAGTAGAATATCGCGAGACAAAGGGAATTGGTTTTGTATGTTAATTGGTTCAATCGATCACGAAGTAATCGTTGAGTATGTGGGAGCCATTATGGATCTCCAGATCCCGCTGATGGTTATTGATGGGAGAGGTGTCTTCATCATGTCTGCATATTCACGAACCGTAGGGTGACACACTTAAGGTTCAAAGTTGTTTTAAGTAGATATGGAATTTGCGTTGGAGACCGAATGTTGTTCGGAGTCTCGGAATGGATCCGGGACATCACGAGGAGATCCGGAATGGTCCGGAGAATAAGATTCATATATTGGGAATCATTTTCTAAGTTAGGAAATGTTCCGGAGTGTTTGTATGGAGATTCTAGAAGGTTTCGGAATGTTCTGGAAGGTTCTAGAGGATTTCTTGGAGTTTACTTGAAAACCAAGAAAGGATCAAGGGAGTCCAAGTGGGGCTAGACACGGATTCGTGGGGGAGGAGGATTCCTCCCCCCTTCCCACCGTCGGCCCAAGGAGGGGAGTCCTACTAGGACTCCCCCTCCCCAGGCGCGCCTCCCTCCTTTAAATAGAAGGGAGGGGGCGCCCCCTCTTGCCCTGGCTCTCACAACACCCAATCTCTGCCGCCTCTCTCCTCCACCTTTCTTCTGCACAGGCATAGGCGAAGCCCTGCAGAATTCTCATCTCCACCACCACCACCACGCCGTCGTGCTGCTGAGATTCCGTGGAGAAGATCTACTACCTCCGCTGCTCGCTGGAACAGGGAGAGGAAGGTCTGCTTCGACTCCGCATGTGTGATCGTCTGCGGAAGCGCTGCCGGAACGCGGAGCCGGAAGGATCGTCCACACGATCTTGAAATCGGCAAGTGATCGACTACATCATCCACGAGATCTAATCTCGTTAACGCTTTCGGTTCTACAAGGGTTAGTACGGATCTATCTCGTTGCTCATGTCTAGTAGATTAGATCTTGGCTTTTATCTAGATTAGATCTAGGTTTTGTTCGTTCTTGCGGTAGAAATTTTTTGTTTTCCATGCTACGATCCCATCAGTGACCCCAATGTGTTGTTTTTGTCAGAGACGCACCTCGATGAATATCCGGCTGAGTGTTTGAGAAGGAGATTGAATATGGATATGAAAATTGTTAATCGGAGCAACGGTAGATGTGGTGGTGTTATTCTTTTATGGAAGAGAGAGGTGGTGATTCAACAGATTTTCTCGGCCCCAAAGTATATTTTGATGTTAAAGTTTTGGAATCTTGTGAGAATGTTTGGAGACTAACAGGTATCTATGGGGAACCGAGGTGGATAGGCAAGTATAAAACTTGGGATTTGATTCATGAACTCAATAACAATGAGAACTTGCCTTGGGTTCTCATTGGGGATTTCAATGAGATTTTATTTGCTCATGAGAAAGAAGGTGGGCGTACTAGACCTCCAGCTTATTTGCAACCTTTCCAAGAGGCTCTGACTGATTGTAACTTAGAGGATCTTGGATTCTCCGGTGAACCATTTACTTGGAAACGTGGCAGAATTAGAGAGAGGTTGGACCGTGTACTGGCGAATGGAGACTGGATTAATATGCATCCAGGTGCAGTTGTTCAGCACCTAGACTACTTCCGTTCTGATCATAGTGCCATTTTAATTGATGCAGAGTTCCAAACAAACATTAATCAGAGGATAAAAGGACCTCGTTGTTTTGAGGCTAGGTGGTTGAAAGAAGATGGCTTCCGCCAGATAGTAGAGGAGGCCTGGGCGGGTGCTAGTACATGACCGGGCGGTGTCATGGCCAGGTTGGGTTGCCTTCATTCAGCGATTCATGAGTGGGACGAGCAAGTGTTATAGAATCCTAAAAAGAAGCTCCATCAAGCCCAACGTGAACTCAATAAGACCATGAATGGTCAAATTACTAATGAAAGTGAAGAAAAAGCGAAGGAGATGGCTAATCTTATTGAAATTTTATTAGAGCAAGAGGAAGTGTATTGGTCGTAGAGGTCGAGGGCCAACTGGATTCGGCATGGTGATAGAAATACTTCATTCTTTCATAATTTTTCTTCAGCGAGATGAAAAAAGAATTTTATCAAAAGGCTAAAAGATGAGAATGATAATTGGGTGGAAGGTATGGATGATCTAAACCCTCTTGTGCTTCATTATTTTGCTAACCTCTTTACTTCTGAGGTTGAGGCAAATGATCCAGAGGTTTTGGAAAAAAATCAACCGTGAGTCTCTCATGAGATGAATGAGCAACTTCTGGCTCCTTTTTATGTGGAGGACGTGAAGAAGGCGGTGTTTAGTATTGGAGATTTCAAAGCTCCGGGTCCTGATGGTCTTCATGATGTTTTTTACAAAAAGTTCTGGAGTTTGTGCGGAGAGGAAATTACACAAGAAGGCTGCAAGATTTGAATACAGGGCTGATTCCTGAAGGATGGAATGATACCACGGTGGTGTTAATCCCCAAGGTTGATAATGCAGATTTGGTCACTCAATTCCATCCAATTAGCTTATGCAATATAATTTATAAGATTATTTCAAAGATGCTTGCTTTAAGATTGAAGATGATTCTTCCTGAGGTAATATCTCCTATGCAAAGTGCGTTTGTTCTGGGTCGTCTTATTAGTGACAATGTGTTGGTGGCGTATGAGAGTGTTCATGCTATAAATAATAAGCGATCAGGGATCAATGGTTGTTGTGCTATCAAGCTTGATATGCACAAAGCTTATGATCGTGTTGAATGGATTTTCTTGGAGAATATGATGAGAAGATTGGGGTTTGATGAGCGGTGGATTACTTTAATGATGGCATGTGTTAGGTCGGTAAGATACCAAGTAATATTTAATTCTGAGGAGACTGACATGTTTGTTCTTACTATAGGGCTCTGTCAAGGGGACCCTCTCTCTCCATATTTGTTCTTATTGTGTGTAGAGGGGTTATCTAGTCTGTTTATGTATGAAGAAGAAGTTGGTGGCATCGATGGGGTTAGGGTGTGCAGAAATGCACCGTCAACGGGTTCTAGAGACATACTATGCTAATTTGAGACAACTGGTGAGTTTACTAGTATTTTCTTCTCTCCTAATACTAATGTGCTTGTGTGAGATGAAATCTGTGAGACTCTTCACATTGGCACGGAGGCCCTGTCTGATAAATATTTGGGTCTCCTTGCAACTGTTGGTGCTGACAGAAGTGATTGCTTTGAGCACTTTATTCAAAGGATTATTATGAGAATAAATGGTTGGAAGGAGAAGTTGCTATCTATTGGGGGCAGGGAGATTCTTTTAAAAGTTGTTGCTCAAGCTATTTTAGTTTATGCCATGTCGATTTTCTTGATTCCAAAAGGTGTGTGTAAAATAATGATGGATGTTATATCCAAGTTTTGGTGGGAGATGATAAAAATAGTAATAAGATGCACTGGCTTGCGTGCTGGAAATTGTGTTACCCCAAAAAGGATGGAGGCATGGGCTTCAGAGATTTTCACTCATTTAATCTTGCAATGTTGGCTAAGAAAGCGTGGAGACTGATTAATGAGCCTGATTCTTTATGTGCTAGAGTTTTGTGGGCGAAGTATTATCTAGGTGCGGATATTCTAAAAGCAGGACCAAAGGCGGGTTCTTCTTTCACTTGGCAAAGTATTTTAGCTGGTGTGTCTACCTTCAAAAGAGGCTATGTGTGGAGAGTTGGCAATGGGGAGAAGATAAATATTTGGAGTGATCCTTGGATCCCGAGTAGTCCAAATAAAAGGGTGATCTCCCAAAGAGGAGGGTGGTGTACACTAAAGTGTGTGACCTCATTGGTCCATATTTAGGATAGTGGGATGTGAATCTTGTTAATTCACTCTTTGGAGTGGTCGATGCAGGCCGTATTCTTCAGATTCCACTTCACACTCAAGGTTTTGATGATTTCATTGCATGAGGAGATACTAAGCATGGCAAGTACACTGTCAGATGAGGGTATTACATTCAATGGAGATACGAATTTGGCCCTTCTGCTAGACAGCTACCTTTACCTGGTACGGTGGCTACAAACCCTGTTTGGAAGATCCTTTGGAGTCTGAAAATACCCAGTAAAGTTAAGATATTTGTGTGGCGTGCGCTCCATGGCATTATCCCTCTGATGTCTACTCACTTCTATTCTTGTAGACAGTTGTTGGGCCTCCAAGTGCAGAGGTTTGTAGAACAGCAACAAGTTTCCCTTAAGTGGATTACCCAAGGTTTATCGAACTCAGGAAGGAAGTGGTCGAAGGTATCCCTCTCAAGCAACCCTGCAATCAAGATACAAGAAGTCTCTTGTGTCCCCAACAGACCCAATACACTTTTCAGGTGTATAGGTGCACTAGTTCGGCGAATAGATAGTGAAATACAAGTGGTATGGATAATTATAAGTGGTAACGGTGCTAGAAAAGAGCTTGACCGGTAGGAAGAGACTAAAGGCAATCTGAAATAAAGATGGAAGCAAGCAAATATGTAACATATCTAGTTGCAAACGGTGTTTCAATGTTTAGAAACAAGGCCTAGGGATCATACTTTCGCTAGTGAACACTCTCATATAAATATCTTCTCTTCATGATACTACTCTGAACTACTCTCTGGTTGGACACTCTAATCCATGGTAGGGCTATAACAACACTCCTCAAAGTCCGCTTTCCCCATCTAGATAACCCCTCACTATCACCTTGAGCGCTAGATGGTTCCAACAAACACCACAATTTCATAGATACATCCAACTCCAAATATAACTCATAACAAGTATTTGTAATCTCTAGCCTAAGTGCCACCATGGTGTGCACGCTATCACTTTCACACACGTGGGGAGAGCCAGATATCTATTAAAGCACTTGAGTAGCAAGGTAGATCTACTTGATTACAAAGCTCATGATCACAATATGATCATGCATAGAGAGAGATGAACACATAGCTACCAGTAGAACCCTTAGCCTCGTGGAAGAACTACTCCCTCATCATCATGGGAATCAACAACGGCGATGGAGATGGTGGTGGAGATCGATGGAGATGGCTCCGGGGGCACTTCCTCGTACCGGCAGGGTGCCGGAACAGAGACTTTTTGTCTCCCAAATCTCCTCTTTGGTGGAGGCGGCACTGTGGAACTTTTCGTGGCTGGAGGCTGGATGATTTAGGGTTTTCTTATCGAGAGGCTTCTTATAGGCGAAGGGGTGATGTCAGAGGGTGGACCAGGGGCCCACACCACCTGGTGGCGCGGCTAGGGGGAAACCGCGCCACCACATGGTGTGGCCAACTCCTAGCCCCTCTTCGTCTCGTCTTCTGGCTCCATGAGTCTTCCGGTAAAATATCGACTTTGGCTTTTGTCTCGTCCAATTTTGAGAATATTCATTTTCTGGCTTTTCTGGAACCAAAAATAGCAGAAAACAGGCAACTAGCACTGTGTCATCTTGTTAATAGGTTAGTTCCAGAAAATGTGTAAAAATACTCCAAAGTGTGTACAAAACATAAGAAAGTAGATACAAAACAAGCATGAAACATCAAAAATTATAGATACGTTTGCAACATATCAACATCCCCAAGCTTAACTCCTGCTCGTCCTCGAGTAGGTAAGTGATAAAAAGAAAGAATAATTTTTGAGGTGACACGCACCATCATAATCTTGATCAAAGTATTTGTAAAACATTGATAGCTGGGATCGTAGTACTTTAACATAGCATGAAAGATATAGTTCTAACAATAAGACACAACAACTATGTTGTAACATGAAAAGGTACAAACAAAAGATTCATGAATAACAATGCTTTGAAAGACGTTTGTTTGTTTCACATATAGAAAACATAAATAGAATGGTATTCAGCTTGTCCCTCATAGTGTAGCAAAACATAAATGCATAGGACATCTTCAAAGTTCATAAGGGTGACTAGATACAAATAGTTTTAAGAATAAGCAATATCAAAGTTATGAATCAATCAACAAGTCTTGGAACAATGCACATTAAACTAAGAATGACCACTATGCTCTCTAAATAGGTGCATAAACATAGAAGATGGAGACTCAATATAAAAGTAAAAGAAAGGCCTTCATAGAAGGAAGCAGGGATTCAAGTTTCATAAAGAGCTTCCAAAAATTATGGTACTTATTAGCTTTCAGCTCTCATTGCCTCCATCATAAGCATCTTGAAGTGATTAAGGTTAAAGTGAACAAACTATGGAGTATATGCTTGACAAAGTATAAGTTGGCACTCTCATGTCCCTTTAATACGAGGGCCGCTCCTCATGCTACTCAAGTTTAGTTACCAGTAAGTTCTTGTCATAGTAAGTACATGTGTATCATAGAGAACCGCCAACGGGGTACACCTTGCCCAATGATACGGAAGATACCCATATCAAAATAACAATGCAAGAAGACAACGAGCATCTCAGCAATCTTCTTATTTACCATGGGAAAATGGTGCTTTTTTCTCTCTTTCCTCTTTTCTCAACTCTTTTTTTTTCTTTTTTTATCTTTTTCTCAATCTCAATCTCTTTTTTTCATAAGAAGAATGCTTCATATATTGCTCATTATGGTTACGCTATAGGTTTCCACCATGATTAGGCATGGATTAGACCGGCGGCCCAGGCGTTTCTCTAACACACATACATAACTCCATGGACTTACAAGATCCCCTTTCATTTCACACCGACGACATCCATAGACAAAAGAGCATGATATCAACTAGGTACAATGTACAAGTGCAATGTTGAAAGCGTTCCCCATGATAGCATGGTTTTGTTAATCCCCAACATATAAGTGCACTCATATATAACATAGATGACACAATGGTTCAAGTTTATTAGGGGCAAGAAAAGTAAAGTGTGCCATCAAGTTCGTGAGAGCTTTAATCACTAGTTTTCTCATAACAAGTTTAATTCGGAAGGTAGAAAAACATGAATATACTTGAAATAGCAAATGATAATAGGTAGGTATGGTGGACTCTTTGGAATAACTTGGTTTTATTTGGAGTTGGATGCATGAGTGGAACTCATACTTGGTTATGGAGGCTAGCAAAAGACTAGGAGCAACCAACTAAGAGAGCAATAATGGCCATAATCATGCAAAGCGACAAAACATCATTAATTAAAGCATAAAGTGATATTACAAGCCGAAAACTAAAGGATCATAAAGGCTATGGTGACTTGGGATAGTCATAACATGGTGTGAGCATGCGCCAAGTCAACCCAAATAAAGCATCAAAGGAGAATACCACAATACTATGCTTTAATATGCTAAAACAACGCATGATTCATTCAAGGCACATTAAGCAATCTCAATTGTTTATAACATGTCATGCTACAGAAAATATCACTAAGAATAAAGCCAAAAAAATATCAAGCATGACATGACAAAGCATAGGCCACAGTAAAAAACAAGCTCTTTTTACCACTTAAGCATGAACCTTTCCTACTCTTTTCCAAACCAAACCAAACTTATTTGAAAACTAATGTATGAAAGAGGGAGCCCAACCAATTTATTCAAGCAAACTAAGCAAACTAAGCAAACAAAAATGAAGACGCTCCAAGAACAACACAACTGTGTATGAAACAATAAAAATGAAGTGTTTGGAAGAAACCTGAGATTTTTATTGATGAAGAAGGGGATGCCTTGGGCATCCCCAAGCTTTGACGCTTGTACTTCTTGGATATTTCTTGGGGTGACATGTGTGGCATCCCTAAGCTTGAGATTTAGTCCATTCTTCATCTCATTACATCATTCTCTCGATACACCTGAATTTTTTTCCTTTATACAAAACTTCACACAATCTTTATTAGCAACATTAGTGCACTCAAGATAATAAGTCTTTAGGTTCAGTTTCAACACCAATAAAACTTCTATTAAAACACAAGCTATTGTAGTACTTCCCTCAAAAATCTCAATTCCCCAAAGAGAACTCAAAAAGGAATCAACAAAAGGAAATGCAAATAATGGCAGAAATCTGTCAAAACAGACCAGCAGGTAAAAACCAATTTTTTAGAAGACCTTCTGTTGCTCAAATCGAAAAGTGTTGAACTAACAAAAGTTATATAACAACCTGGGTCAGAAGAACAAAAATTAACGCTGCAAAACGACGTACAGAGCTTTTACACGAATTTTTATAGCGAAGCACAAAAATCTGTTTCGGGACAGCAACTTTCCCAAGCATTACTTCTCTCTCATTAGAGGTTACTCTTGGGACAAAAAGTAAATAAAAATGATAAGGAGCAGTTATTACAGAGGTAATAACTTCCAAGACTCATCTAAAACTTTTGGATTATCTCCCAATAAGTGCTTTTCTTTAACGCCTTTGAGCTAGGCATAAGAATTTCAATGATGCTCACATAAGAAATATGAATTGAAGTAAAAGAGAGCATCAAGAAGCAAAGTTAAAACACATTTAAGTCTAACCCACTTCCTATGCATAGGAATCTTGTATGCAAATAAATTCACAAAGAACAAAGTGACAGGCATAGGAAGATAAAACAAGAGTAACTTCAAAACTTTCAGCACATAGAGAGGTGTTGTAGTACTATGAAAACTTCTACAACCATATTTTCCTATCTTTTCAGTAGCCTCATGAATAAACTCAACAATATAACTATCACATAAAGCATGTTTTTCATGATCTACAAACACATAATTTTTATCAAGCTCAAAAATAATGGGATTAAAACCTTCAAACCCACTTTTAACAATTTTATAACAAGGTGACTAATCATTCTCAAGAGGTATGGGGTTCCAAGATAAGGTCAAGGCCCCTCCAATCTCATTTTTAATAGTAGTACAATTAATATTATAAACCAATATAGGACCATCATCTAGAGCTTTATCATAAACATTTTCTAAGCAACGCTCTTTAGTACCATGCATTTTGAAGTTAGGCACTAATAAAGGATTATCATAGATAACAGCAGCATAATTATTATCACAAGTTTTACCCATAGTAGATTTTTCAAAAGAATCCACAGGAACATAACATTCATCCTCCTTTGGTAAGCATGGGGGACAATCAAATAATGTAAGGGATAAAGAGTTACTCTCATTAGAAGGTAGGCATGGGTAGCTAATCCATTCTTCCTCCTTTTGTCCATCACTCTCCTCCTCTTTTTCATCTAATGAGCTTTCAGGTTCAGCAATTTCTTCTTCCATAGGCTCCTGCAAATTGTGGACACGTTCTTGTGCATGAGTGAGTCTCTCTTTATAATCAATGATATAACAATCATTGCTGAAATTTTCTATGCAATGATCAAGGATAGAAGAGACCATATATTTAAGGTCTTTACAAGCAACATAGGTTTCATAGTTTTTAGACATGAAGGATTCTATTTCAGAAGCTCCCATACACAACATGAATTGTTCTAGTTCTTCAAATCCAAGATGAATATAGTTATTCCAATGATAGTTCATAATTACAAATTCTTTACTAAAGCCACATTGGAATTTAAGATGTTTAGTATCCTTTTTAGAGCAACAATTTATATCATGGAATTTAAGCAAAATTTTAGCAAATAGATCCAACCTTTTTAACACGGCTCTCATGACTTTACCCTTATAAGATTCTCTATACCTTATAAAATATTCCATGGAGGTTCTAGCAGGCGATGGTTCATCTACTACCTTAGCAGTGATAGTAGTTTTCCCAAATAGGAAACCAAGTGGGCTATCCATAATGAAATAGTGATTGGAGCAGAACTACACATAAAAACAACTTGAAGTGGGAACTATTTTTTTGTTTTTGATAAAGAAACAAGCAAACAAAGCAAAAATAAACTAAGCAAAACAAATAAAACAAAGTAAAGAGACTGGTTATGAGGGACTCCCCTTGAAAAGATGTCCTTGACTCCCCGACAATGGCGCCAGAAAAATACTTGCTGGCTCGTGGTTGATATCGAGCTCGTTGGGGAACCCCAAGAGGAAGGTATGATGAGCACACCAGTAAGTTTTCCCTCAGTTATGAAACCAAGGTTATCGAACCAGTAGGAGCAAGGAAACACCTCCAAGGTGTTGTTTCCAACTTGGAATCCTGCACAACACAACCACAAAACTTTGCCCCAACTTACAGTGAGGTTGTCAATCTCACTAGTTTTGCTGAAAACAAAGGATTAAACGTATTGTGTGGAAGAAAGTAATAGCTTGCAGAAAGTAAACAGAAAATAGTAAACAGTTGTAGATTGATGGTAAAACCAAGGACCGGGGTCCATAGTTCACTAGAGGTGATTCTCCTTAAGATAGATGACATGTTGGGTGAAAAAATTACAGCGGGGCAATTGACAAACATCGAGAAAGCATACATGCATATACTAATCATCTTGACTCCTATGAGATTTGATTGGGCATTACAATATTATACATTGACCGTAATCCAACTCCATCTATGACTAATAATCCACCCTCAGGTTATCATGCGAACCCCCTTCAGTATTAAGTTGCAAGCAACAGATAATTGCATTAAGCAAAGTGTGTAAAGTAAACAATATGATTGTTGTATGAACAAAGGATTGATGTTTTCTCACTAGTAGCAATAACACATCTAGTACCTTAGAGATTTCTGTCACTTCCCCAGATTATTAGAGGCATGAACCCACTATCGAGCATAAATACTCCCTCTTGGAGTTGCTAGCATCTACTCGGCCAAGATATCTACTAACAACGAAGAGCATGCAAGATCACAAATAACAAAGACATGATAGAATCAATAATCAATCTGAAATAGCATCTCAATATCCATCGGATCCCCGCAAACACAACATGTATGATTACAAATAGATGATCTTGATCATGAACGAAGCTCACAAGATCTAAACATGATAGAAAAAGGAGAAGAACCAACCATCTAGCTACTACATGGACCCGTAGTCCAAGGATGAACTACTCACGCATCACACTGGAGGCTTGCATGGTGATGAAGAAGGCCTCCAGAGTGAATTCTCCCCTCCGACAGGGTGCCGGGAAGAGCTTCAGATCCCTCCCGATCTAGGGATGGAGATGACGGTGGCTATAGACTCTTTCGTGGATTTTTGATCGGGTACTTAGGGTTTCTGTATCAGAGGCATCTTATAGGCGAAAGGGGAGGCCGAGGGGGTGTCCTAGGTGGCCACACCACCCCCTGGTGCGGGCCAGGCCTGGCCACACGGCCAGGTGGTGTAGGCGGCCCTTGGCTCCTCTCCGTCTCATATTCTGGCTCCGTGTCCCCCTCGGTGAAATATTGACTTTGGCTTTTGTCCCGTCCAATTCCAAGAATATTCGTTTTCTGACTTTCCTGGAACCAAAAACCACAGAAAATAGGCAGCTGACACTATGGCATCTTGTTAATAGGTTAGTCCAAGAAGTGTATAAAAAGTACTCCAAAGTGTGGATAAAACATAAGAAAGTAGATATAAACCAAGCATGGAAAATCAAAAATTATAGATACATTTGCAACGTATCACTCCACACCATTGCCATGACCATAGATCGCCGCTCTGGGAAAGAAGAAGGCGGCGTAATGGGGAATGGATGCAGGCACCAACGCTGCAAGTCTACATGGCAGCCACGATGATAGCGACATATTGGTCAAAACTGACAGGAGGGTCCTAACTTGACGGACGTTAGCGTGATATTTTGTGTTCAAACGCGATCAGATTACAAGCAACTTGGACCCCGTTATATCTTGGCGTCTCAACTTTCGGCCCGCATATTAAAATCTGCTACAATAGGGACGCAAAAGCTTTGATGTACATGATGGGAATGGAGTATCGTAAAAGGGTCCCTAGTGGTGTGCGCTGATGTCTACGCACTTATATTCTTGTAGAAAGTTGTTGGGCCTCCAAGTGCAGAGGTTTGTAGAACAACAACAAGTTTTCCCTTAAGTGGATCACCCAAGGTTTATCGAACTCAGGGAGGAAGTGGTCAAAGGTATCCCCTCTCAAGCAACCCTGCAATCAAGATACAAGAAGTCTCTTGTGTCCCCAACACACCCAATACACTTGTCAGGTGTATAGGTGCACTAGTTCGACGAAGAGATAGTGAAATACAAGTGGTATGGATATAAGACAACGGTGCTAGAAAATAGCTTGATGGCGTGGAAGAGACTAAAGGCAAACTGAAATAAAGATGGAAGCAAGCAAACATGTAACAGATCTAATTGCAAATGGTGTTTCAATGCTTAGAAATAAGGCCTAGGGATCATACTTTCACTAGTGAACACTCTCATATAAATATCTTCTCTTTATGATACTACTCTTAACTACTCTCCGGTTGGACACTCTAATCCATGGTAGGGCTATAACAGCACACTTCAAAGTTCGCTTTCCCCATATAGATAACCCCACACTGTCACCTTGAGCACTATATGGTTCCAACAAACACCACAATTTCATAAAGACATCCAACTCCAAATATAAATCATAACAAGTATTTGTAATCTCTAGCCTAAGTGCCACCATGGTGTGCACGCTGTCACTTTAACACACATGGGGAGAGCAGAGATATATTAAAGCACTTGAGTAGCAAGGTAGATCTATAGATTACAAGCTCATGATCTCAATATGATCATGCATAGAGAGAGAGATGAACACATAGCTACCGGTAGAACCCTTAGCCTTGAGAGAGAACTACTCCCTCCTCATCATGGGAATCAGCAACGGTGATGGAGATGGTGGTGGAGATCGATGGAGATGGCTCCGGGGGCACTTCCCCGTCCCGGCAGGGTGCCGGAACAGAGACATTCTGTCCCCCGAATCTCCCCTTCGATGGCGGCAGCGCTGCGGAACTTTTTGTGGCTGGAGGCTTGATGATTTAGGGTTTTCGCATCGGGAGGAATATATAGGCAAAGGGGCAAGGTAGGTGGCCAGCCAGGGGGACCACACCATGCCCTGGCGCGGCCTAGGGTTACCCGCGCCAAGGGGTGTGGCCACCCTGTGGCCCCTCTCCAACTCTCCTTCTGGCTCCGTGAGTCTTCTGGGAAAATAAGAACTTTGGCTTTTGTCCGGTCCAATTTCGAGAATATTCATTTTCTGACTTTCCTAGAACCAAAAACAGCAGAAAACAGGCAACTAGCACTGTGGCTCTTGTTAATAGGTTAGTCCAAGAAAATCATATGAAAAGTACTCCAAAGTTGGAACAAAACACAAGAAACTAGATAAAACCAAGCATGGAACATCAAAAATTATAGATACATTTGCAATGTATCATGCGCCTATTTAAGAACACGAACTGACCCTAGATTTTGAATCAGACGGATAAAAATAATTGAGATGATGTGGCTGCATCAAATTTGAGCTTGCAAACATTAAATGCATCTTAGTGGGGATGAACTTTTTGAATACTATAGATGTGACTTTAGGCCTTTCACAATGGAGTGTATCTTAGCACGTTACTATAGGAGTTATAAATATCTAATAGACAACCTCTTGAATGCATTGTATATTAACTTAATGCTTTTTAGTCTTATGGATGTATTTGATTGGGCTATCAACTCTTTCTGTATATGATTACGTGCAAGGGGTGTATCTTAGATAAGATACAACAACTCTCTCTTTCTTAATTGACACGCCACATCAGCACTTTGCCTAGAATACCGCTCTAAGAAACCCGATTGTGAAAGGCCTTAGAAGAACTTTTCATGTTGGCTCGATGGTTCAGTGGTAAAAAGTTCTGGAAAGTACCTAGAGAATTGTCTTCCTAGATGAAGTTGACCAGCTTATTTGGCAATATGAAACTGATGGCATATATTTTTCTACCTTCATGTATGGTATATTAAATTTTTAGAGGTGGGAAACAAGTGTTCCTCCGTGATGTGTGGAAGCTTCAAATTCCTCCTAGGGTCTAGGTTTTTCTATGGCTATTTTTTTCAAAATAAAATTATGACTAGAGACAACTTAAGAGCTAGAGGAATAGCTAAACTTATGGAATGTGAACTCTTCAAAGAGTTTGAATTAGTTAAACTCCTCTTTTTTCAAATGCCCGATACGTCCAAAACGTATCTACTTTCCCGAACACTTTTGCTATTATTTTTCCTCTAAACTTGTGTGATTTGGATGCAACTAACACGGACTGACGTTGTTTTCAGCAGAATTGCCTTGGTATCTAGTTTTTGTGCAGAAAATCAACTATCAGGAAAATCCCGGAAAATATGCCAAAAATCCTATTTCACCAGAAGACTCACGGAGCCAGAATACGAGACGAAGTGGGGCTGGGCCCAGGCCACACCACCTGGCCGCGTGGGCTAGGCCTGGCCGCGCCAGGGGGTGGTCTGGCTGCCCCAGACACCCCCTCGGTCTCCCTCTTTGCCTATAAGTTGCCTTCTGACCTAAAAACTCAGGGGGGTTCGATGTTTTTCCAAAAAGAGTTCCGCTCCGCTGCCACCACCAGATTCCATGATTCAGAACCAAAAACTCCATTCTGGCACCCTGCCGGGACGAGGAATTGGAGGAGATCATAGCCATCATCATCACCATCGCTTCTCCATCGACCATCCATGTTCCCCCCATCTATGAGTGAGTAATCCCCTGTTGTAGGCTATGGGGATGGTAGGGATTGGATGAGATCGTTCATGTAATGGCATAAGATTGTTAGGGCATGGTGCCTAGTATCTACTATTAGTGCTTTTTGACTTTGTTGACTTGTTATGCTTAATGCTTGTCACTAGGGCCCGAGTGCCATGATTTCAGATCTGAACATGTTATTGATTCATTATGATAGTATTGTTTATGATCTTACCTGCAAGTTGTATACACACGTTGTTGTCCGGAACCAATGGCCCCGAAGTGACAGAAATCGGGAGAATCAGAGGGAATGGCTTTGATGTGAGGATCACATGTGTTCACGGAGTGTTAATGCTTTGCTCCGGTGCTCTATTAAAAGGAGCACCTTAATTGCCAGTAGTTCCCTTGAGGCCCCGCTGCAAATGGGCTGGCAGGACAAAAGATGTTGTGCAAGTTCTCATTGCGAGCATGTATGACTATATATGGAACACATGCCTATGATTATCTAGTACTTGGATGCTTTATCTTATTTATCTGCAAAAGCCCTATGTTCTGATTGCTATATGAATTTTCTTGTCCATGCAACGCCTGTCCATCCATCCCTATGCCTACCACGCTTTAATCCTACTGTTTACTGCAATTGTTACTACTGTCTTTACTTTTACTACTGCTATTACTTTGCTATTGCTACTACAAAACTGTTGCTACTGATAAACTGTTGTGAGCAAGATTGTTTCCAGGTGCAGCTGAATTGACAACTCAGTTGTTAAGGCTTATACATATTCTTTGGCTCCCCTTGTGTCGAATCAATAAATTGGGTTTCACTTCCCTCGAAAATACTGCGATACACCCCCTATACTTGTGGGTCATCAAGATTATTTGCTGGCACCGTTGCCGCAGAGCATAGCTTTATTTATCAAGTCCACTTGGAATCATTATTGTTCGCTGCCATCCATCCATCATGGGTAAGTCTCATGATGGCAAGGTTCCTATTTTACCATCCACTACAAGAAGAGGTACGGTTCTGAACACCTCTGTTGCTTTTGATTCACCATATGTTATGAGTAAGTTCCTTACACCACCACATACACATGCTACACACACTGCTACTACTGCTGAAACTGAAACTTCTGATACTTATGATGCTGCTTCTACTGTGCTTGATAAGAGTGGTTCATTAGGTCCTTTCCTAGATGCTACGATTGCTAAAACTATAGCTGGAAATACTGAAACTCCTAATGAAGACACTATTACACCTCTTAGTTCACCTAAGTCTAGAGAGAGCTATGATATTGAAGACGGTTATGTTGAGATGACCGATGAATTTATTAAAGAATGTCAAAACACCCATGATAGGAGTGCTGCTAAGAGTCTCCTTGAGAGGCGTACTATTAGACCCAAATTGTCTCCTAATGCTAAGTTTGCTGCTTCTCCCATAAACATTAAAGATAAAGATTATGATTTCTCTCTTGATCTATCCTACATAGCTATTGTTGAGAAAGAACCATTTTGTGGGACTAAGAATGAAAGTGCGGTAGCACATAGGACTGAGCTTTCTACCATGAGTGGCCTGTTTTCTGATAATATTAAGATGTGCACCTACTTTGTTGCTAAGATCTTGCCCTTTTCACTGAAAGGAGAAGCTAAAACTTGGTTTAATAATTTACCTCCTGGATCTATTGATAGCCCTGATTGCTTGATTAGTACTTTCCTGCAGAAATATTTTCCTCCTAGTGCTAGACATGCTATTTTGCAGGAACTTTTTGATTTTAAACAGGGAGAAAAAGATATATTGCCTGAATCATGGGAAAGGTTTTGTGCTTTGATTCATGCACAAGCTGGATGTCCATTACCTAAGAATGAGCTTCTTGATATATTTTATAATGGACTAACTGAAGAATCTAGGACATACCTGGATAGTTGTGCTAATTGTATTTTCAGGAATAGGACTCCCAAGGAAGATGAGGAATTAATGGCTAAAATAAGCAAGAATTATGAAGATTGGACTCCTCCTGAACCAGCTATACCTGAAACAATTATACCTAAACCAGCTATACCGGCGCCTATACCATCATCTAAGAAGAGGGGAGTTATTGCATTGAATGATGAAGTGATGAAGGAAGCTAAGAAATGTCTTAAGGAGAAGGGAATTAAAGCTGCAGATGTCAAGAATTTACCTCCTATAGAAGAATTATGTAAGCCAATTCCCCATACATCCACTATTGAGGTACACTCTCTCCAACACTATGATGAAGGTGATATCCCTTACTCTAAACCTCATGATCAATGCTTAGAAGAATTCGATATTTTTATTGTTAAGCAAGATAATTTTAATAAAAGGGTGCAAAATCATCTAATGGAAAACTCTAGAGCTATTGTTGAGTTGAAGGATATTGTGGAAATAACCTCTAATGATGTTAAAATGCTTGTTAAACATTTTCAAATGGTTCAAACTCAAATTGATCAACTTATTAAAGTGCAAAAAGACTTGCTAGTTAATGCTGCTAAAGAAAAACATGCTTATGAAATTAGAACTGGAAGTGGTGCTGCTACCCAGGATCCTCTATATCCTGAGGGGCATCCTAAAAGAATCGATCTGGATTCTCAACAAGCTGAAAATAGTGGTACTACTCGTAAGAAAAGAAAAAAGAAACATAAAACTATTGTAGAACCCTCTGAACCTACTAAAGATCCTAATAGTATATCTATCTCTGATGCTAAAACTGAAAGTGGTAATGAAGAAAATGATGTTCCTGATAAAGAAAAAGTTGAAGAAGAACCTAAAAAGCACACTAAGAATACTGAATACACTAAAAAAGATTTTGTTGCTAAGAAACATGGTAGTGAAAGAGAGCCTTGGGTCCAAAAACCTATGCCTTTCCCTAATAAGAAACACAAGTCAAAGGAAGATGAACACTATAATAAGTTTTGTGAGTGGATGGAACCTTTATTCCTGCAAATTCCTTTGACTGATGCTATTAAATTGCCTCCTTATTCAAAGTATATGAATGATATTGTCTCGAATAAAAGGAAGATCCCTAATGAAGAAATTTCTGCTTTGCTTGCTAATTATTTCTTTAGTGGTAAGGTTCCAAAGAAACTTGGAGACCCAGGGATTCCAACTATTCCTTGCTCTATTAAGAATAGTTATATTAGAACTGCTTTGTGTGATTTTGTAGGGTTCCCAACCTTTAATAAGGTAGAGCCCCCTGTGTTTACAATGCTAGTCCTTGGATCAATAGCTAGCATCCACAGTTTAGATGTAATATCAAGAAACAAAGGTCATAATATAACTTTATAACCAGGAATAACATAAGTTTATTACATCAAACATAGCTCATTTGGCTATTACATTACATTGCAGCGGAATAACTATAGTCATGGGGTCCTTCATCTTCAAAGTGCCACAGGCAGACATGTTGGTTGTAGACTTTGTAATCCTAATCAATACACTTCACTAAATCAAACAAACCTGCAACATAACAAGTTACAGCCACAAGGGTCAATACATTTGAATTGTATTAGCAAGTGATACTATGGTAGTATAGTGGAGTCTATCATCTATATGCTTTTGGCTAAGTGGAGTTGAGGCTTGCATTGCTCAAAATAGATTTTTCCTTAACATTTGAAAACACTAAGTTTTTGCTTTGATAAAATCATTTTTCTCAATCAAAGATTGAAGATCCTTTACAAGGCATCTCTCAATCAAAGATTGAAGATTTCAAACAACCCTTGTTCAACCCACAAGTTTTACTCAGAAGTTGGAGTGATGAGATTCTTGATTGCTTCCATGTCTTGATGCTCAAATTGTCCTTTACCAGGGACATGGCTAAGTACTTAGATTTTACACTCTGCAGAGGTGGTGCACTTTCCCCACAAGACTTGGTTTCCCAAGACAAGATCTTTCAGAAGCCTTCCCTTAGACCAATATGGACGCGTTCCAACCTATCAAACACTACCACCCACTGTCCATATGGCTAAGTTCTTGCAACCTATATGATCATGGCAGAGCCCATATTGCCAAGTGGTTGCACTTGAAGCTTCTCAACATTTGACATCTCAAATCTCTTTGTTCCTGGGTGGCCATCCACAAGTGAGATACACAAGGTCAACCATAAAAATGGGCCTTGTGAACCACTCAACCAAAAACCACCAAGCAAGTCCCATTCCACCCAGGTGATTCATTAACTTAGTTGTTTTATTAAACAAAACACAAGTCCTCAGACTTAGAATATTTTTCCATAGTGTGAATATATAGTCCACCCATGTTTTCTATTAGCTAGGCTAAGCTTGATAGTAATAGGATTCTTAACTTAGAAAAATCCTACTAAGGATTCATCTACTAGGTTTTCCTATAGCAAGGTTTATACTTAGCAAAAATCCATGCAAGTTTTACTTAGCAAAATCACTAATGCATAGAGAAAGTAGTGGGACAAAAGATATGAAGCATCACTTGCCTTTTTGGTAGAGGGTATAAGTTCACTCCTTGTCCTTGCAACAATCACACTCTTCAAGTCACTACAAATCAATCAAGCAAGGCACAAACTCAATCTACCAATCAAGCAAAACAACACACAAAATGACAAAGTCAAAGTAATGCATGCAAGCACGCCAAGCTTTGTTTTGTTTGAAAAAGTGGTTCCTAATGGGTCATAAACATTTGGGTACATCTAATGGTCATTTTGTAAAGTGGCCAAGTCATTTGCAAAGAGGTTTCACTTCAAAACCATTTTCAAAACAAAGTATCATTTTATGTGGTGTAGAAATATTTTTACTAAGGCATTAACCTATAGGGTTCACCAAATATGTTTTCAAACTATAAAACTTGGGGTTTGGGGTCAGTGAGTTTAAAACACAACATTTCTCAAAGGTTTTCCTTCAAAATCAATTTTAATAAATAAACCACATTTCTATTTGACTAGAAATGGTTTTAAATCAAAGAATCATATTTTTATTTCACCAAATACATTTTTGAGTCCACAAAGTGTTTTCTAGGGTCAGTAGGTTTGATCCAAACATTTTCCCAAAGTTTTCTTTACAAAATCATTTTCATAACCAAAATCTTTATTTTCATTTGGCTAGAAATGGGCTAAATCAAGTTTTCCATCCTAAACTTTACCAAATTCATTTTCCAAAACATGGGTTGGTTCCTAGGGTCAGTGAGTTTACAACAAACCATTTTGCAAAGGTTTTAACCCTAAAAACAATTTTAAACAATTTTTCTAATCTAAATAAGCACACAAAAGTATCTGCAAAAACAAGCAAACTAACAGATACTATTTGCTAAACTAAGGGCATGGTTGGCTAGGGCTTGCTCTCCTGAATCCAACGACATAAAATTTGTAATTTTTGGATGTGTGGATCCATACAAGGGTTTGAAGTTTGCAATTAATTCTGTTTTCAAATCTGTTTTTAAACAGAACAGTGACACGCGGCGCTTCGCTATTCGCGGGTACCGGTTCGGCCGGATCACGCTACGGTGCGTTGGATCTAATTATATCACAAGGTTCTGGAAGCATACCTCTTCGGCGCTAAGTGAACTAATCTTGAGCGCCAGATCTAGATCTAACGGACCAAAACAAATGGCCATTAACTGGCGGCGCTACGCGGCTGTGCACGGCGGCGACGGGCAGACGGCGGCGGCAATGGTGAAATAGGAAACGAGGGAGGAAAAGTAAGTGCTCACCGAGTTCGCAAGGGGCTGGGGAAGCTCGTCGTGTGGTCGACGTGGCAAGGGGCGCACGAGGTTTGCGGCAATTCCTCACCGGAGCTTGCTACAGCGACAGACGACTCTGGACGTGGTCGGGGACGTTGTTGTGGTCCACGAGAAGGTAAACGAAGGACTGGGTTAGCTGCGCAAGGCCAAAGCAAGGATGTTCGCGTGATCGAGACAACGCGGGGCGGTCAGTGCTTACTGGGGAAGGTCGTCGGAGAGGTTGCAGACGGCGGTGCTGCAGGTCGTCGTCGTTGCCGACGCTGGGAGGCACGCGCAAGAGATTGGCGAGCACCTGGAGATGCAGAAGACACAGACGAATCAAACGGCATGATTCACTGATCAAGGCGCGCATGGAGTCGAGTGCTAGAGCTCACCGGAGTTGGGTTTATCGTCGGTGGCGCTCAGACATGGTCAGAGTCGAGGTTGCAGGTCACCCGCGGGCGAGCTGAGGCCACAGAGCGGTGCTCCAGAGTCTGGCAAACTTGCCTGCGTGCTCGGGGAGTCAAGGGGCGACAGGGTTCGGCCGGAATTGCTGGTGGAGCTCGCCGGAGCAGAGGGCGGTGCAGAGCCGATTCGAGGCAGCCTGGTGGCAGAGGGGAGGTGGTGTTTGGGGGGAAAGAGAGAGGAGGGCGAGGCGATTTAACGAGCGTGGTCACTGCGAGGAATTACTCAGGCATTATGGCGAATTGATCGCGAGAAATCAGCGGCAGAAACGGCCGCGCGGTGAGGGGGAAGGGGTCGTGCGGGTGTGGACGATGAGCAGTAGAGGTGGGGTCCACCGGTCAGTGGGAAAAGAAAGGAGGGGAGGGTCCACTGGTCAGCCTCTGTCTGGGTTAGATTCTGAGTGCGAATCGTTTTTCTCTGGGGAGGAAACTGGGCTGGTTACTGGGCCTTGGGCTGCTGGGTTGGGTCAGGTCCAAACTCTATTTTTTTCTGTCTGCTGGCTTTTTTCTTTTTCCATTTCTATTTCTATTTTTCTGTTTTGAATTTCAAACTATCAAACAACAATCAAATTGATTCAAACAATCACCAAACTTTACAACTTTGAACTTGGTTCTGTTTATCAGCATCAACCATCAATCCAAAATAAAAATAATATTTTTATTCTTTTTAGGTCCCATTTATTAATTAAATATAAAATGGAACATGGTTTATTAATCAAATAGGGTTTGGTTTATTTAATAAAATCTCCATTTGAAATCCAAATATTTTCAAAAACAAATCTGCAGGTTTTATTTGAAAATAAAGAATACTTGGAAAGCTTGTTTAAAACAAAATAACATTTTTGCTATAGGGTCCATTAATAATTAAATAAAATGGACCTTATTCATTTAACTCAAATAGGATTTGTTTTATTAAAACCTTTATTTTGAAAATCTAAAATAAAACCAAAAACACTTCAGTAGGTTTTATTTGAGAATATAAAATACTTGGAAAACTTATTTTAAATAAATAAATAAGTTTTGATGTTTTGGAAATAGAAAAACTTTTATTAATAAAACTTGGATATTTAAATCCTTTTTATTTTATTTTAAATAAACCTCTACTATTTTAATCAAAGCAAAACCTTTTGTTTCAAAGTCTTGGCCAAGGTTTAATTTGTCTTTATAAAATAATCTTTATTTAAAATATTTCTTTTCAGTTTGAGAACCAAAACCTTTTATAAAAAGATTTCAAAGTAGTAATAAAATATGTTTATTTTTCCTTTAGTAAATATTTTTATTTGATTCAAAATGGTTTGAGGTTCCATTTGAATTCAAAAAGTTTCTTCTGGCCCTAGAAATCAAACAAAGTTTTATTTTATTCATTTATTTTTCACATTACAAGATTTGGAAAATCTTGGGATGTGACAGATTTGGGGGCAGGAGTTAGTGTCATGCCTTTTTCTCTCTATAATAGACTTCAACTGGAAAAACTGATACCAACTGATATATCTTTGCAAATGGCTGATAAATCTACCACTATTCCTGTTGGTATATGTGAGGATGTACATGTTCAAGTGGCTCATAATTGCTTGATATTAACTGATTTTGTTGTGCTTGAAATGCCTAAAGATGATAATATGTCTATTATTCTTGGGAGACCTTTTCTTAATACTGCAGGAGCTATTATTAATTGTAATCAAGGAAAGGTGACCTTCAATGTTAATGACAAGGAACATACTGTCTATTTCCCCAAGAAGATTGATAGGACTTATGGTTTGAATTCAATTGAACATGTTGATGGCATTTAAGTTGGAGAAATATATTGTCCCATACTAAGAGAAAAATTTGAAACTATTATGATTGGGACCATTGCTATCAAGGTTGAGGTAACATAATCATTAGTGGAATACAAAGTTTTGTTTCATATAAAATTGTTTTGGTAACAATACCTGATCAACCTTGTTAACACAAGGATTTTATTGAGCAAAACAATGTTTTCACCATGATTATCTCCGCTTACTTCTACTCTATCTATTTTAGTTTTTTGCTTTCGTTTAGTTTACTTTTCTGTTGTTAGTTGCTTGCATGTTAGAGTGTCTTAGAACTTCTCAAGTTCTAGCCTTGTTTTGTCATTGCATCATTCAAAAAAAATCTTTATGTCAGAAAATCATTCATCTATGTCTAAAAATTGCTCAAAAATAAAGTGTCTCAAAAAATTCCAGAAAATTCATATTAAATTTTTACGTGAAAAAAGGGGCAGAGGAGTGCCTGGAAGGTACCAGGGGGCCCACCAGGCAGGCACACCACCTGGTGGCGCGACCAGCCCAGGGGCGCGCCTGGCCATGGTGTGGGCCACCCCTGGCCCTCCACTCACTCTCTCACTTGCCACTTTCTTCTCTTTCCCGAGAAAATACCAGTTCATTGCTCGAAATCGCGTTCTTGCTGCTCTTGCCCTCGATTTTTTGATCTCCTTGCTCAGCCCATCTTTGCTGCTGAAATTTGGAGCATTTGTTCTCCGGTATGTGACTCCTCCTCTTGTCCAAGTAGATTTGTGTTTAGTGGTTTATATCTTGAGTATTTTGCTGCTGTAGGTGACAGGTTATGAGAGCTTGTAAGCTTGTTCAATGCTTAGAGATATAGTTTTGATGCATGTTTAGGCCTCTACAAGTCCCTATGAGTAGTGCCCTTCATTATATATTCACTTCTCAATCACTTGTTTAATAGATGTTTAAATTTCAGAATATCAAAGATGAACAACCATACCTTTGGAGAAATATTTGAGAGGGATGCACCTAGGATGTCAAGGCCCTCAAGATCAGCCTCTCAGTTTAGGCCTTCATACAATGAAGATCTCATTGCACCTTGCATTGGTAATGAAGGAGATGATGGGGATGCTCACCCATCTACTTTTCCTTGTTTTACTTTCTTACAAGATGCAGGGATTCTTGATGATTTCTTGCTACTGATTCAGAGGGTTGGTTTGACCTCATACATGCAATATGAGAGTGAGCAATATGCTATGCTCACCAAAACTTTTGCCGAGAGCTTCGTTTTTACTAACACGCCCTATTAGTCAACTATATCTTTTAGAATTTATAATCTGCCCTTTACCATGCCATTGGAAAGATTTTGCAGTATTATAGGTGTAGGCATGATAGGGACCGTGAAGAAGATTCAAGGGCGACCCGCTGATTTGCTGGAACTCTATCGGGGTGTGACCAATGACGATGACTGCGTAGCTCAACGCAGAAAGATAAAAAAACATCCAACTCACTGCTCTTAGATACTTTGCCTATTATCTTGCTACTAGCGTTCTTGGTAGGGAGAATACGAGAAATATCTCCAATTATCATTTAGCCTTCCTCGCTATTGCGCTTAACAATGATACTCGGTACAATCTTGGCTCTCTTATTGCTCGTTGCCTAGCTTCTAGGGGGCCTATTTATGGGGATGCATTAGACCTTTTGGTGGATCCCAATGATACTATATTGGCACCACAAAGGCTTAACCTTGCTGCCATGAAAACACATCACTTCGTCACTGCTGACTCCAACATGGACAATCTAGTGTATAGGATGTTGTTTACTGACGGGGATGAAAGGGAGATTCCTTTGCCGCAGTCTACTTTGTTCAGTGTTCACAGGAGGCAGTGGTCACACTCCAAGAGGAGGTGGATGAGCAGCTCCGCTTGCTGGGCTTCCACATGCAGCAACAGGAGGATGTGCCCTCCTACGATTACTCTGCACATTATGGTGGGGCATCCTCGAGCTCGCACCAGGACAAGGGTACCTCCTCACCGTACTACGGAGGTGCTCCATCCTAGCCAGCTTGGGATTGACACCCATTTAGGCCAAAAGCCTAAGCTTGAGGGGAGATACACCGATATCGCACTCATCTCCATATCATTTTTCTTCGGTACTTTGTATATTCATGCTTCATTCTCTTTTTAGCTTTCGTTCTTTCTTTGCTTTTGCTTTCTAAAACACAAAAAGACCAAAAATATTTCCGTTGTTTCTCTTTGTTTGCTTCTTCTTTTTTCCTTGGTTTGCTTTTTCCCTTTTGCTTTGTTTGAACTATTCGAAAAACCCAAAAAGATTTTGCTTTACTTGTTTTTCCTTTTTGGTTCTTGTTTAAAAAAATTGAAAACACCAAAAATATTTGTTGTTCTTCTTTGGTTTTGTGAGTTTGTTGCAGGGTTCAGCAGTCCTCAGTGGAATTTGGTTTCATGTTATTATTCAAGCCACACAAGTGAAGGGCAATAATGAGGATTAATGACAACTTGAGGTGTGGTAAGAGGCTGGTAAGAAACTCTATTTGTTTTCATTTTTGTACATATACTCATCATTGTGGGCATGCTTAGTCTGTTCATGTAGGGTGTATGTTATTCATGGATGCTTAGTAGTTCTTGCTTTCATATGATTAGTTCCTGCTTGCTAATAGTTTGTAGCATGTCATATGAATGTTTGCATGCATTACTCTATTCATAACTTGGTATGACACTATGGTATCCTCCTCTAAATGCTTCACTTGAATTGACTTGGCACATGCTCACGCATACATACGACTGAAATAATCAGTTAAGCCTCGATGAATTATTTTTCCTTGAGGGTCTTGAATCACTTTCATGCCATGATTAGTCATGTTTTGTTGCGAGCATGATTATGACAGTTATTGCTCTCTCGTTTGTCGCTCCCTTACTATTGCTAGCCTCCACTTACACTGAGTATGTTTTACTCGTGTTTCCAACTCCCTAAAACCAAATATTGCCAAAAGTGTCCACCATACCTACCTATTAACATCATTTGCTGTTCCGTGCATATTCAATATGCCTTGTTTTCTTCCGGATAAAATGATTGCTTGTTATGAGAAAGTTAGTTAGTAAAGCTCTCACGAACTTGATGGCACACTTTATTTCCTACACTTAATAAACCTGAACCATTGTGACTGTCCATGAAAGTTATATGCTTGCAAATTATAGGCTGGGGATTAGCAGAACCGTGCTGTCACGGGGAACGCTTTCAACACCTATAAATATATACCCAGTTGATATCATGCTCTTTTGTTTGCGGATATCGTCGGTGTGAAATAAAAGGGGAGCTTGTAAGTGCATGGAGTTATGTATGTGTGTTAGAGAAACGCCTGGGCCGCCGGTCTAATCCATGCCTAATCATGGTGGAAACTTGCAGCGTAACCATAATGAGTATCTATGAAGCATTCTTCTTATAAAAAAATAAAGATAGCTATTGAGAAAAAGAAAAAAGAGATATGAGAAAAGAGGAAAGAGAGAAAAAAGCACCATTTTCCCATGGTAAATAAGGAGATTGCTGAGATACTCATTGTCTGCTTGCCTTGTCATTTTGACATGGGAATTCTTTCGTATCATCGGGCAAGGGATACCCCGTTGGCGGTTCTCTATGATACACACGTATTTACTATGACAAGAACTTACCGGTAACTAAAGTTGAGTAGCATGAGGAGCGGCCCTCGTACTCAAGGGACATGAGATTTCTAGTTTATAGTCTGTCAAGCATATAACTCCGATTGGACCTCACTTTCACCTTAACCATATTAAGTATGCTCATGATAGGGGCAATGAGAGCTCAAAGCTAATGAGTACCATACTTTCAGCATTTGGAAGCCTTTCAAACTATTCAAAACCTTTTCATTTCTTTGTCGAGTCTCCACATATTCTATGAGCACTTTCTTGAGAGCATAATTGTCATTCTTAGTATAATGTGCTTGTCTCAAAACTTGATTATTTGTGTTATGACTTTGATGCTTGTATCTTTGATATCTTTACTTCTAGTCTTCACCTGAACTTCAGAGGTGCCTTGGCATTCATAATTAAAGGCAAGCGAGATACCACTCTATCATACCTTGTTATGAGCATTGTAATGTTGCTTATGTTTATGTTTCATGCTAATTATTTTTGAGTTGGAATCTCTTCATAGCTTGCAATGCATATTAAGTAAACTTAGTTGCATACTCCTTATTATGAATTGTCTAAGTAGTTGATCACATGCTGAGAATATATACATCATATGGAGCAAATGTGTTCATGAAAGTTTCTTTTATCGCACTCAGTTTTCAACTGAATTGCTTGAGGACAAGCAATAAGCTAAGTTTGGGGGGAGTTGATATGTCCAAAACGTATCTACTTTCCCAAACACTTTTGCTATTGTTTTTCCTCTAAACTTGTGTGATTTGGATGCAACTAACACGGGCTGACGCAGTTTTCAGCAGAATTGCCTTGGTGTCTAGTTTTTGTGTAGAAAATCAACTATCAGGAAAAATCTCAAAAAATATGTCAAAAATCCTATTTCACCAGAAGACTCATGGAGCTAGAATACGAGACGAAGTGGGGCTGGGCCCAGGCCACACCACCTGGCCACGCGGGCTAGGCCTGGCCACGCCAGGGGGTGGTCTGGCCGCCCCAGACACCCCCTCGGTCTCCCTCTTTGCTTATAAGTTGCCTTCTGACCTAAAAACTCACGGGGGTCGATGTTTTTCCAGAAAGAGTTCCGCTCCGCCGCCACCACCAGATTCCACGATTCGGAACTAGAAACTCCATTCTGGCACCCTGCCGGGACGGGGAATTGGAGGAGATCATCGCCATCATCATCACCATCGCTTCTCCATCGACCATCCATGTTTCCCCCATCTATGAGTGAGTAATCCCCCGCTATAGGCTATGGGGATGGTAGGGATTGGATGAGATCGTTCATGTAATGGCATAAGATTGTTAGGGCATGGTGCCTAGTATCTACTATTAGTACTTTTTGACTTTGTTGCGACTTGTTATGCTTAATGCTTGTCACTAGGGCCCGAGTGCCATGATTTCAGATCTGAACATGTTATTGATTCATTATGATAGTATTGTTTATGATCTTACCTACAAGTTGTATACACACGTTGTTGTCCGTAACCAATGGCCCCGAAGTGACAGAAATCAGGATAACCAGAGGGAATGGCTTTGATGTGAGGATCACATGTGTTCACGGAGTGTTAATACTTTGCTCCGGTGCTCTATTAAAAGGAGCACCTTAATTGCCAGTAGTCCCCTTGAGGCCCCGCTGCAAATGGGCTGGCAAGACAAAAGATGTTGTGCAAGTTCTCATTACGAGCATGTATGACTATATATGGAACACATGCCTATGATTATCTAGTACTTGGATGCTTTATCTTATTTATCTGCAAAAGTGATGACCCACAAGTATAGGGGGTGTATCGCAATATTTTCGATAAGTAAGAGTGTCAAACCCCACAAGGAGCAGAAGGTGCTGGCTAGTGGTATGGATCAGGAATTCTCTGCAAATACTTAGCAAACGGATTTTTAGGGGTTTTCGATAAAGCAAGTAAACAAAGTACGAGTAAATAAAAGACAGTAGGAATAAATGCAGCAAGTGGCCCAATCCTTTATGCAGCAAAGTACAAGCCGGTTGTATTTCTATAGATGACCAAACGTTCTCGAGGACACATGGGAAGACTGTCAAGTGCTTTCGCTTCATATAGTCGATTAATCTTCTCTAGCTTGCTAAGTGTTGTGTGGGTGAACCTGTGCTAATGTACCGCCCCATCCAAGACTAAATACATACTTGTGATTAAACCCCCTTTCAAACATCCGTAAGTACAAGAAAGTAATTAAGGTAGAAACCTAACCACAGCTTTAAACTCTAAGACCCTTACGTCCCTTGTGCAATGGTTTCCTAACAGGGGTTCAGGTTTCTGTCACTCCGGCAACCCCTACGATTAGTAGCCAAATACACAATGCATTCCCCTAGGCCCATATAAGTGAAGTGTCATGTAGTCGACGTTCACATGACACCACTAGAAGAAGTACACCACAACTTAAATAACAATCTATTGAATCTTTCTCAACGCAACTCCACTACTAACAACAAGACTTCTCCTATGTCCTCAAGAACAAAACGAACTACTCACAAGACATCATATGGATCATGATCAGAGATGGAATAATGATGTATAACAATCTGAACATAAACAATAATTCAATGGTTCACTCAATAGCATCAACTACAAGGAGTAATCAACACCGGGAAAGTTTCCCCTATGAACTATGCAAGATTCAACGCAATTGTTACAACAATATGGAGATGGTGATGAGGGTGCTGATGGTGATGATGGTGATGACGATGATGATGATGATCCCAATGAAGTCCAGCTTGATGGTGGTGTTGATGGCGACGATCTCCCCTCTCCGGGAAGGAATTCCCCCGGCAGAAATCTGTCTGCCGGAGAGATCTTTCTCTCTCGGTGTTTTCCGTCCCGCAGAGGCGGCGGAATCTTTCTATGGTCGCTCCCCTAGTCTTAGGGTTTTGGGAGGTTGATATACGCTAGAGGGGAGAGGCTAGAGTGGGCCAGGGCGGCCACACCACTCCCTGGCGCGGCCTAGGCATGCCCGTGACATGGGGTGGTATGGGCCCCCTGTGGCCCACCTCCACTCCATCTTCTGGCATCTTGAGTCTTCTAGAAAAAAGAATTTTCCGTATATTTTCCCGGATTTTCTGATCTTCACGAATTTTGCCTCCAAACAACACCTTTTCCATTAGAATCCTGACTGCAGCGGTCCATGCTCCAAAAGTCATCAACCATGCAAAAACAGATGAAATAACATAAGTATCACCTCTCAATACGAAATATATCAATGAATAATAGTGAATTAAGACATAGAATAGTGATGCAAAATGGACGTATCAACTCCCCCCAAGCTTAGACTTCGCTTGTCCCTAAGCGAAACTGAGCTCAATAAACATGACCTCATGTTTATGGAGTGAAGAGTCAATAAAAGGATACGGACAAGAAGCATCACATTCATCAAATACATAGATCATAATAGAAGACAACTCACTATTATACAACTCAACTTGCAATGAGTAAAGGAAACACAATAAAGATACATAAAGTGAATCATAATTGGTAATGGCAAACTTAGCTCTTGGTCGAAGAATAGTTGATAATTTGCTGGTTCACAAATAGCTGGTTTTCAAAGAAAGCTTTCAAAGTAGTAAACTTCAAGATAAGAGCAATGTGCAACACAAGGAACATAAGAAACATGATTGAATAAATCATCATACGAATGAATGAAACACATCAACTCAAAATACTTGCCGAGATAGAAGGGAATAGGTTTACTGACTCAACTACAAAGTAAAAGAAAGGCCCTTTAAAGAGGGAAGCAGGGATTGCAAGTCTCATAAAGAGCTCCCAAAAATTATGATACTTACTAGCTTTCAGCTCTCATTGCCCCTATCATAGGCATCTTTAGGTGATTAAGGTTAAAGTGACACAACTAAGAGGATATGCTTGACAAGTTATAAGTTGAAATCTCATGCCCCTTACTTATGAGTACCGATCCTCATGCTACTCAACTTCAGTCACGAGCAAGCTCTTGTCATTGTAAATACATGCGTATCATTGAGAACCGCCAACGGGGTACCCCTTGCACATGACACAGGAGCTATCCCATAATCAAAATGACAAGGCAAGCAGACAGTGAGCATCTCAGCGATCTTTTTATTTGCTATTTGCATAGGTTTTTATTGAGGATGCTTCATAGAATGCTCACTATAGTTATGCTGCAAGTTTCCACCATGATTAGGCATGGCTTAGGCTAGCGGCCCAGGCGTTTCTCTAACACACATATAAACTCCATGATCTTGCAAGTTCCACTTTTATTTCACACCGCCGGGATCCATAAGCAAAAGAACATGATAACTAGGTACAAGTACCAATGAAGTGTTGAAAGCGGTCCCCATGATACATGGTTCGGCTAACTTCAACTCATAAAGCGCAAGCATATACGCAACAAAGAAGGACCCAATGGTTCAAGTTTATTAAATGCAAGAAAGTAAAGTGTGCCATCAAGTTCGTGAGAGCTTTAATCACTAATTTTCACACAACAAGTTTAATTTGGGAGGTAGACAAAACAAGAATTTACTTGGAATAGCAATAATGCTACTAGGTAGGTATGGTGGACACAAATGGCAAAGGTTTTGGTTTAAAGGAGGTGGATGCACGAGAAGAATTCCCTCTCAGTACAGGTTTTTGGCTAGCAAGGCTGGGTAGCAAGTACAAGAGTTGAAGGAAACAACCAAACATACAAATGATAAAGACAAACATGCAATCTTCCTTGGAAGCACAAAAGATCTTAACTAGAGAATACTAGACTTATGAGCAAATCAAGAAAGAAAGATGATGAAATTATTTTTCTTTAGAGTACTTCTATCTTTTTTTTTCAACTCCCAAAAAGGTGTTGCTACTGACCGAGCCAGGTTTGCCAAAACCAATTAAATTAACTCAATGATCCCAGAGTGCTACCAATACTAACAACAAGATCAATCATATAACCACGAATTGAAAACTAACAAAAGCTATGCAAAAGAGTGAATGATAGAACTTCTCATTAATATTTCATATCGGAAACTCACACCAAGGGATACATATCTAACGAGAGAGGGGACACTTCCATAATGCAAACCATACTACATAATAACTCCTCTATTCATGATATGACTCTACTAATAAGGTAAAAAGATAGAAGATAGTGATATGATACCGCGACATTCCCCCAAGCTTGGAACAAACCAAGGGGATGCCAAACCTGATGACGAATTACTCCTTAGGTGGTGGTGGTATTTTCTCATCTTCGTCCGTCTTCCAGGGTAAAGGCTTCCCATCAATAAAGGACATCGTGGTTTCCAACATCCTAAAACTTGCAGCAACACTTATGCGTTTAACTCTAGCCTGATACTCACAGTTTTGATTTTGAACGTCATAGAACTGTGCTTGCAGTTCGTTGGTTGTTTGGCAGAGTGAAAAGACTTCATCCTTGAGTTCAGAAGTCTCCTTTTGGTGCTCGGCGATGAGTTCGGAACAAATCTTGTGGATGATGTCCACTTCGCGTTCCGCCATCTTCCTGTACCTAAAGACTTCTTGCTCCAATGCTTCCATCCTGTCCTCCAGATTTCCTTCACCTTTAGGGCCTTGAACCTCCTTAATCCGGACCTCCCCACCTTCGAGCAATAACTCCTTGGGATGAATCTTCAATTCTCTCATGTATGGGTTGATGATATCTTCTAAAGGATCTCCCTTGGATGTTCCAGAGGAAGACACTGTGGCTCCAAATCTGAGATTACACCTGGCAGAAACAGATCGAAACAAAAACACAACAAAAACACGATATACGAACCTCGGAAGATCCGGGGGGTTATATATTACGAAGTTTCATATCAAAAGGAAGGTACTGGGAGAAAACGCTGGCCGCGCCATGGGGTGGTGTGGGCCACCCTGGCTCCGTTTCCGTCCCTTTTTCGCTTCGTAACTTTCCATATTGACTGAAAAGTGCAAAAATATAGTTCGATTGTATTTTCGCGGAACTTTTCTTACTAGAACTGTTACCTAGTTGGAAACGGGCTCTGCAGGTCTCTGAATTTGGTCCTCAATGAATTTCTCTGGAGTTATAACTTCAAAGGCATCAACATCCTCATTGTAAGAATCTCCAGCAATATAGTGTTTGAGTCGCTGTCCATTTACTACTTGTGTAGTATTATCTTTTAGAGAATAAATCTTTATTGCTCCTGAATGGTATACTTCTTCAATGATGAAAGGTCCTTCCCATTTTGATAGTAGCTTACCTGCAAAAAATCTGAGACGAGACCTATACAATAGAACTTTCTCACCAACATGAAATTCTCTCTTAAGTATTCGCTTATCATGCCATCTTTTAACTTTTTATTTAAAGAGCCTAGCATTCTCATAGGCTTCACTCCTCCATTCATCTAAAGAGCTTAAGTCAAAAAGTCTTTTCTCACCAGCTAGCTTACAATCTCTATTTAGTTCTTTCACTGCCCAGTAAGCTTTGTGTTCTAATTCTAAGGGTAAGTGGCAAGCTTTCCCATAAACCATTTTATAAGGAGACATTCCCATGGGATTCTTATAAGCAGTTCTATAAGCCCATAAAGCATCATTCAACTTCTTAGCCCAATTTTTTCTAGACCTATTAACAGTCTTTTGCAAGATAGATTTAATTTCTATATTTGATAACTCTACTTGCCCGCTAGTTTGGGGGTGATAAGCTGAAGCGATTCTATGATTAACATCATACTTAGCGAGGGTCTTCCTAAAACCGCCATGAATGAAATGAGAACCCCCATCAGTCATGAGATACCTAGGCACTCCAAACCTAGGAAAGATAACATCCTTAAGCATTTTTAGAGAGGTTTCCCCGTCAGCACTTTTCGTAGGAATGGCTTCTACCAACTTAGTAACATAATCAACGGCAACAAGAATATGAGTGTAACCCTTCGAAGGAGGGAAAGGACCCATAAAGTCGAATCCCCAACAATCAAAAGGTTCAATAACTAGAGAGTAATTCATAGGCATTTCATTGCGTCTAGAAATATTACCAACATGTTGACATTCATCACAAGCTAAAACAAATTTTCTTGCATCTTTAAAAAGGGTAGGCCAGTAGAAACCTGCTTGTAGTACCTTTTGTGCAGTTCTATCTCCTGCATGATGTCCTCCATAGGCGCTCTCGTGACATTTATGCAATATCTCTTTTTGTTCATACTCTGGAACACATCTTCGCATAATACCATCAACCCCTTCTTTGTATAAGTGTGGGTCATCCCAAAAATAATGCCTCGAATCATAAAAGAACTTTCTTCTTTGCTGAGTTGTAAAAGTTGGAGGCAAATACTTGGAGACAGTAAAGTTAATCGGCATACCAAGGGCTTCCTCGCGAGTTCACCCCTACTGCGGCTAATTGCTCATTTGGAAAACTATCATTAACATGCATAGGATCAAAAGAGATGTTTTCCAAGCGAGATAAATTATCAGCTACAGGATTTTCAGCACCCTTTCTATCTACTATATGTAGATCAAACTCTTGTAAAAGCAGTACCCATCTAATAAGCCTAGGCTTAGCGTCCTTCTTTGTCATAAGATATTTAATAGCAGCATGATCAGTATGAATAGTTACTTTTGAGTCCACAATATAGAGCCTAAACTTATCACAAGCAAAAACAACAGCTAGAAATTCCTTTTCAGTAGTAGCATAGTTCCTTTGAGCAGCGTCTAAAGTCTTACTAGCATAGTGGATAACGTTTAGCTTTTTATCAATACGCTGCCCAAGGACAGCTCCTACAGCAAAATCACTAGCATCACACATTATTTCAAAGGGTAAACTCCAATCAGGTGGTTGAACAATAGGAGCTGTAGTTAAAGCCTTCTTAAGAGTTTCAAAAGCTTCCTTACAATCGTCATCAAAAACGAAAGGTACATCTTTTTGAAGAAGATTAGTAAGGGGTTTTGATATCCTAGAAAAGTCTTTAATAAACCTTCTATAGAAACCAGCATGACCAAGGATACTACGAATACCTTTGATGTCTCTTGGGCATGGCATCTTCTCAATTGCCTCAACCTTAGCTCTATCAACTTCTATGCCTCTTTCAGAAACTTTATGCCCAAGAACAATCCCTTCGTTAACCATGAAGTGGCATTTCTCCCAATTAAGAACAAGATTAGTTTCTTCACATCTCTGCAAAACTTTATCAAGGTTGTGCAGACAATTATCAAAAGAAGTTCCGTAGACAGAAAAGTCATCCATGAACACTTCTACAATTTCCTCACAAAAGCCATGAAAGATAGCATACATGCACCTTTGGAAAGTAGCAGGAGCATTACATAAACCAAAAGGCATACGTCTATAAGCATAAGTTCCATAAGGGCAAGTAAAGGTAGTTTTTTCTTGGTCTTGTTGTTTAACAGCAATTTGAGAGAAACCAGAATAACCATCAAGAAAACAAAAATGGGTCTTTTTGGACAATCTTTCCAACATTTGATCAATAAAAGGAAGCGAGTAATGGTCTTTCTTAGTAACTTTATTGACTTTCCTAAAATCGATGCACATCCTATAGCCTACTACTATTCTTTGAGGAATAATCTCATCGTTATCATTAGGGACAACAGTAATACCTCCCTTTTTAGGAACACAATGAACAGGAGTAACCCATTCACTATCAGCAATAGGGTAAATAATACCAGCATCAAGGAGTTTCAATACCTCATTCCTTACCACTTCCTTCATCTTAGGATTTAAACATCGTTGGTGCTCCACTACTGGCTTCGCATCTGGTTCTATATTGATAGAATGCTGACATATAGTAGGTGAAATCCCTTTCAAATCATCCAGAGTATAGCCCATAGCTCCTCGGTGTTTCTTCAAAACTTCCAATAATCTTTCTTCTTCCTCCCCTGAAAGTTTAGCGCTAATAATAACAGGATATATCTTTTTATCATCAATAAAAGCATATTTAAGATCATCAGGGAGAGGTTTTAGATCGAAGACCGGATCCTTTTTAGGTGGCATCGTGGTACCCAAGTCTTCTACAGGCAAGTCGTGCTTAAGCATCACTGGTTAATCACGGTGAATCATGTCAATCTCATTTCTTTCTTCCATGAAGATTTCACTTTCATGTTCCTCCATAAATTGCTGTAAAGCATTGTTAGGAGCAAGAGAAATAGAAGCAAGTTGTTCAACCCTAAAATCCTCATTATGGGTTTCCTCTTCGCAAGGTTCTTTAGAAAATTTCGAAAAATTAAACTCATAGGATTCCCCATCAAACTTAGTCAAGATTTTCTCCCTCTTGCAATCAATAATAGCACCAGAAGTACTCAAGAAAGGTCTACCAAAAATGATAGGATAAGTTTTACTAGCGGCTGAACCAAGTACTAGAAAATCAGCAGGGTACTTAATCTTACCACAAAGAACTTCCACGTCTCGAACAATACCAATTAGAGAGATGGTCTCTCTATTAGCAAGGTGAATAACCACATCAATCTCCTCCAACTCGCAAGGACTGATTTCATGCATAATTTCTCTGTAAAGTTCATAAGGAATAACACTAGAACTTGCACCAATATCACATAAACCATAATAGCAATGATCACCTATCCTAACAGAAAGCACAGGAACACTAGACTTTTTATACCTATTGGGATGTGAAACAATATTAGAAGCATCCTCACAAAAGACTATGTGCCCATCTTCTACGCTTTTAGTGACAAGGTCTTTCACAATTGCTACCATAGGTTCAATGTTTATTTGTTCATCAGGTTTTACAGTTCTTTTTTCACTTTTGGTGATTACATTAGTTATCATAGGATGGTCCTTTACCTTTTCGGGAAAGGGAATCTTCTCGATATAAGGCTCGGGTAAGATGGGATCAATAATGCAATACTCACCACTTCCAATAGGAGCATAGTCTACAATATCTTTGTACGGTGCATGGTACTTGTTCCATCCCCTTTTTGGAATTTCGATATAGGAAGCAAAAGCTCTAAAGCAATTCGTAATAACTTGCAAATCAATACCATAAAGATTACTAATATTTTGAAAGTCATCAGTTCCCATAAAAGATTCAATGCATTCATAATCATAATTTATACCTGACTTTCTACCTTTGTCATTCTCCCAAGCTTCAGCATTGTCTTGAATACGATCCAGAAGGTCCCATTTAACTTATTCTTCCATGCGAGTGAATGATCCAGCACAAGAAGCATCCAATAAATCCTTGTCATGTAGAGGGAGCCTTGCATAAAAGTTATTGATAATAATATTATTGGGGAGCTCATGAATGGGACATTTGAGCATTAGTAACTTCAATCTCCCCCAAGCTTGAGCAGTACTCTCTCCATCAAGAGGCCAAAAGTTGTATATTTGATTCCGATCTTTATGAATTTCACTAGGAGGATAAAACGAATAAAAGGGAGGCACTATTTCCTCCCATTCCAGAGCTTGACCATTCTTCAGCAGCTTATACCAGTCCTCAGCTCTTCCTTTCAGTGATAATGAGAATAACTTCTTCTTAACTTTATATGTAGTAATACCTGCACACTTGAACAACCCGCATAATTCGTGTATAAAGAGTAAATGATCACCGGGATGGACAGTTCCATCCCCAACATAATAGTTATCCATAACACGATCAATAATTCTTGTAGGTATTTTGAAAACATCTTTCTCAGCAGGTGGTGGCTTATCTACTACCTTAGCAGTGGTAGTAGCATTACCAAATAAGAAACTCAACGAATTATCCATAACGAAAATAAAGCAACTAGCAGAAGTAAACAATGCTCACAGTAGAAGTTTCCTTTACCAGTTCCACTCTCCAATAACGCTTCACTTCCCGGCAACGGCGCCAGAAAATAGTCTTGATGACCCACAAGTATAGGGGGTGTATCGCGGTATTTTCGATAAGTAAGAGTGTCGAACCTAACGAGGAGCAGAAGGTGCTGGCTAGTGGTATGGATCAGGAATTCTCTGCAAATACTTAGCAAACGGATTTTTAGGGGTTTTCGATAAAGCAAGTAAACAAAGTACGAGTAAATAAAAGACAGTAGGAATAAATGCAGCAAGTGGCCCAATCCTTTATGCAGCAAAGGACAAACCGGTTGTATTTCTACAGATGACCAAACGTTCTCGAGGACACATGGGAAGACTATCAAGTGCTTTCGCTTCATATAGTCGATTAATCTTCTCTAGCTTGCTAAGTGTTGTGTGGGTGAACCTGTGCTAATGTACCGCCCCATCCAAGACTAAATACATACTTGTGATTAAACCTCCTTGCAAACATCCACAAGTACAAGAAAGTAATTAAGGTAGAAACCTAACCACAACTTTAAACTCTAAGACCCTTACGTCCCTTGTGCAATGGTTTCCTAACGGGGGTTCAGGTTTCTGTCACTCCGGCAACCCCTACGATTAGTAGCCAAATACACAATGAATTCCGCTAGGCCCATATAGGTGAAGTGTCATGTAGTCGACGTTCACATGACACCACTAGAAAAAGTACACCACAACTTAAATAATAATCTATTGAATCTTTCTCAACACAACTCCACTACTAACAACAAGACTTCTCCCATGTCCTCAAGAACAAAACGAACTACTCACAAGACATCATATGGATCATGATCAAAGATGGAATAATGATGTATAACAATCTGAACATAAACAATAATTCAATGGTTCACTTAATAGCATCAACTACAAGGAGTAATCAACACCCGGAAAGTTTCCCCTATAAACTATGCAAGATTCAACGCAATTGTTACAATAATATGGAGATGGTGATGAGGGTGCTGATGATGATGATGGTGATGACGATGATGATGATCCCGATGAAGTCCATCTTGATGGTGGTGTTGATGGCGACGATCTCCCCTCTCCGGGAAGGAATTCCCCCGGCAGAAATTTGTCTACCGGGGAGATCTTTCTCTCTCGGTGTTTTCCGCCCCGCAGAGGCGGCGAAAACTTTCTATGGTCGCTCCCCTAGTCTTAGGGTTTTGGGAGGTTGATATACGCTAGAGGGGAGAGGCTGGAGTGGGCCAGGGCAGCCACACCACTCCCTGGCGCGACCTAGGCCTGCCCGCGCCATGGGGTGGTGTGGGCCCCCTGTGGCCCACCTCCACTCCATCTTCTGGCATCTTGAGTCTTCTGGAAAAATAGAATTTTCCGTATATTTTCCCGGATTTTCTGATCTTCGCGATTTTTGCCTCCAAGTAGCACCTTTTCCATCAGAATCCTGACTGCAGCGGTCCATGCTCCAAAAGTCATCAACCATGCAAAAACAGATGAAATAACATAAGTATCACCTCTCAATACGAAATATATCAATGAATAATAGTGAATTAAGACATAGAATAGTGATGCAAAATGGACGTATCAAAAAGCCCTATGTTCTAATTGATATATGAATTGTCTTGTCCATGCAACACCCGTCCATCCATCCCTATGCCTACCGCGCTTTAGTCTTACTGTTTACTGCAATTGTTAATACTGTCTTTACTTTTACTACTGCTATTACTTTGCTATTGCTACTACAAAACTGTTGCTACTGATAAACTGTTGTGAGCAAGATTGTTTTTAGGTGCAGCTGAATTGACAACTCAGTTGTTAAGGCTTATAAATATTCTTTGGCTCCCTTGTGTCGAATCAATAAATTGGATTTCACTTCCCTCGAAAATAATGTGATACACCCCCTATACTTGTGGGTCATCAATGCCTAGTGGCTAGATTGCTATGGGATGAAGTGTTTGAGCTTTTTGATGTTTCAATCAATAGATCTGAACCTATTGCATCTAAATGGCTCTTAGCAAACATTTTATGCATCTGAATGTAGTCATCTCTGCTATTTTGTGGATTTTATGGAATAACATGAATAGTTTAGCGTTTAATAGAGTTACTTGGATTAATATGAAACAGGTGTGGCACCCGATTCTTATGTATCTGAGAAGCTACAAGGTCCCATTCAAAGATCTCTGCAGGGAAAAATGGGAAGCTTCGTGGAAAGGATGCTGCTCTAGCTAAAAAATCCTCTATGCTTGTCGGCAAGCTGATCTACAACGGGTTCGAATGGATATCTACCTGGGTACCCATTGCAGAAGGCAAGACTCACATAGGTCGAGTGACACTGTAGTTCCTAGTAGCACACTCGGAGGAAGAATCTTCTATCCATGTGGTGATCTAACAAGGAAACAGGAGCAAGTTCCTGGCTATTTTGATTTTGTTCTAGAGTAGCAAGAGTAGTGTGTTGTTTCTTTGTGACCAGCCTCTTGTTCTGGATGTGCTTTTGGTCGAACTTCATTCTGACTTGTAAGTTGTGCGTGTTGGTAGCTGGTAATTCCCTGAGAATAGCTAGGGATGTTGATCTACTTTGCAACTTTCTTTGGTTGCTTTTGAACTTGGTAGGTTTCTTGTTTAGAAAATGCTCTATGGTTTCATTTGAATAAAATAGAGCCGGGGAGAGATCCCTTTTAATTGTCTGCTTATACATACATTGTAATATGCTTTGTACAATAATTTGATGTTTTTATGTTTTTATGTTTCCATGCTTCCAAACTAAAATTCATATGTTTCATCATTACTGAATGTTTTCTTCTACGTAAGTTTCAACAAGCTTTATGGCAAGCATGCTAATTTGAGAATTTGAGTATCGGTGCTACCTCCGAGTCTTTTCAACTTCATAACAATTACTCTCTCCGTTTCAAAATATAAGATGTTTTAGGTTTGTGAAATGAGTATCCTTGTGGCAAGTAGCCAACCTACGAATCTGGATCTATATGCTACCACCGTGTCATTCCCACTTACTAACAACCATGTTTCCTTTTCTTCTCACACGTGCTTCACAAATTTGAAGACAGTGGTCACCTTCTTGCAAGGAGTGGTGCCATCGGGTTGTGCAATATCTCTAGTCTAAGGCCAGCATGAGTATTCATGACACCCATGTCAAACTTCGGGTTCACACCGCCTTGTTATGTCACCACGATGTAGCTGCCAACTTGACCCTCTGTCCTCTCAGAACAAAGAAATTAAGTGCTTGCAATCCATTGTTGGATAATATATGAAGCTAGTAGATGGAGGAAAATTTGTAGCCTATAGAAAACATGTGATATGATAATATGAAGCAAATATGTAAATTGTCATGAACAATTCAAATAAATTGAATTAATTACGTGTGATCTCGACATCTTTGAGGAAGAAAACATGTAAGCTTTTAAGGAACATGTCGTACAAATGAGCGTTGTAATTTCTTTGAATTGTAGTACTCCCTCCAATCTAAATTAGTTGACTTAGATTTTTTTTTATATTCGATTGTATCTGGACATGATTTAGTATCAGATACATCCGTATCTCGATAAATTTGAGTCAACTAATTTGGGTCGGAGAGAGTACCGTAAAGATTGCACCGCTACATTCTACACAACTTTGTGTTTGATTGAAAATAAATAAAGTGGTACACATATTTTTGTTACTCCCTCTGACAAATATTAGTTGACTCAAATAATTCGTAGTTAGACAAATCAGGCGCCTATTCCTAGAGCTGTAAATGTGGGCTTGAAATGGAATGGATCAAGGCGTCGAGCCCGTACTAGCAGTAGGAGCGTGAGCTACGCTGCCGTAGGCCCGTATACCATCCCGTTCCAGCCAATTCCCGCCGACCACTGGGACCCACTGCACGTGGACCCCGCCGTCAGCCGCAAGATAAAGCGTCGCAGTCCTGGGCAGGCAGGTGGATGTAGCTGGGCCTACTGTCCCCCGTGCGGTTACTGTCACTGCCCTGCCCCTGCCTCTCCCTCGTCCCCGATTCGATTCCGTCCGGTTCCGTTTGGTCCCTATCCCTCCGCACCCACCGCCGGAGCAAAGCCCAAACCCTCGAAGCCAGGCGAGGCGACGCGGACGCCCGCCGCCGCCGCAGCAGCCGGAGTGCTCCGTCCGACCGGCACCAGATCTAGTAGAATGGCGATGCGCGGCGTCGATTTCAAGTGGTCCGTTCCTCCCCTACTCCTCACTCTCCGCTCGCTCGATTGATTGCTTCCTCTTACCGAGTAAATTGAATCTGTGGGCAGGTACGACGGCTTCTTCCTCTCCATGCTCGCCACCAGCGTGTATCCTTCCCCCTCGACTTACAGCTCTCTCCCCTTCCCTCTTGATTCAAGTATCTGTGTATGTACTGTATGCGTGTTTCTTTCCTTGACCGGTATGATATGAAGAATCATCGTGTCCATCAACTGGAGGAGGTACCGCCTATGCGCCCACCCGCTCCACATATGGATCGTCGTCGACTACACCGCCGTCTTCGTCTTCCGACTACTCATGTTCCTCGACAACGGACTCGCCGCAGGGATGGGCCTGTAAGTTATTCCCCCTTTCTTTCTTTCTTTCTTTCTTCTCCTCGTGATAGTAGCGAGTAACTTACTGAAATGTAATTTATCGGAAAATCAGTTGGTTGATGCTGAATTCTAAGTAGTCCAAATGCACAGTTGTGAATTCATACTCCATAACCTAAAACCTTAGGTAAAGAGTTCTTAGTACTAGGATAAGGGACTCACTTTCCTGCTCCATTCCTTCCTAAACTACCCAAGTGAATGAATACTCCAAATGGTTAAATGCTCTGTTTTCCATTCAGTGTCGTGTTCTGCTGAGGTGAAATAATGCAAAGCCTGTATGTTTTTGCAACCAACTCTTCATACACAAATTTGGATCCTTTATCATCCCAAATTCAGGAAAAACATTGCGGCTAAAAATGTTAGCCAATATCACATCACTGTATGCAGCATGGAGATTCATGTTGCTTTACCATAGTCTCCCAGGAAGTCCCATTGACTTATTGGCATGTTCATAACCCTCTGAATAGTCTGCCAGTTCTGAAGGAACCCAACAGCACATAGTTTATGCTGATTTCAGTTACCAGGGATGGTATTGCTTAGTGCTTTGCAGTGTGCTCATTGTTTTGGCCTACTTACTGTTTTATTTCCACCCATCACCATACAAGTTGCACATCACCAATATTTTGCATAGTCTGATGTTTGGGACACTTTTTTGACTTTTTGATTTGTGATGCTGAAGCAGAACTTGGTCTTGGAAGTATTCTTGAAGCTGATAACAATATGCAAACAGGACATAATTAGAGTTACATTGTGCCGTAGAATTTTATGACAATATTAACAATATATGCAAACATGGCATAATCATTTCTTTTGAAACATAGGCACTCTTAAGACAAACATCTTCCCACAACAGCGGATGGTTATGATTCTTTTATCGGTGTTTTAACATTCCTAGATCTCTATCTTTAACTCTGAAAGAACCTGATTGACATCTAAACTTTGCTGTACATCAGTGACCTTTTTTATGACAAATTTTCAGGGATCTTGGATGGCAACAGAGGTATACTCGTTTCTGTGGGAGGATAGTTGTTCTCTCAGTTCTCGTACTTCTTCTCTACCCGTTTCTGTGGGTTTGGACTGTGATAGGAACATTGTGGTTCAGCAGTGCAAGGGGCTGCGTAAGTTCTTTACTGTTGATGCGAATATTGCTATCACCAACTATGGGGAATCATTACTTACTGCAAATTTCACTCCATGCACAGTTGCCAGAGGAAGGACAGAAATGGGGCTTCCTGATATGGCTGCTCTTCAGTTACTGTGGGCTCGCCTGCATTGCATGTGTGTCTGTTGGAAAGGTACTGCTGTAAGATTTTTGTAATTTACTGCTTATCCATGATTACCATTGTGCAAAAGAAAAAATAAACACCATGTCGATATTTACGCTTAGGAAAGTCCACGTGCCAAATAAAATCTAGTGATGTAGCATATGCTCTTCCACACAATACTAGTCAATTTAGCCTCCTTGTGTTGGAACTAGATGTACCAAACTTCTGGTCAATGTGTGCTGTGAGTTGTTAATTCAACATTGGTTTGTTGTTCATGTTTACTTTGCATCAGCTAGGATCATATCTAGATCCATTTAAGAGAAACATGATGAGTGTTCCTAGTATTCACATAATACAAACCTATGTCTAAATTCCAGTGGCCATGATACGTGCCAGGCTTAACTTACTGTTATGTGTATGTTTAGGCTGACAGATTGTTTTTAATTTCTGTGGCAGTGGCTAAACCGCAGGCACGCTCTCCAACTGAGGGCACAGCAGGGTATTCCAATATCTGAATACGGGGTAATGTTTCTGTCTGTTTTCTGCACCACATTGTCCAGTTGGAGTTTTTTTTTGAATTCAGTATATCCAAAGCAGTTAGGATTGGTTGACATTGGTGTATGAGTTTCCTATGTTAGATATACAGTAGAGCTAGCTATGGTAAGTAGGAAGGTATTTATTAGTGGCATAAGTAATGTGATGTTCATGTGTGCAGGTATTGGTTGACATGATTCGCGTGCCAGACTGGGCATTTGAGGCAGTCGGCCTTGAACTGCGAGGAATGGGCCAAGACACGGCATACCATCCCGGCCTCTACCTAACAACAGCCCAGGTAAGTTGCTATCAATCATCATCAGCATAGTAAAGATCCAAACATGTTTATGGATCAGAAGAATGTATCTGACAAGTCTGTTAATATAACCACCGTGTGGCAAACAGAGGGAAGCCGTGGAGGCTCTGATCCAGGAGCTCCCCAAGTTCATGCTGAAGGCTGTCCCGACGGACTGCAGCGAGTGCCCCATCTGCCTGGAGGAGTTCCGCGTGGGCAGCGAGGTGCGTGGCCTCCCGTGCGCGCACAACTTCCACGTGGCGTGCATCGACCAGTGGCTGCGTCTGAACGTGAAGTGCCCGCGCTGCCGCTGCTCCGTGTTCCCCAACCTGGACCTCAGCGCGCTCAACGGGATCCGCGCGAGCAGCGAGACGGACCGTCCCTCCGGCAGCGAGCTGACCACGACAACCGCAGCGGCAAGCCGGTACGTGGGGGCACAGCCCGCGGCGGGGCAGAGCTACCTGGTGCGGCTGCAGGGTCTGCTGCCCCGGCCTGTGGTGGTCGGGCATGGGAGCGATGATGACGACGCCGTCGAGAGCGCGATGCGGACTCGCACGGCGGGGAGCGGTGTGGTGGTGGTGGTCGATGAGCAGCGTGATCGCTGAGACCGAAACCGGCCATGTGATAATGTATACTCTGTTTTGGTGTGTAGATTATATGTATGTAGTGTTGGGATATATATAGGCTGCTTTAAGATGGAGAAAATTTGTGTGCCTGCATGGAATGGAATTCATCCCATCCATTCATATATACTAGTAGAGCTGTGTCAGTGTTTGTGATGGAAATGAGGAGAGAAAAAAAGTCCAGTTATTGTGTGGAAGGCAGAGGTGAGCAGGGGATAGGAGGTTTGTGAAGTGTGAATGGTTCCTGCGGCGTCGTGTCGTGTCAACTCAACTCTCGACCCAGACCGCTGCCTGACGCGTACACACTGCACACGCAGAGCAACCGAGACGATGAGGCAGAGTCAGTTATAGCTGGTCTCCTTCCCAACGAAATTGAGACGACGACGACAGCAGCTGCAGCACCAATCCTCATCGACCAAATCCGCCGCCGTCGTCGCGGGGAGGATCCCGCATCGGGATGGACTCCAACAGCAGCAGCACCACCAACCCGCCGCCGCCGTCGCAAGGTCCGTCAGCCCGCCTCCGCGACTAATCCCCAATTCGACTCTCTCTCGATTTGCCGACTCAATACTTCTCCTCTTAAGCAGCAGATGCCGCCGGAGGGGACGGCGGGAAGGCGCTGGCCTTCGACGCGCCGCAGCCGCAGCCGCAGCCGGTGAGGGAGGACTACGTCCAGAACGCCGTCAAGTTCCTCTCCCACCCCAAGGTCAGGGGCTCCGCGGTCGTCTACCGCCGCTCCTTCCTCCAGAACAAGGGCCTCACCAGCGACGAGATCGACGAGGCCTTCCGACGAGTACCCGTACGCCCCCCTGCTACTACTCGGGCCAAGTCTCCTTGCTTGATTCTCAGTCTCTCTCTACTCGCTCTCGCTAACTCGACGCGCACATCTCCTCTCATCTGCTGCAGGATCCGCAGCCCACTGCTGCTTCGCCGTCGGCCCAGACCCAGACCCAGACCCAGCCTCCTCCTCCTGCACCTCTGCAGACTTATGCTGCACAGCCACAATCAGCAATCGTCGTCTCTCAGCAGCAGCATCCCAGCTTCACCTGGTACCGCGCCTTCGTCGCCGCGGGGCTCTTGCTCGGCTTCGGAGCCAGCGCCGCAGTCTTCATCAAGGTATCTTCTGCTGCCTCCTATCCTCTCCTCTCTGCATGTACTGAGCTTAGCAACCAACCGTGTTCAACTGCGTGTGCTGCTACCTGCGCAGAAACTGTTCCTCCCCAGGCTCAAGTCGTGGATCCGCAAGGTCGTCGCAGAAGCCCATGAGACCGCCGAGCGCAAGTCCAAGATCGACGAGGAGACCAAGGAGGCCGTCAGGGCTTCGTCCGAGGCTGTTTCAGCTATCGCCAAGACAAACCAGGAGTTGCTTGCTTCCAAGGATGAAGGTTTCACAATCCATCGCTTCCTCCCTGCCCCAACAATCCTAGTTCATCATTTCACTACAACTTTTCGCTTCGTTTCAGAATACTTCTAATCTGTATTCTCTCTTGTGTTATTTTTTTGGGACAGAAAAGAAGATACTCGTGACTCTAACGCAGGCGCTGGATTCCCAAGCAAAAGTGCTGAAATCGTTGACCGAGTCATTGAGTCATAGCAGGGACTCCGTGAATTTCACCAGGGAGGATCGGTTTTCGCACTACCGCCCCTTGGAAGAGCATGCCCCCAGGAATGGTCAGTACCCTACTTCAGCATTTCTCTCTTTGTTGCATTCAGATTAGGCTGCAAAGCTACTCAGCGGAACCACCTTGCTTCAGTGTTTGTCCTTTTGCATCAATTTTTGTAGGATGCAAAGCTAGTCTGCTTGCCGTCATTTATCAGGTCTTACGTTTGCCATTCAACCTCACTGTATCCAAAAGGCACCAACTTATGCTGTACCAATGTCGTATGAAGCCATCTGCATACATGCATGTCCTAGATTAGAAAGATCTTAATACATATATGATTTTTGACAATGAGAAATATGACGACCTCACCATATTATTGTTTGTTTGACCACGATGTTTAGGGCCTGTTAACACTCCATGGAGACCTCCTCAGGTGTGCACCTACGTTGTTCATCCTGTTACACACTTACAGTGATATATATGCTGTTGCTTTGGAGAATTCTCCTTTTTCTAAACTGCTTTTTCCCCATTTTGTAGCAACCTAATATGTATGGTGTGCCAAACAGTGACTTTGGTTCAGGTTAGTATATCTTGTTAAGTTTGTAGTCGCTTCTTTGTTTCATGCTACTTAACCGATGAGGAGTGTCTCTTGAGCAGGAAGGCCTTCATTTGCGCCAGCACCTACTGAACCTACATCTGGGTCATTTTCAAGATCTTATGTTGAGGTAATCAACCAATCACCTTATAATTAACACACGTCTTGCTTTTACTGAAATTAGCTGATCGACTATTAGTGTGCATATAGTGACACCTTGTTTCTTGAATATTGTGTAACTAATAGTGAGACAATATACTTTTATTACACTCAGTTTTTTAAATATTAGCATACATTTGCATTTAACTTGTCTTGGAGACAATGCCCCGTAGGAGAGTTTAGCTTTCCTTGGAGATAAAGCCACATAGGAGAGCTTGAGCTTCCATCCTAATAAATTACATCTATGCTTTCAGCAGACAGTGCAGCGAGGGGATAGGCCTTCTGGGAGTAAGGTTGGGGTCTGAGCCTTCTCTTTGCTGCAAACAAGAGTGCTTCTTTTTACTTGCAACTGACGTAGAGTCTATTTATTGCTAAAAAACAGCAGCCATGGGAGATGCAGCAATACGCACAGCCAAAGCTTGGCTATGGATCCAACACCCACTTGAGCGAGGATGGATCGTATTCCGAGGCTCGGGAGAACTACGGACCTTCCTACCACCAGAACGGAAAGGCCCCTGATTTCCATACGGAGGAGCCTAGGCCATCGGCATACAGTACCGGGGCTGAGGAAATGCCGCCGCCTCAGCGCCGCTGGGTTCCCCCTCAGCCTCCAGGCGTCGCCATGCCAGAAGCCGCAGCTGCCATACGTCAACCAAAGTCCCTTCCAAAGGAACCCTCGAGCGACGTGTCTGAGGCAGCTGGTGAGATGCAGGTGAATGGTGCCCAGAGTTCGTCCTCTGCTGCTGAAGTGGTGCCGGTCAATGGCAGCACCATGAGTGATGCTGGACGCAGCGAGATGGAAGAACAGGTGGAAGCCGTCTAAGTAGCAGGTCAGGCGGGCCAACCAACGATACGAAGCAGTCTGTCTGAAGTTCTAGTACGTCTAGCAATTTGTCATAAGCTTGTGAACATATTTGGATTGCTGGTACGGCTACAGGGTAGCTATATATGGAATAAAAAAATCACACTTGAATCTTGCTATGTGGTTTTGAGTTCAGACAGTATACTACTAGTACTATATGCGCTGAAAAAAAATAACAAGAACATATTCTTATGGTTGTGCCTTTTGAACAAATTTGTTTGTGGCTTGTTTGATTTTGGAGATATCGAGCTGTTGACTTGAGCTGCGGCAGGCTGTTACTTATCCAGGTTTTGGCTGACATGCTTGCCAGCTATACATTCTTGTCAGGGGCAGTTGGTATTGTTGTAGATGCATCATTCAGTTAGGCATTTATTCTGTTTGGATGTCAAATCCAATTGGATCTTGAATGATCTGATTACCAGCACCTGGCCACTATTTACACGGGAGTTTTAGCCAACAGCATGTATTGCATACTAATCATTACTAGTCTGCAACTGTGCATAAAGTTAAGTTTTCTGTTGCTATCTCAGGTTAAAGATGGCACCAGCAGATGAAAGACACAATTCTCCTGGTCCTAATCTTTGTACTCCTAAGGCCCCGTTTGGAATGTCGTTTCTTAGCTAAAACCACCGTATTATACGAACCTCTTCTTCTTAACCTCTTCACAAAATAAAAATGACATGACTAAAATACAACGATCCAAGCGAGGCCTAAATTGAGTAACTTACTAATCCAGCTGCGAAGTATCCAAGCGCGCCGTCAGATGTGCATCCTTTTGTTTCAGCATTCACATTTTTTCTTATTCATTCACCTATGTGTATAGCCGTAGCTGTAGTCCAACAGTTTCAGTTATTCAATTGTCAGACGCTATGGTTCGAGTCCTGAGTGCAGCTCCTATACGTGCTTTGCACGAACAAGTAGGGAATGCAATTAACTTTATAACTTTAGCGGATAAAGTATGCTGATCAGCTAAGTGGAACAGTGAATATCTATATCAAGCTAAATATACTAGTACTCCATAGTAGTACATGAACTGAGCAGCATTATATATATATTCCGGATTTCCCTCACAGGCAAACATTCTTGGCACAGGTAAAGCATCAAAATCGCAACGATAAGATGAACATATATAATCTTTAATATTCTTCTTTTTTGGACGAAGGCTCAAAGCTTTCATCTCTCACAGCAAGTACACAACTGACAGACCACGGCCGTTAATATATCTGGTGACATTTCCAAAATTAAGCAGCTGCGCTCAGTCTACGATCGTTAGCTTAGCCTTAGCTCAACTGCTCAACTAGCTTAGTCTTAGCTCAAGTTCGAGATTGCGATTGCACGTCCTTGATTCCTCAGAGCCAGAGTGCGCCGGCCTGGCGGAGGAGCGGCACGAGCTGGCCGCCGAGGTGCAGCGACATGACCCGGTCGGTGGGGCCGACGAGCGCCCCTCCGATGAAGACCGTCGGAACGGGCGGGCTCCGGCCGACCATTCCGGCGAGCGCCCTCTCGACGTCCTTCCCGCGGGGGTCCTTGTCCAGCTCGTGCACCGCCCAGCTCACGCCCATCTCCGTGAAGAGCGTCTGCACCGCGTGGCACATGCAGCAGTTGCTCCACCCGAAGATGACCACTGCGCGCTCAGACGCCAGCCTCCTCACCCTCTCCGCCGCCATTGCCGGTCGGATTGTTTGGTGGCTATTGGCTAGCTCTCTCTTTCTCGATCGATCGATGGATGATCTCGGGCAGCTCAGTACAGTTCACCTGAGGAAGCTACCTAGGCTGTTTGCTTCTTGGAGTTTTATGGTGGTGAGATGTCTATTTATAGATGTACGACGGGGCAAATCGAAGAGGTGGAGCCGAGGTGGTCGGTGCAGAATATATTTTGAGAAGCTTCTTTACTTTTTGTTTGATTTTTTCTACAGTTATCCATTACCCAATTCAGTAAACTTTGTACTACGTTGATGTTTCTAATTTCACCGCAAAAATAAATAAATAGTCGAATTACTCCCTCCAACCCATATTAGTTGACTTGGATTTATCAAGATTCGAATGTATCTAGTACTAAAACATGTCTAGATACATCCGAATCTAGACAATTCAAGTCAAGTAATATGGGTCGGAAAGAGTAGTAAAATTGGAGGCGAATTAAAGTTTGAGACATGCTGGACTCGGGGTTATATAAGCATTTGAATACGGATGGCGGTATATGATCAAATTCGATGCTTCGGTTTTGATGATTCATTAGGTTCCTGCCTGATAAGCTAGGTTTGGAACCAGTCTAATTGCTTCCTTTTGCCACTTCAGTTGACAAAGAATATACATATCCTTTGCAGTGGACATCGTGCATCACGTTTTGGCCTAGTTTGTATCCTTGACGTGGCACCGAGACGTCATCTGGAATTTCCATCTTGAGACAGGAATAAATTGGCAAGAATAAGTAGGCGATGAATTTCAACACCGAATAGGCAGTAGGCACACGAAGAACAAAAGGTCGCTTTGTACCATGTGATATCTCTAGAATAGCTTGTAGGAATGCTTACTTAATTCAGAAGGCAGTAAGGTTGAAACTTCCTAATGTATATTTTCTAACCTCAAAAAAAAATTCTACATTTTTTTTTTGTTTAGAAAGGAGCATATATTAATATCATGAGATACCAATTTACCTAGCCTCTGCAACAACGCAATACCCTATTGGCATTACGGATACACACAACCAACAAAAGAAAGAAGAATTACAAAAAAAAATCCCGCTACAGTGATCCGTTCCTTGAAACAGCAGACAAAACACCACCAAAACAGCACCAGAAATCTAACAAATCCAAAAGCGATGCCTCCAAGAAGAGAACAATGCTCAAGCGCCGTCATCGCCCTGATCAAAGACCATAGATTTTCACACCGGAGAAAATTCGTACACATAAAACAATGCATTCAACAAGGTCATTGCCAGACACAACTAGTTAAGACCATACCTTATGTTTCACCATGCAGGTTTAGACACTGAATTCCTCTTGTGTTGTCGCTCCCGCTTGCCAATTTCGCAGCTCCAAATCACAAAACACCAAGTCAGAAACCCTACATCTCCAGGACTCAAACTTCCATTGCCAGCCTTCAGTTCCGGCTTCCGTGCCATTCTGCACGCCTGACTTCAACGTGGAACCAATCATGTCCCATAATGGCAACGGATCACAAAGCTACACAACGCTACCTCTGAAACCAAACGGCCAGCAAAAAGCATGGTTACGCGTGACCGAAACACCGTCCACACCGGCGAACTCCAGGCATGTCGTCCATTTGGACTTCACCAACAGAGTCTTTCGAAACTCGGTAGTCCGCCCAAGATCAATGACAACTAGCGACATGTAGTTCTTCATCACGGCGAGAGGGAAATCCAAGGACGACCACCTTTATTCAAACCAATCTAGCATAGCAATCCCTATATTGTCGGCTGACTCTCGGCGATCGAAACGAGCGGGTCATCCTCCAGCCCAGACGAGCCCGAGGAATCCCCTGATCTGGCCCGTAAATCGAGCTAGGACCACCGCTGCCCTCGACCATCTCTGCAGCCATCTTCGTCCTCCTCCCCGCCTCCCCGCCGTGTTCCGCTACCCCGCCGGAGAAGACGCTGCCGCCCCACCGTCGCAGCCGCTGCCCCGCCGCACAGCCTCCGCCCGCCCATTCGTCGACCTCCCGCGTGCAGGAGCCCAATGAGGTGGTAGAGGATGCCCCCACCTTCGGCATCCAAGGTGAGGCCGCCACCGCTGGCGCCGCGGCGGCAACAGCCGGAGGAATCAGCCGGCGACAGCTGGGTCTAGGGTTTTTTTGACCCTCCAGAGCCACCACGCGCAGCGATCCGGGAGGGGGTTTTCCTTTTTATAGATTTTCTTGATCAAGATGTCAACAAAGATTAGGTTATTCCAACAATTGTTGCACAAATAAGAACCTTTTGATGGGTAGTTATTTCTTTCTTAAGAATAGGCCGCAAGTATTATCGTACACTATTTAGTTAGTTAACAATAAAAAATGAAACAATACTAGGAGAAACTAGACACTTTTTTGATATAGTAGAATCCGGTCTGTGTGAGAATTCCGAAAATTCATCCTGACAAGGATCAAACCCTGGTCGATGGGATGCACCAACTGTGACCCAACTATTAGGCTACTGCCCTGTCCTCAGTTATTTAACGATAGATTTCAGCTTTTATGGTGTTTACATACAAACATACATATAATTTATTGTAAATTATGGCTCAATACTCTTTGCTAGTGATGACGAGGAAGCCTATAGTCAGCAGCGGGTCTAAAGCAATGCACATGGCGTAAGATTCTAGTGGGGGCCACCATATATACATACGGATGATGGAAATACAAGTATATAATATGGAGGGAATGTGTGTTAAAATTAGTATAATGGCGTCTATGGAATGTAAGTAGAATTGTAATGATATTTTTCAAAAGTAAAGTTGTAGTGGCGTTTCTCAAATATACTGAAATTGCAGTGTCGTTTATTCAATTAACCCTATTTTCTTTTTAGTTCAGTGCATATCCACCCATTTGTATTTTTCGTCTTCTTTATATTTCGTGGAGATAGACAAGCCAAAATGTGACTATAGTCAATATGTACTAAAAAAGTAAAAATAAAATGTGCATTCCGAACATGTATAATATATAATATTCAGGATGCACCCATTTGTATTTTTTTCTGTGCACGGCACATGTAGTCATACTTTGGCACTATAATTTACAAGATCATATATATATCCTTGTGTATTTCCATAGGAAAGTATTCAATTTCACAATTTTTTGAATAATTGTTTCTTCGAAACATCGGTTGAACCGTTTTTTTGGAAATGGACGCTTTTGTTACTTAATAGTAATGTTTACACCCAGCCTCTGCATAGTTAGGATGCACACAACCGATCAACCACAAAGCTAGTGACAAAAGCAAAAGTACAAAAATTACAATACATGCTAAAAATAAACATCCTCGAGCTATGGCAAATCTATCCGAAGATCACACTGTCATCCATGTCGGGAGAAAATATCCCTCGTCGTGTCCTCCAATCACGTACACCCATCCACAAACAAGTCATGGAACTCCAAACGTTGGAGAGTAGTCCATAATCGGAGGATAGTCGTGGCTCGATAGATAACCTGTAGGGGAGAAGACACAATGTTATTAAAAATCTTGTCGTTTCTACATAGCCAAAGCGACCAAATAATGGCAAACGCTCCCATCCTAAACAAAGTCTTGTATTTATCCACAATCCCGTTCAACTAGTTGCCAAATACATTGACTACCGAACGTGGAGAAGATAAACCAAATGCTACTTAAATGATTGACCATATAACACGAGCAAATTTACATTGAAAGAATAAATGCCGGATTGTCTCATTATGGTGACAAAAAACACATTGTGTACTTCCATGCCAATTCCACTTAACAAGATTATCTTTCGTAAGAATTACACCTTTATGGAGATACCAAGAGAATATCTTCGTTTTAAGGAGTATTTTTATCTTCCAAATTTTACTATTATCATCGACTGGAACATCAGGTTGGATCAAAGCTCTATATATTGAATCAACAAAAAAGTTACCACTCTGTAGTAATCTTCATTTGAATTCATCCATACCCTCAGACAGTTGTATCGTGGATAATCCCAATAAAAGATTGTTTCAAGATACCAGTCTAGGACCTATGAGCCTTCTTCTGAAACATACATTAGGAGAATTGGATTCCATTACTGTGGATAATGTATTCCCTTTGTGTCTAACAATCGAGTATAGAGCTGGATATTGTTCAAGAGAAGTTTGCCAAGTTATTTATCTTACTAGAACCTAATATATGATCCATTCTTAATATTAAAAGCACCAAAACGGAAGAAATGTTTTTTGGATGCCATTAGTCCAGCCCAAAATGTGAGTCACCGGGTTTCTAAACCACTTGAGACATAACTTTCTAGCCAACATACTTCCTCCATAGAATGGTTTGCCAAACATCATCTTCTGTAAGCAGTTTGAAAAGCCATTTATCCATAAGCGTGGTGTTTTTGACTTGCAAATCATGTATGCCTAGTCCACCGCATTTTTTCGGTCAACAAACCACATTCCATCTGGCTAGTCGATATTTCTTTTTCTCACTATCCCCTTGCCAAAAGAATTTTGATTGGAAATAATCCACTTTATTCAAGACACCTTTTGGTAGCTGGAAAAACGAGATCATATACAGTACCATGTTGGTGAGTACTGAATTTGTGAGTACGAGTCTTCCACCAAGGGATAGTAATTTTCCTTTCCAACTATTAAGACGTTTTTGAAGTTTTTCCTCAACAAGTTTCCATTCAGCAATCATGAGACACCGATAGTGGATCGGTATTCCCAGATAGTTTATTGGAAATTCCCCTATCCACAGCCGAATAGTTCAGCGTATAGCTGGGCCTTGTTTTTAGCCTCGCCAAAACAATACAAATCACTCTTGTGGAAGTTAATTTTCAATCCAGAGAGTTGCTCAAATGCTGATAATATTAATTTCAGATTCTTAGCTTTTTCCAGATCATGTTCCATAAATAAGATTGTATCGCCAGAATATTGAAGAATAGAAAGACCACCATCAACCAGATGGGGCACTAATCCTTCAATTTGGCCATCAGCCTTGGCTCTCTCAATAAGAATAGCCAACATATCAGCCACTATGTTAAATAATACAAGCGATAGTGGATCCCCTTGTCTCAGCCCTTTTTTGGTCTGGAAATATTTGCCAGTGTCATCGTTGACATTTATAGCAACACTACCACCAGACACACAAAATACTATATGAGAGCACGCCACTCCTCCAAAAAGCCTTTCATACGGAGTGTTTGCTGAAGAAAAGACCAATTCACTTTATCATAAGTCTTCTCAAAATCAATCTTGAACAACACACCATTTAATTTATTTGTGTGTAGTTCATGGATCGTTTCATGCAAGATTACTACACCATCTAGGATGTTTCTTTCCTGCATGAAAGCAGTTTGAGATGCGCGAACAACATGATCAGCTACCGAATTTAGTCTAATTGTAGCAACTTTTGTAAACATTTTAAAACTAACATTAAGAAGGCAGATTGGACGATATTGTTGTATACGTTCTGTATTATTAACCTTAGGAAGTAATATCATGTTGCCAAAATTCAGTGTAAAAATGTCTAGCTGACCAGCTTGCAAAAACTCAAACAAATGCATGAGGTCCACCCTGATAATTTCCCAGAACTTTTGATAAAATTCCGTTGGAAAGCCATCAGGCCCTGACGCTTTGTTATGTTCTATTTGGAAAACAACTTTTTTGATCTCCTCCTGCATATAAGGAGCGGTTAGAAAGTTGTTTTCCTCATCAGAAACCTGAGGAATATCCAATGTATGGGTATCATCGAATGAAAAAGAATTTTCTGGCGGTGCCCCAAACAAGGATTTGTAGTAACCTGTAATATAAGATTTTAGTTGCTCCCGACCCTCAATCGTACCTTCATCCTGAATTAAAGAGTGAATAAGTTTCTTCTTATGATTTCCATTGGCAACAGCATGGAAGTATCTTGTATTTGCATCTCCTTCAAGGATGAATTTTGCTTTGGAGCGTTGGTACCACTTGAGTTCCTCCTTGTGAATAAGTCTGACAATTTCCACATTTGATTGGTTTTTAAGCTCAATCTCATGTGTAGTCAATTGCCTAACTTCCCCTGAAGCCTGTAAATTATTAATAATAGATGAAAGTCGTATTTTCTCCTTTTTAAGGATTCCAACAGTGTGTCTGTCCCAACAACGAAGAAATTTGCGTAAGGCACGGATTTTGTTGTTCCAACACGGTATAGGCGTTTGACCACTAATCGGTTTCTCCCAAATAGCCTTCACCAAGTCATGAAAACCATCACGATCGATCCATTCAAGTTTAAACTTGAAACTATTTTTGGATTTTCATGGTGGTGTTCCAACAGATAGAAGTAATGGAGCATGATCCGACAAAGTCTCAATATGCTCTAGAGCACGAATAGTTACCATGGGAATTTTTCCCATTAGGTATCCATAAGCACTCTATCCAATTTTTCATATGTAGGCTCCAGAAGACTGTTAGACCAGGTGAACTGTCTTCCTAACATAGTAACCTCTCTTAAGTCCAAGCTGTCTATGACAACATTAAACATGAAAGGCCAATGTTCGTCGAAACGGCCCTGAATTTTCTCATGAGGGAATCTTAGCAAGTTAAAATCCTCACCTATAAGAATAGGGTACGGATTATCCTTAGCCAGATTAACCAACTCACGCAAAAAGTCACCTTTATAAATATCATGGGCAACCCCGTAGATAGCGACTAGAGACCATATGAAATCATCAACCTTGTTACAGATATGGAGTTTAATAAAAAAATCTCCGACCGAACTTGCTAAGACTTCCATAGTCTCATCTCTGATGCCTAACAGGATTTCCCCGGATCTCCCACGCAGCGGATGTGATACCCATGCAAAGTATACTCCACTAGAAAGGAGATTGAGTTGAGCTTGTGAAAAATCATGTCTGCCAGTCTCAGAAATATCCAAAAAATCCAACTTATGATCTCTGACACAACTGGCAAAGAACAAATGTTTATCCAAGCCACTAAGACCTCTGATATTTGAGAACATGCCATTCATTAAGAAACAATAGGAGATTTGGATACACGGGACATCTTGCAAGATTTTTGGTTCTTTGATTTTTGACCAGACACTGTAAGCTCAAATAATGAACCCAGCTCAGTCTCATCAAAGCCCACCTCTGACACTTCACCAACTAAGTGAGAAAGGAGTTGACCATATACCGTGGCATGCAACTCCTCCTCCATCGGTGAGGAATCAGGAACAACAGAAACCTTAGGAGTAACCATTAAATAGTCAACCTCCATATGTCTCAAAATAGAACTACAAAAATTAACTTCTTTTACATATTGATGGCTCAAAATGTAGAGCTCGTTGGGAACCCCAAGAGGAAGGTATGATGAACACAGTAGCAAGTTTTCCCTCAGTTATGAAACCAAGGTTATCGAACCAGTAGGAGTAAGGAAACAACTCGAAGGTGTTGCTAACAACTTGGAATCCCGCACAACACAACCACATAACTTTGCCCCAACTTACAATGAGGTTGTCAATCTCACTGATTTTGCTGGAAAAACAAAGGATTACACATATAGTGTGGAAGATAGTAATTGCTTGCAGAAAGTAAACAGTAAACGGTAAACAGTAGATGGTATATCAATGGTAAAGGAATGGACTAGGGTCCACAGTTCACTAGAGGTGTTTCTCCTTAAGATAAATAGCATGTTGGGTGAACAAATTACAGTGGGGCAATTGACAGATTGAGAAAGCATAACAATGCATATACTAGACATCTTGACTCCTACGAGATTTGATTGGGCATTACAACATTAGACATAGACCGTAATCCAACTTCATCTATGACTAATAATCCACCTTCAGGTTATCATCCGAACCCCCTCCAGTATTAAGTTGCAAGCAACAGATAATTGCATTAAGCAAAGTGTGCAAAGTAAACAATACGATTGCCCCATGGACAAAGGATTGTTGTTTTCTCCCTAGTAGCAACATCACATCTACAACCTTAGAGATTTCTATCACTTCCCCAGATTACTAGAGTCATGAACCCACTATCAAGCATAAATACTCCCTCTTGGAGTTGCAAGCATCTAGTTGGCCAAGATAGTTACTAACAACGGAGAGCATGAAAGATCAAAAATAACATAGACATCATAGAATCAATAATCAATCTGACATAGTATCTCAATATCCATCGGATCCCAGCAAACACAACATGTAGGATTACAAATAGATGATCTTGATCATGAACGGAGCTCACAAGATCTAAACATGATATCACAAAGGAGGAGAACCAACCATCTAGCTACTGTATGGACCCATAGTCCAAGGGTGAACTACTAATGGCTCAGTGTTGATGTAGAGCTCGTTGGGAACCCCAAGAGGAAGGTATGATGAGCACAGCAGCAAGTTTCCCTCAGTTATGAAACCAAGGTTTAATCAAACCAGTAGGAGCAAGGAAACACCCCAAAGGTGTTGCTAGCTGAGCCTTGGCAGGGCGCACTACCGGTACTAGTAGCAACGTGGAGACCTGCACAACACAACGACAGAACTTTGTCCCCAACTTGAGATGAGGATGTCAATCTCACCGTGTTTTGCTGAAAACAAAGGATTAAACATATCGAATGGAAGGGAGTAATAGTTTGCAGAAAGTAAACACAAAGCAGTAAATAGTTTGTAGATTTTATGTAAAAGAAAAGGACCGGGATCCATAGTTCACTAGAGGTGGCTCTCCTTAAGATAGATAACATGCTGGGTGAACAAATTACAGCGGGGCAATTAACAAACATCGAGAAAGCAATACATGCATATACTAATCATCTTGACTCCTTTGGAACTTGATTGGGCATTACAACATTATACATAGACCGCTATCCAACTGCATCTATGACTAACAATCCACCTTCAGGTTATCATTCGAACCCCCTCCAGTATTATGTTACAAGCAACAGATTATTGCTTTACAAATTGCGTGTAAAGTAAACAATACGATTGTTCTATGAACAAAGGATTGTTGTTTTCTCCCTAGTAGCAACAGCACATCTAGTACCTTAGAGATTTCTGTCACTTCCCCAGATTACCAGAGCATGAGCTCACTATCGAGCATAAATACTAACTCTTGGAGTTGCTAGCATCTACTTGGCCAAGATAGCTACTAACAACGAAAAGCATGCAAGATCCCAAATAACAAAGACATGATAGAATCAATAATCAATCTAAAATAGCATCTCAATATCCATCGGATCCCCGCAAACACAACATGTAGAATTACAAATAGATGATCTTGATCATGAACAGAGCACACTAGATCTAGACATGAAAGCACAAAGGAGGAGAACCAGCCATCTAGCTACTACATGGATCCGTAGTCCAAGGATGAACTACTCACGCATCACACCGGAGGCTTGCATGGTGATGAAGAAGGCCTCCAGGGTGAATTCCCCTCTCCGGCAGGGTGCCGGGAAGAGCTTCAGATCCCTCCCGATCTAGGGATGGAGATGATGGCGGCTACAGACTCTTTCGTGGATTTTTGATCGGGTACTTAGGTTTTTCGTCCCGAGGGCATCTTATAGGCGGAAGGGGAGGCCGAGGGGGTGCCGGAGGTGGCCACACCACCCCTTGGCACGAGCCAGGCTGGGTCGCGCGGCCAGGTGGTGTGGTGGCCCCCTAGCCCCTCTCCGTCTCGTATTCTGGCATCTGATGACTTTCGAAAAAATAGGCACTTTGGCTTTTGTCCCGTCCAATTCCGAGAATATTCATTTTTTGACTTTCCTGGAACCAAAAACAGCAGAAAACAGGCAGCTGGCACTATGGCTCTTGTTAATAGGTTAGTCCAAGAAATCATATGAAAAGTACTCCAAAATGTGGACAAAACACAAGAAAGTGGATAAAACCAAGCATGGAACATAAAAAATTATAGATACATTTGCAATGTATCAACATCCCCAAGCTTAACTCCTGCTCGTCCTCGAGTAGGTAAGTGATAAAAAGAAAGAATAATTTTTGAGGTGACATGCACCATCAAAGACTTGATCAAAGTATTTGTAAAACATTCAAAGCTGGGATCATAGTACTTAAATCATAACATGAAAGACAAGGTTCTAGCAATAAGACAAAGAAACTATGATGCAACATGAAAAGGCACAAACAAAAGATTCATGAATAACAATGCTTTGCAAGACGTTTGTTTGTTTCACATAAAGAAAACATAGCATAATAGTATTCAGCTTGTCCCTCATAGAGTAGCAAATATAAATGCATAGGACACCTTCAAAATTCATAAGAGTGACTAGATACAAATAGTTTAAAACAAGCAATATCAATTTATGCATCAATCAACTAGTCTTGGGACAATTCACATAGAACTAAGAATGGCCACTATGCTCTCAAAGTAGGTGCATAAAGGAGAAGGTGGAGACTCAACATAAAAGTAAAAGAAAGGCCTTCATAGAAGGAAGTAGGGATTCAAGTCTCATAAAGAGCTTCCAAAAATTATGGTACTTATAGCTTTTAGCTCCCATTGCCCCTATATAAGCATCTTTAAGGTGATTAAGGTTAAAGTGACACAACTAAGAGGATATGCTTGACAAGTTATAAACCGAAATCTCATGCCCCTTACTTACGAAGATCGAACCTCATGCTACTCAACTTTAGTCACAAGTAAGCTCTTGTCATCGTAAGTACATGTGTATCATAAAGAACCGCCAACGGGGTACCCCTTGTACATGATACAGGAGCTATCCCATAATCAAAATGATAAGGCAAGCAGACAATGAGCATCTCAGCGATCTGTTTATTTGCTATTTGCATAGGTTTTTATTGAGGATGCTTCATAGAGTGCTCATTATGGTTATGCTGCAAGTTTCCACCATGATTAGGCATGGCTTAGGCTAGCGGCCCAGGCGTTTCTCTAACACACATACAAACTCCATGATCTTACAAGTTCCACTTTTATTTCACACCGCCGGGATCCGTATGCAAAAGAACATGATATCAATGGGGTACAAAGTACAAGTGCAATGTTGAAAGCGTTCCCCATGATACATGGTTCTGCTAATTTCAACTTATAAAGCGCAATCATATACGCAACAAAGAAGGACCCAATGGTTCAAGTTTATTAAATGCAAAAAAGTAAAGTGTGCCATCAAGTTCGTGAGAGCTTTAATCACTTGTTTTCTCATGACAAGTTTAACTTGTAAGGTAAACAAAAGCATGAATATACTTAGAATAGCATAGGCTAGTAGGTAGGTATGATGGACTATTTGGAATAACTTGGTTTAGGGAGTTGGATGCATGAGTGGAACTCATACTTGGTTGTGGAGGCTAGCAAAAGACTGGGAGCAACAAACTAAGAGAGCAATAATGGCCATAATCATGCAGAGCGACAAAACATCATTGATCAAAGCATAAAGTGATACTACAAGTTGAAAACTATAGGATCATAAAGGCTATGGTGACTTTGGATAGTCATAACATGGCTTGAGCATGCGCCAAGTCAACCCAAATAAAGCATCAAAGGAGAATACCACTATACTATGCTTTAATATGCTAAAACAACGCATGATTCATCCAAGGCACATTAAGCAATCTCAATTGTTTATAACAAGTCATGCTACAACAAAGAATACTAAACATAAAGCTAAAACAATATCAAGCATGGCATGACAAAGCATAGGCCACAGTCAAAAACAAGCTCTTTTTACCACATAAGTATGAACTTTCCTACTCTTTTCCAAACCAAACCAAACTATTTGCAAACCAATGTATGAAAGAGGGGGTCCAACCAATTTATTCAGAAAACTAAGCAAACAAAGCAAACGAAAACCAAAACGAAAACAAAAAAGAAGACGCTCCAAGAACAACACAACTGTGCATGAAACAATAAAAATGAAGTGTTTGGAAGAAACCTGGGATTTTTATTGATGAAGAGGGGGATGCCTGGGCTTTGTAGTTCTTTCCTCAATCATGCCTTTTTGGAATGCTCATGATATTTGGACCAAGCTTCAAGCAAAATATGGTGTGTCCAAGCTTAATTAGGATGATTGTGTTCCCTCCACCTCTGGCCGTGATGAGTTCTCATCTTCTTCCACTACACCAACATGTGAGTTGTCACAAGGTAATGATATGGTGAGTGGTGATAGAACTTGCAATGTGGATAGTGAGCTTGGCATTCATGATTCTTCATATCTATGTCATTGCAATGTTGTATCTTTGGGCATGAACACTTGTAGGACTATATGTGATTTACATCCTAGTGTTGATTGCCCTTGCATATCATGTAGAAATGGATTGAATATTTCTCATGATGATATGCTTGCTTTGCCTTGTTGCCATGATAAATGTACTTCTATTTCCTCTAGTACTTGTGTTGCTAACCATGTAGAGGAAATCGAAGATTGTGTGGGCCAAGGCAAGGTTGTGATTGGAGCTTCAAGCGTTCCCCCATCATCACCTTCTACCAACATTCACTTATGCCTCATGGCTAAGGAATCAAAGGTAACTTCTCCTTTGGATCCCATTGCACCTAGTGATGATGTGAATGTTGACTTAGAAGTATAAGATGATGTTGCTTCTTTAAAAGAGAAGGGGGAGCTAGTCCTTCGTGCTCTTCACAATGATAAAAATGCTTGCTCTACTTTCATTGAAATCTTGAACTTTGCCATTGAAAGTAAGCAACTAATTTATGAGCATGAGGACACAATTGACAAAATGAGTAGTCTTGAGCGTGAGTATGCTAATGACATTGCAAACTTAAATGAAGCTCTTGAAGAGGAACAAACCACCAAGGAATCTCTTGAGGAGACCTTTGCTCTAGAGCTATCTAGGGTGAAGAAATCCCATGATAGAGATATTGAGGTGGCAAGTGACCTCCAAATTAAAAATGATGAGCTTGAGTTTGCCTATGCTAAACTCCTTAAGGATTTTGAGCACCTCAACAATGGCTCTAGGGTCATAAAGGGGGAGCTCATCAAACTCACCGAGTCACATGAGGAACTTAAATATTCTTACTCTAAAGAGCTTTCCAAGTTGCCCTCACCTCTTACTATTTTTGATGATGCTTGTGCTACTAACTTGATCTCTTGTGAAGCATATATTGTGAAGGAGAATGTTGAGCTACATGCTCAACTTGCTTTGCTAACTAGCAACTATGGGAAATTAGAAGAGAGTCATGCTAAGCTCTCAAGATCGCATAAGGATCTTCTAGTTTCCCATGGTAGTCTAAAGTTGGCTCATGAGGCTACTATGTCAAAGGTAACATATAGTGAGCCTCATGTGGACATTAACACTACATCTAGTCCTAGTATCATATTGCCATGTGCTAGTACTTGTAATTCATCCACTCATGCTATTGCTATATCTTCTGATGAATTGCATCCCTTGCCTTGTTTCTCTAACAACATAGCATCTACTTCCTCTAGTATTGTTGTTGATACTAACCATGTAGAGGAAAACAAGAAGCTCAAGGCTCAAGTCAATTCTTTGAAGAATGACTTGAAGAAGTGTCATGAAGGGAAGACCACACTCAAGAACACACATGTGTGCGAGTGGGCTTGGATATAACTCCAACATCAAGAACAAGCCCACCAACTTGTTAAAGCACAAGGGCAACAAGAAGAATGGCCAAGGTCAAGTGAAGAATCCGGCCAACATTGTGTGCTTCAAGTGCAAGGAAGAAGGCCATCATGTGAGATGTTGCCCATTGAAGAAGAAGCAACAAGGGAAGCAGCCTCAAGCTCCACCTCAAGCTAGAAGCGGGCCTCTTCCCAAGACTCAAGCTCTTCCTCAAGGGGTGGCATCTTCCAAAAAGAAAGATAGCAAGAGAAGAACTTGCTACATTTGCCACGAGAAGGGGCACCTTTCTTCCTCATGCACCATGGGTAACTCCTCATCCAAGCCTATCTTGATATATGATGCATATTCTCTTGGTAAGGATGAGGTGGGCAATGTGGTTGCCAAATATGTTGGTGCCCAAAGTGGGGTCAAGAAAAGAACCATTTGAGTGGCCAAGCCTATTGTGACTAACCTCTTAGGACCCAACTTGGTTGGGGACCAACAAGATAAAAATTGATCAATAGGTGTTTGTTGGAGGGCATTGGAGGCTTGGCTACATTATGAAGAATTGAGGTATCCTCATCATTTATTTTTTGTCAAGTCAAGCCAATTGGATTATCTTGCCTCTATATCATATCCAATGTTCCTCCTTGCGGTAACATGTGCTCAACTCCTTTACATTGAAAGTTACTTGCTCCCTTGTGCATGTGTTGGTTGTGTACCATTATATGTGTTTGTACATGTTGTGCTTCCCTCATACCTATATTGTGTTGTCTAGTATTTTTGTGTATGTTGGTTGGCACATCATGTATTTGTGTTCTTGCGTTTGAACCTTTGTTGAATTCATTTGGTATCTCATTTGGCTCTTGGGAGAGATTAATGGACTATCCCATTTTGGGGGAGTGTTATGCTTGGGAATTCCACAATCCTAAAATGTGTGTACATGAGGAATACCACTTAGTGTTGACATTACATGTTTATCTTGTCTCTATGTGGTATGTCATTCTCATGAAGAATTTGAATTCCATAATGTCCATTAATCATCTCCATTTTGATCTTTTTTGCCTCGTGTTGAGATTTCTTGGTTTATCACATTATGGGGGAGTCATATGCTTGGTGCATATTACAAACCTAGAAAATGTGAACATTTGAGGTAGTGCCACTTAGAATTGATATTGAGAATTATCTAGCTCCTATGTGGCACATTTAGCTCAAACAAGTTCTAATTTGCTTTGTTCTTTTATTGCTCATCTTTTGGATCTTGTTTGCGAGAGCTTTTCTTGATATGTGTTTTCCTCATATTTGGACCTCCATATCCTACATGGAAACCATTTGCTTCAAGTTACACTAATCACTAGCGATCGTGTGACTATTTGGAGCTATCAAGAATGTCTCTCGAAGAATCAAGCATATCTTTTATATCTTGTTACATGCTTCTTTGTGTGAATATGATCATGATTTCCTTGCAAACTACCTCGGGAAAACTTTCCCCATAATCCTTGTCCTTGGACAAGTGACACTCCATATATGGTAGGATTTATTGATCATGTTCACTTTGGCCTTTGTTTTTCTTTGTCCCATCTTTGGCCAAGAGATTGTTTCATTTTTCTCCCATGTCTTCCTTGCCTCTTATGGATCCCTTTAGTTTATTGGTATTCCCTTGTGTTTTATTTAATGTAGGTAGTAGTGATGATCTCTTTTGTGTGCATTTTGCATTCAAAAGCAAAATTCAATATAATGCACCATTCATGGGGGAGCTCTCCTATATTATCTAGAACACTCCTCTTATGCTTCTTGTGTTGATCCACATAGTGTTTCTTGTGCTTGGATGCTTGATCTTTTCTTTTGGTACTTTGTGCCATCATGAAAAATGTAGAGAGTTTGGTTTGTGTGTTGGGACTTTGCTCTATTTGGGAGTTGGCTTTGTCTCATTCTTTGTTACTTGTTTTGATACTTTAGAATGAGATAAATCCTTGAGCATTGTGTGTTTTGTGCATCTTTTGCTCTTTGGCTTTTGCCTTGTTCATTTGTTGAATTTGTGTCCTTCCATGTGTTGATTTGGCTCTTTGATACAATTTGGACACCATTTGTCGTGTCACACTCTTGTGTGCTACTTCTTGGTTTACTTGGTGTTTTAGTTCAAATTGTATCTCATTTTTGGTTCTTGAGAGTCTTGTGCATGCATATTTACTACATGTTCATATTATGGCATGCTTGCTCTCTTGATCCAATATATAGGGGATTCTCCACCAAATCCTATCGGCTAAGATGTGCATGAAATTCAATTTCATATTAATATGCACATATTTATGTGGAGCTTCTCCTATGTATTGTAGTTTCCTAACTACTTTGGACCCAATTTGTTTGGACACCATAGTGTACTTATTGTTGTGTAGGTACATTGGGGATATATTGGGTGCTTGTCTCTTCAATTAGGAAGAAGTGGTTCCTACATGTCAATTGGAGGCAAGCTAGGATGATCAACAAATTCTTATCCTCTACATCCTACCAATTATATCTCAGTAACAAGTATCTCTCTCATGCATACATATCTTGTTTCCAACCTTTTGTAGGTTGCTTGTTGGCATGAGTTTGTGTTTTTGCATTTTGTGTTTCTTTTGTTGGTTTTTAGGAGATCTCTCTATTTCAAATGTGAGTATGTTGAGAGGAGTTCATATAATGGGTACTATACAAAATCATGCTCATGATTCACTTATCCCAAATATGTCATTCTAGCAATTATATTGCCTATCCTTTCCTCAATTCTCTCTCATGTGCAATAGTGAGTATTTTGCAAAGTTGATTTTATTTTATGATTCTTCTTTCCTTTATCCATATATTCCAACTATTCCCTTTTCCCTTGGAAATAGTTGTAATATATGTAGCGTGTTGGTGTTTTGAAGTTGATTGATGTACAATAAGATATAATTGAGCCTTTGGCCATGCTTTCAAGCAAAAATCTTATTGGTATATTTTATGACTTCCTTTGTTGTTCATGTGCCTTCTTGTGTATCTATTTTGTGTGTGCATGTTTCTTTGTGGGCATATGTCTTTGTGATATTTTCCACCTAGAAACTTATACACACAAGAGAAGATAAATCTTTGGTTATGTTTGTTTCTCTTGGATCCACCCTTTATCTCTTTGTGACTCTTTGGTGGCTTCCAAATTTATTTGCCTATGAGTGCTTGTCCCATTTGCTTGCATCTCCGAGCACTCATAATTTGATCTCTCTTGCCATGTATTGTCAAATGAGTTTGTAGGAGTGAGGATTCCATGATTGTGCACTTTGTTTCCAAATATAATTATTATAATTGGTGCATAATCCTTGGGGAGCTTCTCTAACTCACTTAAGAATGCTAATTTGCCTTTCTCTTTGTCTGAGGTTTAAATGTCTATGGGGGAGTGAGGATTCCATACTTGTGCATGGTGTATTCAATTCAATGATTCTAATTTGTGCACAAAGATTGGGAGCTTCCCTATTACATCTAAACACTCAGTTGTTCGTATCTTTTTGTCTTGTGTTGTTTTGGTTTCAATTGATGTTGTCAATTGGTATTTTTGGATCTTTTTATTGCTTGCTTCATTTGTTGAAGCTTCTTTCATTTCCTTTTTTTTGCAATCTTTGGGTCCTCAATATAGTCTTACTTCCTCCCAAGGATCCATCATTGGATATGTGCATATGCACACCTTTGGAGGAATTCTCACTGTATTTGCCGTCTAGAGCTTTTCACCCATTTTGGCAATCGATGCCAATGGGGGAGAAGTTTTGGAGGGTTTAAGGGAAGTTGGGTTATGCTTTGAGTTGGTTCTTAAGCATTAGCCTTGCATGCTCTTGCATCTTTGTTGTTGCTTGGCTTGTTTAATATATAGAGGAAACTCTTCCAACGATAATGGTTGGCAATATATGCAATGAAATTCAAGTTCATCACACATGTATATATTGTGGGGGAGTTTGCTCTATATATTGTGGTTGTACCAACATCACATACTTGTGTAGTACTTGATGTTGGGGCAACCATTTTGTTCGTTAAATTCCATATTTAAACCCTCTCCAAGGGATTGTCATCAATTACCAAAATGGGGGAGATTGAAAGGGCATGTATGCCCCCATGTGTGGTTTTGGTAATTAATGACAATCCCTATGGACTAATGTGCAAATTGAGTTTCACTTGTAGGTTTGTCCATTTGCATCGCTTGGACCATGTGTTGGTTTCAAGGATGATGAAGAAGAAGAAGAGGAAGATCAAGTATGTCTTGAAGAAGAAGAAGAAGATGGAGTTCCTCATGGCTATCTTCAAGACATCGTCAAGAATTGAAGTGCAAGCTCAAGATGCGGCATCTCTAGAGGATCTCATTCTTGAAGCTTGCCATCCTCGGCAATCATGGAATGATGAAGACAAGTTCGAAGAAGAGGCTTCCCCCATGGAGTATGGGGAGCATTTCTCAAGTCTTCATCAAGCAAGAGCAAGCAAGAGCAATCAAGAAAGGTGTTCCATCTTGAAGGTGACAAGATCGTCTACATCACGCTCAAGTGGGATGCTCAAGGCAAAGGTATGATCTTGATAGGGTTTTTATTTTACCGGTCTCTTGTAGTGTTGGGAGACCGGGTTTAGGTTAGATAGCCGTACTATCCAGAGGAGCTCTCGAGTGGGTGACTCATTCATATCTTTCGGAGAGAGCTCAAACCTTTGCATACATATCATCATCTTTCTTGGTTATTGTTTGGTTCTTGTCCATGTGAGGATCTAGAGCTTGTGCTTATCTTCATTACAAGCTCTAGTTCATCAAAAACGGTTTTCCCTTGCATATCTTATTGCGTTTTTGATCTTGCGGGTTTTCCGGCTCCATGATGTCTACGCACTTCTATTCTTGTAGACAGTTGTTGGGCCTCCAAGTGCAGAGGCTTGTAGAACAGCAGCAAGTTTTCCCTTAAGTGGATCACCCAAGGTTTATCGAACTCAGGGAGGAAGTGGTCAAAGGTATCCCCTCTCAAGCAACATTGCAATCAAGATACAAGAAGTCTCTTGTGTCCCCAACACACCCAATACACTTGTCAGGTGTATAGGTGCACTAGTTCGGCGAAGAGATAATGAAATACAAGTGGTATGGATAATTATAAGTGGTAACGGTGATAGAAGATAACTTGATGGCGTGGAAGAGACTAAAAGCAAACTGAAATAAAGATGGAAGCAAGCAAACATGTAACAAATCTAGTAGCAAACGGTGTATCAATGCTTAGAAACAAGGCCTAGGGATCATACTTTCACTAGTGAACACTCTCATATAAATATATTCTCTTCATGATACTACTCTTAACTACTCTCCGGTTGAACACTCTAATCGTTGGTAGGGCTATAACAACACACCTCAAAGTAAGCCTTTCCCATCTAGAAAACCCCACACTGTCACCTTGAGCACTAGATGAGTCCAACAAACACCACAATTTCATAAGGACATCTAACTCCAAATATAACTCATAACAAGTATTTGTAATCTCTAGCCTAAGTGCCACCATGGTGTGCATGCTGTCACTTTCACACACATGGGGAGAGCAGAGATCTAATAAAGCACTTGAGTAGCAAGGTAGATCTATAGATTACAAGCTCATGATCACAATATGATCACGCATAGAGAGAGATATGAACACATAGCTACCGATAGAACCCTTAGCCTCGAGAGAGAACTACTCCCTCCTCATCATGGGAATCAGCAATGGTGATGGAGATGGCGGTGGAGATCGATGGAGATGGCTTCGGGGGCACTTCCCCATCCCAGCAAGGTGCCAGAACAGAGACTTTCTGTCCCCCGAATCTCCCCTTCGGTGGCTGCGGCGCTGCGGAACTTTTCGTGGATTTCTGATTGACGATTTAGGGTTTTCGTATCGGGAGGCTCTTATAGGCGAAGGAGGAAAGGTCGGTGGAGTGCCAGGGGGCCCACATCATGCCTTGGCGCGGCCTAGGCTGGCCCGCGCCAAGGGGGGGTGGCCACCCTGTGGCCCCTCTCCGACTCTCCTTCTGGCTCCGTGAGTCTTTCGGGAAAATAGTAACTTTGGCTTTTGTCCCGTCCAATTCCGAGAATATTCATTTTCTGACTTCCTGGAACCAAAAACAGCAGAAAACAGACAACTGGCATTGTTGCATCTTGTTAATAGGTTAGTCCAAGAAATCATATGAAAAGTACTCTAAAGTGTGGACAAAACACAAGAAAGTAGATAAAACCAAGCATGGAACATCAAAAATTATAGATACATTTGCAATGTATCAACATTCCCAAGCTTAACTCCGGCTCGTCCTCGAGGAGGTAAGTGATAAAAAGAAAGAATAATTTTTGAGGTGACATGCACCATCATAAACTTGATCAAAGTATTTGTAAAACATTCAAAGCTGAGATCAAAGTACTTCAATCATAACATGAAAGATAAAGTTCTAGAAATAAGACAAACAAACTAAGATGCAACATGAAAAGGCACAAACAAAAGATTCATGAATAACAATGCTTTGCAAGACGTTTGTTTGTTTGACATAAAGAAAACATAGCATAGTAGTATTCCGCGCGTCCCTTATAGAGTAGCAAATATAAATGCATAGGACACCTTCAAAGTTCATAAGAGTGACTAGATACAAATAGTTTAAAACAAGCAATATCAATTTATGCATCAATCAACTAGTCTTGGGACAATGCACATAGAACTAAGAATGGCCACTATGCTCTCAAAGCAGGTGCATAAAAGTAGAAGGGGGAGACTCAATATAATGGTGGAAGAAAGGCCTTCATAAAAGGAAGTAGGGATTCAAGTCTCATAAAGAGCTTCCAAAAATTATGGTACTTATAGCTTTCAGCTCTCATTGCCCCTATCATAAGCATCTTGAAGTGATTAAGGTTAAAGTGAACAAACTATGGTGTACATGCTTGAGGAAGTATAAGTTAGAAATCTCATGTCCCTTGTATACGAGGGCCGCTCCTCATGCTACTCAAGTTTAGTCACTGGTAAGTTCTTGTCATCGTAAGTACATGTGTATCATAGAGAACCGCCAACGGGGTACCCCTTGCCCGATGATACGGAAGAATCCCCATATCAAAATGACAAGGCAAGCAGACAACGAGCATCTCAGCAATCTTCTTATTTACCATGGGAATATGGTGCTTTTTTCTCTCTTTCCTCTTTTCATAATATCTCTTTTTTCTTTTTCTCTTTTTTTTTCTCGATATAGGACTCTTTTTTATAAGAAGAATGCTTCATAGACAACTCATTATGGTTACGCTGCAGGTTTCCACCATGTGAGCATGGATTAGACCAGCGGCCCAGGTGTTTCTCTAACACATATACATAACTCCATGGACTTACAAGCTCCCCTTTCATTTCACACCGACGACATCCATATACAAAAGAGCATGATATCAACTAGGTACAAAGTACCAGTGCAATGTTGAAAGTGTTCCCCATGACAGCATGGTTCTGCTAATGCCCAACAAATAAGTGCAAGCATATACAACATAGACGATACAATGGTTCAAGTTTATTAAGGGCAAGAAAAGTAAAGTGTGCCATCAAGTTCGTGAGAGCTTTAATCACTAGTTTTCTCATAACAAGTTTAATTTGGAAGGTAAACAAAAACATGAATATACTTGGAATAGCATAAGCTAGTAGGTAGGTATGGTGGACTCTTTGGAATAACTTGGTTTAGGCAGTTGGATGCATGAGTGGAACTCATACTTGGTTGTGGAGGCTAGTAAAAGACTGGGAGCGACAAACTAAGAGAGCAATAATGGCCATAATCATGCAGAGCGACAAAACATCATTGATCAAAGCATAAAGTGATACTACAAGTTGAAAACTAAAGTATCATAAAGGCTTATGGTGACTTAAGATAGTCATAACATGGTGTGAGCATGCACCAAGTCAACCCAAATAAAGCATCAAAGGAGAATACCACTATACTATGCTTTAATATGCGAAAACAACGCATGATTCATCCAAGGCACATTAAGCAATCTCAATTGTTCATAGAAAGTCTTGCTACAGCAAAGAATACTAAGCATAAAGCCAAAACAATATCAAGCAAGGCATGACAAAGCATAGCCATAGTCAAAAACAAGCTCTTTTTACCACATAAGCATGAACTTTCCTACTCTTTTCCAAACCAAACCAAACTATTTGCAAACCAATGTATGAAAGAGGGGGTCCAACCAATTTATTCAGAAAACTAAACAAACCAAGCAAACGAAAAACCAAAATGAAAACGAAAAAGAAGACGCTCCAAGAACAACACAACTGTGCATGAAACAATAAAAATGAAGCGTTTGGAAGAAACCTGGGATTTTTATTGATGAAGAAGGGGATGCCTTGGGCATCCCCAAGCTTTGACGCTTGTACTTCTTGGATATTTCTTGGGGTGACACGCGTGGCATCCCCAAGCTTGAGCTTTAGTCCCTCCTTCATCTCATTACTCATTCCTTCCATACACCTGAAATTTTTCCTTCACACAAAACTTCACACAATCTTTATTAGCAACATTAGTGCACTCAAGATAAATACGTCTTAATTTTCAGTTCTAACACCAAATAAATTTCCATTGAAACACAAGCTACTGTAGCACTTCCCTCAAAAAGCTCAATTCCCGAAAAGAACTCAAAAAGGAACCAACAAGAAGCAAATGTAGAAAATGGCAGAAATCTGTCAAAACAGACCAACAGGTAAAGACGAATTTTTCAAAGACTTTCTGTTGCTCAAATCAAAAAGTGTTGAACTAACGAAAGTTATATAACAACCTGCGGCAGAAGCACAAAAATTCAAGCCTCAAAAGAACGTACAGAGATTTTACACGAATTTTTACGGTGAAGCACAGAAATCTGTTTCAGGACAGCAACTTTCCCAATCATTACTTCTCTCTCATTAGAGGTTACTCTTGGCACAAAAAGCAAATAAAAAGGATAAGGAGCGGTTATTACAGAAGTAATAACTTCCAAGACTCATCTAAAACTTTTGGGTTATCTCCCAATAATTACTTTTCTTTAACGCCTTTAAGTTAGGCATGTTAGTTTGAGAAGATGCTCACATAAGAAATATGAATTGAAGTAAAAGAGAGCATCAAGAAGCAAATTCAAAGTACATTTAAGTCTAACCCACTTCCTATGCATATGAATCTTGTAAAGAAACAAGTCATCAAAGCACAAAGCAACAAGCATAGGAAAGAAATATAAGTGCAACTTCAAGACTTTCAACATAAAGAGGGGAAACTTAATATTATTGAGATGCATAAAACCATGTTTCGCTCTCTCATAATAACTTTCAGTAGAATCATGAATAAAAGTAACAATATAACTATCACAAGAAACATTCTTATCATGAGCCACATGCATAAAAGAATTAATACTCCCCACATAAACATAGTCATTCTTATTGATTATAGTGGGAGGAAATTCAACAAAATAGCTATCATTATTATTTTCATCACCATAATCATCAAATATAGGAGGCATATTGTAATCATAATTAATTTTCTCCTCAATAGTAGGTGGACTGAAAATATCATATTCATCATTGCAATCATCATAAATTGGAGGTATAGTATCATCATAAGCAATAGAATAGTTATCTTCCATAGATTGTTCATTTGTAAACATATCATCATTGGAAGGAACATGGATAGCACTAATAGTACAACAATTATCATCATTTTCAGAATTGGCACCGAAGATATTTTCAATATCAAAAGTAGTGTGCTTTTGCTAATCATGATCACTACTATAGGTAATAGGCATAGGAACATCATCGAGTTCAGACTCATCAAAAACTATAATAGGAGCAACATGCTTAGGGGAAAATACCGTATCCTCTCTCCTTTTACTCCTCCTTTTCTTCTTTTTCTTCTTCTCTTTAGGAGGGATAGGCTTGAAAGGAAGCTTCTCCATATACCCTGGTTCATTGTTAGAGACAATAGAAGAAACTTTGGAGGATTCCTTCTTTTCATTAATAAGATCAAAACACATATTAGTCCTGTCATATTTTGGTAAAATCTCATCGTCTATAATATTTTGTATGTAAGTATTTGTGTGACAATTATCAACACAATAAAGATGACAACCATGCAGGACACTATTCATATCAAAAGCATCCATATCTACCAAAGAGGTTTTTCTTGATAACTCTTCACACCCCAAAAATAAAGTAAGCTCATCATGCTGATTAGGAGTGATCATGTCATCACAATACAAACTTGCAGTACTCATTGGATTAGAAGGGCTATTATTATGGCCTGAGCATTGAAAATTGAAATGACCCCACTTCAAAGCAAAGTTCACAAATAAAAGGATAGAGGGCACACACTTTTTTACCAAGATCATTTAGAGCCCTATACCACATTCTAGTTTTTTTCATTCCTATGGGTGATACAATAATCTTCTTCAACTTGATTACTCTCACAAGGTTTATGTATTCCACAAAAATTAACATGCTTATAAGAAATAGTACTTTTAGAGGTTTGAGCATGTTTATTGCTATCATTATAACAATTTATTTTTCCATGCAAGTGTCTTTAAAAGGCTCATGATACATGTCCCACTTTTCTTTAGGAGCATTAATATGAGAAGCAAAGGTTTTAAAACAATCAATGAGAATTTGAGGATCAAGAACATATTTAGCACTAAGCTCCTGAAAATCAATAGTTTCAGCAAAAGACTTAATGCAATCATACTCATAGTTTATACCTGGTTCTTTACCTTTGTTGTTATCCCAATCTTCGGTATTGCTTTGAATTGTTTCAAGAAGATCCCACTTAGCTTTGACCTCCTTGTTTGTGAAGGATCCCTCTAAACAAGTATCTAGATAGTCCTTGTAATGTCCTGAAAGCCTTGCATAGAGATTATTAATAAGAATATTACTGGGGAGCTCATGAATGGGACATTTGAGCATTAGTGACTTCAATCTCCCCATGCTTGGGCAATACTTTCTCCATCATGAGGATGAAAATTATAAATGTAATTCCTATCTTTATGGATTTCATGAGGAGGATAAAATTTAGAGTAAAAGAGAGATTCAAGTTCCTTCCACTCTAAATGATGAGGATCATCTAGTAGCTCACACCACTCCCTTGCTTTGCCCTTAACTGAAATAGGGAATAGCGTCCTCTTAAGTTGGTTCATTGAAATACCTGCACACTTGAACAACTCGCATAATTCATGTATAAAGAGTAAATGATCACCAGGATGGACAGTTCCATCTCCAAAATAGCAATTATTCATAACACGTTCAACAATTTTTATAGGTATTTTAAAAGGGATGCTTTCAGTATGTGGATTTAAAATATCACAAGTATCATTAGAATTACCACATATGCGAGATAAAGTATCATCAGAGCAAATTTTCTTCCTTAAAACTGGGGAACTAAAGAGATCATTTTCATAAGAACCAACTTCCCCAAGCTTAGACGTTTCCATAGCATTAGTAACAAAGGTGTTCAAAAGATTCATACTAATAACATTGCTATTAGCATGCAAAGAAAGTTCCATGGGTTTTTTAATTTTCTTTTCAGACAATTCAAGTTCTAACTTAGGAAAAATACTAAAAACATCTCTAATTTTGTTGTTGTTTTCCATTAAGCCTAACTAGTGAAAACAGGAAACAAAAATACAAAATTGCAGAATCTAAAGGAAATAACTTCGAGCACTCACACCGGAGGATGTGAGTACCTTTTACCTTACCTCCCCGGCAACGGCGCCAGAAAATAGGCGTTTTCCGTGGAAGGTTCTTCTTTTTTAATCCTCCGGTGTGAATACCTTTTACCTTACCTCCCCGGCAACGGCGCCAGAAAATAGCTTGATGTCTATGCACTTCTATTCTTGTAGACAGTTGTTGGGCCTCCAAGTGCAGAGGTTTGTAGAACAGCAGCAAGTTTTCCCTTAAGTGGACCACCCAAGGTTTATCGAACTCAGAGAGGAAGTGGTCAAAGGTATCCCCTCTCAAGCAACCCTGCAATCGAGATACAAGAAGTCTCTTGATTCCCCAACACACCCAATACACTTGCTAGGTGTATAGGTGCACTAGTTCGACGAAGAGATAATGAAATACAAGTGGTATGGATAATTATAAGTGGTAACGGTGATAGAAGATAACGTGATGGCGTGGAGAGACTAAAAGCAAACTGAAATAAAGATGGAAGCAAGCAAACATGTAACAAATCTAGTAGCAAACGGTGTATCAATGCTTAGAAACAAGGCCTAGGGATCATACTTTCACTAGTGAACACTCTCATATAAATATATTCTCTTCATGATACTACTCTTAACTACTCTCCGGTTGAACACTCTAATCGTTGGTAGGGCTATAACAGCACACCTCAAAGTAAGCCTTTCCCATCTAGAAAACCCCACACTGTCACCTTGAGCACTAGATGAGTCCAACAAACACCACAATTTCATAAAGACATCCAACTCCAAATATAACTCATAACAAGTATTTGTAATCTCTAGCCTAAGTGCCACCATGGTGTGCACGCTGTCACTTTCACACACATGGGGAGAGCAGAGATCTAATAAAGCACTTGAGTAGCAAGGTATATCTATAGATTACAAGCTCATGATCACAATATGATCATGCATAGAGAGAGGGATGAACACATAGCTACCGGTAGAACCCTTAGCCTCGAGAGAGAACTACTCCCTCCTCATCATAGGAATCTGCAATGGTGATGGCTGTGAAGCTCGATGGAGATGGCTCCGGGGGCACTTCCCTGTCCCGGCAGGGTGCCGGAACAGAGACTTTCTGTCCCCCAAATCTCCCCTTCGGTGGTGGCGGCGCTACGGAACTTTTCATGGATTTCTGATTGATGATTTAGGGTTTTGGTATCGGCAGGCTCTTATAGGCGAAGGAGGCAAGGTCGGTGGAGTGCCAGGGGGGCCACACCATGCCCTGGCGCGGCCTAGGCTGGCCCGTGCCAAGGGGGGTGGCCCCTCTACGACTCTCCTTCTAGCTCCGTGAGTCTTCCGAGAAAATAGTAACTTTGGCTTTTGTCCCGTCCAATTCCGAGAATATTCATTTTCTAACTTCCTGGAACCAAAAATAGCAGAAAACAGGCAACTGGCACTATGGCATCTTGTTAATAGGTTATTCCAAGAAATCATATGAAAAGTATCCAAAGTGTGGACAAAACACAAGAAAGTAGATAAAACCAAGGATGGAACATCAAAAATTATAGATACATTTGCAATGTATCACTCCACACCTTGGGAGGTATCTCACATATATATTCATGGTATTTTCTCCCTTGGTGATATCCAATATTTGGATCCTACACGTCGTTATCTTTCCAACAAAAGTAGTTTCATTTTGTTTGGAGTTCGAATGCAAAAGTTGTGGCATTTCTGGTTCTGGAGTTTTTGCCTGGCCGGTTGTTCCGGCGGGCCACCGGTAGTACCGCTAGGGCAGTTTGCCGCCGGTAGTACCGGTGTTAATTCCGGCTCAATTTTTGGTAACCCCGTTTTCGCTTCAGTATGCTCTCTGCCTGGTCTCTGTTATTTGACGGAACTTCGGTCGGAATCTTGGGCGGTAGTACCGGCCCAGGCGGTAGTACCGGTGGCCCACCGGTAGTACCGGCCGGCCTCGTTTTTTGTGTTCGTTTGCACCTTGTTTTTGGACCGTTGGCTGAGTGCCACCGGTAGTACCGGCCACCGACCGGTACTACCGGCCGTGCGCGATTCTGTGGGTAACGGGCAGATCGGGGAGCCCTTTAAAAGGAGCTCCCCTTTCCCCTTCGGCCCACACTTGCTTCTTCTTGGTTTTGCCCTTCTCTCTCTCCTCCATTGTTGACCTTGAAGAGCTTGCTCTCTCCCCTTCCCCCTCCTATGATTCTTGCATCTTTTTGAGGGATTTGAGAGAGGAGATCTAGATCTACAAGCCCCACCAAGCAAAATCCCTTCTTTGTGAAGGAATCCTTGGGATCTAGATCTTGGAGAGTTTTGTGTTCTCCTCTTGTGTTCTTCCTCCCTTATTCCCCCAATAGCTTTTGTAGCTTTGGTGGAATTTGAGAGTGACGGACTTGCCTCTTGCATTTGGTGCATAGGTTTGAGTTCTCCTCGGAGATTCGGTGAGTTCAAGCCCTTGGGCTTGTTTCTCTTGGGTTCTTGGAACCCTAGACGGTTGTGGTGTTGGATTGTTGACCTTTTGTGGTCTTGTAGCCTTTTGTGGCCTTGTTTCCTCTTGTGGCTTTGTAGCCTTTGTGGCATTGTTGTTGGGAGCCTCCAATTGAGTTGTGGAGATTGCCCCAATCTTGTACGGGTTCGGTGATCGCCCTCAAGTCTCCCATAGTGGAACGTGAGTAGGCCTTTGTGGCGAGCTCACGGGAGAATAGGGTGAGCCTGTTGTGGCGTTGGTAGGTTGCGTGCCTTCGCATCTTGGGGTGAGGCCTTGTGTGGCATTGGGTGAGCATCGAGCCACCACACCTCGAGGTGAGCCACTTGTGGTGTTCGAAGTTCATTGCACCCCCGCACCTCTCCAACGGAGACGTAGCTTCTTTGGAAGTGAACTTCGAGAAACAAATCATCGTCTCCACGTCCATCAGTTATCTCTCAACCGAGCCCTTTACTTATGCAATTTACATTGTGATAGCCATCATGCTTGAAGTACTATATCTTGCTATCACCTTGTTGCTTGTCTTGCTTAGAATAGGTTGTTGGTGCACTCAATGAAACTAGTGGATATAGGTTTTGGCTTGATAAATTAAACGTTAAGTTTTATTCCGCATTTATTAGAGCCTAAACCGTAATAATTTTAAAACGCCTATTCACCCCCCCTATAGGCGACGTCCATTTCCCTTACAAACATGGAGACCTGCACAACACAACGATAGAACTTTGTCCCCAACTTGCGATGAGGTTGTCAATCTCACCGTGTTTTGCTGAAACAAAGTATTAAACGTATCGAATGGAAGGAAGTAATAGTTTGTAGAAAGTAAACACAAAGCAGTAAACAGTTTGTAGATTGTATGTAAAAGAAAAGGACCGGGATCCATAGCTCACTAGAGGTGGCTCTCCTTAAGATAGATAACATGCTGGGTGAACAAATTACAGCGGGGCAATTGACAAACATCGAGAAAGCAATACATGCATATACTAATCATCTTGACTCCTTTGGAACTTGATTGGGCATTACAACATTATACATAGACCGCCATCCAACTGCATCTATGACTAATAATCCACCTTCAGGTTATCATCCGAACCCCCTCCAGTACTAAGTTGCAAGCAACAGATTATTGCTTTACAAATTGCGTGTAAAGTAAACAATACGATTGTTCTATGAACAAAGGATTGTTGTTTTCTCCCTAGTAGCAACAACACATCTAGTACCTTAGAGATTTCTGTCACTTCCCCAGATTACCAGAGGAATGAACCCACTATCGAGCATAAATACTAACTCTTGGAGTTGCTAGCATCTACTTGGCCAAGATAGCTACTAACAACGGAAAGCATGCAAGATCACAAATAACAAAGACATGATAAAATCAATAATCAATCTGAAATAGCATCTCAATATCCATCGGATCCCCGCAAACACAACATGTAGAATTACAAATAGATGATCTTGATCATGAACGGAGCTCACAAGATCTAGACATGAAAGCACAAAGAAGGAGAACCAGCCATCTAGCTACTACATGGATCCGTAGTCCAAGGATGAACTACTCACGCATCACACCAGAGGCTCGCATGGTGATGAAGAAGGCCTCTAGGGTGAATTTCCCTCTCCGGCAGGGTGCCAGGAAGAGCTTCAGACCCCTCCCGATCTAGGGATGGAGATGACGGCGGCTACAGACTCTTTCGTGGATTTTTGATCGGGTACTTAGGTTTTTCGTCCCGAGGGCATCTTATAGGCGGAAGGGGAGGCCGAGGGGGTGACGGAGGCGGCCACACCACCCCCTGGCACGGGCCAGGCTGGGCCGCGCGGCCAGGTGGTGTGGTGGCCCCCTGACCCCTCTCCGTCTCGTATTCTGGCATCTGATGACTTCCGGAAAAATAGGCACTTTGGCTTTTGTCCCGTCCAATTCCAAGAATATTCATTTTCTGACTTTCCTGGAACCAAAAACAGCAGAAAACAGGCAGCTAGCACTGTGGCTCTTGTTAATAGGTTAGTCCAAGAAATCATATGAAAAGTACTCCAAAGTGTGGACAAAACACAAGAAAGTGGATAAAACCAAGCATGGAACATCAAAAATTATAGATACATTTGCAATGTATCAACTACTCACGCATCACTCCGGAGGCTGGCATGGTGATGAAGAAGGCCTCTAGGATGATCTCTCCCCTCTAGCAGGGTGCTGGGAAGAGCTTTGGATCCCCTCGATCTAGGGATGGAGATGGCGGCGGCTACAGACTCTTTCATGGATTTTTGATTGGGTACCTAGGGTTTTATAGGCGAAGGGACAAGGTCGGTGGAGCTCCAGGGGGCCACACCACCTGGTGGCGTGCCCCTGGCCGTGCGGCCACCAGGTGTGGCCACCCTGGTGCGCCACTTTGTCTCCCTTTCAGTCTCCGTGTTGCTTCAGGTAAAATATTGACTTTGGCTTTGTCCCATCCAATTCTGAAAATATTTCTTAACTAGCTTTTCTGAAACCAAAAACAACAGAAAACAAGGCAACTGGCACCGTGGCATCTTGTTAATAGGTTAGTTCCAGAAAATGTATAAAAATACCTCAAAGTGTGGACAAAACATAAGAAATTTGATATAAAACAAGCATGGAGCGTAAAAATTATAGATATGTTTATAATGTATCAAGCATCCCCAAGCTTAACTCCTGCTCGTCCTCGAGTAGTTAAGTGATAAAAATAATATATTTTTAGGTGACATGCACCATCACAATCTTGATCAAGGTATTCGTAAAGCATTGATAGTTGGGATCAAAGTACTCTAAACATAAGCATGAAATATTGAGTTCTAACAATAAGACATAGCAACTATGTTGTAACATGAAAAGGTACAAACAAAAGATCATGAATAACAATGCATTGAAAGACGTTTGTTTGTTTCACATATAGAAAACATAATAAGAGTGGTATTCAGCTTGTCCCTCATGGTATAGCAAAACATAAATGCATAGGACACCTTCAAAGTTCATAAGCGTGACTAGATACAAATAATTTAAGAGCAAGCAATATCAAAGTTATGAATCAATCAACAAGTTTTGGGACAAATCACATTAAACTAAGAATGACCATCATGCTCTCTCAATTGGTGCATAAAGATAGAAGATGGAGACTCAGCATAAAAGTAAAAGAAAGGCCCTTCACAAAGGGAAGCAGGGATTTCAAGTTTCATAAAGAGCTTCCAAAAATTATGGTACTTATTAGTTTTCAGCTCTCATTGCCCCTATCAGACGCATCTTGAGGTGATTAAGGTTAAAGTGACACAAATATGAGGATATGCTTGACAAGTTATAAGTTGAAAATCTCATGCCCCTTGCTTACGAGTACCGAACCTCATGCTACTCAACTTTAGTCACAAGTAAGTTCTTGTCATTGTAAGTACATGTGTATCATAGAGAACCTCCAACGGGGTACCCCTTGCCCCATGACACAGGAGCTATCCCATATGAAAATAACAAGGCAACATACAATGAGCATCTCAACGATATTTTTATTTGCTATTTGCATAGATTTTTATTGATGATGCTTCACCGAATGCTCACTATGGTTATGGTGTAAGTTTCCACCATGATTAGGCATGGCTTAGGCTAGCCGCCCAGGCGTTTCTCTAAGACACATACAAACTGTAGGGGTTCCACGTATGAAAACAATAAAATCTATCCTACGCCCCTGAACCCCTGAAGCTGCCAGGACCTATCTATTAGTAATACAGTAACGGGAGGGGCTTTTCGCGAACTTACCCTTGAAGACCGAAAAGCGTTGTCGACGCTCAGGAGAGCGTGATTGATGTAGACGAGCCGAAGCCGACCTCAAGGTCGTGATGAATTCCTTGCGCTCCTCTGGCTCCAACGACTTGAGTGCCTCAAGTGCGACACCTCGCAGGGAGTTACACACGTCCGGTGCCTGACGATGACTCCCGCTTCCCTGATCCAGCAGCAATTGCGGAAGTAGAGCTCCCGGATCCGAATCCCGCAGCACGACGGCGCTCTGCGGTGAAGATGTCTCTTGTTCACGCAGTCCAGACTTGGGACCACGGTCACGAGAGAGAGAGTGGGACAGAGAAAATATCAATTAGAGGTCCTCCCAAAAGTGAGAAGACCTTTATTGATTATTGGTATATTTAATTTGGCCAAATACCCCTAGTATATATAGGGGGAGGGGAGGTACTACCTTCCTCAAAGTCCCGGGGTGGGACTAAAGGAGAGGAGGGGGGGGGGGGGGCGGCCACCCTAGTGGGCCCCGCGCAGGGGGCTAGGCCTAGCCGGCCAGCCCCCTTGCCCCTTCTCCCTCTCTCCTTTCCCCTAATGGGCCCTTTCCCTCCGGAATTGGCCCATTAAGCCTTTGACCATTTAAAATTGATTTTCTCTTTATTAAATAATTATGAATAAATGATTAAATCAATATTTAACATTCATTCACATATTATTCAACCTCCGTGGCTATGGAACACTTCCACCTCCACTACGGACATTCTCCGGACTTATCGAAACCCTTCCGGTGTTCTCTCTACTATTCTTCGGCGATTCTACCGATCCTATAAACACTCTCTAAGCATCATCAAGCCCTTAAGCGTGATACCCCATGGTTCAGGAACACTCTAGACATGGTCGGGACACTCCCGCACCAATGATCGACAGAGGGACCTGGATGGCCATGTGACCCCTGTACGTTCCACGAAGATCTTTCGTTGTTTGAACCGGGACAGTCGTGTCTTATTCTCTTTGTCTCTCGATACTTGCATTGCCCGAGATCTGATCAATGACATCACCATGTCGTGTTCAATCTCGTTACTGAACAACGCTACTTGACTCGTTCCGACAAGTGATATGCCCGTGATCAAATCACACGCTGCGCAGCTATTGGATATAACTTCTCCGAGTGGGCCCTTGAGTATATTTCCGGCACGTGGACGGACAAATCCCGCTCTTGACATATATTCCCTCAACGGTTTCCTCCGAATACCTGAACACACCTTTATAACCACTGTATTACCAAGTGGCGCTTGATGCTATCAAAGCACTCTCGGAAGACAGTGATTGATATAGCCTCACGGTCTAAGGAATAGTCTACGAGGATCCATTTCTGATCATCGTAACTTGAACTTCATGACATGATCGGGTCATGATGTTTAGGTTGGGTATTGGTTCATCATCTCATTCTCGGAATGAGATGAGTCCATTTCCAACAGGCATAAATGCCACATGATCAGGAAACATGATCATCTGTTGACCAATGAACGGTTGTTTGTATATCACACGCGTATTGATGTTTCCACTCAATATAGTTATAGCATGATATAAAACTTAATCATAAACTATATGAAATATGATAATAGTCCTTATAACTATTTGTCTCTAGGGCATATTTCCAACACAAACTCCATGAGCTTACAAGCTCCCCTTTTATTTCACATCACCGGGATCCATAAACAAAAGAACATGATATCAACTGAATAATAAGTGCAATGTTGAAAGCGTTCCCCATGACAGCATGGTTCTGCTAATTCACAACTTATAAAGTGCAAGCATATAAGCAACATAGATGGACACAATGGTTCAAGTTTATTAAGTGCAAGAAAGTAAAGTGTGCCATCAAGTTTGTGAGAGCTTTAATCACTAATTTTCACATAACAAGTTTAATTTGGAAGGTAGATAAAAACATGAATATACTTGGAATGCTGTAACACACCATGCATAGGAATTTATAGTGGAATCTTTGGAATAACTTAGTTTTCTTGGAGGTTGGATGCTTGAGTGGAACTCATACTTGGTACAGGTGGAGGCTAGCAAAAGACTGGGAGCGACCAACTAAGAGAGCAATAATGACCATAATCATGCAAAGCGACAAAATATTATTAATTAAAGCATAAAGTGATATTACAAATCAAAAACTAAATGATTATAGAGGCTAAGGTGACTGGTTCATAGTCTTAACATGGTGTAAGGATGTGCCAATTCAACCCAAGTAAAGTATCAAAGGATAATACCACAATATCATGCTTTTGTATGTTAAAACAACGCATGATTCTTTCAAGGAACATTAAGCAATCTAAATTGTTTGGAACAAATCATGCTACAATAATAATCACTAAGCATAAAGTCAAAGCATATCAAACATGACATGCTAGAGTCTAGGCCATAGTCAAAACAAGCTCCTTTTGTACCACTTATAAGCATGAAACTTCCTACTCTTTTCCAACACCAATCAACTTATTTGAAACCACATATGAATGCGGGGGTCCAAATAATTTATTTAAGCAAACCAAACAAAATAAAACTAAAAACAAAAAAAGACTCTCTAAGAACAACACAATTGTGCATGAAACAATAAAAATGAAGTGTTTTGGAAGAAAAACCTGAGATTTTTATTGATGAAGAAGGGGATGCCTTGGGCATCCCCAAGCTTTGACGCTTGTACTTCTTGAATATTTCTTGGGGTGAATGGGTGGCATCCCCAAGCTTGAGCTTTTTTCCATACTTCATCTCATCACATTATTCTTCCCTACACTTGAAAATTTCCTTCATACAAAACTTCACACAATCTTCATTAGCAACATTAGTGTATTCAAGATAATAAGTCTTTGGGTTTAGTTTCAACACAAGTAAAACTACTTACATTAAAACACAATCTACTGTAGCAATTCCTTCTAAAATCTCAAGTGATCAAAGAGAACTCAAAGAGAAAGAGATTAAGAGGCAAATGCAAATAATGACAGAAATCTGTCAGACCAGACCAATAGGTAAAAACCGATTTTTTTGAAGACCTTCTGTTGCTCAAATCGAAAAGTGATAAACTAACGAAAGTTAGATAATAACCTGGGGCATAAGCACATAAAATTACAGCTCAATCCGACATACAGGTATGTTTCGCGGTTGTTTATAGTGAAGCACATAAATCTGTTTCGGGAGAGCAACTTTCTCAAGTCTTACTTCTCTCTTATTAGAGGTTATTCTTGGCACAAAAACCACATAAAAAGGATAAGGAGAGATTATTACTGAAGCAATAACTTCCAAGACTCAACAAAAGAAAAACTTACTGAAAATAAAAATAATTTGGGTTATCTCCCAATAGTGCTTTTCTTTAATGCCTTTCAGCTAGGCATAGGAAGCAAGATTCAAGTATTTTCAAATGAAGAAGCATTAAGAGCAAATTTTGTTTTAATAGGAGAGGCAAAAGGTATCTTCTTTCTCTTCTTAGGGAAGTGTTCTATACCTTTCTTGAATGGGAATTGATATTTGATGGTGCCTTCCTTCATATCAATAATGGCACCAACAGTTCTAAGAAAAGGTCTTCCCAAAATAATAGGACAAGAGGCATTGCATTCAACATCCAAAACATAGAAATCAACAGGGACATAGGTATTTTTAACCATAATAAGAACATCATTAATACTCCCCATGCGTTTTTTAGCATTATCATCAAGTTGGACATCTAAATAACAATCTTCCAATGGTGGCAAATCATGCATTTCATAAACCTTTCTAGGCATAATAGAGACACTAGTACCAAGATCACATAAAGCTTTGAGATCAAAATTATTCACTTTCATATTAATGATGGGTTCCCAACCATCTTCTAATTTCCTAGGAACAGAAGCTTTATGTTTCAATTTTCTTCTTTAATTTTTATGAGAGCATCTGTAATGTGTTTTGTAAAGGCCATATTCATAGCACTAGCATTAGGACTTCTAGCAAGCTTTTGTAGGAACATTATTGCTTCAGAAATATTGCAACCATCAAGATCAAAATCAAAATTACCATCCAAGGTAGTAGAGCTATTGTTTCCCATATTTCTAAGAATTTCAACATTTTTATTGGAAAAAATTCCATTGGTTTTAGGCATTTTTGCAAAAGGAATGGGGACTTCATGTGGTTTGCTAGCATCAACATTGGTGGTGGTAATAGTACAAATACTATTATTTCTAGCAATTTTATCTTCTGTTTCCCACTTAGCATGCAATTTAGCTAACAGTTTAGCATCCATTTTATTAATCAAAGAAGATTGTGCTTCAAACAAAGATGATATATTTTTTCAGCATTCGAAAGTTTTTCCTCAACAGTTTTATTGAAAACAGTTTGTTTACTAATAAAATCCTTAAGCATGACTTCAAGTTCAGAGGGTGCACTTCTATTGTTGTTGTAGCGATTTCCATAAGCATTACCATTATTGGGAGGATATGGCCTATAATTATTACTACCAAAATTATTCCTATATGCATTGTTGCTAAAATTATTACTTCTAATGAAGTTCACATCGACTTGCTCTTCTTGAGCAACCAAAGAGGCTAAGGGGACATGATTTGGATCAATATGAGCTATTCCATTAACAAGCATAGACATAATAATATCAATTTTATCACTCAAGGAGGAGGTTTGCTCAACATAATTTACCTTCTTACCTTGTGGAGCTCTCTCAGTGTGCCATTCAGAATAGTTAACCATCATATTATCAAGGAGCTTTGTTGTAGCACCCAAAGTAATGGTCATAAAAGTGCCTCCAGTAGCAAAATCCAATAGATTTCTTGAAGAGTAATTCAGTCCTGCATAAAAAGTTTGGATAATCATCCAAGCAGTCAGTCCATGAGTGGGGCAATTCTTTACCAAAGATTTCATTCTTTCCCAAGCTTGAGCAACATGTTCATTGTAAAATTGTTTAAATTTCATTATTTCACTTCTCATAGATATAATCTTAGCAGGACGATAATATTTTCCAATGAAAGCATCTTTACATTTAATCCAAGAATCAATACTATTTCTAGGTAGGGATAGCAACCATTCTTTAGCTTTTCCTCTCAAAGAGAAAGGAAAAAATTTAAGCTTAAAAATATATCCATCTATATCCCTATGTTTTAGCATCTCACAAAGTTCAACAAAGTTATTAAGGTGAGTAGCAACATCATTAGTACCAGCACCAGAGAATTTTTCTTTCATAACAAGATTGAGAAAAGCAGGTTTAATTTCAAAGAAAGCAGCTTCAGGAACATGTGGAGCAATAGGTGTGTGATACATTGCAAATGTATCTATATTTTTGATGCTCCATGCTTGGTTTTATCCACTTTCTTATGTTTTGTCCACACTTTCGAGTACTTTTCATATGATTTCTTGGACTAACCTATTAACAAGAGCCACAGTGCCAGCTGCCTGTTTTCTGCTGTTTTTGGTTCCAGGAAAGTCAGAAAATGAATATTCTCGGAATTGGACGGGACAAAAGCCAAAGTGCCTATTTTTCTAGAAGACTCCAGGAGTCAGAATACGAGACGGAGGAGGGCCAGGGGCTGGCCACACCCCCACCAGGCGCGGGCTGGGCCTGGCCGCGCTAGGGCATGGTGTGGTGTCCCCAAGCACCCCCTCGGTCTCCTTCTCCCCCTATAAGAAGCCTTCTGACCTAAAAACTCTGGGGGGTTCGACGTTTTTCCACGAAAAGTTCCGCTGCGCCGCCGCCACCGAAGGGGAGATTCGGGGGACAGAAAGTCTCTGTTCCGGCACCCTGCCGGGACGGGGAAGTGCCCCCGGGGCCATCTCCATCGATCTTCACCATAATCTCCATCGACCATCCATGTTTCTCCCATCTATGAGTGAGTAATCCCCCGCTGTAGGCTATGGGGATGGTAGGGATTGGATGAGATCGTTCATGTAATGGCATCAGATTGTTAGGGCATGGTGCCTAGTATCTTTTATTAGTGCTTTATGACTTTGTTGCGACTTGTTGTGCTTAATGCTTGTCACTAGGGCCCGAGTGCCATGATCTCAGATCTGAACATGTTATTGATTCATTATGATAGTATTGTTCTTGGTCTTATCTGCAAGTTGTATACACACGTTGTGTTGGGTCCGCATCATAGAAAACAAAAATTTTCCTACGGTGTGAACTACACGCCAAGATCTATCTACTAGGTACAAAGCAAACAGGTGGACATACATCCATAGAGAACTTACCCTCGAAGACAACGAGCTTTGTTAACGAGTAGGAACTCGTGGTTGATGTAGTCGTACACTTGCCAATCTCAAGATCGTGAGGAAGTCCGAGCGCCGCAACTCAGCAGCGCATCCGCACTCGCACACACGTTCAAGCCACCGGACAACCTCCACCTCCTCGCTCCAGTGATCCAGCGGAAGCAGCAACTCCTTCCAGACAAAATGCCACCGGGAACATGTATCTCGCTAATCCGAGACCATGGGGGAATAATTCTAGAGGGGGAGAGAGATCCTTCACAAGGAGGTGTTAGGATGAAGGAGGGAATGGGTGGCCTTTTATAGGAGGAGGGGGGGGTGCCCCCTCTCTCCATGGCCGGCGCATGGGGGGTGACCCCTCACCTCCCCTATTCATGTGGTGGTAACTCCTCCACATTAAAATGCCTCTTCACATTCCCTTTTAAAGTCTCCACTTTAAATGCATTAAGTTTCTCCAAATTTAATGCTCTCTCGTTTAATAAAACTCTTTTATTAAATTTATTCAGAATTTCATTAATTACTTTAATTAACAAACATTCACATATAGCCCCTCACAATATTTCAATATCACATGCAGAACCACCTTCTGCAATTTCACCCGAAACAATTTCCGGTTTCTATTGAAACAATTCCTGCGCTTTGCAATTCTTTCGTCTGAAACATATGTGCTCCAAAATGGTGTCCGGTAACTCTTAAGTGTGCCACCCTACGGTTCGCGAATAATGCAGACATGATCGAGACCCTTCTCCGATCAATAATCAGCAGCGGGACCTGGAGATCCGTACTGACTCCTACACATTCAACGATGACTCCTGTGATCGTGAGAACCTTTAACGCTTGTAACTAAATCCCTTTGTCTCTCGATATATTACATGTTCGAGATTCGATCATCGGTATCTCCATACCTAGTTTGATCTCGTTACCGACATGCACTCTTTTCTCGTTCCCGTGATATAACATTCTAGTGATCACATCACTTGCTTGCAAGCTATCCTAATGTGATATCACCGAGAGGGCCTAGAGTATATCTATTCGTCATCTGGATTGACAAATTCCACTCTTGATCCATGAGCCTCAACATAACACCTTCGTAGCACTGAACCCATCTTTATAGTCACCATGTTACGGTGTGACGTTTGATGTTATCAAGATACTCTTCCGGTGTTAGCAATTAACATGATCTCATGGTCTAAGGATAAAGATTACTTCGTATGATGTTATAGCAATATAAACACAATGACTTGATCGTAATGCTATACTTTGGATGAATGTTCATCACATCATTCCACCAATGGTGTGACCTTGTTATTAACAACATCCAATGTCCATGATCAGGAAACCTTGATCATCTTGTTAATCAACAAGCTAGTCTATAAGAGAGGCATGACTAGGAACCCTTTTTGTTTATTAAACACACATGTATTGATGTTTCCTAGCAATACAATTATAGCATGCAAAATAAACATCTATCATATACAAGGAATACATAATAACAACTTTATTATTGCCTCTCAGGGCATATTTCCTTCACGTTGTTGTCCGGAACCTATGGCCCCGAAGTGATAGAAATCGGGATAACTGGAAGGGAAAGGCTTTGATGTGAGGATCACATGTGTTCATGTAGTGTTAATGCTTTGCTCTGGTGCTCTATTAAAAGGAGCACCTTAATTGCCAGTAGTTCCCTAGAGGCCCCGCTGCAAACGGGCTGGCAGGACAAAAGATATTTTGCAAGTTCTCATTGCAAGCACGTATGACTATATATGGAACACATGCCTAGGATTGTCTAGTACTTGGATGCTTTATCTTATTTATCTGCAATTGCCCTATGTTCTGATTGCTATGTGAATTGTCTTGTCCATGCAACGCCCGTCCATCCATCCCTATGCCTACCGCACTCGAATCCCACTGTTTACTGCTTTTGTTACTACTGTCTTTGCTTTGCTACTACTGTTACTTTACTATTCCTACTACACAACTGTTGCTACTGATAAACTGCTGTGAGCAAGATTGTTTCCAGGTGCAGCTGAATTGACAACTCAGTTGTTAAGGATTATAAATATTCTTTGGCTCCCCTTGTGTCGAATCAATAAATTGGTTTTCACTTCCCTCGAAAATACTGCGATACACCCCCTATACTTGTGGGTCATCAAGACTATTTTCTGGTGCCGTTGCCGGGGAGCATAGCTTTATTTATCAAGTCCACTTGGAATCACTATTGTTCAAGCTAAGTTTATTTCTTCCTTGTTTGTTTCTTTCTTTATTGAAAATACAAAAAAAAGTAGTTCCTTCTCTAGTTGTTATTTTTGTTGGTTTGTTATTGTCTTGCCTTATCATGCTTGTTGTCAATGGTTGGTTTCTTTGAAACTGAAGCTTATTGGCAAGGTGGGTTCACGGAAGATCAAAAATATTATTATAAGGAACACCGCTTGTCACAAAAAGGGAAACACTTATGGGAACAAATTGATAGATTGTATACCATTGCTAGAAATGTGTGCTCTACTTATAATGTTACTTATTGCTTTGATAAATCTTGTTGCTGTAGGAGGTACAAACACCTCCGTTTTCAATGTGAGTATAATGATAATGTTACCATATCTTCTTATGTTAAGGGAAATTATGACTTTTATGATGTGGAACAAATTGAGGAATTTATTGCTTGGAAGGGTGCATTTGAACTTGCTAGTTTGCTTGAAAATATTGATGATTCTCCTTATAAGTATGAGGTTTATGGTATACTTAAATTTTGCTTTGATAATTACAAGGATGAAAATGGCTATATCCTTGAATATTTTAATAGATGCTTTCCACAAATGGAAGAGAGTAATGCTTTGCAGGATCCTATGGAAGAAGAAATTGATGAACCTGAAATCTCATTAGATGAAAAAGAGGAGGAGAGTGATGAACAAAAGGAGGAAGAATGGATTAGCTACCCATTCCTACCTTCTAATGAGAGTAACTCTTTATCCCTTACATTATTAGATTGTCCTCCATGCTTACTAAAGGAGGATGAATGTTATGTTCCTGAGGATTCTTTTGAAGATGTTTGTGATAAAGCTCTAGTGCTTGTAGATCATGAAAAGCATGCTTTATGTGATAGTTATATTGTTGAGTTTATTCATGAGGCTACTGAAAATTATTTTGAGAGAGGAAAATATGGTGGTAGAAGTTTTCCTGGTATTGAAACACCTCTCTATGTGCTAAAAGTTTTGAAGTTCCTCTTGTTTTATCTTCCTATGCTTGTCACTTTGTTCTTTGTGAATTTATTTGCATACACGATTCCTATGCATAGGAAGTGTGTTAGACTTAAATGTGTTTTGAATTTGCTTCTTGATGCTCTCTTTTACTTCAAATCATATTTCTTATGAGAGCATCCTCTCAAACTATCATGCCTGAAGATGATAATATGTCTATTATTCTTGGGAGACCTTTTCTTAAATACTGCAGGAGCTGTTATTAATTGTAATCAAGGGAAGGTGACCTTCAATGTTAATGACAAGGAACATATTGTCTATTTTCCCAAGAAGATTGATGGGACTTATGGTTTTGAATTCAATTGAACATGTTGAGGGCATTCAAGTTGGAGAAATATATTGTCCCATATCAAGAGAAAAATTTGAAACTATTATGATTGGGACCATTGCTATCAAGGTTGAGGTAACATAATCATTAGTGGAATACAAAGTTTTGTCTCATATGGAATTGTTTTGGTAACAAGACCTGATCAACCTTGTTAACAAAAGGATTTCATTGAACAAAACAATGTTTTCACTATGATTATCTCTGTTTACTTCTATTCTATCCATTTCAGTTTTTGCTTATGCCTAACTTAAAGGCGTTAAAGAAAAGTACTTATTGGGAGATAACCCAAAAGTTTTAGATGAGTCTGGGAAGTTATTACTTCAGTAATAACCGCTCCTTATCCTTTTTATTTGCTTTTTGTGCCAAGAGTAACCTCTAATGAGAGAGAAGTAATGATTGGGAAAGTTGCTGTCCCGAAACAGATTTCTGCGCTTCACCGTAAAAATTCGTGAGAAAGCTCTGTATGTAGGATTGAGATGTAATTTTTTGTGCTTCTGCCCCAGGTTGTTATCTAACTTTCATTAGTTCAACACTTTTTGATTTGAGCAACAGAAGGTCTTCGAAAAAATTCGTATTTACCTGCTGGTCTGTTTTGATAGATTTCTGTCATTTTCTGCATTTGCTTCTTGTTGGTTCCTTCTTGAGTTCTTTTGGGGAATTGAGCTTTTTGAGGGAAGTGCTACAGTATCTAGTGTTCTAATGGAAGTTTATTTGGTGTTAGAACTAAACCTTAAGACCTATTATCTTAAGTGCACTAATGTTGCTAATGAGATTGTGTGAAGTTTTGTATGAAGGAAAAATTTTAAGTGTACGGAAGGAATGAGTAATGAGATGAAGGATGGACTAAAGCTCAAGCTTGGGGATGCCACGCGTGTCACCCCAAGAAATATCCAAGAAGTACAAGCATCAAAGCTTGGGGATGCCCAAGGCATCCCCTTCTTCATCAATAAAAATCCCAGGTTTCTTCCAAACATTTCATTTTTATTGTTTTATGCACAGTTGTGTTGTTCTTGGAGCGTCTTCTTTTTCGTTTTTGTTTTCGTTTTTGTTTTCGTTTTTAGTTTGCGTGGTTTGCTTAGTTTTCTGAATAAATTGGTTGGACCTCCTCTTTCATGCGTTGGTTTTCAAATAGTTTGGTTTGGTTTGGAAAAGAGTAGGAAAGCTCATGCTTATGTGGTAAAAAGAGCTCGTTTTTGACTGTGGCCTATGCTTTGTTATGCAATGCTTGATATTGTTTTGGCTTTATGCTTAGTATTCTTTGCTGTAGCATGACTTGTTATAAACAATTGAGATTGCTTAATGTGCCTTGGATGAATCATGCGTTGTTTTAGCATATTAAAGCATAGTATAGTGCTATTCTCCTTTGATGCTTTATTTGGGTTGAGTTGGCGCATGCTCACACCATGTTATGACTATCTCAAGTCACCATAAGCCTTTATGATCCTTTAGTTTTCAACTTGTAGTATCACTTTATGCTTTGATCAATGATGTTTTGTCGCTCTGCATGTTATGGCCATTATTGCTCTCTCGTTTGTCGCTCCCTTACTATTGCTAGCCTTCACTTCCACTGAGTGTTTTACTCAAGTTTCCAACTTCCTAAACCAAATATTTCCAAAGTGTCCACCATACCTACCTATTAGCATCATTTGCTACTTCCGTGCATATTTAATATGCCTTGTTTTCTTCCGAATAAATGTTTGCTTGTTATGGGAAAGTTAGTTAGTAAAGCTCTCACGAACTTGATGGCACACTTTATTTCCTGCACTTAATAAACCTAAACCATTGTGAACTCTCCATGAAAGTTATATGCTTGCTAATTATAGGCTGGGGATTAGCAGAACCGTGCTGTCATGGGGAACGCTTTCAACACTTGTAAATATATACCCAGTTGATACCTTGCTCTTTTGTTTGCAGATGTCGTCGGTGTGAAATAAAAGGGGAGCTTGTAAGTCCATGGAGTTATATATGTGTGTTAGAGAAACACCTGTGCCGCTGGTCTAATCCATGCTGACATGGTAGAAACCTGCAGCGTAACCATAATGATATCTATGAAGCATTCTTCTTATATAAAAAAAGAGAAAGATAACTATTGAGAAAAAGAAAAAAAAGATTTATGAAAAGAGGAAAGAGAGAAAAAAGCACCATTTTTCCCATGGTAAATAAGAAGATTGCTGAGATACTCATTGTCTGCTTGCCTTGTCATTTTGATATGGGAATTCTTCCGTATCATCGGGCAAGGGGTACCCCGTTGGCGGTTCTCAATGATACGCACATACTTAGACAAGAACTTACCGGTAACTAAAGTTGAGTAGCATGAGGAGCGGCCCTCGTACTCAAGGGACTTGGGATCTTCAGTTTATAGTCTGTCAAGCATATAACTCAGATTGGACCTCACTTTCACCTTAACCACATTAAAGATGCTTATGACAGGGGCAATGAGAGCTCAAAGCTAATGAGTACCATACTTTCAGCATTTGGAAGCCTTTCAAACTATTCAAAACCTTTTCATTTCCTTGTTGAGTCTCCACACATTCTATGAGCACTTTCTTGAGAGCATAGTGCCCATTCTTAGTTCTATGTGCATTGTCCCAAGACTTGTTGATTGATGCACACCTTAATATTGCTTGTTTTAAACTATTTGTATCTAGTCACTCTTGTAAACTTTGAAGGTGTACTATGCATTTATGTTTGCTACTCTATGAGGGACAAGCTGAATGCCAATATGCTATGTTTTCTTTATGTGAAACAAACAAACATCTTGCAAAACATTGTTATTCATGAATCTTTTGTTTGTGCCTTTTCATGTTGCATCTTAGTTTCTTTGTCTTATTGCTAGAACTTTGTCTTTCATGTTATGATTGAAGTACTATGATCCTAGCTTTGAATGTTTTACAAGTACTTTGGTCAAGTTTATGATGGTGCATGTCACCACAAAAAATATTCTTTCTTTTTATCACTTACCTACTCGAGGACGAGCTGGAGTTAAGCTTGGGGATGTTGATACATTGCAAATGTATCTATAATTTTTGATGCTCCATGCTTGGTTTTATCCACTTTCTTGTGTTTTGTCCACACTTTGGAGTACTTTTCATATGATTTCTTGGACTAACCTATTAACAAGAGCCACAGTGCCAGCTGCCTATTTTCTGCTGTTTTTGGTTCCAGGAAAGTCAGAAAATGAATATTCACGGAATTGGACGGGACAAAAGCCAAAGTGCCTATTTTTCCAGAAGACTCCAGGAGCCAGAATACGAGACGGAGGAGGGCCAGGGGCTGGCCACCCCCCAGGCGTGGGCTGGGCCTGGCCGCGCCAGGGCATGGTGTGGTGGCCCCAGGCACCCCTCGGTCTCCCTCTTCGCCTATAAGAAGCCTTCTGACCTAAAAACTCCGAGGGGTTCGACGTTTTTCCACGAAAAGTTCCGCTGCGCCGCCGCCACCGAAGGGGAGATTCGGGGGACAGAAAGTCTCTGTTCCGGCACCCTACCAGGACGGGGAAGTGCCCCCGGAGCCATCTCCATCGATCTTCACCACCATCTCCATCGACCATCCACGTTTCCCCTATCTATGAGTGAGTAATCCCCCGCTGTAGGCTATGGGGATGGTAGGGATTGGATGAGATCGTTCATGTAATGGCATCAGATTGTTAGGGCATGGTGCCTAGTATCTTTTATTAGTGCTTTATGACTTTGTTGCGACTTGTTGTGCTTAATCCTTGTCACTAGGGCCCGAGTGCCATGATCTCAGATCTGAACATGTTATTGATTTATTATGATAGTATTGTTCTTGGTCTTATCTGCAAGTTGTATACACACGTTGTTGTCCGGAACCTATGGCCCCGAAGTGACAGAAATCGGGATAACCGGAAGGGAAAGGCTTTGATGTGAGGATCACATGTGTTCACGTAGTGTTAATGCTTTGCTCCGATGCTCTATTAAAAGGAGCACCTTAATTGCCAGTAGTTCCCTAGAGGCCCCGCTACAAACGGGCTGGCAGGACAAAAGATGTTTTGCAAGTTCTCATTGCGAGCCCGTATGACTATATATGGAACACATGCCTAGGATTGTCTAGTACTTGGATGCTTTATCTTATTTATCTGCAATTTCCCTATGTTCTGATTGCTATGTGAATTGTCTTGTCCATGCAACGCCCGTCCATCCATCCCTATGCCTACCGCACTCGAATCCCACTGTTTACTGCTTTTGTTACTACTGTCTTACTATTCCTACTACAAAACTGTTGCTACTGATAAACTGCTGTGAGCAAGATTGTTTCCAGGTGCACCTGAATTGACAACTCAGTTGTTAAGGCTTATAAATATTCTTTGGCTCCCCTTGTGTCGAATCAATAAATTGGGTTTCACTTCCCTCGAAAATACTGCGATACACCCCCTATACTTGTGGGTCATCAGTGTGCACATGAAATCATTGTTGTTTATGCTAGTAAAATCACACAACTTAGTGTTTTCAAGAGTAGTCATTTTTTTATAAGATTAAAACAAGCCAACAGAAATGAAAACTGAAATAGGAACTAATTTTTTGTGTTTTTTTGATAAAAGAAGCAAACCAATGCAACTATTTTTTTGTGTTTTTTTGATAAAAGAAGCAAACCAATGCAACTATTTTTTTGTGTTTTTTTGATAAAAAGAAACAAGCAAACAAAGCAGAAATAAACTAAGCAAAACAAAAACAAAGTAAAGAGATTGGTTGTGAGAGACTCCCCTTGCAAAAATCTTCTTTTTCCGTAAAAAGTGATTGACGAGGAGGAAGAGATTGAAGCTGTCCTTAACACCCTGGCAACAGTGCCAGAAAAAGTGCTTCATGGCTCAAAATGTAGAGCTCGTTGGGAACCCTAAGAGGAAGGTATGATGAGCATAGTAGCAAGTTTTCCCTCATTTATGAAACCAAGGTTATCGAACCAGTAGGAGTAAGGAAACAACTCCAAGGTGTTGCTAACAACTTGGAATCCCGCACAACACAACGACAGAACTTTGCCCCAACTTACAATGAGGTTGTCAATCTCACCGATTTTGCTGAAAATAAAGGATTAAACATATAATGTGGAAGATAGTAATTGCTTGCAGAAAGTAAACAGTAAACGATAAATAGTAGATGGTATATCAATGGTAAAGGAATGGACTAGGGTCCACAGTTCACTAGAGGTGTTTCTCCTTAAGATAAATAGCATGTCGGGTGAACAAATTATAGTGGGGCAATTGACAGATTAAGGAAGCATAACAATGCATATACTAGACATCTTGACTCCTACGAGATTTGATTAGGCATTACAACATAATACATAGACCGTAATCCAACTATATCTATGACTAATAATCCACCTTCAGGTTATCATCCGAACCCCCTTCAGTATTAAGTTGCAAGCAACAGATAATTGCATTAAGCAAAGTGTGTAAAGTAAACAATACGATTGCCCCATGGACAAATGATTGTTGTTTTCTCCCTAGTAGCAACAGCACATCTACAACCTTAGAGAGTTCTATCACTTCCCAAGATTACTAGAGGCATGAACCCACTATCGAGCATAAATACTCCCTCTTGGAGTTGCAAGCATCTACTTGGCCAAGATAGTTACTAAAAACAGAGAGCATGCAAGATCACAAATAACATATACATGATAGAATCAATAATCAATCTGACATAGTATCTCAATATTCATCGGATCCTCGCAAACACAACATGTAGGATTACAAATAGATGATCTTGATCATGAACAGAGCTCACAAGATCTAAACATGATAGCACAAAGGAGGAGAACCAACCATCTAGCTACTGTATGGACCCATAGTCCAAGGGTGAACTACTCACGCATCACTCCGGAGGCTGGCATGGTGATGAAGAAGGCCTCCAGGATGATCTCTCCCCTCTGGCAGGGTGCTGGGAAGAGCTCCAGATGCCCCCGATCTAGGGATGGTGGCTATAGACTCTTTCGTGGATTTTTGATCAGGTACCTAGGGTTTTCGTCCTGAGGTACTTTTATTGGCGAAGGGGCAAGGTCGGTGGAGCTCCAGGAGGCCCACACCACCTGGTGGCACGCCCCTGGCCGCGTGGCCACTAGGTGTGGCCATCCTGGTGCGCCACTTCGTCCCTCTTTCGGTCTCTGTGTTGCTTCGGGTAAAATATTGACTTTAGCTTTTGTCCCATCCAATTCTGAGAATATTTCTTTACTAGATTTTCTGAAACCAAAAACAACAGAAAACATGCAACTGGCACTGTGGCATCTTGTTAATAGGTTAGTTCCAGAAAATGTATAAAAGTACCTCAAAGTGCGAACAAAACATAAAAAATTTGATATAAAACAAGCATGGAGCATCAAAAATTATTGATACGTTTATAACGTATCACATATCTACTCAAGTTTACACCAACGTTTGCTAGCTTATCAACAATAGAGCGATTGGAAAAAGAAAGAAAGGACTTTGAAGATTTCACTATACCCTGTGAGTCAAGATTATTCTCCGCCTTCCTTCGTATGGCCTTGCCTAGAGAGTCCTCGTCCGTAGCTGATGCCTCAAGGGCGTCAAATCCATGACGTGAGCTCCTGCGGGATGGTGTCCCGCCCACCGAGCACTGCACGCCTGTAGCTGGGGACAAGACCGACCCCGCCTGGGTCAGGTCGTCCCCTGCCGTAACCGGTCCGCTAGCAGGGCTAGGACGCCCCTCCTGGGCTTCTAGATCAACACCCTAGGGAGTGTCACCATTGGCCTAGGTCGTCATCGCACTGGGGTGCTCCTCCTGGGCCCGAGGCGATGTGGCCGAACTCCCTCGGCTAGATCGGGGCACTAAAGACCCCCGGAGGCTGGCTCAGTAGCACTGCGGGCGACGAGCCCCTCCTAGGCTAGCCTCCGTGTTGAAGACCCATCGACCACCTCCTGAAGTACCGGTTCCAGCACCGGGTCCACCCTCCTTGGGATAGAACGACCCATCATGTTAGGTCTACCACATGTGGGAGATGCCGACGAAGATGAAGAGCGTGCTTGTTCAGCGGAATCACATGCCACATGCAGGGCTTCCTGTAACTATGAAGGAGAGACATAAGGCGAACTCAAAACAGGCCTACCACCACGAAGAGGAGAGTCCAACGGAAGTGCCTCCAAAAGTTCCTTTCCATGCTACGTAGATGGGTTAGCATTAAAAGGAGTGACAGCAAACACATGCACATGAGCCTGACTCGAAGAAAATGGTGTCGCGGCCAGTGTCATCGGCACTGAGCTATCCAACTGAGCTCCCTGTCTGGTAGACAGCGGCAACAAACTCCCCTGTCCAGGCACGACCAAAGAAGAACCAAGCCTAACATCCTGCAAGCCACCGACCGAAACAGATGTATCCATAGCATCATTAGAGGGCTTCTCATTGGGATCATCATCCCTCTTTTCCACAAGAAAGGTACAAACTCAGGCTCCGGAACATAACCCTCAGGCTCTAGTCGGAAACGAAACTCAAACACCTTGAGCTTAACCATAACATCTGTCAAGATATAATGTCCTAAGGCATCATGCAACTTCAAGAAAATCGTTGTATCAGTCATAGCAACAAGAATCCGAATGACGCCAGGCTTCCGCAAGCTAAACAAATCAACATCTAGATTAGTCCCCATGAGACCTCCAATAGCCCATAGGCCCCAGAATGAGCGCAAAGAATGGGGAACCCCCTCGACATGAATCCAAACCTGCTTGAGCTCAAACTTGTGCGGCACTTCTTGCATCCGGTAAGCAGAAAAAGTTGAGAGGTGCTCAATGGTATAGAAACTTGAATCCCATCCACCATGTCAAGATCCTCAAGAGATGGTGAGATCACTAAAAAGGCAGTTTCTCCATAAGGTATAGCCTCTCACTTTCACTAATCACGTACAAGACATCTCCTGGCAATCTGTTACTGAACCGCATCAGCAGAAACCATCTATCCAGAAACACGCACAAGAGCTATGGGAGTCAGGTTAGCCCCAAGATGATCACAAACCACATAATCAGGAATCTGTGAGAACAAAGTCAACTCATTGCCAATACCAGACATATGAGGAGTAGGACACGGCTGTTTAAGCACAAGACACCTCAAGGTTGGATGAGCAGAATTATCACAAATGTAACAATAGTGAACCGCCTTACAGTCCTTTGATGCATGTGTATTGACCGTGCACTTCCAGCATCTAACGAACTTCTGGTTCTTCTTACCCACGGTAGTAGAGACCGGTGCAGCAATAGCAGACTCCAAAACTGCCACGGGCGGCAAAGTGTGTGAGGTACCCTGTAAGCCATACTGATACTACACCTGCTGGCCAGAAACTGGAAAGGAAGAACCTGCTGGCCTAGAGGGGTACCCGAACTGCTGAAGCTATGGCCATTGCTGAAAAGCTTGCGAGGCCACCTCCTGACTTGCTTGCGCTTGAGACTACTACTTCTTCTTCTTCCGTTTCGGCACAGGTGTTGTCATAGCTCCAACACCAACAGATAACTGCTGCCCCGGGGACGGACCACCCAAGGTAGCCATATTTGGAGCGAAACCATGCTGAGGGATAGGCGCCCCTCCCGTTGACGGTCTATGGTATGGCGATTGCAAGGGTTGTTGCACGAACGACGGGGCCTTCCCACCGTAGTAGGCAACAGGAGCAGTCAGAGATGGGGCCCTGGCCACCATGCCCTGGTGGTAGGGTCCATGCGGGGCATCCCCGACGTCCTGGAGAAGGGAGGTGGCCCGTAGGGTGCGCCCATAGGCACAGGAGTGGCGAAAGGGGGCCGAGCCCCGGGAAGGTGGTGGCTCAGGCAGACGACGCTAGGCGAAGGTGCACCGACCCGTGGCGGCGGCTGCGTGTTGGCGCAGGCATGATGGCCGATGGACCCCGAGGGTTTGGCACAGCCATCGGGGCATAGCCGAGCAAGACTTGGGTGAAGGATCATTGCGAGCTCGACGAGGAACCCTGAGGTGGTGGCGATGCGGGTTGAAGCCTCGACGAGTGATCGACTGGACGAATTAGGTTTTCCTGAGACCGACCCCGGCCTATTCTCCTTGCAATCGCACGCCAAGTGAAAACCGGCTCGGACACCAAAGGAGAGACGAGCCCATTCGTAGTCCCCACGTCAGCTTCCACCTGCGCCTCCGCATCATCAATCCACGCAGAAAATGGATCCCGACGATCAGCATGCACTCGGTCGATAGTGGCCTCCAATAACTTTCCTAGTATCGGCAGCGCTGACGTCTTGCGCGGCGGGAGAGGACCACTACGGAGGAGTAGCCCCACAGGCGACCCCACGGACCTCCTCTGACCTACCGGTGGAGAGGAAGATCAGCAAAGCGGCGGCGATGAGCACCATGGCGGCGACGAGGGCGAGCCCTTCTCCCAGAACCGAGAGGCCGGTGTTGGATAGCCGATGTCCTCGCAAAACGCTTGCCTCGGCTCATCGTCTGACTTTCTGCGCCGGCGGCCGACCGTAGTCCAACCCAACTCGTCGGTGGAGTCTTCCAGATCTTCGAGCACCACCTGTGCAACCCGCGACTCCTCGCCGTCCGAGCTAGACGCAGAGCCCAGGTAATGGAACCTAGACCCCGAAACCCCCGTCAGAGAGAGATAGCCAGCCGTCGGTGATCCTATGGCCCCAGGCACAAGGGTCAGCCGCCGCCTTCCACTCATTGCCGGAGATCTACATGTTGCCGAGTGAACAACCAATCGGGTGATCGATTCAGAGAAGCAGCAGCGGCCCGGAGGTGAAAACCCGATCGATAGATCGATTCCGAGAAGCACCTGTGGCTGATTCAACCAAGCAGCAGCGAACAGAGGTGTGTCGTGCACGCGTACACACAAGCAAAAGCGGTCGGAAGACGGTGGTCGGGTGGCGGACGGCTGAGAGTCAGAGCAGCCCAGTCAGATCCAATCACCGCGACCTTGTAGACGGCTAAGAGTTTCTTCTTCCTAATGGTGATGGCGACGCAAAGTCTTTTGACCCCTATCTGGGAGGCAGTGTTACCATCGACACTGACGATGGTGCCCAGTGCTGGCGGTCTCGCAGTGGCCTTAAATGGAGGGAGGATTTCACTTTCCCGGCCTCTGCACCAACCAGGGATGCACACAACCATTAAGCATGAGTAGCAGGATTTTTAAATTTGGTTAAGTACCAAGCCTGGTCCTCAGGAAAAATTGCATGAGTACCAGGAGAGCCTGGTCCTCAAGTATAAATAGAAACCTTAATTCCCTTCCGTGAGGATTTAAACTCAGGTGTTGGTTTTTTTTGCATGGTAATACGTGTCTCATTTATATATTAAAGATCATAGTACAAGCCACGTAAACACCGACCTGACAAAACTGAAAAGACAACAAAACACAAGCTTTTGCGCAAAGGATCATCGGCCAAGAAAGAAAACAATCTAAACCGAAGAAACCTCTGAGCTTGACGCCGACGTCCGTCACCTGCCTCTGGCACCACCATAGTAGCCACCAAAAGAAAGAATGACGGATCACCTCTTCACCCGAGCTCGATGCAGCTCCATCGCTGACATGTAGCTTTGCGGACCTCCAAGGTGCCTCACCCAAGGCGAAACCATTGTCGTTGAACGAATCTAAACCGGGGCAACACCCCGGACACGCCATCGAGCTCTAGATCTAACACCCCCGCACGACTAAGACGTCGAAGGAGGAAGCCACACCTGCCATCCACGAACCACAGACCCAGCACACGATCCACCATCTTCCAGATGCTGTCGATGCAGATCACAATCTGCATCCGCTCCTGGACTACCTCCCAAGTTCCTCGTCGACACTAGAGCAAACGCCGCCGCAACGGCGGAGCCTGAGGACACAAATCCACCACGAGGATGGCGCCTCCGCCACACCATCCTTGCTTGGATAGACTGATCTCCAAATCCATTGGGATAGGATGTGAAGAAAATTTATTCAGCGTCGTCATCTTGATCCCCGAAGCCAAGACGATGAGCAGCCTAAAAACGAATCTACTTTAGAATAAAATTATCCACATGCGTGGATCCGGCGACCCCTCTCACCACCGATGACCTAGGTCGCCGGCGGGGGAGCCGCCGGAGGCTGGCGTTGGAAGGCGAGTGCCCTAGGGCAGAACTCTTTTTTCTCTCCTGGCGGCGCGCGCCTAGCTCCGTATACCCCTGTCTTTAGGCTTTTCATCTATGCAAGGTGGTGTAGTAATGCTAGCTTCTTCGAAGACTGGCAAAAAGGCTAAATGCTAATGTTTGTGCTAATTAAGGCCTTCTAGGACGTACGTGCATGGTTGGTTGGTATGTTTTGGTAGTATATATTTTTTGACACAGATACGCTTGGTATTTTCAGTGCATATTTTTTCTCTCTCTCTAAACAGGCTTTCGTCCCGCTTTATAAATAAAGCACACAGGTGAGACCATTGCTGGGCCAGACAACACAACGCTCAAAGACAGAGACACAACACGATACACGATGCCCCCAGCAGCGCACACACGCCCGAACAAAAACAAGGAAAACAAAAAGGAATGGAGACGGAGACGGATCAACTAGACGAGGAAGACCGCAACCGCTGCACCCTCCGAAGAATGCCCACCCTCCGAAGAATGCCCACCACGCTCCTAGCCCCGACTCGCCAAGCATCAAGCAGCACCCTCAAGAGGGAAAGTGACCGCTGCTGCCCGGACCAGAGACTGGCCCTAGGGTTTCCCCGGCACACAGAGGGGAATGGATGAAGGGAAGCCACGACACCCTCCAGGAAGGAAGATGCCACCCGCGGGCGGCACCGCGTTAGTGTCGGTCGAGCCGACAAGGATTTCTCCCGAGGACCCTATCCATAACCCCTGGAGGAGCCGAAGCACAGGAGACCCGCGAGGGCGAGGCCTCGCCACCACCCAAACTTGTCGCCCACGAGCATGTGCCACTCCAGTTCCGACTCCGTCATCAACGTCTCACCGAGCAAGCCGTCGCGAGGTCTGCAACATCATGGCACAGGCAGAAATGAAACGGGCCCACAGCTCCGCGGCCGCGTGGGAGGGAACTTCCTCTACCGCCGGAGGGGGTAGTCGACAGGACGTGGCCGCAGACAAACCAGTCCACCATAGGTCCGGCCGGGTCCAACGGAGCCGTAAAGCCTCCGCAGAGGCAAACCAGTCCCATGGAGAATCGGCCAAGCCTCGACGGGCCCGCAAAGTCTGCCACCACGCTGCAACAGGCCGGCCGAGGGTGCCACGGAACCCACCCACCCTACCCGCCAAGATTCACAGAATAGCCAAGCCCAACCGGCCTGCCTGACCCAGATCCGGGCCCAAAAGGGCCCGATCTGGGCCGCCATGGCCCCAACCGCCCCGAGCTCGGACTGCCGCTGCAGCGCCGCGCTGCCCCGCAACCCCCTCCGCGCCGCCACGCCGACTCGCCCCCAGCTGCCGCCGGATCTCCGCCGCCCAAGGTCAAGCCCGGCTGCCCGACGCCCGCTGTCGGAGCAGGCAGCCCGGAGGCCGCCACGCAGCCCTCCGCGCTGCCACCGCCGCGCCGCTGCAGCCCGCGCCCCGCAGCGTCCCAAAGCACCACCGCCGGCCCGCACGAGCCCACTGCTTGGGGAGGAGAGAGGTCCCCGCCGCCGGCAGCGTCGGCAGGGTTCGCCCGGTCGCGCCCTCTGGCGGCGACGAGGGAGGAGGTGGGGGACGGGGGGTGAGGCGCCGGCGGCAGCTAGGGTGCCGCCCAGTCACTCGCGGGGGGAACCGAGCGCGTTTTCCTGATGTTTTTCCGGCCAGCAAATGTAGTGCGTATTTTTTGGGGGTCTAGCTTCTAGGGATAGTAGTAGGTACGAAATGATATCGGTCAATCTTGGTCATCTTTGTGCTTCTAGTTTTCTAAGAGGGAGGGAACCGTGGCAAAACTCTAGAACATATATGCGTATTTTCAGAATTACATAGGCACTGTGGCGGGTCGACGGAGTGGGATGCGATGATCGAATGCGATGCGATCAGCCGTCTGGATGGAAATCTGCGTGGATACTTATGCGTGCATGCATGTTCCCCAAGTCGAGTCGACAATCGACATGCAGTCACGGTGGATGGAATAAGAATAAGTAGCTTCTGAAGCTACATACTTGGGTCAGATTCGCAAAAGAGAAAAGGAGATGGAAGCACTTCCGACATCTCTTGCACGTGCGGATCGATTCTTGACGGACGACTAGACAGAACAACCGTACCGGTATGCACACTATGTTATGCGATTTATATGCATGATATAATCGAAGCTAATGTCGGCTGGCGGTGACGGAGATCGATCGACACAGAAGTGCTCGCCGGCCGGGCCACGGTCGATCCGAACAACACACCCATCATATCCGATACTCTGCTGCTCGAACAAGAGAGCCGGCCGGCCAGCCGGATGAAACCAGACGCGCGCGCCCATAGGATTTCTCACTTCACAGCCTCTCCCGTTTAATTTCCGTGTGCCCGTCACTTCTACGCTCTTCCCTATCTAGTAAATTTTAAACATACTAACGGCCGAGATCTCTTCGTACCCCTTCATAACTAAGGACATGATGATTTTTAATGAATTATTAAGTCATCATTAACGAATAATTAATTCCTATATATAGATTTATATACGTATGGAATATGTATGTCGTGGTGCGCACGTCCTTGCCGCTTACGATTCATGGTGGCTCCGTCCTCGTCGTCGGCGAACGATAGCACGCTCTCGGCACTACCTACAGTGAGCAGTAGTTGCCTACTGTAAGTACCGGGCAGCGTCGTTGTTACGAGAGGCATCGATTGACGTGAATTCGATCCTCCCATTGTGTGGGCACTGGTTTATAAATGAGTTAGCAACGGATGGTGAGTTCGGTCCGAGGTGGAAAGAAGGGGCAAGTGAAGACGAAATAGTGTCGCTGCCTCTGCTTCCGCCTCCGCATCTCGCGGCACTTGCGTCTATTAGAGGAAAGCGGGCACTTAGATCGATCCCCGTTTAGCAAGATGTGGGTACGAACGTGCAAATACGGGTTTAAGTTTGGATCTGAGCGGTTAATAGCTCACCCCTCTCATTCTCCACAACTCAATACCTCTCCCCTCTCATTTCCAAACATGACTGATCCAAACCAGTTTGTTTTCCCTATCGGAGATTTGGGTATCCAAATTCCACCGGACTACAATCCCTAACCCAATTCTTCTCCCTACTCCGACAATGATTTTCCATATTCTCAATCCCAAGAACCCAATCCACGTCATCATATACAAATTCTCCCAGCACCTCCACCACATCCACCGCCACCAGAAGCAAGCGGTGGAAGAAAACCTCGGAGATTTGGCGGCACTATGAGGAGGAAGAATATGTTGATGGCGATGGTGTCATGAAGACCCAAGCGAAGTGCTTGCATCCGGGTTGCTCGAGCAAATTTTATCTGCAAAAGGGAGGAGGGAAAGGCCACATGAAGAGGCACATGCTGAGCCACGCCAAGCAAAATGGAGAGGCCGTGGTGATCCGGAGCATGATCAACTTCAACCTTGATAGCACGGCCTGAGATATTTTTGTCTATGATCAAGCTCATTAAAGAGATGCTCTTGCAACATTAATTGCGGTCCCTGGTTTTGCAGAGTATATTCGAACTGCTCACACTCCTACTTTTACACCGGTGTCTAGACAAACTACAACTAGGGACATAAAAAAATAGCCAAAGAAGGACGTCAAGCCGTAAAAGAAGAATTAGGATCGTCTACCTTTTCTGTCTCCATAACATATGTTATTTGAAGTGATCGTGCTAAGCAAGATTATATAACAGGATGTAAGATTTTTTAACGAGGCCATATTAATAAAGCTCATTTCTTATCCCGGCGGGCTCACATGCCGCGGGCCGGCCCGCCTAGCGCCAGTGCCGTGGAGCTGGGCACGTGTGTCGGCCTAGCCTAGCCCATGAGCTACATGGGCCGCCAGATGTCGTGCCGTGCCTGGCCCGCAAAGGCTGCGCCGGGCCGGTGTCGTGCCGGGCCAGCCCATTGACCAGGTTTGCCCCCGTACGTGTTTCTTTCACCTCCAACACGGACCCTACCTACCCATCTCTACACTTGCCACGATTTATACAGTAATGAGCTTGTGTCACAATCGGCGTCGACTGGCCATGCCGACATCGTAGCGCTGGGACACACACCAAGCAAGCTCACGAATATCAGTGAAGACAACCCGACCAGTTTTGAGTAAATTACCTTTTTAATACTATTTAGCCTACCGAAATATAATACATTTTAAAATAGAGGTAGTGTGATCATCTCGAAAACATGTGTGTGTGGGGTGGGGGGCGCCATCTTCGATAGCCATGGCATGGCCGGTGGGGACAGATTGGGTACTGGCCTTCTAGATCGGGTGCGGGGTCCTCCGGAGCTGCCCTCGTGTGGAGTGGCCTCGGAGTCATTTTTTCATCCTCGCGAAAGATGCCGACCTCAACTGAAAAATAGATATTGCACTAGAATTCTTTTAGATCCAACAAAAGGAAATACGAAACAAAAGTAGCAGGCCACTTATGTTACCTTGTGGGCTCAATGGAAGTATTTCTATTTTGTTAACATTTAATTAGTTTTGATTCTCTCTCCACCGAATCAATTGATACATATGTAAGTTATTAATAAATGCATGTTCATACTTGTTATGGCTACATAATGAAAAGTTCAGGGTTTAAGTTGTTTAATTATGTGGGATAGTTTCATATGGTTCGGGTCGGCAAAGCTGGACTGGCCATCGACACAGTGCGGGTCGTGTACCTGCCGATGTCAGATCCCGTGGTTCGAGGCGGGTGGTTATTGCGAAAATTTCGATGCAGAGATTTCCTCTGAAGGTATGTGTTGACAATTAGCGACCATAATGTTCATATCGGTCTCCATCCTCAGTTCTAGAGATTTAACAGATGAGTGCACTGGCGAATTCTATTCAGATGAGAAGTTGAGGGGCTTTTCTACAATATGGTGACAACTGATCCAAATATGGATATCTCCGGTGTACTTCTTCCTTAACTTAATTTCGATATTTGGGCTAAAACTATTATTTTTAATACACTGTGTCACATCAGCTAGCTCATATATACCTTACTGATCAGCTCAGTGAATTAGCGAATCTATAGCAAGCTATATATGACGCTTGATATGTGACGTAATATATGTAGTAGGGTGAATATACTCCAAGATTGAGCAGCATTACATACTACTCCACACAGCGGCCAGGTAAAGCATCAAAATTGCAACAACAATATAAACATATAAGCTTCTTTCTTCTCTGAATCTTTCTCAGAACATTCATCTCTCAGTCTCTCACAGGAAGTACAGAACCGAAAGATCATATCCGTTAATACACTGGACGATCTTTCCACATTTAACTAGCTGCACGCGCTAGCTATACGATCAGTAGCTTAGCTCAATTTCTGAGGCTGCGATTTGATCTTTCAAAGCCAGAGAGCGCCGGCCTGGCGGAGGAGCGGCACGAGCTGGCCGCCCAGGTGCAGTGACATGACCCTGTCGGTCGGGCCTATGAGCGCGCCGCCGATGAAGACCGTCGGCACGGGCGGGCTCCGGCCGACCATGCTGGCGAGCGCCCTCTCGACGTCCTTGCCGCGGGGGTCCTTGTCCAGCTCGTGCACCGCCCAGCTCACGCCCATCTGAGTGAAGAGCGTCTGCACCGCGTGGCACATGCAGCAGTTGCTCCACCCGAAGATCACCACGGCCCGCTGCGACGCCAGCGTCCTCACCATCTCTGCTGCCATTGCTAGCTACCTCTCTCTTTATCTCGATCTATGGACGATCTCAGTTAACTTGGCTCCTGTTGTTTCTTTGAGTTTTTTATGGTGGTGGTGAGTGGTGACCGAATGGTTCTATTTATAGATGTTCGATGGGGCAAATCGAAGAGGTGGTCGGTGCAGAATATATGATCTCTGCCGGGAGATTCTCGTTTCACTATTTTTTAATTTTACCTTTAAGAAGTGACCCAAATCCAACATTATCTATTATCCCGGCTTGATGATTCATTAGGTTCCTGGTCGATAAGCTAGGTTTGGAACCACTCTAATTGCCTCATTTTGCCACTTCAGTTGACAAAGAATACACATATCCTCTGGTGGAGTGGACACCATGCAGCACGTTTTATTTCGGATGCAATTTGGCTAGCACATCATTTTTAATTGGCCTACTTAGTATTCTCGACGTGGCACCACGGCGTGATAAGGAATTTCCACCTCGATATAGGAATAAATTGGCAAGAATAAGTAGGCCACGAATTTCCACGTCAAATAGGCAGTAGGCACAAGAAGAATAAAGGTCCATTTGTACCATATGAATATCTCTAGAATAAGCTTCTAGTAATGCTTTACTTAATTAAGAAGGCACCAAGGCTGAATTTTCAAAATGCAAGTTTTTTATATTTTCATAGTCAAGATATCACGAGAGATATTTCATCATTTGTCGCACAAATAAAAACATTGATGGATTGTTTTCCTTTGTTTAGGGTTCTGTGGATCTTTATTATGTAGAGCTTGTGTGTAAACTATATTGCCTTTATATCGTTGATGCGACATTTGAGTTAATAACAACTCCCTTTATATAAAAAATATATTACGAGAGGTATGGAGTCCAACAGAACTACAAGTGTATTTGGTAGCATTGTCATCTGCCGGTGACACTGTACATTTTATCCTATATATGCTTTCTCGGAAGGAGCTCATTGATCCTATTATCAACATTATTTTTTTTATTAACCCTTGGGGTGCATATCCACCCATGTCCAAAAATGTAACTTTTTCATACAGAAAGTTTTTTTACTCCCTCCGTTTACTACTCCCTCCGTTTCTTAACATAAGGTGTATAGTTTTTTGTACATTTTTTCCATAATATAAGGTGTATAGAGAATTTTAAGATTTGTTCCTCTTATTTAGGAGGCAATTAATCTGATCAGGAGAGAGAGGATACCCATATTTCATATGGTCCCTCTATATCACGTTAATCACCTGGGGTATTCACGTCCTAAAGCAACGAAATTCGCCCTCCCAGCCTATGCGCTAATATTCGTGCAAGAAAACTATACACCTTATATTAAGGAACTGAGGGAGTATTACTTTAGGTTTTAGGTTTAGTTGTAAAGTTTGACCAAATATGTTAGAAAAAATATCAAGAACTACAATATAAAATCAATTGTATTAGAATTGTTACAAAGTATATTTTCATATGATATGCTTTTGGTATTATGGATGTTGATATTATTTCTTATATTCTTACTCAAGCTTTATAAAGTTTGACTTTGATTAGAACCAGGAAGCGAAGTAAATAAATCAGAGGAATTACTTATTTTTGGAGATAGATCCTCCTATAACCATGTATATTTGATGCCAAAATATGACTTTAACATGTATAACATGGAATCTAGGGACCCGAGCACAAAAAGCGAAGGTCACTTCCCCTCTTCTCTCTTGCTACAGTATGTGAGCAGGTCTCGAAGTGCCCTGGGCCGTACCGATGCCTCTCTCGTCGGCGCCGCCGGCGGGAGATGGCGAAGGGGAGGTGTCAGCTGTAGATTTAGGTCTTACTCTTGTAGATGTAGTTTTCTAGGTTTGTTTTGGAGCAGGACCCCAGGTCTTCGTCGCTAGATTTGGGGTGTTCGGTGCTGGTTTTTGCTGTCCGCGCTCCTCTGGTCGAAGCGGAGCTTGGAGACCGCATCGCCGTTTCCGCAAATAAGGTGGCGATGGATCTTCTCATTGGGCCACGACTCTGTGCGGTGTGTGCTCTCCTGGCTGGCTGCGGAAGCACGAGGAGTGGCGCCACAGTGCACTGGGGCATGTGGTGGTTCTACTCCTGGCCGGTCGTGGAGGCAAGAGGAGGAGTGCTACTGGGCACCGTCGTGTCTATGATATGGATAGTATGCGAAATTAGTAGACCAGAGAAAGGATAGTAGTTTAGACAGTTTAGTGTTATACTACATAGTTATAGTATAGTAGCAATATATTTGGGGAGTATGTACGTCATCCTTTCCTCGATTCGAAAATAAGTGTCATGGATTAGTGTAGATACGCATATATGAAGACGCGACTTTGAGTGTGCAGAAAAATACCTAGTATTTAGACAGATCTGCCACTTATATTTCTGAACAGAAATCCTAGACGTACGGACTGGTGACTTACGGATTTCATTACGGACATAGGTGTGATTTTTTGGTTGGCTGAATTTTAGTGGATTCCTTGAAAAGTGGACCACACTTCTATTTTTAGCCGTGCCTGCTATGACACCACTTCAATCCGTAAGTGATTTCCGTAACTTTTTTCCGTACGTATAGCATTGCTGATTTCTGAATGGGGAGGATATTTTTGAGACGTACACACGCACTGTGGCGGGTCGACGGCGGGGTGCGAATGGGGTGCGGCGCGCGAGAGAGCAGTAGGTCTTGATGGGAATGTACATTTTCCGACATGTGAGCCGATCGAATCAAGTCGACATGGACAGAATCGAAGATCGATCCTAACTAACTAGAGCTTTTGAAGCTGCTCGGGTTAGATTCGCAAAAAAAAAAAAAAAAAAAAAAGGGGAGAGATATAAGCGCTGCTTCGGCTAGATATGATGCGATTATGGTACGATCGAGCTACATTGGCGCCACATGAGACAGCGATCGAGCACACGGACACAGGCAGCTAGCTAGCGTGGGAATGGGATCTTCCGGCCGGACCGAAAGGTGAACGATGCGAGCCGGCCACACATGCGTGCTAGCATATTTCTTATTACTGTATTTGATCTCCTGCTCCTGTCAGCCAAATCAAATTAAACGCGCCTATAGGTTTCCATATTCCCGCACGCAGGTTCGTGCAAAACAGATCGATCCGCCACGATCGCAAACATCCATCTTCAATCTTATAGTACTCCCTCCGTTCTAAAATATAAGATGTTTTAGCTCCTTTGTGAAAGAGACGAATCTAAATCCCTTTTAGTGTGTAGAAAAGCAATTTCATCATAGCCTGCGGGTCTTTTTCCATCCCTGCATGCAGCTGATAGGTTGAGAGGATCTTGCCGCGGTACCAAGTTGTCACGCCAGATTTTGACCAGCCAGCCAGAGCGAACGCACGCGCCATATCACTCCTCGCTTGAGAAGCTCAAGCCCGCGTATGGTGTACCACACATTGCCAGGTTGCAGGTATAGATAGGTCCTGGCTGAACGTCGTGTCCAAGAGATTTCCTGCAAGGTCACCTTGTCCCAGGATAGCCGGTGCATAGCCTTCTTCCACAATCAAACTAGTTGGAAATTGCATAGGTCGGAAAAGCTTGTACACAACTACCTTGATCAGCACTTCCTCCCCACCGTATCCATGTGCTATGAAAGCCCAGCTTAGTCGTTACACATTCTAAGTACCGCCAATCCAGGCGCTCATATGCCTAAGCCATATCTAGCTTGCACGCACAAAACTTGGACCGTTCCACTGAATTACTTTTGGACCACATGAATGCACTCAAAAGCCAATCCACGCGGTCATATGCTATTTTCATGTAACCCGTCTATCCAAATCCAAATACCAGGAACAAAAAAACTTGTCAAAGGAGAGCAAATATATGATCCAGGTCAATTATGCTCTGGCAACCACCACCTTCTGTAGTACATTTGAAAGAGCTGGTTATTTTTCAAAGAAAAAAAGTACTGTGATTTCAGGTCCAAGACATTCACTTGTCAATGCCAAGGATGCTAGCTAGCTATGGCAACATTGAGTTCCTACTACAACTTTCACGAACATGACCCAGACAACAGACTATAACGCTCCTACATTCCGGCAACACCACAATGTTCTTTACTACTACAAGCCACCGCATTACAACAAGTTAAAAAGCAGAACACCAAACAGAACTGGAGATAAACTGATCTTTATTGTTTTGATCAACATGAGAGGTCGACATACTCGCAGCTCCAACTCAGTCAGCTATATCTCAACACCCAGTACTAGCAGCTCCAACTCAGTCAGCTATATCTCAACACCCAGTACTAGCAGCTCCAACTCAGTCAGCTATATCTCAACACCCAGTACTAGCAGCTCCAACTCAGTCAGCTATATCTCAACACCCAGTACCGCTGTTAATAAAGAGTAAAAAACAGCATGAGTACTGCAAAAGACAAAGCTAAACTGACGAGTTATCATGTTCTAGTTGAGCAATTTGTGTGCGATGCAGAAAAGTTCATGTGTAGGTTTCATGAGATATTCTTGCAGTCCATTTACAAGAAAAATGTTCTACAAGACCTGACAGTGCCAAATTAGGTACCAAGTGTAATTATCTTGATGTTGATATATTGGCTTGTTTCATGTCATACAATGTATATACATACATATTCAGTAACAGAACATCAGATTAAAACTTTGCTCTGTTTCTCTACAAAGAAATGCAAGTTAAAGTCTCAGATATTATGTCCAAGTAGAGAGTTTATCCTATCCAAACTTGCACATATCAAGGACACTGAGGAATATATTTGCTCACAAGAAGGCATTGAAGCGTGAAAGTATTGATCCCCCTCTTTAATTAAGATATGGTCCAGGAATATAGCAGAATTTCTCCTCGGATGATTCATTCTTCAAAGAGGCTGTGGAGATATTTGGCTCCGTCGTTTCTTTATCACATGGCATTTCCTCCTCGTGCTTCCGCTTCCTACCAGAAGATGATGCTTCATGTTGCTTCTCCGCATCTGTAAATGGTGAGAAGATGAAAATGGTAAACACGTAGTTTTACTCATAATTATAAAAAATTCAGTCTATCACGATAGTTGCAAGCGCAAAATGGTGGTATTGTCATATAGTTTCACCTTGATGGGTAAGCACTAAAGATGCTAGTCATAATTCATTTTTATTAAATACCATATTCTATGGTGATTGGAATTGTGACCCCAAAGCCAACACTCCTGATGCTGATGGAAATCATGATCATCAGCAGCAGGTTACAATCAAAGAGAACTGCAAATTTGCACATACCTCCACAAGCATAAGTGGATATCTCACAAGTAGAAGCAGCCACGAAGCCAGCAGGTGGCCATGTCATTTGGAAAGGGTAAACCCCCATGAAACGATGACAAAGAAACTTGTCCTTGAGGGTCAAGTTCTTGAGATCAATGACAAAGTGTGAATACTTGCCACCCATAGAGTACACAAGAGCTTGTCCCGCAGCCACCATATAGACGCGAAACTAATTTCAGTTTGCTTCTCCAACTCCCACGACATATTGCCACCAGCGTCGTCCTTGTTGAGTAGCCACACCTGCAATATGGTTCTGCCAACGATGGTGGCAAGGCAACACTCGCCGGCCTTCTTGGTATCTCCTATGCCGTATACTTGCCGCGGCCTTATTGACTGCGTTGAGAGGACTTGTAGTGGAGCTGGGAGAGGGACCGTGGAGAATGCCATGGTGCTGGTGTCGAGAAGGAGCGAGGAATTCTGATCACGTCTCCAGAATATAAGCCCAGCCGCGGGAGAGGGCATTGCCGGCGTAGACAGTGTGGCCACAGCAACGCCATCCACCCACGGGTGGCAGCGCCAGTCTGGGGAACCGGAGCGGTACTCCATGGCTCGCAGCCTTGGGCCGTCTCGCTGCACGGTCACGAGGCGGAAGGATTCCCCATGACCGCCGAGCAGGCAGTCTGACATGTACTCTGTTCCTGATGCAGGACAGGGTTCGTCCTTCCATGGACGCCGCACGGCGACGTGGCGGTGAGAGACGGGGTCGTAGATGGAGAGGGAGTCGCCTCTGCAGAGGAGGAGGCGGCCGTTGTGGCAGTCCCGGAGGCGCCACGCCTGGTCGTGCTCCAGGCGGGTGAGCAGGAAGTCTCCCCCGCGCGCGGCGGCGGCGAGATCGGGGTCGGAGCGGACGGAGGACGACGGGTGGAAGATGGGGAGCTGGCCGAGATCCGTCTGGGAGACGAATAGGCCGAGGACGGGCGGCGAGGGGTGGCGCTCGCGGAACCGGCGGAGGAAGTCGGGGCTTGTGGCGACGCGGCGCCAGCGGCGGGAGGAGCTCGCGGCGCGCGCGAGGGACGCCGGCGACGGGAGCTGGAGCAGGATGTCCTCGATATTGTCGTCCTTGAGGGAGTCAACGGTGGTGGCGTCGGCGTCGATACTAGTCTCCATGGGCTGCGACGGCGGCGCGGCCATCTGGAGAGTGGAGGCCGTGGAGCGCGGCGCGTCGCGGCGTCGTTGGAGAAACTGAGGATGTGGGTTGGGGCGGACTGGCCGAGGAAGCAGGGTTCCAAGTAGGAGATCGGAAAGCTCGCGTTCTGCGCCGGCGAATGGGAACACGACGGTGCCTGGCTGAGAGATCACCACCACATATTTTATCATTTGTCAGGCTTTACTTCAAAATTTTATTATTTGATCACCACCACATATCGTCACACCCCATGTGTCAAATAATAAAACATGCCTCACAATTGTCTAGTTGGCTAAGCCGGGCTGGATCAGGCCGAACTGCAACAAGGCCAGTCTACGGCATTAAAATGTAGGGTTCATTAATTTTCAAAAAAAAAAAGTAAAAATGTAAAAGAAATTTTCCTAAAAAAAGATCTTTCTTTCATTCTGGCTAGTTCATTTAGTGTACTGGGAGCAAATTTAGCATTCTCTCGAGTAAATCTTTTATGTCTAGTTACAACAATATCTTTGTGGCTAATGGTATTTTAGTTTCACATCTCTCTTCTCATCGTGCTTGCTTTTCCTCGGGTTATTTGATCATAAGTCCCGAAGTACGCCGCATGATCACAATAAGTGACCAAGTTGAGTGTAATCGATCATAGGACCAAATCTTGCGGAACCATTTTGGCTGAAGGACTTATTTTTGGCCGAAACTCAAGTGAACACAAGTTCACGTGTTTGGACTCGTTAGAAAAGTTTGAACTCGTCTAAACTCAAATATGTCCATCTCGTTAGCTTGAGTTGGGCCCACCTTGTTAGGTTTGCCCATGATGATGATCATCAACCTATATATCACATAAATGCTAAATGAGAAGCAACACATGTCAATTGTTTTCTGAACGAAAGCTAATTTCATCATTCTCAAAACACCCATCTCTCACAGGAACTACACAACTGAAAGATCATGTCCGTTAATACATTGGACGATCTTTCCACATTTAACTAGCTGCACGCGCTGGCCGCTAGCTTAGCTCAAACGAGGTTGCGATCTCACAGGTAGTAACTGATTATTCAGAGCCAGAGGGCGCCGGCCTGTCGGAGGAGCGGCACGAGCTGGCCGCGGAGGTGCAAGGACATGACCCGGTCGGTGGGGCCGACGAGCGTGCCGCCGATGAAGACCATCGGCACCGGTGCGCTCCTGCCGACCATGCCGGCGAGCGCCCTCTCGATGTCCTTCCCGCGGGGGTCCTTGTCCAGCTCGTGCACCGCCCAGCTCACGCCCATCCCCGTGAAGAGCGTCTGCACCGCGTGGCACATGCAGCAGTTGCTCGCCCCGAAGATCACCACCGCCCGCTCCGACGCCAGCCTCCTCACTCTCTCCGCCGCCATTGCTGGTCAAATGTTTTGGTGGCTACTACTTGGCTAGCTTTCTCTTTCTGGATCGGTCGATGGATCGATGTTCAAGGCTCAGTTCTTCCGCGCTAGCCTTTTCTTCTGCCCTAGCTGTGTACGTAGGCTGTTGTTTGTTGAAGTTGTATAATGGTGGTGATAACCGGATGGTGCTTATTTATGGATGATCGATATGATGAGGCAAATCGAAGAGGTGGAGGTGTTGGGTGCAGAATATATGTTCTCCGCCGAGAGGTTCTGGTACTAGCTAGTACTACTTTTGTCATCTTTGCTTTTGGTATAGGGGCCAAAATTCTTCAGTTAAATAATGGTTTTGAAACCATGATGTTTCGAATAAGTAAAAACTGTGGTGAATGAAGGTCCCGGCCGGACATACTATATAGAGCATAACATATGCTGGTATAGGTCGAACGGTGGCTTGATGATTCATTAGGTTCGCTGATCCCTTTTACCATTTCAGTTGACAAAGAATACGTGCCTTTAGAGTGGACATCGTGCTTCACGTTTTTCATCGGATGCCATTTGGCTAGCACATCCTTTTTAATTGGCCTACTTCGTACTCTCGGCGTGTCACCACAATGTCATCAAATTTCCATATCGAGGTAGGAATATTGGCAGGAATAAGTAGGTGATGAATTTCAACGCCGACTAGGCAGTAGGCGCACGAAGAATAAAGGGTTTAATTTGTTTCCTGAAATCGGGGCATTATACTGGCCTCTGCATAAATATTCTAATTTTTACTGGTACTTTTATTTTTCAAATGTACTTCCGCAGAAATACGATGTTATCACTCATCATGTCCAATACATGGACAGAAAACGAGCCCGGAGTTGTCAGGCCCCAAATGAAAACATTGGATAATTTGTAAGCTACACATTCATAAGGCGACTCACCAAATTCATCCATCTTGTCCATTTATTGCATGTCAACTCACGCCTAAAAGCTATATCCGGGGTGTTTGAGATAACACACTAACCACAATAACTTCTTTTCTTTGGACAATGTTACAGAGAGACGGATATTGATGTGATAAAGGAGAATCACCTAGCCACTTCTCAAAATCTTGTATTTTGTCCATTCCCTACTTGGAAGTGGCTGCCTCTATTAAAGAAATCGTCTTTGACTCTCATCGGCCCCTTCCAAAAGGGCGAGTCAGTGGCTTTCGTCTTTACTTGGGACAAGGTTTTGGAGTACACATATTTATTATGAATTATCTCTTGCCATACATCTTTTTCCTTTAAAAGTTTGAATAAACACTTGCTAAGCAAACATTTATTTTTCAGTTCCAAAACCTCAATTCCTAGCCCTCCTTGATCCTTTGGCCTACAAAGTAAGTTTCATTTCAAAAGTTTGTACTTTCTCTTCTGGCCATCACTTTGCCAAAAGAATCTAGACTGAAAGAAGTCTAATCTCTTTCTTACCCCTATAGGTATTTCAAAAAACGAGAGCATAAACAGCGGTAGACTAGTAAGCACTGAATTTATCAAGACAAGACTGTCTCCGCATGATAACATCTTGCCAATCCAGCTCGCCAACTTTTATTCAAATAGGTCTTACAATAGGTTTCCACTCCCCGTTTTTTAGTTTTCTGAAATGTATCGATATGCCTAAGTATCTAAATGGGAATGAACGTGCACCCAAATAGATTAATATATTGATCTTCAATTTCTTTAGCTTGTCCAAAGCAGAAAACTCCACTCTCGTGAAAGTTGATTTCTAACCCCGATAGTTGCTAAAAAATGCACAATATCAATTTCACATTCAGAGCCTTTTCAAGATTGTTCTCCATGAAAAGGAACAATTAATTGAGAAGGCAACAAGTTTGAACCATGTAAATGCATCTTTACCATATTTTCAAATCAAGATGACCCTAAAGCTCAGGAATCAAAACAATTGCGGAGCACTCGAGACCAGTTTTTTTAGATAAAAGTCTATAAAGCCCGACATTAAATTGATAAAACCAACATGGCCGATTGATATATTGTGTTGAGAGAACCTCTTAAACTCAAGACCAGTGTCATACGCCTATGGATGCTGCGCCCATGCCATATTGTATTCATATATTTTGCCCAAGTTTTCATTGCCAAGAGCTAACGAAACCTTTTGTCGACATGGTGTTTCACCTCTGCTGGTCGATGTCCACCCGGTATTCAAAATGTACACAATTTCATATCAAATTATTAAGACATCTTAATTTTTTTTGGTCTGCACACGCTGACCTTGTAAATATTGGCGACATGGTTTAAGCATGTGCATTTTGTAAAAATAAAAGAATTTATTGTGCATCCTAAATGTTGCGGCCTCTCTTTGTTGCTGGTGGTGAGGTAGCAAAACAACCTCTCGTGAAGGCTCCTCTTCAGTGGAACATCATCGACAATCTTCTTCTCATCCATCCCAAGTGGCGGGTTCCCCGGTGAAGGAGAAGGCAAATGGCGCAACCTTCTTGTTCGACGCGGTAGAGGAAGATAACCTGGACCACGTTACCTTTTCGCTTTTTTTGTAGGGTCTTCTATGCAAATTTTGAGAGTCGAGTTGTAATTTTCTTTTCCTTTGAGCTCCTCTATTTAAATGCATCCCACTACAATGAAATAGCGGTATCAGGTTCCTTCGTGGCCCCTATCCCCGTTCAAAAGAGAAAAGTGTTGTGCATCAGATTTTCTTCCATGAAAAGAGGTTGATCCCCAAGTAAGATCTTCCCCAAAACAGTGTAGTCCGTAGTCCTTTAGCAAAATAATAATAATGATAAATTAATGAAGCCTTTTACCCTAAAAATATTAATGAAGCCTTTTACCCTAAAAATATTAATGAAGCCTTGGCCCTAAAGAAAAACAGCCAGGAATATATAGATCAGGCATGATAGAAAGGAGAAGCGATGCAAGAAATCAAGGTGGGACGTGGCAAAGTGTGTTTTGCATGCATGGTAGTGATGTTTGAAGGGCAAACGGTCCGTAGAGTATCTTTAAGCAGGAAACCACTTGAGAGCTCAGGCTACAAGGATCCCTTTATTTTGTAAAATTTGAAAACATGATTTCAAATTTTATAAATTTTCTAAACACAATTCTAGACGTAGATATTGATATACTCTACCAAAACAACAAAGTCTCAACCAAAAGTACATTATATTCTAGGCTTACAAAAATGGCAAAATCTGACAGAATTTGATGGTTTGAAAGTTTGCAACGTTCACTACTTTAGATGTAAGATTTTGTTATTTCTGTGTAGTCCAAAATACTCTGTATTTCGAGTTGAGATTTTTTAGGTAGGTTGAATACATCATTTTGTACATGTAGAAATTTTAATCGGTGTTTTTTTTAAACTTCAAAATGCATTTTTTGAATTTCTCAAAATGAAAAGAACTTCATGTTGCCCCTCCTCCAAGATGTCTGCGTCCGGATTATCTTAGAGGTAGTAGAACATTTTGTGTCATACTACATGATGCTCCCTCCATCCCAACTAGGTGGCGTAGGCGTTTTTCGAAGTTTCGATTTGACCACCAATTTAACTAACCATATATCCCAAATAATTTATATCGTTGGATTAAATGTATCTTTATATGGATGATTGATGTTTAATGATGTCCTGGTGTTTTGATTTATGTAAAGTTACTATTTATTTGTGAACTTATTGAGTCTTTGTACTTACCCTTGTTGATTTCATGTTTTTAGGTAAACCTTGACGACGTCATGCATGGGGAATATGGGAGTTGAGCTACCACCTACTACACATCATGATCTCACATTTATCTTGGAACTATGTCTTCCTAAATAATAAGATTACATTGTTTGGTTTAGTTTGGGAGTCCGTTGAATAGTTCCTTAAATCAGCTTTGGTTATCTTCTTATGTGTGGATGATTTTTTTTTTTAATTCCTAGTGGTTCAGAGATTCGGTAAATTATTTGGGTGATGAACTTGTTCTATCTAGTGATATATTCATGTATTTTGTCATTCTTATAATCTGCCTGTTTTGGATGTCCTTTTAAATAGAGGAGGCTCTACCGAATTTTTCTAAAAAGTATTAGTTATTTTCGATGTATAATGTATGTGGTAACATCTCAAATGCTTGTTGGCTTGAGGCGTTACATATTGGTATAGGTTTATAATAAATAACACATGTACTCCATAATAGGTGTCGCTGATTTAGTTTAAAGTTGTGCTGAATGGACGGCACTATTATAAATCTTTTGAAGTACCATAGATTAAATTATTGTTAAAAGTTTTAACACGCAAAACGAGAAATCAAGGGATGAGAATGGGATGGCGCGAGAGCCGTGTTGATGGGAATATATAATCCACCTATGTGCATCATGTTCCCCGGCCGAGTCGGACAACTTGAAATCGAAGATCATTTCCACTTTTACTACTCCCTCCCTCCGCGTCTAAAATAGTGAATTGCATTTGTTTAAATTTAAAGGTATCTAAATATGAATCTAGACAATCCCAGTACTCCCTCCGGTCTAAATTAATAAACTCGTATTTGTTTAGATTCAGATATATCTTGACATGTTTTGATGTTAGATACATTTAAATATAGACAAATCTAGATCAATTAATTTGGATCGGAGGGAGTACTTATTTTAAGACGGAGGGAGTATTTGTTTGCATACCTACTATAGATTACTAGAAAAAAACAAAAGAAAAAAAAGCTACTTCCGACATCTCCAGCGGGTGTTCCCGCCACCGCCCCAGTGCTAGTAGGTTCGTTCGATCCATTCAGATAGAAGAACAATCGTACCTGACACGGTAGATACGGTGCCACGTGAGACAGTGAACACGCAGATCGGCCACAAGTGTTCGCCGGCACAAACCGAAAGGTGGTACTAGGATGCAACAGAAGGAATTATTCCCGTTTTCGATCCCCTGCTGGATCGGGAAGGAATGGGATCAGTTCACCCCGCACATACAAGGTTCGTGCGGACGGACCGATCGACCAAGATCGTGTACTGCTTGCATACGTGTTTCTCTCACCCCGAACACAAACCTGCTCATCTCCGCACCTTCCACCACCATGGCTGCCGTCGTGTCACCATCGGTCGTCCACGTAGCGGCGGGACACACAAATCAAGCGCGAGCACCCGTGTGTGGGATTGCATTCTACCGACAAACTAACAAGCTAGTGTTTTTAGCCGAAAGGCTCGAGACAGAGCCAGACTTTAAATTAATAAAGCTAACATCCGCGAGTTATTATAACAGGTTCAGTACCAGTCCCACTGCTGGATCCAAACAAACGAAACATAAATCGAACTGATACACAACACAAGTGGATGAACACCGAGAAGATCAGTCTTGGTTATCCCTAATGCTGGAAAGGAGGGTCCGAATCCTGGCGTTCGCGACGTCCTGTCTTTTAGCCACAACTCTCCACACCCGTAAGTACATGCGTTGGATGGCTAGGGAAAATACCCTCAATCGTAAATTTGTTTCTAGAGGTCCAAATGGCCCAAAAGAGGGCATCACAGCAAGCCCAAATGATGCGCCTTGGCTGGCCATAAGTAGACCGGAGGTATCGGAACACATCGGCGAAACACGACGGGTTTCAAGTGCAAGCTAACAGTTCTCTAACTTCACTCCACAGAAAACGAGCTAGCGGGCAACGGAAAAAGATGTAGTTCGTATCCTCAGGCTACATAGGGAACAAAGCCTGTTGGAGGGGCCACGTCCCCGCTTGATGTTGTCATTGGATGGAAGCTGCTTACGTGTTACCTTCGAAAGGAAGACTCTGATCTTCAGGGGGTGGCCATTTTCCAGATGACACTGAAATGTTTAATCGGAGTCCTTTGACCGAGTTTTTGGTATAGCGAGCGAACTATGAACCACCCCGACGGTTCGAGTGTCCATATCATCCTATTAGGCTCATTAGAGAGATTGTAGGCACCGGTAGAGGTTGGCTCTCTCGTTGTGTTCTGCGGAGTGTAGATCTCTTCAGAATTGGATGGACCATTCCCCATTTGTGAGAGCCTGCAAAATCGAGGCCTCAGGGTCAGCGGCCACCACGAACAAAGATGGGAATCGATCTTTCAGGGGCCCCGGCCTTTGCCACCGCCCCCCCCCCCCCCCCCCCCCCAGAGCCGGGTTGATCTCCCATTGTTAACACTATGTCTAGCCCCCAAGCTCGAGACGTGTTTCAACCGCTGGATTGCATTCAAAAATGGGATCTAGGCCAGTGGTTGTTCACCAGTAGGTCCTTGCTGCTCAGATATGTATCTTTCAGTATGTTTTTCCCACACGCTGCTCTTGGTTATAGATCCTCCGGGTCCATTTAACCATAAGGCATATAGAGAGAGAAATGGCCGCTTCCGCATGTCAATTATTTCCATTTTCACAAGAGCTTACTATAAGCTGAACAAACACATTTGATTCAACCGGCAGAAGTTCACGAGAAATTCCACTCCCTTAGCCTTTTTTGAGAGGATCCACTCCTTAGCTTTGTATCCATAATTCCAGGGCTCCCTATCCCTTTGGGTTTGCACAATGCAGCCCATCTCACCATATGGTATTTCTTTTTTGGTCCGCACGCTTCTTGGATTATGTGTTATCTGTCCCCGCAATAAGTTTGAGCCAATACCACACCCCCCAGAGCTTGCCTCCTGTCACGTCGTGTGGCCTCATCCAATAGAGACGCCTTCGAACGGAAGTACCAGTGAATCTGGTATAGTCACAATAGCCACCTTGTCATCCAGTGTTTCCACAGAGGCGAACTCGAGAACTACCAATTGTCACCGCTCTCTGTTGAGGAGTCTGTAGTCCTCTTACCTCCAACCCCATCGACACACCTTAAATATTTGAGGCTTACTAACAACTTCACTGAAACTTTCCCACCCGGGGATGGAGGTCGCGACGACATCACCTTGGTGCGTCTCTGGAAGGTTCGGTAAAGAGTTTACGTGGACGTAAATTTCCTGGGATATAGCAGATGGGGCAACGCTGCCACTACGACAAACATAGAGCTCTTGTCTGACATAACCATCCTTACAAAAATGATACCACCCATCCATGGCAAGGTCTTCGTGGCGACCATCTTTCGTGCATCCTAGGGATGGATTTGTCCATGAAATGTCTGCTTATCCTCGAGCACCCCAATGGAGTGGAGCGCAAATACATGCTCTTGTGAGCAAAGGATTTTGGGATCTATCTTATCAATGTAGACGAGTTTCAGCTTAGTGTGTGGCTCCATTGGATGACATGCAAAAATGATGGTGAAGGCGGTTCGCTACTGCTGGACACATTTAGCCTCCATGAGGCATGTACACGTCTTGCCGATGAAAGTTGGTCGCACCGTGGTTAAATTGTTTATGTTGTTGCAGTCAGAGAGTTGGGCGCACCGTGATTAAAATGTTTATGTTGTTGCGACCGGGGATAATGCCGACTTTGTATTGTTGGATCATGCATTGGCTGGTGTTATCTTTTATGTTCATCTGAAGAGCAGGGAAGTTGATAAAGTCTATGAGAAGGTTGGACGTGAAACTCGTGTTGTCCGCGTAGTTATATTCACCATCTCGAAACCCTGGCCACCAATCTTCCCCACCGAAATGTAGGACATGATCAAAACTAATGATTCTCGTGGTGTAGTCATGCGCAGTATCTTCACCGACTATGACTTCTATAATAAAAAGGGTGTGTAATTTAGTTATTGCACTTCCTAGAACACTAAATGTTGTAGTCATGTAACTAAGTTGGATGTTTTTCAAAATCTATTATGTTGGGTCTTAAGTACCCTATTCATTTCGATGGAAAATCTACTGGGTATGCTCTTCATGTGGGATATGAGGAGATGGCATTATGAAGCTTTTCAGGCGGTCCAAACAGGTGCTAGATCCCACCAAGCTTTACAATTATGACTGAGGGTCATTTTAGACATTGCACATGAGGGAAGGGTATGTTAAGCCTCTCATCTAGACACCACTAGGTGGATTGGTGAAAATCTCAGGTTAGCCTCATGGAGAAGAAAGAAGAAAAAACAAGAGAGAAGGGACAGAGAGGAAGTTGAAGAGAGAGAGAGAGCTAGAGATTAAATAGTAGGGCCTACCCACAAGATCGTGAAGTCTAGATCCACTACCTTGTCTCCTTCAAGCAGCGGTTTCACCATCATTGGTGAGATGTTCCAATCCCTAACTCTTATGCCCTAAATCTTGTTGTTGGGACCCGAGATCCATGTGTATCTTGACGTATGAGATCCTCTAATAAGAACAAGTTGTATCTCCATTTGATAATAGTGGAAGAAGGTTTAGATGGCTTCGGCCTATGGTTTTTTCATGAACTTGAGGGATTTTCCTAAAATTGTGTTTCTCTTTGGTGATGCTTGTTGCTGCACTTTTGGGATCAGAGCTACTAGTACATGTACCACATGTATGTTTTCTGCTAGTACTTGTACCACCTAGCTTTTATTTGCACTTAGAACTTGTCCTAGGTTCCGGGCGGTCCTAGTTTTGCTATATATGTTCGGTGCATATGTTCATTTCCGTGACTGAACAACAATCTGTCACGCACCATGATCATGAGGCTCTACATACAACTACAGCAGCGTCAGCTTTGACCATGTCATCATCAATTGGAGATCAATCCAAGCTTAGAAGAGGACAACGAGCCCGGAGGCCCAACCTACTTTATGCCTGAAGTCCAAGGTTTAACTAGTAATGCACGCTGGACTGTAAGTAGCTCTCAAGCCCCAGAATTTTAGAACTCCAGACTTGTATCGAATTTATGGTTGAGAGTATATCGGGTACATAACACAATCTATGAATTTAGTACATGAGTGGTGCTAAAATTTACATCTAACTCCGTTGCGGACTCTTAGATCATATTAGATAATTAGAGTGTGTTAATTCCCAAACAAAAACCTAATGTTGGTGGAACGTTATTGCAAGATATCCACTAGAAGTGCAATGGATCTACACGCGCGTGCAGAGATGGATAGTTTTATGTTTGCCGGGGTGAACAAAACACGCAAGCACGAGCTCACGATTGAGTTAGGTCGATAATCCGCCTAAAGCGGGGACAAATAGAAAGGTGAAGTGATCCCATGGGTTTGGCTGGGTTGGTGATACCCCCTCCCCCCTCCACATTCCTTACAAACGTTTCAACTTTTCTCGTTATTCTCTTTTATTTATAGTTCAGTTAAAGAATCTAGCTGACAACCGAAATAACTGGGAAACAGGCCACAATCGAGTTAGTGGCTCTTGCCATCCCAACGTCCCTAGGTCGTTGCTCTACTTCATTACCACGGCTCGCCGACGTCATGCCATCCCATGACTACCCCTGGTGATGCCCTAGAATCCATGCACTTCAGCCCCAGGTGGACAGTATTGCCTGCAGATTGCCGACCTGGAAATCTACCATGATGGCAAAAGCAGGACGCCTGGCGCTGGTCAAGTCGATGCTCATGGCGATCCTCCTTCACCAAATCATCGTGCTCGACCTCAATAAGCAGACGCCCAAGCAGATACAGAGGATAGCGAGGAGCTTTCTTTGGGCCGGTAGAGCGGAAGCCAATGGTGGCCACTGTCATGTTAACTGGGAGAAGGTTTCACGACCGAAGTGCTATGGTGGGCTGGGAGTCTCCGACCTAGCCCGCACGGCGATAAGTCTCCGTGTGCGATCGATCTGGAGGATGAGCACTGACCGCACGAGGCCTTGGCGCGGCCTGGACATGCACTTCTCCCGGGCTGAACTCCAGGTGTTTGATGCATCTACCTTGATGGATGTGGGTGATGGGGCCACAACGCTGTTTTGGCTCGACCGCTGGCTCGGTGGGAAGACCATCCAGGAGCTCGCGCCAGAGCTTCTCGCGCTTATCCCCACACGCGCTAAGAAGCGTCAGACGGTGAGGGAGGCGCTATTGGAGCGCCGCTGGATCGCTGGCATCCAAGCGCGTTGAGTCCGCTGGCCTTATGGCAATATGTACAGCTCTGGATCCGGGTGCGAGACTTTGAGCTGACCGTTGGGCCGGATACACTCCTCTGACGGTGGACGCCGGATGCACAATATTCGGCCAAATCTTGCTACGATTTCATGTTCTAGGGATCGATTGCTTCGAGATCTTGGCAGCTCATTTGGAGGCCTTGGGCGCCACCCAGGGTTAAGTTCTTCATCTGGCTCGCTTGCCAAGACCGCTGCTGGACGGTTGAGCATCTAGCGAGGCGGGGTTTGGCACACCCGCGCTGCCCACTTTGTGACTAATCGGCTGAGACCATGACCCACCTCATGGTGGGATGCCCTTTCTCCAAGGCAATTTGGCATGAGAAGTTATCCTGGGTGCGATCCACGGTCACACCGCCGGATAGGGATGGCGACTTCGTGGACTGGTGGCTATAGACTTCGTCTTCCACCCCTCGTGCCTTGCGTAAGGGGACATCTTCGCTTGTCATGCTAACAGCTTGGTGGATCTGGAAGCAACGTAATGCAGCCGTCTTCGACAATGTGTCGCCTCGCTTGGGCAACCTCCTCGACACGATTCGATCTGAAGCTCGTTCTTGGACCGTAGCGGGAGCTTGTGGCCTTAGTGCTCTGATCCCGCCGGGCCCGTAGTTCTAGTGGGTTGAGTTATTTGGGGTGTCCGCTCGTTGCAGTTGTTGTGCATATATTGTACATTGACTCTCTTTTCCTATTAGTGAATCGAAACGCAAATTTTTTTGCGTTTTCGCAAAAAAAGACAAACTAACTACCGGGTCGTGAACAGGATCTCGCTGCACTGGTTTATTCTTAAGTGACGAACTAAACAACGACAGCCGGTTCATGCTAACAAACGGGTGCTATGTGACGTAATGTATGTAGAGTGAATCATATATACTGATGACTTCCTTGGCAAACAGCAGCCTTGTAAAACATCAAAATTGCAACAACAATATGAACATATAATCTTTAATAAGTACTATCTCTAATCTCTGACAGTAACTCGGTAAGCAAACAACCGGGGGATCATGGCCATTAATATATCTGATGACCTTTCCAAAGTTCACACACGCACACTATGATCAACAGCTTAGCTCAGTTTCCGAGGCTGCGCTCGATCACACGTAACTACGCATCAGCCAGCATCGCTGTCGTTTGATTGTTCAGAGCCAGAGGGCGCCGGCCTGGCGGAGGAGCGGCACGAGCTGGCCGCCTAGGTGCAGCGACATGACTCGGTCGGTGGGGCCTACGAGGGCGCCGCCGATGAAAACCGCCGGCACGGGCGGGCTCCGGCCGACCATTCCGGCGAGCGCTCTCTCGACGTCCTTGCCGCGGGGGTCCTTGTCCAGCTCGTGCACCAACCAGCTGACGCCCATCTCAGTGAAGAGCGTCTGCACCGCGTGGCACATGCAGCAGTTGCTCGCCCCGAAGATCACCACCGCCCGCTGCGACGCCAGCGTCCTCACCCTCTCCGCCGCCATTGCTGTGATCGGATTGTTTGGTGGACGGTCGATGGACGATCTCAGCTCACTTCTTGCGAGCTAGCTAGCTGTGTAGGCTGCTGTTTGTTTGAGTTCTATCGTGGCGATGGTCGAAAAATGTCTATTAATTTATAGATGATCGATATATATGATGCGGCAAATCGAAGAGGTGGGAGGTGGTCGCTTGGTCGGTGCAGAATATATGTTCTCTGCCAAAAGATTCTGGTACTACTAATACTTTTGAGATCTTTGCTTTTGGTAGGGGGCAAAATTCTTCAGTTATTAAAAAATGGTTCTGAAACCATGATGTTTCGAATAAGTAAAATTGAGGTGAATTAAGGTTTGGCGCATAGTTATTAAAACGTTGAAAAACGAGTGGTCGTATATACTCCTTCTGTCTAAAAATAGATATCGTATATTTGTCAAAATTTGGATGAATCTACATACTAAATAAACTTGCGACATCTATTTTGAGAAAGAGAGAGTAGATCGAATGATGGTTTGATGATTCATTTGGTTTGGTGATAAGCTAGGTTTGGATGCACCCTCATTGCCCCCTTTTACCATTTCAGTTGACAATGGACATCCTGGATCACGTTTTTCCTTACGTAAAGTTGCCAGAGTAAGATTAACCTCTGGATTTGAGAAACTTTGCTACTTAACTTTTTTTAGCGTGAGAAAAAGAGGCGGCGGCTAGGGTAAAAACCCTAGCAGCCGCCACGATCTACTTCGTCCTTACCGTCTGCGACCGAGCATCGACGGGTCCCCGCCTCCTCTGCTTGCCGCTCCGGCGGCGGGAGGAGGTGGGGAGCTCGGACCTGCGCTCGACGGTGTAGAAGGGCGTTTGGTCATCCGACATCGTCGTTATGGTGGCTATGGCGGCGTTCTGCGGGACAAGAATAAGGTATGCCCGCCTCCTCTTCCACCTCGTCGGCGACGATCCTGCTGCTGGCGTTGACGAGGGTGGGGATTCGTCTAGTCACCGTTTTCATGGAGTGCTGGATCTCGTCCAGTCTACGTGTGTTCTAGATCTCGTCCAGTCTACGTGTGTTTTAGGTTTGGTGTTACAAGTTTTGGATCAATTCAAGGGTTCAATAGCGACAACTTCATCTCTGGGGCGCTGGTCCTTAGGGGCACGTGCACGAAGACTTCCCGACTGTCATCAACAATGACATGCCGGCTCCGGTAATGGAGCGGCGACAGCGGCGCGTCGGCGGCTCGCTCTGGCGGCAGTAGTATTCGTTAGGTGGTCCAAAGACCTCGATGTAATTTTTATTATGTTTAGGATACTTTGTACTTCTTATGAACTCATGAAATAGATCCGAATCTTTTTTCACAAAAAAAAACTTTTTTTAAAAGATTGACGAATCAAATGATATTTCTGTTCTAATTTTTTCTCTCGGACGTCGTTTTGCTAGCGTCCTAGCACTCTCTTTCATTGCCCTACTCCGTATTCTGGACGTGCAGAATATATGTTCTCTGCCAAGAGCTGGTTACAGTACTAGTACTACTACTACTTTTGAGATCTTTGCTTTTGGTAGGGGGCAAAATTCTTCCGTTATTAAAAAATGGTTTTGAGACCATCAAATAAGTAAAAATTGAGGTGAATTAAGGTTTGGGGGCATAGTTATTAAAGCGTTGAAAAAACGAGTAGGTGGTATAGATCAAATGTTTTTTTGATGATTCATTTGGTTCGGTGATAAGCTAGGGTTTAGATGCACCCTCATTGGCCCCTTTTACCATTTCAGTTGACAGTGCACATCGTGCATCACGTTTTCTCTCGGACGACATTTAGCTAGCGGTCTAGCACACTCTTTGACTTAATAATTGGCCTACTCTGTATTCTCGACGTGTCACCACATTTTCATCGGGAATTTCCACGTCGATGTAGGAATAAATCGGCAGGAATAAGTAGGTAATGAATTTCAACGCCGACTAGGAAGTAGGCACTCAAAGAATAAAGGGCCCCTTGATACCATGTCAATGTCGGTAATACGTAGTAGAAAAGGCAGTAGGCCTGAACCTTGTAAATGCCTTTTTAGTACTAGATCAAGACGAGACACTGAAACCAAACAATTCATATATTTTGCACAAGTTTTTTTTGCCAAGAGCTAACTAAACCTTTTGTCGACATGGTGTTTCTTCTTTCTGGTCGATGTCCACCCGGCATTCAAATAGTAGACATTTTTCTATCAAATTGTAATAAAATTTTAAATTTCTTTTTGGTCATAACTTGAGTATGTGCATGTTGTAAAAGAAATTAATGTGCATCCTGAACATCTACAATGTTCAAGCTATACTGATTTGTCTTTTTCTTTAATAAGACTTTTATCTTATATTAATAATTTAATTTAAAATTACATCCTCCCTAGCACCCTCCCCCTCCGCCCCGTTTGATAATACACATACTCCCTCTGTCCGCAGTGTACTTCTAATCTTATTTTAAGTCAAAATTGATAAAGTTTGACTGCCTTTTATAAAAAATCATAGCAATGTTTATGTCACTAAATTGGTGCCACTAGATCCGTTTTCAAATTTAGTTTCATAATATGTCAATTTAGACTAATATATGTTTTTATATTTATCTATAAAGTCGGTCAAATCTGACTTAGACAAAAGTTAGAAGTACACTTATTTGCGGACAGAGGGAGTGGTTAGTCCCCTTGTTTGAAGCCTCCTCCTCCCTCCCCCCCCCCCCCCCCCCCGGTTTGATAATACATAGTTAGTCCCCTCGTTCGAAGGGCTTACCTGTCGGGCTGCGGGGAGGGGGAGTGGCACCGACACTAGGGCATCACCTCTTCTATTTTTGTTCAAGGGTCTTTTGTGCCAATTTGGAGGGCCAAGTTGTGTTTTTTTTTTCTTTTGAGCTCATATCTTTAAATGTATCCCACCGACAATGAGATCACAACATCGATGTCGTTCGTGGCGCCTATCCCCGTTCAAAAAAAAGTGTTGTGCATGGGATATTCTTCCATGAAAACAGTTTGATGTCGAAGTAAATTCTTCCCCAAAAAAGTCGTTGATAGTCATTTAGCAAAAAAAATAGCGTTCAATTAATGAAGAAATCACGGTTGAGCGTAGTCTTTTGCATGCAACGTGCGGTGTTTCAAGAGAAAAAGGCTTTCCAAATATTTGTTTATTTTCAGTGCGAATAAAAGCATCCTCCAACGACACTACCATAGCCTCCCCCAAATGAGCTATGGGGATGTTGGACAGAAAACGAACCACCTCGGCCCTGTAAATTGTTCGGCACTCCCACGTTAGCACCGATGCAGAGGGACCGGCTTGGGGCGTCGATAACCCATATCACGTTGGATTTCCCTAGTGTGTTCCCCTTCATAGCGACCCAGCCATTTCCCCGCCGCCCTTGTTCTTACCTCCGAGGATTCGACTCTTCTCCCACCTTCACGACTCGTATTGTACAATGTATATTTAAGGTTTTAATTTAGGATATTTTAGACATTGTGCCTACCTTAGTGCTATTTTTCATGATTCATAGTACCCTGACATGATCTATTCCCTTGAAACACTTGTTGACCCTGCAAAGAGCGGGGTTGCGGATGCCGATTTGATCGATCTTTGTCGTATCGATAGTCGAGTGTCAGAGAAAGTTGTTGCTTTTGAAGGGACAAACATAGGCCGACAGTTCTATGCTTGTTCACTGCACGATGTAAGTAGTGTTCTCTATGGCTCAAATAAATATGCTATGCATTGGTAGTGTGATGATTTACTCAAATTTGATCCACAATTGGAATTTGTAGGATGTCATAAATTGGTGGCTTTATATGTTGGCTAATCCCTAGTGGCCTTTGTACCACTACAAAATGCAGTATCTAGTTTGTGGGGGTATGTATGAGAATAGGAACAATGCAAGGATTGAGGATAAAATTCCGAATGTTGGTTTGGTCAAGAATTTATTTGAAAAGAAGGATGAGGTGATAAAAATACACAAATTTATTACTTAGTAGATCTGAAGAACCGGATGGATACCACCGAGAGCCATGTGATGGTGCAAAACATGACAAAATTGAAGGAGAACCGTGAAGACCAAAGTAGGATTGAGTTGGACAAGATGGAGAAAAAGAGAAACCTAGCTACAACCAGAGGAGAATAAGAATTTGGATGAGGAAAAGAAAAAACTGAGAGAGGAGAAGAAGAGGTTGAAATACATGTTTCTTGATCTTCTCAAAGCAAGTTCTTTAAAAAAAGAAAACATGAAGATGACCAAGCAAAATTTGTGATGATTGAAATGTTTTTGGTTTGAACTTGTTGAGCATGTATGGCTCAGAAAAACTAATCGCTTGTAACCTGGATGTAATAATTTGTTTTAACTAGCGAGGTGGCCCTCGCAAATGCGAGGGCAACGTCTTTAGTGTGTTCAAAGTGTTCCACAAATAATAATATCGTTTCAAGGATATCACATTATCACCTGTTATGTCATAAGAAACTAAACTACTCTACAACTATCGCATATATTATGGTAAATAACACGTACGCCAGTAACATTTTTGGCCATCGAGTGATTATTATGTCGTTTGTGCCAAAACACCCATGTGTGTCGGTTGTAAGTTATATTATATAATTAAATGGATACACGATGCTAGATCAGTATGTGAGGCTAGTTGACTCTGATAATTGGATGAACTAGAAGGAAAATTATCTGTCCTTCTTAATAGTTAGGCCACATTAAATCATGAGAAATATCTTCTTTAGATAGTTCTTCCTCTCATTTACATACTCCATGTCAAAATGTGGTATCTTTTAGAGACATGAATGTTGTTTGCTCCATGAAATTTTGATGATTATTTGTTATATTAATATATAGCAAAAATATTTTCTTTTGGGATTACAAGTTCACACAACGGTAGCCAAAGTTACAGATGTATGACTCTATCACATTATTTCACATTATATGTTACGAATCAAAAATGCTCTACACCTATTACAAACAACATGGTAAACAAAATATCATGTATGCATGTATCATCTTTGACCATCTTAAATTTGTGGGCGAATGATCATTATGTCTAGTTCTACACACTAAGTGACATGTATTTTTGTGTCAAGCTACCTGACTACTCGGCTTGTGACATTGTTAAGACTCTTATTAATCATAAATTTGTTTTCTGATTGGATTCCCATGTCCTCTTACATTGATCCTTTTACATAATAGAAAGACCTATAAATTATTCCAAGATGTCTATCAATAGATAGCCTAGACTTAAAATATCACTGCCATGGTGTGTGGCTAATAAATATAAAACATATCGATGAATTTTGTAGACAACAATAATAACATATAAGGATACCGAGAATGGTCAAGTATATCTCATCATATCCTTGAAATCATAGAATCGTACACTTTTCCTTGCATACATATGCAAATTGGACAAAAGGTTTTAAGGTCTTATTACGATGGTATGACATGCATCAATGAGCATTATTTTCAATAAAACAGCTTTCAAAACATATCATGTTTTTACGTTGGGTACTCAAATTAGAAATGTGTACTTTTATTCGAAACCAACTTGTGGTTGAATGGTTAGTAGCCTGGTTGTAGCCACGGTCCATCGGTGATCAAATCTAAGGTTTTATGTCATGTGTCTCATTAAGCTGGAATATTCTATCACTGAAAGGTCATTATCACCTATCACGACAAAATGTGGTGATTTAGCCCCTAGTATATCATTAAGAAGGAATATATCTTAATGTGAAGGACAATGTGAAGGACATTCCCATCGAGAGCAACTAATGTGATGACTTCATTAATGTTGAAGTTGGCGACTCCAAAATCCTATAGGAGTTTTGTGATTGTGTATGGATCCAATGGTAGTAAAATAAAGTTTTCATTTTTTGTAGAATATCGCCGACTGTATATCATATTTTTTATTTAAAAATTTCTAAATGTTATACCGGACGTCAATCACTTGTTTATACACACTCCGCCAAATACACTTTTCTACTCTGCAACATGACTCTGTGACCTGGAGAACATAGTTCAAAACTCATAAGTAGTCCTCAATTTCATTGCACGATTGGAATGTCATGTGATGATATGTTGATATTTTAACATCAGAGAAAGACAAATACGAAATTTCGAAGAAATCTTCCATACAAACAAAATAATATCCGCTTGAAAAATTCCTATGAATCAAGATACTAAGTATTTTAGGTCCTCTTAATCAAAATATTATTGCCATGATATGTAAATAGTATAGATGAAACATATGAATCAATTCACCAGCCAATGGAAATTTTTAAGGATATCGAGAACAATCATCCAACATCCCATCGTACTATCCTCTTGAAAATCTTGGGTTGTATACGTTTCTTTGTTTGCATAAAATTCTAGGTTTCACATCATCTGTCCTTAAATCAGAATATTCTTTTAATCACTTGTAGAATCAGTGCTAATTTAGTCCCTCATGTATCATTTGGAAGACTATTTTCAGTGTGACAGCAATACCGCCTGTAGCTGAGCCGGCATAATTGATGAGTATGGTATAGCTTTGTACTGCGTGAAATATCAATGTCGGATCGATCCAAGGGAGCACAATTCAGCAATTTGCACGATTTAGCAACAGCCATGTAGACGAATCTATCTCATTCTGGTTCTTTGTGCATTACATATTGCTCTAATTGATGATCAATAGAAAAAAATGAGGCAATGATGATGGATTTTGATCACGTTGGATTCTTTTTTTCTCATAGCCACCACGTTCCAGCCTGATTCTTTTTGCAACTATCACGTTCCACCTACAGGGTTAGCGAGCATACACGGTTAATTTTTTTTATAGCAGATGCAACGTAATTATAGGAGTCCACGTGATGCACTTGTCAGCATAATCTGGTTCCGGTTTCCTTGTTGATTCATAAAAAACTTCAGCCTTTGATGATGGATGTTGATCACGTGACCAGTCACGTGTACGTGAGTTTTCGGTTCCTTTTTTTCTCAAAGCCACCAGACCACCACGTTTCTGCCTGTTTTTTGTTTCCAATTATCACGTTCCAACCAGAGGGTAGCGTGCGTACACTAATGATGGGAGTCCACATGATGGACTTGTCAACTGGTATTGTGTCAAACAGGTTATGTAACTAATTATCTTCCGTTAAATTGTAACCGTAAATTTCATATCTAACCATCACGAAATTTTAGATAATGTGAATCAACGTGGTGCCTCGAAACACAACTTTATATTACTTTTAGTATATAATAGATAGATTGTTGCACGGACTAGTAATGTTTTATGTAAAATATGCTTGCCTTTTCAGGTTCAAATATGATTGCATCTAAAAAAAGGTTGAGAGATGCTATTGAGATTGTCGGTTGGGCAGCTGGCCCCAAAGCCGCCATAGTTTTTAGGCACTCGCAAGCCGCTTGTCTGGCGTAGTTGTCAGACGCCCTACAAGAAGCTAATATCCTTTCAGAGATTACCTTAGGGATAGTAATTAAGAACATTTTGCGTCAGTACTCCTTCGTCCTAGAAAAAGAGATTACCTTAGGGATAGTAATTAAGAACATTTTGTTTTATAGATACATGCGGATATACTAGAAATATATGTGTCAATTAATTAGCCACCGAAAGATTATTATTTTTCTGACATAGTACACTACATGCTCAATGTGGCGCGTCGACGGGGTGAGAATGGGATTCGATACGCGCGAGAGCCGTCTCGATGGAATCCACGCGCGTACAAAGTACAGACATGCTTCTTTTGTTCCCCGGACAATTCGACATGGATGGAATCGAAGGTCGTTTTCACCTTTTTTTCTTTCTTTTTTTTTGCATACGTACGGTATATTTTGCTGGAAAAAAAGAAAAAAGAAAAGAAAAGTAGATGCTGCTTCGATTTCTCATGCTGACTGGGCAGAACAATCGTGCCTGACAGTAGATACGATGCGATTGTGATACGACCGAAGCTACATCGGCGCGCCACGCGAGACAATGCGCACGTACACGCGCGCGGAATCAATCGATCGAGGGAGATCGGCCGGAAGTGCTCGCCGGCGGCCGGACCGAAAGGTAAAGGACGCGAGCAAAACACAATCGCGTTTTTTGATCTCGTGCGCAGGATGAAACCGGACGACGCGCGCGCCCATGGGATCAATTCACCTTTCCGTTTCCCGGCCGCACGTAGGTTCGTGCGGACCGATGACCGATCGTCCTAGCTACTGTACTATTTCCCTTGAACGTGTACTGCTTGCGTACGTCCTCCTTTCACCTCCAACGAGAACCTATATACCCGTATCTCTGCACCTGCCACCATGCATACCCTGCGCTGACCGCCCTTTGTATCACCATCGTCTGTCGTCGCACCACCGACAACCATGTCATCGTCATAGCGGCGGCACACACAAAGCAGCCACTACTATGATATAGCAGTCATTTTTCTAGTAATGTTCGAAATAAAATCCGCGCCACTATTGTAAGTCCGCCACCACTATTGCTTATTTATGGCGTTCGAGAAAAATTGAACGCCGGCACTAAGTGGGGACCACAAGGCGAGCCGGGACCAATACAGTCCAGGCGTTCGTCACCTTCGAACGCCACAACTACGAATTAATGGGTTCGGTATATCGTAGAAGTCATCACTGTGTCGTTCAAAATTTCCTTAAAGGCAGCGCCCTTCCGCACCTTACCCCTTCACTCGTCGCCGCCCCGACCCACCCCGGTCCAGCCCAGACCCGCCTCCACCGACCGGCGTCTTCCAGCCCCGCACCGGTCCGTGCCGTGACGGATCCACCGGCCCCGTCCTCTCCGCCGTCGGCCCAACCCCGCACCGGTCCGTGCCGCAACGGATCCACTCCACTGCCGACCTCTCCACTGCCGACCCAGCCACGCACCAGTCCGCGCCACGATGGATCCACCGGCCCCGCGATAACCCCGTCCTCTCCACCGCCGACCTACGCCTCCCCTGACCTCACGCCGCCGTAGGTAGCCTCCCACCCCCATCTTAGTTAGTGTATTTAGTTTAGTGATTTTAGGTGATTTTGGATGTATAGCTAATTTAGGTACAAAATCTTGATGATTTTAGATGTATAGCAAATTTAGATAATTATACGGGTATAAAATCTAGATAATTTTAGATGTATAGCAAATTTAGATAATTGTAGGGTACAAAATCTAGATGATTTTAGATGTATAAAAATTTAGATAATTGTAGGTGTACAAAATCTAGATGAATTTAGATTGATTTTGGTTTTCTACTTTCATATGGTCGATGATTAAAAATGGTAGGATGCGATCTTGGGGATGGTGCGACCGAATCTTATGAGATTTATAAATAAATAATTTATGCGTCCTACTTAGCTCGCTTATGCCGTCCCTGAAATTATTTTGCGTCCAATACAAGTATGTGGCCCTACTTTTAGGTTGTTTTTATACAAATATGCTTTCGATTGATTTTGGTTTCTACTTCCATATGGTCAATGATTAAAAATGGTAGGATGTGATCTCAGGGATGGTGTGAGCGAGCCTTGTGAGATGCACACATAAATAATTTGTGCATCCTACTTAGCTCGCTTACGCCGTCCCTGAAAATATTTTGTGTCCAATGCGCGAGTATGAAGCTCTACTTTTAAGTTTATTTTTATTCCAATATGCTTTCGATTGATTTTGGTTTTCTACTTCTATATGGCGATAATTAAAAATGGTATGATGCGATCTCGGGGATGGTGTGAGCGAGCCTTGTAAGATGCATAAATAAATAATTTGTACATTCTAATTATTTCTCTTATGCCATTCTTGAAATTATTTTGCATCCAATGCGCGAGTATGAGGCCCTACTTTTAGTAAAGTTGTGACATCTTGCATTTGTAAGATCATTTGTTTACCTTTTTGTTTGAGTTTTCTAATATATTTAAACATAGCTATGGATACTTGAATATATTTAATATATTAGACGAACATGCAGCAAATGCATTCCTGCATTAACTGTGGCCATAAAAGTTGTTAGGATAAAAAATTTATCATAGTGCTTACCGAATACTTTGAGACTATGACGTTATAGCTTAATTATGATTTCTAACCTTACATGCATTTTGATCGAAAAGATTTTGAAACTAATTAACTATTGTTTTTATATAACTTTTTCTCAGACCATTGCTTGCCATGCAAGAAAGGACTTTTTTGTCCATATGAACAGACGTGTCAATCACGAGGGACAATTTGAGGCCACCTTGGTGGAAGGGACAAGACCCGACAAGAGCTACAAGATTCTAGTCATCAACGAGACAAACCGAACTTACTTTACAGGACCAGTTTGGACAGAATTGGTAGAAAGCTTTGGGATGGATAGATGCCGGGATGAGGTTGAAAATCTACCTCGACAAAACTGGTGGAGTCATCTTTTTATCGTATGAGATCCTTGACTCAGAGTGTTCTCGCTTTGAAGATCATCCCTTAGATAGAATTAGTCTTCTAAATTTGAAGACCATGCCCTTAACTAGAACATGCTAGATAGTCTTCTAAATTAGTTGTTGTATCATTATATTCTAAATGATATTCAGTATTAATCGTTGTATCATTGTATTCTGAATGATATCTAGTATTAATTGTTGTATCGATGTATGTTGAATGATATCTTTTTTATCTTTATATCTTTATACTATTATAAAAAGAGAAGCAGGTGTTGGTAGGTCGCACTTTGACACTTTGACTTCAAACATTCAAAGAATCGGGAGCGTTTGATCTTTATCCAACGGTAAAGCGAGTCTTCACAATACTTGGATTTGTTAATTACACCTCGTTGCCACCGATTAGTGGAAAATGCCCCTTCAGAACGCCCATCCCGACCTATCGTCCCCCGAGCTCCTCACATGGAACCCAGCCGCCACCCCTCCCATCTCTCCCCTGCCCAGGCGCCCCCCCTCCGCCCAGCCGACGCCCTCCTCCTACAGTTCCTCCCCGAACGGATCCTCCCCGACCTACTGCAGCAGTCCCTCGTCTCTGTTTGATTCCTATTTTCTCGTGCGGTCAAAACTATAGTCTCTACTATTAGATTGCAATCAATCGTACGTAGTCACAGAGATGCTGAAGGCAAGACGCGCTGCTGCGCATGAGAGGGAGGAGGACCGCGACTTCACGGGGGAGAGATATAGGGCTGCGCCGCCACAGACGTCCAGTGGGACGACGGCCGTCGAGGCGCCGCCGAAGCTAGGGAGGTGGCACGTGGCAGAGGAGAGGGTAGACGGCCACGGGGCCACGGCGTCCCCATCGAGGCTAGGGACTCGCGCCGTGGCGGAGTAGGGACACACCGTCATAATAGATAGGCAGGAGAGACAGTGACGTCTGTATTTGGAGTCACTCCTGAACAGTGAACACCCATTGTTCAGAGCTATAAAATTGTTCAGTTTATGCATGGCTTCTGCCTTTGTAGTTTTTCCTTTTTCCTATTTAGATGTATCAGTACTAGCAATTACTACTCTTTACGGAGACCTGCAATCTGGAGTAGGTGTGTTAAGGCTGGATGAGGTTGGAAATCAGAAGATACCCATGATTTTGCATGTGGACCTCCCGTTGCAGTTTCCCACCAGGCTCCAACCGTCATTGCCGTACTCCTCCTCAAGGCAGCTCTCTCCGATGCCCCCTCTCTCTGATTTTATCTGTAATGGTATGTGTGATGCTAATGTAATTGAAATTTGTCTCCATTGTATACGTAGACATGTATCATTTGCTGCCAGTTTTAGCCCATAAACTCCTGCAGTTCTTGAACTATTAGTCCAGCAACAAGGTAACAGTTGAATCCACACCATCATTGTCCAAGAACTTTATTGTGCTTGCCTTGTTTGGGGTTTCAATTCATCTCTAGATTAGTGCTCGTGATGTCCAAGCTCGATTTTATAGGTTGATTGCATGTTTGGAACAAATTAGACCTATTTTGAAGTAGATTTTTTAAGGTTGTAGTAAATTGCAATTCGCTTTGAGACGACTTGCAGAAAATACAACTGCTAATACATGTACTGGTTTGTTGCTCTGCATCTTGGTTCTGACGTGGAGTTTGTAGGTGGAGTGGAGCCCCTCCCGAACACAGATTATTCGTTCCCATATTGGTTTTGATGCCATGGATTTCAGGTAAATATAATAGATTGAGGTTGTAGCAATTGACTCCTTAGTTGCCTGTAATTGGTGCTGGTCATGTATATGGATTTGACTGCGAGATTTTGGAAGTCTACAGGATGTTTGGGGCTTGTTCAAGAGCTTTCGTAGCATGAGAAGCTACATCTCTGATCATAAGGTTTTGTACCATTCTTCTTTTCCTTGTTGACTGCACCATTTGAACTAAATCCTAAATTGACTAGCTTGCTTTTCGGCAGTGTACATTGTGAACTGCGCCTAGATGAATCAATGACGACGGCTGTCGATTTCTCTCTTGTGCAAGTATGACACCCATGTGGATTCTGCGTGGGAGGCCAGCTTATTTCTTAACTAGCTCTATTAAGCAAACCACTTGAAGAATTCCACTTGCTGATACTAAGATTGTCACCGTGCACTGTTGTTTGTAGACCACATAAGTTTAGCTACCGTTATACTGCTTCAGCTTGCTAAAACTCACATAACCTCACAAAAACTTATTGAATTCTTTTTCATCATCAGAGGTATATTTTATCTGAAATTTTGTTCACATTGTGACATTCCTATTGCATGAGAATTGTAGAAATCAAACAATGGTATAAACCTGAATTGTGATGAACTGATTAGTCGGTGATATATATGGTACTTCTTATTAGTCCATGATATCCTGACAAAAGTTGTTACACAGTGACTTTGTTGTTTGTTCTTGACATCGTCGTCTCCCTATTCTGCAGACTTCGCCGTCCGTGGACATTTCTGTCTTGCCGTTCATTTGACTTTGCTGGAAATCCGACCACGCTGCTCCTTTGGTGAGTACTTGCTGTTCAGCCCACTTCTCCTGAACTCTGACCGCCTATGCTCGACCTAAGGTATACCCTGTTCTCTGTTCATTTTCTTGTCCGAGGTTTCATAGACAGTTGTTCATCGCCATAGGTAATAGGTAAGTAGGTGTTGTAGTACGAGTAGAATCTGAATGATGGTTAGTACGAGTAGAATGTGATGCGTCTTGATGGGGATGGATTGCTTGTTTGTCCATGGTGTTAGTAGATGGCGGGATTGGGTTCCTAGCAGTGAGTTGTAATAGTGAGTGATGTTACTTTTTGAGAGGTATAAGGGAGTAAAGGAACAGTACCAGGTTCACTTGGTACCTAAACGATGTGTATCAGGTTCACTCTTGAGGAAAACATCAGGTTCATTTCAAATTTTGTTTTGGGGGATCATGTTCAGTTCAACTTAAGTATACTTTTGCAGGATCCAAATAGCATCTTTCTCATGTTTCCCGAACCTGAAATATATTTGGACCTATCTATAGAAATTTCCATATTACTAGCATCCTGTTGTATATCTTTTATATACTATTATAAATTGCTTAAGGAGGTTTTCATGGTCTTTCGTCCGTCGTCGTCCGTGGCTAAAAAATCTGCGTGTCTCAGCTAAAACATTGGATCATTTCGCCCGTCTGCATGTCAGACACGATTGGCATGAGATCTCCTTGATTATCTCCCGTGCATGCACCGGATACTTTTCCATCTCAAACTTCCTATTGTCTGCGTGGATCCCGATCAGAACCGATCTCCTTTATTATCTCCCGCTCCATCTCAAACTCCCTATTTTCTGCGTGGATCACGATCAGAACCGAGTCGGCTTTTTGATTGCCTTCTCTGCTCCTTCAAGGAGAGATCAAGCAAGAACCATGGCGGCGAACTCGGCGGACAGAAGAGAAATCGACCAGGACGTGGGCGAGAAGAGCAAGATCATTGCATCTCGCATGGATGGTTGCGTCGAGGAACCAGCTACGACGATAGCAACACGTCCGACGAGCATGATCTGAAGAGATTTGACGATAGCTTATCAAACTGGACCAAGCCAACTATCTGGAGTTGCTCGTGCGGTGCCGAAGTGGGGGCGAGAAGTATCGCGCTCCGACTGGCCGTCTCCTGCATCACCGCATCAACGGAGACATGACGTGCGACGCAATCATGTTCCTTTTCATGGCGGAGGACGATGAGCAACATACAAGCAGCTCGAACTGTACAAGAATTGTGGCTATGGCTATAACTATATGCGGGTATGCCTGTTGCACTGCACAAACTCGAGGATGTCGGGCACACGCTTACCGGCCTCCGTGTCCGTGGCTTCTGGTCGAGGCCCGTCCAGCTGCGGCAAAGTTTGCCCTCTGCATACTAGCCATGGGCTTCTCTGCCGTGATCCTGGATCTCAGCTGGTACTCACCGGTTGAGGCCCATAGAAACAGAGCGATGGTGCAATTGTGTTGGACAGGGATCTGCCCTTTTTTGGAGCTCCAGTGCACACCAGCTGCTCGTGTATGTGTCCATGTTGTGCTAGCTATTGAAGGCCTTTGGCCTGTTGCATGGTAAAGCTACTACTCGTCCAGCATGATCTTTCAACCGTGCTCATCGGCAGTAGCCAGCAGTATTGCTTCAATTCTTTTCCTGTATTGATTGGATCTGGAGTGCATAACATGCATGTACTACATGTTTGTATGTTTATCTGAAGTTCAGAACATCTTTACTGTTCTGTACCCGCTATTTTTTTCTCTATAGTTGAAATCATATGCTTATGGGGGAATCCGCGTGCAGTGCAAACAATGTTCAGTCAAGATGGAGAATATATAAAGGAAAGAGTGAAGAAAATAATGGACATTGGTACAACTAGCCTTATCAATTTGTTATTTTTTCGAGTCTGATGTAGCACTGCGATCTTTTCCTCTTCCATTTTGCGATCATAAATAAATTTCAAATTCAACTTGTTGTTTTTGGAACTGCCAATTCGAGTTAGATTTTGTTCAATTAAAGTTGCCTTTTTTGCTTCTGTATATACATGTTGAAGGCATTTGGGGCACGTTCACCAATCATCACACAAGATCTGCTGTAATGTCTCACTGTGGTGTTTGTGTTGATGCCTCAAAAAGGACACTGGTCAATGTGATACATAAACGAGACATGATTTGTCTTATTGAGAAATAAAAATGACGACTTCTCTGTTGAAGTCTGCTTGGCCACTGCTTGATCAAATAGTATCAGCTGCTACTACTGCCACCACACCACCACTGTTTACTTACATGGTTGGACTACCAAATCTTTTTGAACTCTTGCAATTTGCTGAAGTTGCTATTATTTCCTTATGCTGAGCTGCTTAAGTAGACTTCATAGATCAAAGGACTCTTGCAAGATGTATAGAGTCTTTACAGATCGAAGGAATGCTCTACATGTTTATTCAAGTTTGTGAACCTTTTTTTTTTTGCATCCCTGACTATATAACCTATTTTCAAAAAAATTAACAGACCGTAGCAAAACACGGGCATTCAGCTAGTCCAGTATTAATTATTGTATCCTATTATTTGATATTGCTACTATAATCAAGATTTTTTTAGTATTCTTTTAATTTCTGAATTGCAGTTAATGGCGTTCAGGAAGGTCCGAAGACCATTACATGTTAACTTAGTGGTGGCGTTCCGCTTGCACGCCACTAGTACCTAACTTAGTACTAATATTCATTCTACACGCCACTATTAGGACCTACCAATTATATGGGGTTATTGGCGTGCAGCTTAAACCGAACCCCTTTTCGAAACGTCGCACTAGTCCTTTTCCTACTAATGAGCGGCACACACAGAGCAGGCGCAAACACCTTTGAGAATGATCGATCAATTTTTCTGCTCGATCAACAGCCGAAATTACATAAGCCTACCGGCGTTACGTGCAAAATTTGAACATCTCTCTCCGATGGACGGATTTCACCGCCCCCCCCCCCCCCCCCCCCCTCTCTCTCGCTTCCTTACTTAATGCTAACGATTAGCCCCGTATAACAAGGCTTCGGTGACTAATTCCGCCCACCCTCACCACGCTAATGCGCTACCCAAGTGACCAACTTCCTGTCCTGTAAAAAGGAAGACAGCTCTCTTACACTAGGCCCATCTATAGCAGGCCAAAACCCACAAGAATTAGCCCATTTTATGGCTATCACAGATCACATACGGTAGGTCGCTTCCTTTTCTTGATTCCGTCGCCTGCCACCTGTAACCATGTTCTAGGGTAGTTTCGCTCTACTCATCTGTAGCTTCCAGTCAAGACTAAACAGATCGATTCATAGCAACACGCCCGCCCGGCTGCACGCGGCCAGCATAAACGGCATTGTAGGAATGAAGGGTTTGTTCACTCTCGAGTCTCTTCTATCTGCCTTCGTCATTAGCTTATTTTCAATTGTTAGATTCTTCATTTTTCCTGTAAACTATATGGAAGTATAATTGTAGAAACTACATACAAAGAAATTGTCATTCCTCCCGGTCAAAAATCTCATTCCTTAATTTCTTCTATAATTAGCGTACAATTTTTCTGCTTCAAGTTCTAGCCTCCCATGCCGAAGTTTTGGCTCTCTCTCTCTCTCTCCCTCCATCCCTCCCCCTCTCTCAGTTTTAGTATGAAGACGTATCATACTACCTAGGCCCAGAGCCTGCTGAATTTACTCGCAAACTATCTATATATAAAACCCTTCATCAAGCAATTTAGAGTACTTCTCTTCACACAGAAAATATGGACGGTGATCGGCGACGAAGACCACTTCTCCAAGATCCTACTCCGCCTCGGCTTCACCACCTTCCTGGTCCAACGAGGAGAAATTGTCCTGTTTGGTTTTCTAGCTTTCCTGGGCGACGACCTCTTTTCCGAGATCCTAATACGCCTTGGCTTCGTCACATTCTTAGTCCCTAGGGAGAAAAATTGGACCACTTGATTTTCTGGGTTTCCTGGGCAACGACCACTTCTCCGAGATCCTACTCCGCCTCGGCTTCGCCACCTTCCTGGTCCACTAGGGGGGAATTGGAATGTTTGGTATTGTAGGTTTTCTGGGTTTCCTGGGCGACGACCTCTTCTCCGATATCCTACTCTGCCTTGCCTTTGCCACCTTCCTGGACCCCAGGGAGCCAAATTCGGGAGAGCTAACACATAAACTGAGGTGGTGTGGTGGGTTTTCCTGCAAAAGCAGCGGGGGAAGCGTGTGTCTAAAACATGTGGCGAGGAAGCTTTCATTGGGACGTCTTTGGTTTCCCACATTGGGTTGCATCACACGGTTCCTAAAGCAACCAAAGAGCATACACGAGGGACAACTCTCGACTATGTCATTCCTAGAGAGTTATTGTTTTTGTACGCAAGGAGGGGAAATTGGTGTTGAGCTCGTGTGTGCAAGGGATGGAAGGAGCTCGCTCGCGTCCATGAAAAATCGCCATGACAAGTTTGGCTGCCTCACACCAATTCGCACCACTAGTTTACCCCTCTCCGTCACCACCAAATTCTACACCACCTTTTCCCCTATTCGACCTCTCTCTGCCTCGGGAAACCCTAAGTACCCGATCAAAATTCTACGAAAGAGTCTGTAGCCACCGTCATCTCCATCCCTAGATCGGGAGGGATCTGAAGCTCTTCCCGGCACCCTGCCGGAGAGGGGAATTCACCCTGGAGGCCTTCTTCATCATCATGCAAGCCTCTGGTGTGATGCGTGAGTAGTTCATCTCTGGACTGCGGGTCCATGTAGTAGCTAGATGGCTGGTTCTCCTCTTTTGTGCTATCATGCTTAGATCTTGTGAGCTCCATTCATGATCAAGATCATTTATTTGTAATTCTACATGTTGTGTTTACGGGGATCCGATGGATATTGAGATGCTATTTCAGCTTGATTATTGATTCTATCATGTCTTTGTTATTTGTGATATTGCATGCTTTCCGTTGTTAGTAGCTATCTTGGCCAAGTAGATTCTAGCAACTTCAAGAGTTAGTATTTATGCTCGATAGTGGGTTCATGCCTCTAGTAATCTGGGGAAGTGACAGAAATCTTTAAGGTACTAGATGTGATGTTGCTACTAGGGAGAAAACAATAATCCTTTGTTCATAGAACAATCGTATTGTTTACTTACACGCAATGAGTAATGCAATTATCCGTTGCTTGCAACTTAATACTGGAGGGGGTTCGGATGATAACCTGAAGGTGGATTATTAGTCATAGATGCAGTTGTATTACAGTCTATGTATAATGTTGTAATGCCCAATCGAATCTCAAAGGAGTCAAGATGAGTAGTATATGCATGATTGCTTTTTTGATGTTTGTCAATTGCCTCGCTGTAATTTGTTCACCCAACATGTCATCTATCTTAAGGAGAGCCACCACTAGTGAACTATGGACCCCGGTCCTTTCTTTTACCATCAATCTACAATCAACTGTTTTATGTTTACTTTCTGCAAACTATTACTTTCTTCCACTTGATACGTTTAATCCTTTGTTTTCAGCAAAACCGGTGAGATTGACAACCTCATCGCAAGTTGGGGGCAAAGTTTTGCGGTTGTGTTGTGCAGGTCTCCACGTTGTTGCTGACGCCGGTAGTGCGCCCTGCCAAAGTCCAGCTAGCAACACCTTTGAGGTGTTTCCTTGCTCCTACTGGATTGATAACCTTGGTTTCATAACTAAGGGAAACTTGCTGATGTGCTCATCATACCTTCCTCTTGGGGTTTCCCAATAAGCTCAATATATTTTGGGCTAAGCACCGCCTCCCTCTTCTTCATTGTCTTCCATTGCAGTATCACCGTATTCTTCAGAGGACATAGGATAGCTGTCATCATCCTCCTCTTCTTCATTTTCTTCCAGCGTAACCCCTCTTTTTCCGTGCATGGCCCACCAATAATATCCGGCATGAAACCTCTCTAAAGCAGATGGCTTTGAAGGATTCTCAGGGCAGAGTGCTCCGCCATGTTCCGACAGTCGACGCGGGGAAAAGGCATAAAATTATGCACTTTGTTTGCCTTAGCCATATCGATAAATTTATGCAGGTCTGCAATAAAATCGGAATCGCATCGGTCGCCGTACATCCATCGCATCCGTGCATCGATCTGCGTCATAATAATTAACCATTACAATGACATTGTGAATAGTAAAATGACCACCCTACATGGACACATGCAATATTTTTGTATCAGTTACAGATAAAGAAGATAAGGTTGCTAACCTCAGCCGAGGATACCGTATTGTGCGAACTTAAGTATGGCTCAGACATTTCGTCGAACAGCTTGTGTGCAGTGTGAAGAAAAAAACCTAGCATCCACCTCCCACATAAAATTCCAGAAAAAATAAGTGGATGGGCGGGGCTTATTTATAGCCAGGGGAGGGTTTTTGGTCTCGGTTCTTGGCATGAACCGGGACCAATACACAGAGCACCACGTGTGCGTCGCGGGTTTTTGGTCCCGATTCGTGGCATGAACCGGGACCAATGCTCCGCAGAGCACCATGTGTGCGTCGCGGGGAGGGGCTTTGGTCCCGGTTCGTGGCATGAACCGGGACCAATGCCCCTTGGATATTCCACCCGTCAGTTCGCTGTCCTCGTGTACAAATAGGAGGCGCCACAGCGCGTCGCTTCGTCGTCCATTCCCTCCCTCTCTAATATCTATCGCGTCGTCGCTTCGTCATCCATCCCCTCCCTCTACAATCTCCACCGCGCCGCCATGGAGATGCCCGCGCTGAACTTCTACGAGGCGGTGATGTTCGCGCACTTCGACATCCTCGTGCCGCCGGTCGCGACGTTGCCCCACGGATGGCGCATCAGCTATGCGAGGGTGCCGGTGGCTCCGCTCCTCGTCCCCGGTGGAGCCGAGATGGAGAGCAAAATCGCGGTGCGCCGCCGCCAGATTCCTGCGTGGAAGAGGGCGCTGCCCCGGTACGCGGCGGCCAGCCCGTACTGGCTGACGCTGTTCAAGAAGGAGCAGAAGGCTAAGATTGGCAACCGCATCGTTTACGGGCGCATGGTGCACGGGGATCTCCGCAACCGAGAAGGGCGGGAGAGGTTCTGGTCCGTCCCTGGACGGACCAAGTACACCGTCATCGCCGCCGCTCGCTGCGAAGAGGTGCTCCATCTCGCGAATAATGCGGAAATCATGGAGGTTCCGTCCGACGACGACGAGGAAGCCGGCGGCTCGGAGGACATCGGTAGCGAAAGTGAAATTATTGACTAGGAAAAATTTGTGAAATCGCACCTTTGTTTAGGAAAATTTGTGGTTGAATTAATGAAATGCCTCGATTTAGATCTCTGTCTCGATTAATTTGTGGAAGAATTTGTCATTTAGATCAATTTCTGACTCAATTTAGATCTCTGTCCCGGATTGGGAACGTGACCGTCGAGTGACCGTCGAGGGGTTTTTGGTCCCGGTTCGTGGCATGAACCGAGACCGTAGCTTAGAGATGAACCGGGACCAATGCCCAGGCGGCATGAACCGAGACCGGTGTCTAGCATTGGTCCCGATTGCGGAACCGAACCGGGACCAATGGCATTTGGGTGTTGGTCCAAAGACCCTTTTTCTACTAGTGAATGCCACGACCACCTTTTCCAAACGCCGCACTAGGCCTTTTCCTACTAGTGAGCGACACACACAAAGCAGGCGCAAGCACCTTTGCGAATAGCCTTGATGATCGGTCAATTTTTATGCTTGATCAACTTTGGTTCTAACGAACAATCACTTCCTTACTTAATTCTAGCCGTGTAACAAGGCTTTGATGACAAATATCCACCCCACCGCCTCGCGCAGCACGGTAATGTGCAGCCAAGGCGGCATGAACCGAAACCGGTGTCTGGCATTGGTCCCGATTGTGGAACCGAACCGGGACCAATGGCATTTGGGTGCTGGTCCAAAGACCCTTTTTCTACTAGTGAATGCTACGAACACCTTTTTCAAACGTCGCACTAGGCCTTTTTCTACTAGTGAGCGACACACACAAAGCAGGCGCAAGCACCTTTGCGAATAGCCTTGATGATCGGTCAATTTTTCTGCTCGATCAACTTTGGTTCTAACGAACAATCGCTTCCTTACTTAATTCTAGCCGTGTAACAAGGCTTCGATGACAAATACCCACCCCACCGCCCCGCGCAGCACGGTAATGTGCAGCCAAGGCCCCTCCCACCCACCACCCACCAATCTTATTGAGATAGTCAGATAGCCCATTTTATCGCTAGCATAGATCACATACGGCAGATCGCTTCCTTTTCCTGATTCCATCGCCTGCCACCTGTAACCATGTTCTAGGGTAGTTTCGATCTGCTCATCTGCAGCTTCGAGACAAGACTAAACAGATCGATTCATAGCAACACGCTCGGCCGGCTACACGCGGCCACCATAAATGGCATTGGTAGGAATGAAGGGTTAGTTCACTCTTGAGTCTCTTATATATGCCTTCGTCCTTAGCTTATCTTGAATTGTTAGATTCTTCATTTTTCCTGCAAATCTATATGGAAGTATAATTGTAGAAACTACATACAACGATTTTTTCATTCCTCCCGGTCAAAAATCTCATTCCTTAATTTCTTTTATAATTAGCCTACAATTTTTCTGCTTCAAGTTCTAGCCCCCTATGCTGAAGCGCTCTCTCTCTATCTTTCTCTCTCTCTCTCTGTTTTAGTATGAAGATGTACCATACTACCTAGGCCCAGATCCCGCTGAATTTACTCGCAAACTATCTGTATAAAACCCTTCTTCAAGCAATTCAGAGTACTTCTCTTCACACACAAAATATGGACGGTGATCGGCGACGAAGACCACTTCTCCAAGATCCTACTCTGCCTCGGCTTCACCACCTTCCTGGTCCACCGAGGAAAAATTGTCCCGTTTGGTTTTCTGGCTTTCCTGGGCGACGACCTCTTTTTTGAGATCCTAATACGCCTTGGCTTCGTCACATTCTTAGTCCCTAGGGAGAAAAATTGGACCGCTTGATTTTCTGGGTTTCCTGGGCGACGACCACTTCTCTGAGATCCTACTCCGCCTCGGCTTCGCCACCTTCCTGGTCCACTAGGGGGGAAAATTGGCCAGTTTAGTTTTGTAGGTTTTCTGGGTTTCCTGGGCGACGACCTCTTCTCCGAGATCCTACTCCGCCTTGCCTTTGCCACCTTCCTGGTCCCCAGGGAGCCAAATTCGGGAGAGCTAACACATAAACTGAGGTGGTGCGGTGGGTTTTCCCACAAAAGCGACGGAGGAAGCATGTGTCTGAAACATGTAGCGAGGAATCTTTCATTGGGACGTCTTTGCTTTCCCACATTGGGTTCGTGTAGTTCCTACGGAGCCAAATTTGGGTTGTTAGGTTTCGTGGGCTCAAGGGAAACTTTGCATCACACGATTCCTAAAGCAACCAAGAGCATGCACGAGCGAAAACTCTCAAATATGTCATTCCTAGAGAGTCATTGTTTTTGTACGCAAGCAGGGGAAATTGGTGCCGAGCTCGTGTGAGCAAGGGATGGAAGGAGCTCACTCGCGTCCATGTAAAACCGCCAGCAGAAGTTCGGCCGCCTCACACCAATTCACACCACTAGTTTACCCGCTCTCTGTCACCACCAAACCCTACGCCACCTTTTCCCCTATTCGATCTCTCTGTCTCGGGAAGCTTCTTCACAGACAAGCAAGTAAGCAGTGCGATCTACTCCAGTCGGTAGAGGTGGTCAACAGCAGCGGAAAGCGTTCTTTCTCCACGTCTCTAACATGTCATCTTCCTTGTGCGATAAGTAGATCTATGTGAGTGACATCAAACCCTAACTCCAGTAGCTTACATATGTGAGCATGTGGTGACCTCTGTAGATGTGAAGGTTCTATGGGCTTTGCAACTCTTGCTTCATGATGTAGTATGAGTATGAGGTATATCAGATCCGGCCTTGGTAGTTAGATAGATTTTCTGGAGTACAACCAGAAAAATACCCCACATACCCGACGGATTTTTGGGGCGGCATAAGCGAAAGAACCGACAAAAGTTGGTTAAGCGGCGGATAGGCTATACCGGCACCATTTTATCGCGGCGGCCACTTAGACGTCATGAAACACACAATACATGCGGATTTGGGTATCGTGGTAGGTGGCACACAAGATCGGCGCTATTACATGATGCGCTTGGGCAACGGTAGCATTCTCTCTATACTCTGCTTTCTAATCGATCTTGTGTTTGTTCTTGTTCTTTCTTACCATGTTGCATCGTTTATTCTTCTAATCGATCTGCATTCTCTTTCAGATCCACGGCCAGATGGCGGGCTCATGGGATGTCATCCTCGTGGGATGGAGGGCTCACCGTTGCGGCTGTCACAGTACCAGCTTCATGGGATGGCGGGCTTGCCATTGCGGCTGTCACGGTACCGGTTTCGTGGGATGGTGGGCTTGTAGGGGTTCCGCGCATAAAAACAATAAATTTTACTCTACGCCTCTGAACCCCTGAAGCTGCCAGGTGATGGCTTCATAGCATGGAAAACAAAAAAAATCTACCGCAAGAACAAACAAAACCCAAATCTAATCTAGATAAAAGCCAAGATCTAATCTATTAGACATGTGCAACGAGATAGATCTGTACTAACCCTTGTAGATCCGAAAGCCTTGTGCGAGATCGGATCTCGTGGTTGATGTAGACGATCACTTGCCGATATCAAGATCGAGTAGACGATCCTTCCGGCTCCGCGTTCCGGTAGCGGTTCCGCAGTCGATCACACGTGCGGAGTCGATGCAGACCTTCCTATCCCCGTTCCAGCGAGCAGCGGAGGTAGTAGATCTCTCCATGGAATCCCAGCAGCACGACGGGGTGGTGGTGGTGGAGTAGAGAATTCTGCAGGGCTTCGCCTAAGCCTGAGCAGAAGGAAGGAGGAGGAGAGAGGCGGCTAGGGCAAGAGTGGAGGGGGCAAGGGGGGGTGGCGCCTCCACCCCTCTATATATAGAGGGAGGGGTGTGGCCTAGGGTTCCCACCCCTAGGCCCACCTCCTAGGGCCGGCGCACAAGGGGGACTTGGGGGGAGTTTCCTTCCCCCCAAGTTTCCCCTCTTTCTTTCTTGGTTTTCAAGTAAACTCCATAGAAATTTCTAGAACCTTCCGGAACATTCCGAAACCTTCTAGAACCCCCATATAAACACTCCAGGACATTTCCAAACCTAGAAAATGATCTCCATTATATGAATCTTATTCTCCGGACAATTTCGGATCTCCTCGTGATGTCTCAGATCCAATCCAAGACTCCGAACAACATTCGGTCTCCAACGCACATTCCATATCTACCTAAACAGCATCGAACCTTAAGTGTGTCACCCTACGGTTCGTGAATATGCAGACATGATGGAGACACCTCTCCGATCAATAACCATCAGCGGGATCTGGAGATCCATAACGGCTCCCACATACTCAACGATGACTTCGTGATTGATAGACCCATTAACATACGAAACCAATTCCCTTTGTCACGCGATATTCTACTTATCTGAGGTTTGATCGTCGGTATCCCCATACCTAGTTCTACCTCGTTACTGATAAGTACTCTTTACTCGTTCCATGTTATGTCATCCCTTGTGACCTAGTCACATGCTTGCAAGCTAACTAGATGACATTCCACCGAGAGGGCCCAGAGCATATCTATCCATCATATGGATGGACAAATCCCAATCTTGGTCCATGCGCTTCAACACATAATTTCAGAATACCCAATGACACCTTTATAACCACCCAGTTACGAAGCGGTGTTTGATGTCATCAAAGCACCCATCCGGTGATGGTGATTAACATAACCTCATGGTCGAAGGATTAGGTTACTATGCATTTGATAAGCTTGTAGCAATACGAACTAAATGACTTGATCTTGTGCTACACTTACTATGGGTGTGTGTCCATGAAATCATTCTCCTAATGATATGACCTTGTTATTAATGACATCCAATGTCCATGATCAGGAAACCATGATCATCTATTAATCAACAAGCTAGTTCAACAAGAGGCTTACTAGGGACTCTTTTGTGTTTACAAAACACACAAGTATTAGTGTTTCCTAATAATACAATTATAGCATGGGATGTGAACATTCATCATAAACACAAAGATATAATAATAACCACTTTTATTATTGCCTCTTGGGCATATCTCGGACTTAAAAGAGTAACCGTCTCGCAATAAACAAGATCCAGATATAATGTTCATGCTTAACACAGGCACCAAATAACAATTATTCAAATTTAGAACTAATCCCGAAGGTAGATGCAGAGGGAGCGTGCCGATGGCGATCACATCAACCTTGGAGCCATTTCCAACGCGCATCATCACCTCGTCTCTTGCTAGTCTTCGCTTATTCCACAGCTTCTGTTTCGAGTTACAAATATGAGCAACCAAACCAGTATCAAATACCCAGGTACTACTACGATTACTAGTAAGATACACATCAATAACATGTATATCGAATATACCTTTCTTCTTGATGTTGCTGTTCTTCAGATCTGCTAGGTACTTGGGGCAGTTACGCTTCCAGTGACCGACACCCATGCAGTAGAAGCATTCAGTTTCAGGCTGACCAGCCTTGGGCTTCTTAGCAGGTGCGACAGCTTTCTTGCCGTCCTTCTTGAAGTCGCCCTTGTTCTTAGGCTTGCCATGTTTCTTGAAATTGGTGGTCTTATTGACCATCAACACTTGGTGCTCCTTTTTGATCTCCACTTCAGCAGTTTTCAGCATGGACGATAGTTCAGGCAACGTCTTGTTCATGCAGTGCATATTGTAGTTCATCACAAAGTTCTTATAACTCGGTGGCAGTGATTGGAGGACACGGTGAATCCCTAACTCATTAGGAATCGTTATCCCCAACTCTTGGAGCTTGTTTACGTGCCCAGACATGGTGAGCACGTGCTCGCTAACGGAGCTTCCCTCTTCCATCTTACAGTTAAAGAACTTTTCGGAGGCCTCATAGCTCTTCACGGCCGCGTGAGTCTCAAAAATGAGCTTGAGCTCCTTAATGATCTCGAACGGGTCGTGGTGCTCAAAGCACTTCTGAAGCTCCGTTTCTAAACCGTACAGGATGGCACACTGAACTGTGGAGTAATGATTTTTCTGAGTGGCGTAAACATTCTTTACGTCATCGGTGGCATCTTCTGCAGGTGGATCACCTAGCGGTGCTTCGAGCACATAGGTCAACTGACCAGCCCTGAGGACAATCTTCAGTCCACGAAGCCAGTCCGTGAAGTTGCTTCCATTGTTCTTAAGATTTTCTTTCTCTAGGAACACATTGAAATTGATGGAGAGGTTCGCCATAATCTACAACAAATTTGCAAGTAGTTTAGACTAAGTTTATGATAAATTGAGTTCAATTTTAATTCTTAAATTAACTACGTGAACTCCCACTCAAAACAACATCCCTCACATTGTCTTAGTGATTACACGAACCAAGTCCACTACACCAAGTCCGATCTTCACGAGAGAAGATGTAGTTTCATCGGCAAACAATCTTCATGTTCATCATATCATTTATATGATTCATGCTCTACCTTTCGGTATTCCGTGTTCCGAGACCATGTCTGTACATGCTAGGCTCGTCAAGATTAACCTTAGTTTCCGCATGTGCAAATCTGGCTTGCACCCGTTGTATGCACACGTAGAATCTATCACATCCGATCATCACGAGATGCTTTGAAACGACGAGTCTTAGCAACGGTGCCAACTAAGGACGAACACTTTATTACTTGATATTTAGTGAGAGGGATCATCTTATAATGCTACCGTCGCGATCTAAGCAATACAAGATGCATAAAGGATTAACATCACAGGCAATTCATAATTAGTGTGATATGATATGGCCCTTTCTTCTTGTGCCTTTGATCTCCATCTCCAAAGCACGGACATGATCTCCATCATCACCAGCATTGTGTCAAGGTCAGTGGCGCTGCTTCATGGTTGTCCATCATCACTAGAAACTATTACAACTACTTGGAATAAAGCTATTACAAGATGAATAGACACGCAGGTCTTAACAGAATTAAAGACAACCATTAGGCTCCTGCCGGTTGCCATATTACAACAAGGATCATTGCATACATCAAATATAATCACAATCACATGATGGCCATATCACATCACAAAACCCCTGCAAAAACAAGTTAGATGCCTCTAATTTTCTTTGCATGTTTTACATGGTTTGGGGCTTCCGAATAAGAATGGATCTTACCTACGAAACTGAACCACAACGTTGATACAAGTTCTATCAAGTGCAAAGTGTAAATTAGATCTATACTATGGTGAGAGAGACAGACACCTGCAAAGACACTTGTGCAAAGCAAGTTACACGTCAAGCATGGAGCAAGTCTCATGTGCGATGACATGTAAGGTTAGCCCGAGCCGCTTCATCCCACCATACCGCAAGATGCAAAGTACACAAAGCAAAAGACGGCACGAGCACCAACGCCCACAAAACCATTGTGTTCTACTCGTGCAACAGATCTACGCATAGACACGGCTCTGATACCACTGATGGGTTCGTAGCATGGAAAACAAAAAAATTCTACCGCAAAAACGAACAAAACCCAGATCTAATCTAGATAAAAGCCAAGATCTAATCTATTAGACATGTGCAACGAGATAGATCTGTACTAACCCTTGTAGATCCGAAAGCCTTGTGCGAGATCGGGTCTCGTGGTTGATGTAGGCGATCACTTGTCGATCTCAAGATCGAGTAGACGATCCTTCCAGCGCCGCGTTCCGGCAGCGCTTCCGCAGTCGGTCACACGTGCGGAGTCAATGCAGACCTTCCTCTCCCCGTTCCAGCGAGCAGCGGAGGTAGTAGATCTCTCCATGGAATCCCAGCAGCACGACGGCGTGGTGGTGGTGGAGTAGAGAATTCTGCAGGGCTTCGCCTAAGCCTGAGCAGAAGGAAGGAGGAGGAGAGAGGCGGCTAGGGCAAGAGTGGAGGGGGCAAGGGGGTGGCGCCTCCACCCCTCTATATATAGAGGGAGGGGTGCGGCCTAGGGTTCCCACCCCTAGGCCCACCTCCTAGGGCCGGCGCACAAGGAGGGCTTGGGGGGAGTTTCCTTCCCCCCAAGTTTCCCCTCTTTCTTTCTTGGTTTTCAAGTAAACTCCGTAGAAATTTCTAGAACCTTCCAGAACATTCCGAAACCTTCTAGAACCCCCATATAAACACTCCAGGACATTTCCAAACCTAGAAAATGATCTCCATTATATGAATCTTATTCTCTAGACAATTCCGGATCTCCTCGTGATGTCTCAGATCCAATCCGAGACTCCGAACAACATTCGGTCTCCAACGCACATTCCATATCTATCTAAACAGCATCGAACCTTAAGTGTGTCACCCTACGGTTCGTGAATATGCAGACATGATGGAGACACCTCTCCGATCAATAACCATCAGCGGGATCTGGAGATCCATAACGGCTCCCACATACTCAACGATGACTTCGTGATCGATAGAACCATTAACATACAAAACCAATTCCCTTTGTCACGCGATATTCTACTTATCCGAGGTTTGATCGTCGGTATCTCCATACCTAGTTCTACCTCGTTACTGATAAGTACTCTTTACTCGTTCCATGTTATGTCATCCCTTGTGACCTAGTCACATGATTGCAGGCTAACTAGATGACATTCCACCGAGAGGGCCCAGAGCATATCTATCCATCATATGGATGGACAAATCCCATTCTTGGTCCATGCGCTTCAACACATACTTTCAGAATACCCAATGACACCTTTATAACCACCCAGTTACGAAGCGGTGTTTGATGTCATCAAAGCACCCATCCGGTGATGGTGATTAACATAACCTCATGGTCGAAGGATTAGGTTACTATGCATTTGATAAGCTTGTAGCAATACGAACTAAATGACTTGATCTTATGCTACACTTACTATGGGTGTGTGTCCATCACATCATTCTCCTAATGATATGACCTTGTTATTAATGACATCTAATGTCCATGATCAGGAAACCATGATCATCTATTAATCAACAAGCTAGTTCAACAAGAGGCTTACTAGGGACTCTTTTATGTTTACAAAACACACAAGTATTAGTGTTTCCTAATAATACAATTATAGCAAGGGATGTAAACATTCATCATAAACACAAAGATATAATAATAACCACTTTTATTATTGCCTCTTGGGCATATCTCCAACACCAGGACCTATCTATTAGTAGTACAGTAACGGGAGAGGCTTTTCGCGAACTTACCCTTGAAGACCGAAAAGCGTTGTCAACGCTCAGGAGAGCGTGGTTGACGTAGACGAGCCGAAGCCGACCTCAAGGTCGTGATGAAGTCCTTGCGCTCCTTATGGCTCCAACGACTTGAGTGCCTCAAGTGCGACACCTCGCGGGGAGTTACACACGTCTGGTGCCTGACGATGACTCCTGCTTCCCTGATTCAGCAGCAGTTGCAGAAGTAGAGCTCCCGGATCCGAATCCCGCAGTGCGACGGCGCTCCGCGGTGAAGATGTCTCTCGCTCGCGCAGTCCAGACTTAGGACCACGGTCACAAGAGAGAGAGAGGGGAGAGAGAAAATATCAATTAGAAGTCCTCCCAAAAGTGGGGGGACCTTTATTGATTATTGGGTGTCTTTTCTAGGCCAAATACCCCACTTTATATAGGGGGAGGGGGGTACTACCTCCCCTCAAGTCCTGGGGTGGGACTAAAGGAGAGGAGGGGGTGGGGGGAGGCGCCACCAGCCACCCCATCATGGGCCCCACGTGGGGGGCTGGCCCAATAGGGCCGCCGGCCACCCCTTGGCCCTTCTCCCCTCTTGCCTTTCCCTAATGGGCCCTATCCCCTCCGGGAATTGGCCCATTAAGCCTTTGACCATTTAATTGATTTTTCTCTTTATTAAACAATTATGAATAAATGATTAAATAAACATTTAACATTCATTCACATATTATTCAATCTCCATGGCCACGGAACACCTTCCACCTCCACTCCGGACATCCTCCGGACTTACCGAAACCCTTCTGGTTTTCTCCCTTCTTTTCTTCGGCGATTCTACCGATCCTATAAACACTCTCTAAGCATCATCAAGACCTTAAGCGTGATACCCTACGGTTCGGGAACACTCTAGACATGGTCTGGATACTCCCGCACCAATGATCAACAGAGGGACCTGGATGGCCATGTGACCCCTGTGCATTCCACGAAGATCTTTCGTCATTTGAACCGGGACAGTCGTGTCTTGCATTAGCCGAGATCTGATCAATGACATCACCATGTCGTGTCTTATTCCCTTTGTCATTCGATACTTTCATTGCCCGATATCTGATCAATGACATCACCATGTTGTGTTCAATCTCGTTACTGAACAATGCTACTTAACTCGTTCCGACAAGTGATATCCCCGTGATCTAATCACACGCTGTGCAGCTATTGGATATAACTTCTCCGAGTGGGCCCTTGAGTATCTTTCCGTCACATGGACGGACAAATCCCGCTCTTGACATATATTGCCTCTACGGTTTCCTCCGAATACCTGAACACACCTTTATAACCACCGTTTTACCAGATGACGTTTGATGCTATCTAAGCACTCTCGGGAGACAGTGATTGATATAGCCTCACGGTCTAAGGAATAGTCTACGAGGATCCATTTCTAATCATCATAACTTGAACTTTGTGACATGATTAGGTCACGATGTTTAGGGTGGGTATTGGTTCATCATCTCATTCTCCGAATGAGATGACCTCATTTCCAACTGGCATAAATGCCACATGATCAGGAAACATGATCATCTGTTGACCAATGAACCAGTGACTAGAGTTTCACTGGGAACCCCTGGTTGTTTGTATATCACACGTGTATTGATGTTTCCACTCAATACAGTTATAGCATGATATAAAACTTAATCATAAACTATATGAAATATGATAATAGTCCTTACTACTATTTGTCTCTAGGGCATATTTCCAACCGTCTCCCACTTGCACTAGAGTACAAATACACTAGCTGCATTTGTTCTAAATCATTGGCACCAAGTATCCGGTACCCTGAACATGCTTGCTCATGGAAGAGGTTGAGTATTGGGTCTGTACTAATGTCACCTTTATTGACATTAATACTTTATCATCACATGATAGCATCTGTGTGTATGCATCATCGCTATGGCAGCAGAACGAGGCCTGATTCCAGGAGCCTACAGTGACGTTAGATCAACCTCGAGGGCTTTCTCATGGGCACTGTGCCTTGGGACACATCATTCTACGTTAAAAGAGAACTAGCCCCGCCATAACATTATACACACTTTAGATGGTACCCTTATCTATTATTATAAATGTATTCATCAAAACACTAGTGCACTCTGTGTAACTTTCGATGTTTTGTTCACCTCGCTTCCTACTTGACTTTAATTGGTATCTACAAGAGTTTCCAACATATTCCCTTATAACATAACTCTTTATGCTTTAAGATATGTTATCCTTTATGGATTTGGAAAATACATCCACAGTTCTCTAATAGACACTGCGGACAAACTTAGCTCAACGTTCTGTGATTCGAATTTAATCACTTTCAAACATTTTTTAATTCGGATCACATATTATGCTAAGATAGAACCTATGTCTCAACATAGTGGATGATGATCATCCTTTTTCTTTATTTTAACCATTGATGTTCAAACTTAATGCCATTCCTAATTTGAGTTATTAAGGACCAGTTCCTTAATTAACTTCTATTCTGAAACCCTTTTCAGAATCCCTTAAGGAATACTACATAATATCATAATACACCTATTATCAACTTCTACATCTTATAAATCATTATTTATAAGTATTTGTACCTTTCATCCTTAACATATTTAAGAATTACTCTTATAAGCTCCCACTCAAAATATGTTCCTACATATTTGAATTTGAGACTTACATTGCTCCCACTTAAAATATGTCAATCACATATTGTTTTAGGAAGACTTTCATAGCTCCCACTCAATTTTATGCAAATTGCATATCTCCTTACTATTTTGAACAACTTCAAAATCTTTTGATCAAATATCAAACTTGGAGTTTTACTATGAGATACTAGTACTTTACTACCTAGACATCCAGCACACATGAATCAAATTCATTTGAATTCATCCAATACTTGAAAAATTGTGCTTTTGTCATTCACCCCTTTTTCCTACCATGGATTTGCAGTCATTTGGGAAAATTCCAAGTAACCCCTTTACTTGTGAGTTTCAGCAACAAATTACTTTCTAATCTCAAGGGAATTTTGCTTTTAGGATTTATCATAATTTAGTGTACCATTATTTCCTTTGTAGTTTGTAGGTATGTCATATTCCAAAATCATGACAAATGATTCACAAATGTCTCCATACAAGATATGGATTTACATTTCGAATCCTACTTCATATAGTGAAAACAATAGTGGTGGGAAAAACACAATGATCAAAATCATTGATTCTTTCCTTCTGTGAAGAGAATAGTTCAGGAACATTGTCCGTTGCGCTTCTCAACACTCTGATGCAGGGTTTTGAATCCTCATCGTGTTTCACACTATTTTCCATTTTCTCCATAATTGAGAAACATCACTAGAAGTAAGCTTTCTCAAGAATTCACCAAAATCCAAGCAATACAAGTTTTGCTTTCCTTTTGGTTTGAGCTATGGGTTTCGTATTCAAAGTTTCCAATGAATATACTACAAGGACTTATTCGCTATTGTTTTGATTATATCGAATAACCCCAAAACTTTCACGAATTCAAATGGTTTACCAATTCTAATTGAGTGCTAACTATTTCTAAACTAATGGTCTCTACATATACACTACAACGATTTATTTGGTGCCTTTTATTCAACCCCTTTTGATATGTAATATCACATTGTGATGCTTTGCATTTTGACATTTCAAAACACTTTGCATTTCACAATTTCTTTCATGCCATTCTTATAAAGTTAAATTTCATTACTATTGATCAAATCATAGTAATTAGATTCTCTTTTATACTTATACCCTTTTATTGATGAAGTACTTTGATCAAATCAAAATAGTTCCATATTCATGTTTCCTTTGGTAAACTACTTTACACATTTAAACAATTATTTAATGATAATTACCATTTTCGTTAAAACACAATACATCGAATATGTATTCACTTTTAACAATTCATTAAACACTTTGTATTCAAGTAATACACGGTGTTCAAGTTATTTTGCCGAACTTAGGCATGATTTATATGTGAAAAGTAATCAAATGACTTTCACATATTATCACATAACTTTGAATTTAAACAATGGTTTCATTCATTAATGAAATATCATTAAGTTGGGTATTTTATACAAGGCATTTTAATATTTTACAAATGTTCATACATTATCAATTAGTTTCAAACAACAAGGATAATTCACATATAATCAAACAAGATATGAACACGAATAGAAATCATTCATAAAAGCAGAACAACTGTTTGTTACAAACTCATATGAATTACCGTCTCACGAAGTGTGAGACACACTAAAGAAGTTCAAATCTCTCGATTACAATAATCATCCTAAAACACAAACTAAGTGATAAATGTCGAGGGAGTGTGTCGTCAGCCATCATCATCATGCTCGCCATCAACACGCAACGTCACCTCCTCTCCAGCAAGCACCTCTATGCAGAAGGACCTGTTTTCACCAAAACAGAACAAGTATCAGATATACTTAACACTGCAATGTGTTTGCAAGATTATAACATTTATAAAACTGTATATCAAATATATACCTTTGTCGTTGACGACCTGAGCGACATCTTGTTCAACCCACACATTCCTGAGATGTGTCATGAACCGGTGGAACTCCATTTCTGTGTCGCCCCTCATTATGCAAGTCCTAACTTGTGCTTGGTAGCTTGGTGGCAGCGACCGCAGCACAGCAGCATTTGCGAAAGAGCCTGTAATCCAGACGTCCAGGAAGTATGCTGGCCTCATGTACACATCATGCATGTGCTGTAAGTGGCTGTCCAGTGACGAGTTCTCCTCCATCTTAATGGAGAGGAAGTCTCCCATCAACTCATGCTCCCAAATGCGTGTCTGATCCACGAAATGTGTCCTAAGCTGTAGCATCACCGAACGAGGGTTGACATCACCCACGAAAGGCCACAGCTCGTCCACCATTCCGAAACGCATTACAACTGAAATATAGGAGGCCATCTCCCGATGGAGATAGCGGTCTTTCCGCTCCTCTGGGGTCTCAAGGTCTATGGACGGATCCCGATCCATCCCGTCGAGTTTGTAGTCGACCATGTCGTTCTCGCTAAGGAGAACATGGAGACTGGCAACCCAAATGGAGAAGTTCGATCCATCTAATCTGAGCTTCTCTCCTTCTAACCATTTAATTGTCAACACGAAAGAGCCCATCTACATTTATAATTGCAAAAGGAATTTAGACTAAGTTTATAATTAAATGAGTTAAAAATAACTCCACTCAGAAACACATATCCCCAGTGAGGGTTCCTAGTGATAACACGACCCCTATCAGCCACATCTCCCCTGATCATCACGGCCATCAATGTGGGTTCAAGGGTGGACGCTAAATGTCGATCACATCATTCATGCGACTCGTGCTCGATCTTTCGACCATCCGTGTTCCGAGGCCATGTCTGTACATGCTAGGCTCGTCAACTCAACCTTAGTGTTTTTGCTGTGCAACATGGCTTGCACCCACTGTATGCGAACGTAGATATGCCTGACACCCGATCATCACGGCCTGCCTCATACCGAAGAACTTTCTTGGTGGTGCACACTAAGGGGGAACATAATCGCTGGTTATTTTAACAGGGATCATCTTATTAGGCTACCGTCGAGTATCTAATACTAGCACACAATAAGACATACAAACAATAACATTGGATGTAAATGCTATGTGATATGGTCCTTCATGTAGTGATCTCCATTCGCCGTCACCGGGTTCCGGCGCCAGGGTTCCGGCGCCGTAGGCACCAGGGTTCCGGCGGCGTAGGCACCAGGGTACCGGTGTCATTCCGGCGTGGTAGCTCGCCACCTTCGTGACTATCTACTACTATGCAACAAAAGGTAATTACTTTACCTTTGCCACAACCATATCACAAAGCAACGCCCCCGCAAAACAAAGTTAGACGCCTCTACTTTATCTTTGCATGTTTTACGTGGCTGAATGGGCTTTCGTACAAGAACCGTTCTTACCTACGAACTTTCAGCACAACGCTGATCAAGTAATTGTCTCTACTACACCCCTTTCAGGGCCCTCCGTTGCAAATGGTATACCAACTAATGCGAGAGAGACAGACATCCCCCTAAGCCACTTTATACGGTACAAGCCGTATGTCAAGCATGGACCAGTCTCGCGAATGAACGCGTAAAGTCGGTTGGGGGCCGCTTCATCAAGCATTACTGCAGTATAACAAGTACACGTGGGAGGTTAACAACTAAAACATCAACGCCCACACGCTACATCTCGTGTGTTCTACCCGTACTAGCATTACTATGCATAGATCTAGCTCTGATACCACTGTAGGGGTTCCGCGCATAAAAACAATAAATTTTACTCTACGCCCCTGAACCCCTGAAGCTGCCAGGACCTATCTATTAGTAATACAGTAACAGAAGAGGCTTTTCACGAACTTACCCTTGAAGACCGAAAAGCGTTGTCAACGCCCAGGAGAGCGTGGTTGGTGTAGACGAGCGGAAGCCGACCTCAAGGTCGTGATGAAGTCCTTGCGCTCCTTCTGGCTCCAACGACTTGAGTGCCTCAAGTGCGACACCTCGCGGGGAGTTACACACGTCCAGTGCCTGACGATGATTCCTGCTTCCCCGATCCAGCAGCAGTTGCGGAAGTAGAGCTCCCGGATCCGAATCCTGCAGCGCGACGGCGCTCCGTGGTGAAGATGTCTCTCGCTCGCGCAGTCCAGACTTGGGACCACGGTCACGAGAGAGAGAGAGAGAGGGTGAGAGAGAAAATATCAATTACAAATCCTCCCAAAAGTGGGGAGACCTTTATTGATTATTGGGTGTATTTTCTAGGCCAAATACCCCACTTTATATAGGGGGAGGGGAGGTACTACCTCCCCTCAAGTCCTAGGGTGGGACTAAAGGAGAGGAGGAGGTGGGGGAGGCACCGCTGGCCACCCCCTCGTGGGCCCCACGTGGGGGGCTGGCCCAATAGGGTCGCCGGCCACCCCTTGGCCCTTCTCCCCTCTTGCCTTTCCCTAATGGGCCCTATCCCCTCCGGGAATTGGCCCATTAAGCCTTTGACCATTTAATTGATTTTTCTCTTTATTAAACAATTATGAATAAATGATTAAATCAACATTTAACATTCATTCACATATTATTCAATCTTCGTGGCCATGAAACACCTTCCACCTCCACTCCGGACATCCTCCGGACTTACCGAAACCCTTCCGGTTTTCTCCCTTCTCTTCGACAATTCTACCGATCCTATAAACACTCTATAAGCATCATCAAGCCCTTAAGCGTGATACCCAACGGTTCGGGAACACTCCAGACATGGTCGGGACACTCCTGCACCAATGATCAACAGAGGGACCTGGATGGCCATGTGACCCCTGTGCATTCCACGAAGATCTTTCGTCGTTTGAACCGGGACAGTCGTGTCTTATTCCCTTTGTCATTCGATACTTTCATTGCCCGATATCTGATCAATGACATCACCATGTTGTGTTCAATATCGTTACTGAACAATGCTACTTAACTCGTTCCGACAAGTGATATCCCCGTGATCTAATCACACGCTGCGCAGCTATTGGATATAACTTCTCCGAGTGGGCCCTTGAGTATCTTTCCGTCACATGGACGAACAAATCCCGCTCTTGACATATATTGCCTCTACGGTTTCCTCTGAATACATGAACACACCTTTATAACCACCGTTTTACCAGATGACGTTTGATGCTATCTAAGCACTCTCAGGAGACAGTGATTGATATAGCCTCACGGTCTAAGGAATAGTCTACGAGGATCCATTTCTAATCATCGTAACTTGAACTTTGTGACATGATTGGGTCACGATGTTTAGGTTAGGAATTGGTTCATCATCTCATTCTCCGAATGAGATGACCTCATTTCCAACTGGCATAAATGCCACATGATCAGGAAACATGATCATCTGTTGACCAATGAACCAGTGACTAGAGTTTCACTGGGAACCCCTGGTTGTTTGTATATCACACGTGTATTGATGTTTCCACTCGATACAGTTATAGCATGATATAAAACTTAATCATAAACTATATGAAATATGATAATATTCCTTACTACTATTTGTCTCTAGGGCATATTTCCAACAGGGCTCACCGCTGCGGCTGTCATAGTACCGGCTTCGTGGGATGGTTGTCATAGTACTGACCTCATGGCGAAGATGGAGACATGGCAAACATTTTCTAGCTCACAGCAATGGCAGGTACACGGCAACGTGTGGCTGGCTCGTTGTTGCGACCGTCACAGTACCCGGCTCGTTGTTGCGTTCGTTGAGCATGGTCCGAGAGTCACTTATAGTAGATAGGTCTAGGGAGCAGAGTAGAGAGGTGTTCAAGATTAGGTGGTAGGATTAGTGGGTAACAATGCCTCCTTTTGCTCCTGTGATGGGGAAAAAGAGACATTATATGTTTCTCCCCCATCTTTTTTTAATTTTCTCTTCTTTTCTTTTTGTAATAGAAATAGAGAGGGCTCAAACTGTAATGGAAATAAAATATAGCATATTTTTATGAAAATTTCGAGTTGAATGGTATTATTACCAAATTAGTTTGTTTATAATGATTCTGATTAATATTAATTTTTTGTTGAATGGTATACCGAAGATGGCATAATATTCTATCTATCACGACATGAACATAATGCGTCATGATTAGCGTGCCAAGGCGAATCCCCTTCTGGTGTCGTGGAAGTGCTAGGTCGGCGGATCACGTTGCGCCGAGCCAAAAAATCCGCCACTGTTGCACAATCCTTGACGTAGTTATCCCTGGCGGCTATTTTTTGCCGTGCTAGCGCGACCGCGATGACTAAGGTTGTGCCTCAACGTCTATAAGCGCTAGCGCCCCTGCTCCATGTTGTAGTGTACGGGAACGATGATATAGATGATGTAGTGCTTGTGCCTTGGTATCGAATTAGATTATATCTTGGTATCTTCATATATTTTCATGAAGGCAACAATAATTAATTGTATTGCTAGATTGATATTGTGTATTACGTGATTACACTGTGAGCCCTTGGGCTGTTTATATAGTACTAGAAAACTTAGAGACTAAGAAGCCTAGTAGAGATAGAATCCTAAACTACCAAATATAACAATCCATGATCTACTCTAATACAAAACTGTGGTATACTCTAAGAAAACTCGTAGTATGATTGTAGTGATGCGAATAGCAGGAGTGTCGCAGACGGCACTAGAGTATAAGATTAAGGCGCCGACTAGAGAGGATGTCGAGGGATGATAACCCTTGATGCCAATATCGATGTAGCGGGTAGTGTGGGCATTGTGTCGTGGTCGATGGTGTTGTTGGAGTGTTGGTGATCTAGTCGTCGTTGATGAAGTCGTTGAGGTTGATATAGTTGTGCTCGGTGTCGTCTATGAGTCAGGGGGAAGTCGCTAGAGTAATAAATAGTAAAAGGCGATTACAACGGCAGTCAACTAAAGGTATACGTAGCTGGACTTGTGGTAATAGACGTAGGCGACATGTCGTGCGGAACTTGCCAAACTCGGGAGCGCGTTGGGGACGAACGCACACACGGTGTTGCCAATACCGGACGTGTGAAGACATAGACCATCACGAACCATCCGAGCAAGAGCCAGAGGGAGCAGTAGAGAAGACCCCAGTGTGCGGTCGGTTGCATACCGTATGCACCGGAGTAGAAGAAGTGGTTGCAAGAAGGAAATTGAGCACAAGCGGTGCAAATAAAATTTAGACAACAACTCTAGCGGCGAGGTCGTGGTGGACGATTATGGCGAGGTAGTTGTCGATGACGATTAAACTGTAGCGGTAGTTCATGTGGGAGATTGAATCCGCTTTATTCATCCAAGTGTAGGAGATATTTCACGTTTGTTGAAGGAGGTGTTGGAGATGTGGGGGATCAAACCTGTGTTAGTCATATACATGCAAGAGTGTGGCAATGAAAAACCCGTTGGTGTTGACGAAGACCTTACTTGGTGGTGGTGGCAGCGATGTGGTACGTGTGGTGGAGTTGTTGGTGTAGACTATTGTCGGCAATGATGACCAGCGGCGATGCAGATGTGGCCATTTGTTGATGGAGAGAAGCGTACTGAGGCACGATTCTCTCGGTTCAAGTCGGTGAATACAAGCCAGCGAGGTTGCGACGTGCGGATGGAGAAGCCGGCGACGACACATGAAGGCATCCCTTGGGGCACCGTGCATATCGTCCTTGGCATGGTCTTTGGCGAGGATTCGCTGGAGATGAGTCGGTGCTAAAGTTGGAGTAGAGGCGCGTGTTGACGACAAGCGGTGGTGGGCGAAATAATCCGATCTTTGATCAGTGAAAGAAGAAGAACCGCCGGTCAAGTGGTCGGCGAGAAAATTATGACGATATCTATTGGATCTAATATACGAACTGCGCGGTCCCCGGTGAAGATTTTTCTCCCTAGGGGCATCGCGGTGGAAGCAGTGATCTAAACCCTAGATCGAGAACCGAGAGGTTCTGATACCATGAAGGCAATAATAGTTAATTGTATTGCTAGATTGATATTGTGTATTATGTGATTACATTGTGAGCCCTTGGACTGTTTATATATTAGTAGAAGATTTGGGGACTAGAAAATCTAGCAGAGATATAATCCTAAACTACAAATATAGCCATTCGTGATCTACTCTAATACAAAACCGTGGTATACTTTAACAATGGCTAAGTTTAATGATCTTTATTATGCATGAGTGCGAGAGCGATAGTTGGTACGGAGTTCTCCTACTTGTACCAACAATTCTTGCATTGTTCTTGTTTACGTTGCGGAATTAGTATGTTGAAAGTGAGGGCTTGTTAGTATGTTAGTATGAGTAGATACGAGTGATAATATTAAGTTTTATCCTTACCGTTGTTTTTGTATAGTGATATATTGTCGTGATAACCTAGAACAAGGCTATATCCCATGTTCTATTGGAAATGTGGAAGTGCCTCATAATTAGTGCACACATCAAAAGAAGAACATCGTGATATGCCTAGCTAGTTTGTCCACATTCGTCCTCAATAGGGTGTGTCAGCTTACTCCATCACTACCAGATTTCACTACGTTGCCGTGTACCAGGAACACATGGCAAAGGTCCAAACTCGCTCGGCAAAGCCATTGCCGTCAACCGACGCACGGCAAAGACTGCACGACAACGTGAGCGATGGCAAAGCGGCTTTGCCGTGTGTTCATACGTATTCACACGACAAAGACCTTTGTCATGCGTCTTTCGTAATGCGCAGCAATGTAAAGTAGGATAATGAGAGAAGGACAGGGGACGACGTCAGTAGGCCTTTGCCGTGATCGAATCTTTGTCGTGAGCCTCCAGTCCTATGCCGTGTTACCCCCATTGTCGTGAGCTAGGAAATGTTTGTCGTGTCCCCGTCTTTGCTGTGAGCCAGGCACATGTTGCCGTGTACCTGCCTTTGCCATGCGCTATGTTGTAATAAACAAAACCTAGTCCCCGGATGCATGTGTCCCCCTTCGCAGGCATGCGATGTAACCTAAAAGCGAAGGTTCTAGACTGATATAGGGGGAGAACTCCCTGTTCCGATGAAACCGGGTAGGATATTGTCACACCTTGTGACCCAACATGGTTTTACATCATCCTATGGCCTAAACAAACACAAAAAAAGAGAGAGCTACACCGGACTACCCCCCCTCAGAAGAATGTCTAGGGGGGTAGACGACCCGAGGCCCACAGATCAGGGTGCCGGAGGAAACCGCGCTTTGGGGCATCAGAATACCTCCAGAACTTGCATGTGGCCCTAGCACATGCATGAAAGTGTGGTGCTATGTTGAAATAAACGAAACCTAGTCCCCGGGTGCATGTATCCCCCTTCGTAGGCATGCACTGTAACCTAAAAGCGAAGGTTCTGGACTGATATAAGGGGGAAATCCCCGTTCCGGTGAAACCGGGTAGGATATTGTCACACCTTGTGACCCAACATGGTTTTACATTATCCTATGATCTAAACAAACACAAACAAAAAGATAGCTATTGTTGCGGATATATGATATATTGCAAATGCATCTATAATTTTTGATGTTCCATGCTTGGTTTTATCTACTTTCTTATGTTTTGTCCACACTTTGGAGTACTTTCCATATGATTTCTTGGACAACCTATTCACAAGAGCCACAGTGCTAGCTGCCTGTTTTCTGCTGTTTTTGGTTTCAGGAAGTCAGAAAATGAATATTCTCGGAATTGGACGGGACAAAAGCCAAAGTCATTATTTTACCGGGGGACACTTGGAGCCAGAATACGAGACGGAGAAGGGCCAGAGGGCGGCCGCACCACCTGGCCGTGCAGCCAAGCTTGGCCCGTGCCAGGGGGTGGTGTGGCCAGCTCAAGCACCCCCTCGGCCTCTCCTTCCACCTATATATTGCCTCTGATACGGAAACCCTAAGGACCCGATCAAAATTCCACGAAAGAGACTGTATCCCCCGTCATCTCCATCCCTAGATCAGGAGGGATCTGAAGCTCTTCCCGGCACCTTGCCGGAGAGGGGAATTCACCCTGGAGGCCTTCTTCATCACCATGCAAGCCTCCGGTGTGATGCGTGAGTAGTTCATCTCTGGACTACAGGTCCATGTAGTAACTAGATGGCTGGTTCTCCTCCTTTGTGCTTTCATGTCTAGATCTTGTGAGCTCCGTTCATGATCAAGATCATCTATTTGTAATTCTGCATGTTGTGTTTGCGGGGATCCGATGGATATTGAGATGCTATTTCAGATTGATTATTGATTCTATCATGTCTTTGTTATTTGTGATCTTGCATGCTTTCCGTTGTTAGTAGCTATCTTGGCCAAGTAGATGCTAGCAACTCCAAGAGTTAGTATTTATGCTCGATAGTGGGTTCATGCCTCTAGTAATCTGGGGAAGTGACAGAAATCTCTAAGGTATTAGATGTGTTGTTGCTACTAGGGAGAAAACAACAATCCTTTGTTCATAGAACAATCATATTGTTTACTTTACACGCAATTCGTAATGCAATAATCTGTTGCTTGCAACTTAATACTGGAGGGGGTTCGAATGATAACCTGAAGGTGGATTATTAGTCATAGATGCAGTTGGATGGCGGTCTATGTATAATGTTGTAATGCCCAATCGAATCTCAAAGGAGTCAAGATGATTAGTATATGCGTGTATGCTTTCTCGATGTTTGTCAATTACCCCGCTGTAATTTGTTCACCCAGCATGTTATATATCTTAAGGAGAGCCACCTCTAGTGAACTATGGACCCCGGTCCTTTCTTTTACATTCAATCTACAATCAACTGTTTACTACTTTGTGTTTACTTTCTGCAAACTATTACTTTCTTCCATTTGATACGTTTAATCCTTTGTTTTCAGCAAAACCGGTGAGATTGACAACCTCATCGTAAGTTAGGGGCAAAGTTCTGTGGTTGTGTTGTGCAGGTCTCCACGTTGCTGCTGGCACCGGTAGTGTGCTTTGCCAATGTTCAGCTAGCTACACCTTTGGGGTGTTTCCTTGCTCCTACTAGATTAATAACCTTGGTTTCGTACTGAGGGAAAACTTGCTGTTGTGCTCATCATACCTTCCTCTTGGGGTTCCCTAATGAGCTCGATATATTTTGGGCCATCAAGATCTTTTTCTGGCACCGTTGCCGGGGAGTCAAGGACATCTTCACAAGGGGAGTCCCTCATAACCAATCTGTTTACTTTGTTATTTTTCTTTTGCTTAGTTTACTTTTGCTTTGTTTGCTTGCTTCTTTATCAAAAACACAAAATAAAAAATTTACTAGTTTGCTTTCTTTATTAAAAACACAAAAAAATTAAGTCTCCTTTAGTTGTTACCTCTTCCTTAGCTCACCATGTTGATCCCTAAATTCACCCTGAAAGACCTTTCAATAGGTAGTGGTTCAATATTTGGAAAAGATAATATTGAAGAATTTTTTAATCATGTTAGTAAACATGAGGATATTGAGGATAGATCCCTTGCAGAACTTGCTCCAAACTATGAAATTGTTGCAGCTTCTTTAGTTCACATGTTGGAAGCTAGGTTTGTTAACCTTAACCCCTTAATGCAAGTAATGTTTCTTAAACTTTAAGAAATTGAGGACCCTGAAAAGAGGGATTTTATTCTAGAAACTTTGCTTAAGGAATTCTATGATGTTGCCAAGGATGCTAGAAAAGTCTTTGAACGTTTTAATATGCTAGGCTCATGCGTAGATGTTATTGGTACACGAGAAAAGATGGACAAAACCGAACCTAATGGGGAGGAACCTAAGATACCGATACCTTTTAAACTCATAGCAATGCATGAAGCCATAGAAAAGAATCTTCATTGGATTGTTCCTGAAAACCCTTTTGATGAAAATAGTGAACCCAAGAGCATTGAGAGAGGATCCTCTAGAACTTATTTGGATGATATACCTTGCCTTGTTGAAGATATTTCTGATATTGATCTTAATGCTTCTTCATTGGAGAACACTTGATTCTTTTTGTTGCTTCTTATGCCTAACTTAAAGGCGTTAAAGAAAAGTACTTATTGGGAGATAACCCAAAAGTTTTAGACGAGTCTTGGAATTTATTACTTTAGTAATAACCGCTCATTATCCTTTTTATTTGCTTTTTGTGCCAAGAGTAACCTCTAATGAGAGAGAAGTAATAATTGGGAAAGTTGTTGTCCCGAAACAGATTTCTGTGCTTCACCGTAAAAATTCGTGTAAAATCTCTGTACGTCCTTTTGAGGCGTGAATTTTTGTGCTTTTGCCACAGGTTGTTATCTAACTTTAATTAGTTGAACACTTTTTTATTTGAGCAACATAAGGTCTTCGAAAAAATTCGTCTTTACCTGCTGGTCTGTTTTGATAGATTTCTGCCATTTTCTGCATTTGCTTCTTGTGGTTCCTTTTTGAGGGAAGTGCTACAGTAGCTTGTGTTTTAATGGAAGTTTTATTGGTGTTATAACTGAACCTAAAGACTTATTATCTTGAGTGCACTAATGTTGCTAATAAAGATTGTGTGAAGTTTTGTATGAAGGAAAAATTTTAGGTGTATGGAAGGAATGAGTAATGAGATGAAGGATAGACTAAAGCTCAAGCTTGGGGATGCCACGCGTGTCACCCCAAGAAATATCCAAGAAGTACAAGCGCCAAAGCTTGGGGATGCCAAGGCATCCCCCTCTTCATCAATAAAAATCCCAGGTTTCTTCCAAACGCTTCATTTTTATTGTTTCATGCACAGTTGTGTTGTTCTTGGAGCGTCTTCTTTTTCGTTTTCGTTTTGGTTTTTCGTTTGCTTTATTTGCTTAGTTTGCTAAATAAATTGGTTGGACCCCCTCTTTCATACATTGGTTTTCAAATAGTTTGGTTTGGTTTGGAAAAGAGTAGGAAAGCTCATGCTTAAGTGTTAAAGAGAGATTGTTTTTGACTGTGGCCTATGCTTTGTCATGGCATGCTTGATATTGTTTTGGCTTTATCCTTAGTATTCTTTGCTGTACATGACTTGTTCTAAACAATTAAGATTGCTTAATGTGCCTTTGAAGAATCATGCGTTGTTTTAGCATATTAAAGCATAGTATTGTGGTATTCTCCTTTGATGCTTTATTTGGGTTGACTTGGCGCATGCTCACACCATGTTATGACTATCCCAAGTCACCATAAGCCTTTATGATCCTTTAGTTTTCAACTTGTAGTATCACTTTATGCTTTGATCAATGATGTTTTGTCGCTCTGCATGATTATGGCCATTATTGCTCTCTTAGTTTGTCGCTCCCAGTCTTTTGCTAGCCTCCGTAACCAAGTATGAGTTCCACTCATGCATCCAACTCCCTAAACCAAGTTATTCCAAAGAGTCCATCATACCTACCTACTAGCATATGTTATTCCAAGTATATTCATGTTTTTGTTTACCTTCCAAATTAAACTTGTTATGAGAAAACTAGTGATTAAAGCTCTCACGAACTTGATGACACACTTTACTTTTCTTGCCCTTAATAAACTTGAACCATTGTGTCGTCTATGTTGTATGTGCTTGCACTTATTTGTTGGGGATTAGCAGAACCATGTTGTCATGGGGAACGCTTTCAACATTGCACTAGTACTTTGTACCTAGTTGATATCATGCTCTTTTGTCTATGGATGTCGTCGGTGTGAAATGAAAGGGGAGCTTGTAAGTCCATGGAGTTATGTATATGTGTTAGAGAAACGCCTGGGCCGCTGGTCTAGTCCATGCTGACATGGTGGAAACCTGCAGTGTAACCATAATGAGTTGTCTATGAAGCATTCTTCTTATAAAAAAGAGTCCTATATTGAGAAAAAAAGAGAAAAAGAAAGAAAAAAGATATTATGAAAAGAGGAAAGAGAGAAAAAAGCACCATATTCCCATGGTAAATAAGAAGAATGCTGAGATGCTCGTTGTCTGCTTGCCTTGTCATTTTGATATGGGGATTCTTCCGTATCATCGGGCAAGGGGTACCCCGTTGGCGGTTCTCTATGATACACATGTACTTACGATGACAAGAACTTACTGGTGACTAAACTTGAGTAGCATGAGGAGCGGCCCTCGTATTCAAGGGACATGAGATTTCTAACTTATACTTCGTCAAGCAAGTACACCATAGTTTGTTCACTTTAAACTTAATCACTTCAAGATGCTTATGATAGGGGCAATGAGAGCTAAAAGCTATAAGTACCATAATTTTTGGAAGCTCTTTATGAAACGTGAATCTCTGCTTCCTTTTATGAAGGCCTTTCTTCCACCATTATATTGAGTCTCCACCTTCTACCTTTATGCACCTACTTTGAGAGCATAGTGGCCATTCTTAGTTCTATGTGCATTGTCCCAAGACTAGTTGATTGATGCATACCTTGATATTGCTTGTTTTAAACTATTTGTATCTAGTCACTCTTATGAATTTTGAAGGTGTCCTATGCATTTATATTTCCTACTCTATGAGGGCTACTATGCTATGTTTTCTTTATGTGAAACAAACAAACATCTTGCAAAGCATTGTTATTCATGAATCTTTTGTTTGTGCCTTTTTATGTTGCAACATAGTTTCTTTGTCTTATTTCTAGAACTTTGAATTTCATGTTATGATTGAAGTACTATGATCCCAGCTTCGAATGTTTTACAAACACTTTGATCAAGTTTATGATGGTGCATGTCACCTCAAAAATTATTCTTTCTTTTTATCACTTACCTACTCGAGGACGAGCAGGAGTTAAGCTTGGGGATGTTGATACATTGCAAATGTATCTATAATTTTTGATGTTCCATGCTTGGTTTTATCTACTTTCTTATGTTTTCTCCACACTTTGGAGTACTTTTCATATGATTTCTTGGACTAACCTATTAACAAGAGGCACAGTTCCAGCTGCCTGTTTTATGTTGTTTTTGGTTCTAGGAAAGTCAGAAAATGAATATTCTCCGAATTGGACGGGACAAAAGCCAAAGTTATTATTTTACCGAGGGACACCTGGAGCCAGAATAAGAGACGGAGAGGGGCTGGGGCCCGGCCACACCACCTGGCCGCGCGACCAGGCCTGGCCTGCGCCAGGGAGTGGTCTGGCCGCCCCAAGCACCCCCTCGGCCTCTCCTTCTGCCTATATATTGCCTCTGATACGGAAACCCTAAGTACCCGATCAAAAATCCACGAAAGAGTCTGTAGCCACAATCATTTCCATCCCTAGATCAGGAGGGATCTGAATCTCTTCCCGTCACCCTGCCGGAGAGGGGAATTCACCCTGGAGGACTTCTTCATCATCATGCAATCCTCCGGTGTGATGCGTGAGTAGTTCATCTCTGGACTACGGGTCCATCTAGTAGCTAGGTGGCTGGTTCTCCTCCTTTGTGCTATCATGTTTAGATCTTGTGAGCTCCGTTCATGATCAAGATCATCTATCTGTAATTTTGCATGTTGTGCTTGCGGGGATCCGATGGATATTGAGATGCTATTTCAGATTGACTATTGATTCTATCATGTCTTTGTTATTTGTGATCTTGCATGCTTTCCGTTGTTAGTAGCTATCTTTGCCAAGTAGATGCTAGCAACTCCAAGAGTTAGTATTTATGCTCGATAGTGGGTTCATGCCTCTAGCAATCTGGGGAAGTGACAGAAATCTCTAAGGTACTAGATGTGTTGTTGCTACTAAGGAGAAAACAACAATCCTTTGTTCATAGAACAATCGTATTGTTTACATTACACGCAATTCGTAATGCAATTATTCGTTGCTTGCAACTTAATACTGGAGGGGGATCAGATGATAACCTGAAGATGGATTATTAGTCATAGATGCAATTGGATGGCGGTCTATGTATAATGTTGTAATGCCCAATCGAATCTCAAAGGAGTCAAGATGATTAGTATATGCTTGTATGCTTTCTTGATGTTTGTAAATTGCCCTGCTGTAATTTGTTCACCCAACATGTCATTTATCTTAAGGAGAGCCACCACTAGTGAACTATGGACCCCGGTCCTTTCTTTTAGTTTCAATCTACAATCAACTATTTGCTGCTTTGTGTTTACTTTCTGCAAACTATTACTTTCTTCCACTCGATACGTTTAATCCTTTGTTTTCAGCAAAACCGATGAGATTGACAACCTCATCGCAAGTTGGGGGCAAAGTTCTGTGGTTGTGTTGTGCAGGTCTCCACGTTGCTATTAGCACCGGTAGTGTGCCCTGCCAAGGCTCAGCTAGCAACACCTTTGGGGTATTTCCTTGCTCCTACTAGTTCAATTAAACCTTGGTTTCATACTGAGGGAAAACTTGCTGCTGTGCTCATCATACCTTGCTCTTGGGGTTCCCCAACGAGCTCGATATATTTTGGGACATCAAGGTCGAAATCCAGGAGGAGCAGGAAAATAACCTTGGTTCCGGCTCTGATAGTACCGAACTGACAGACCTCTCCTGAGATACACGTTGAGGCGCATGATGATGCAAGACGCTAGCATGGATGATATTCTCGAGACCATCAGGTGTTTCAAGGAAGCCGACCGCGAGAGCCGCAACTATCTCAGGAGGCACGCGTCGCACTTCGTCGGATATGTTGGTTCCGAATTCGGCTCTACCGATGCTGGGGACAACACCGACTCAGTGCTCGAGGCGATTGGAAAGAACACCGACATACCCACATCCTCGGATGATTCGATGACGTCGACGGATTTCCAAAAGTTCTCCGCAGAATATGAAGAGGAGTACAACTCCAAAGCTGCAGAAGAAGGGGAAGACATTGATGGCTCAATGCACGGCGCCCAGAAAAGTGCTGGTGCGGTGTTGATGTAGAGCTCGTTGGGAACCCCAAGAGGAAGGTATGATGAGCACAACAGCAAGTTTCCCTCAGTTATTAAACCAAGGTTTAATCGATCCAGTAGGAGCAAGGAAACACCCCAAAGGTATTACTAGCTGAGCTTTGGCAGGGCGCACTACCGGTGCTAGTACCAACGTGGAGACCTGCACAACACAACCATAGAACTTTGTCCCCAACTTGTGATGAGGTTGTCAATCTCACCGTGTTTTGCGGAAAACAAAGGATTAAACGTATCGAATGGAAAGAAGTAAAAGTTTGCAGAAAGTAAACACAAAGAAGTAAACAGTTTGTAGATTGGTATGTAAAGAAAAAGGACCGGGATCCATAGTTCACTAGAGGTGGCTCTCCTTAGATAGATAATATGCTAGGTGAACAAATTATAGCGGGGCAATTGACAAACATCGAGAAAGCAATACATGCATATACTAATCATCTTGACTCCTTTGAGACTTGATTGGGCATTACAACATTATACATAGACCGCCATCCAACTGCATCTATGACTAATAATCCACCTTCAGGTTATCATCCGAACCCCCTCCAGTATTAAGTTGCAAGCAACAGATTATTGCTTTACGAACTGCGTGTAAAGTAAACAATACGATTGTTCTATGAACAAAGGATTGTTGTTTTCTCCCTAGTAGCAACAGCACATCTAGTACCTTAGAGATTTCTGTCACTTCCCAAATTACCAGAGGCATGAACCCACTATCGAGCATAAATACTAACTCTTGGAGTTGCTAGCATCTACTTGGCCAAGATAGCTACTAACAACGGAAAGCATGCAAGATAACAAATAACAAAGACATGATAGAATCAATAATCAATCTGAAATAGCATCTCAATATCCATCGGATCCTCGCAAACACAACATGCAAAATTGCAAATAGATGATCTTGATCATGAACGGAGCTGACAAGATCTAGACATGAAAGCACAAAGGAGGAGAACCAGCCATCTAGCTACTACATGGATCCGTAGTCCAAGGATGAACTACTCACGCATCACACCGGAGGCTTGCATGGTGATGAAGAAGGCCTCCAGGGTGAATTCCCCTCTCCGGCAGGGTGCCGGGAAGAGCTTCAGATCCCTCCCTATCTAGGGATGGAGATGATGGCGGCTACAGACTCTTTCGTGGATTTTTTTGATCGGGCCCTTAGGGTTTACGTCCCGAGGGCATCTTATAGTCGAAAGGGGAGGCCGAGGGTATGCCGGGAGCGGCCACACCACCCCCTGGCGCGGGCCAGGCCTAGCCGCGCGGCCAGGTGGTGTGGTGGCCCCCTGGCCCCTCTCTGTCTCGTATTTTGGCACTTGATGAGATCCGGAAAAGTAGGCACTTTGGCTTTTGTCCCGTCCAATTCCAAGAATATTCATTTTCTGACTTTTCTGGAATCAAAAACAGCAGAAAACAGGCAGCTAGCACTGTGGCTCTTGTTAATAGGTTAGTCAAAGAAATCATATGAAAAGTACTCCAAAGTGTGGACAAAACACAAGAAAGTGGATACAACCAAGCATGGAACATCAAAAATTATAGATACATTTGCAGGATGAAGGATCCGGGGAAAACTCTCCCAAAGTGCAGGATGACATGGATATCGAGGATAATCCCGAAGTCCAAATGTCCGAAAGTACCGGTCAGAGCTTTCTCCGGGAAACGGACCCAAAGCCGTCTTTGCTACCGGTGCTGCCAAGGAGGCAAAGAAGAAGAACAAGAAGAACAAGACCCCGACAAAAGATCTTCCGGTAGAGGAAGTGATTGCCGAGGAATATGAGGAAGACTCGGATGGAGCACTTATCCCAGACGAGCCCAAAGAAGAATCGGTGGATGGACACATGATCACCGAAGGTGCACGTAAACTATTCCTACAGCTGCAGAACTTACTGCTGAAGAACTGGATGAAAGGGCCCAGGCCCTAGAAGCGTGTCGCCAAGTTCTCCTGGATAAAGCCAAAAACATCGAGGAAGAAAAGAAACGCATGGCAACTTCAGAGAAGAACATCTCTCGGCAGCATTAGAAAACCCGGAAACGTCACACTCGTGATGACCAATTCCCGGAAATTCACAAAGTCCTCTTTGGAGGAGACCACAGGATGCCTCGACTCGACAGTAAGGGAAACTTGGTGTATCCAACACCAGTACAAAACACTGTTGCGGCTTGAGAAATCCTAGCAAATAATCCAGGCCCAGAGCAGATTCGATTGGGTATTAAGCTACTCAACAAGGGTCTGGAGCAGCAGAAGGCCGCCCTCTCCGGAAGCGGAAAACTGGTCTCCCAATCTGACCAATGCCGCTCGGATCCAGCCTAGAATGATGTAAGACCCCAACGTGTTCCGGAGCAGCATCACCGTTCCGACCGTCGGGAAGACAACTACTCAAGAACTGGATCTTCAGGACAGCATCACAAAACTGCACGTGACTGGCGCAATGTTACTCCAGCTACGAAGCAAGAGGCAATTGCTGCACTGAATCCGAAGAATCCTCCCCGGCGAGAGTCAAACGATCATAGGGAAGAAGACAAAGAGAAACGTCGGGAGGAGGACCGTCAAAGAATGCCACCTCCTAGACGTGCGAGCTGTCCGGCTGACGGACGAAGGAACAATGGACACCGTGCTGAGTCAAGCCGGCAGGGGGCTCGTCGTAATGAAGATCCTCCCCGGAACCGGAATAATGGCGCTCCTGACGGAGGTCGGCGATCAGCCAGAAACAACCCAGATGCTCCACCCTCTCCACCAAGCAGCCATCACAATGGCTCCCAAGGAGGCCAAGGAGGGCGTCATGGCGGAGGAGGTGGTGGCAGAAGCCAAAGTCCGGCTCCAAGGCACGGCAGCCATAGCCGTCATTCAGGACGATCTTTATCCCCAAGTGACACAAGGCACATGATTAACTCCAACATAGAGGCGCGGCGCTACGAAAATGATGATATATACATGGGCCCAAAGTTCTTCGGACCACGCATAAGAGCAACAAAATTCCCGGAAGGATTTGCTATCTCAAGGCACATCCAAGCCTACGACAGCATAGCTCGGCCAGATACTTGGCTCCAGGATTTTTTCCAAGCTTGCTATATCGCCAAAGGCGGAAACAGCCTGGTCGCAACCCGCGATATCTCCCGCTCATGTTGCGGAACACGGCATGATCATGGCTCAATGAACTTCTGGAGAACACCATCCACAACTGGTATGACATGCAAAGCGCGTTCTTTCGGAATTTCAAAGGCACATACCGGAAGCCCTGTACGGTAGGAGACTTATAGCGTTCCACCCAGAAAGTCGGAGAAACTTGCCAGGATTATCTCGGACGATGGATCGACACCAAGAAGTCCTCTGAAGGAGTAAATGACAAAATTGCGATCGAAGCTTTCATTGCAGGACTCCCAATTGGTTTACTACGTCATCGCTTGAAGTGTGACAAAGTCACTGATTTGGGAGAGATGATAGAAACAGCGAGAAGTATGCAAATGCTGACGACGACGCAGAGAGATTACTGAATGCCCTGGCTATGCCACAGTCGGCAAAACAACCAAAGCAGCAAGCTCAGAAGCGTAAGAACACCTCGAAAGAAAAGCCCAACATGGAAACAACAATGTTTACTGCTACTTTCGGGTCTGGAGGACGATGAGGACGTGGCGGTGGTCGCGGACGCGGTCGTGGGACATCAAGAGTCCAAGGTAGAGGAGACCAGCAGCCTGGAAAAACCTACTCTTGGACCGACATTGCTAATAACCCAGGTGTACATCACTTAGATGCCAATGGGGGCTCGTCTCACACAAACGCCGAGTGTCGTTTTAATGACGACATCAAGAAAGACGATACCGCTAGCTACAGGGCTAAGCGGAAGAAGGGAAAGAAAAATCCTGAGAAAGATAAAGAGACCAAGGAAGATTCTGACATGGAGGAAGCCGATGCTTCAAATCCCAAACCGGAGGGAAAGAAAAACTTCTCGACCAAGAAAGACACATATGTCACCTTCCTCGGATCTCAACCAGCTAAGGTCAAAAAGGCAGTTCTTCATGAGCTCAACACAACAGTTCTGGCTGTCCCTCAATTCTTGGACTGGTCGGAAGTTGCAATCACCTTTGACCATGCTGATCATCCGCCTAAGTTGCACAGGCGAGGAAAATACGCCTTAGTCGTCAACCCACTTATTGACGACTATGGTTTCTCCAAGACTCTCATGCATGGTGGTAGTAGCATTAACATCCTGTATGTCGAAACTCTACGCCAGATGAAGATCTCGGAGACCTAGCTGAATTACAGCTCTGTGATCTTTCATGGAGTTGTCCTAGGAAGACAAGCAATTTCCCTGGGAGAGATCACTTTGGATGTTACCTTTGGAACTCCAAAGAACTATCGAACGGAAGCACTTTCCTTCGAAGTGGTCACGTTCAAGAGCGCATATCACACTATATTCGGATGTCCGTCTTACTGGGCTTTTATGGCTCGTCAATGTTACATTTACAATATTATGAAAATTCTAGGTCCCAACGGCGTGATCACCATCAGGGGAGACCCGAAGAAAGCGCGAGAGTGCGAGGACGGAAATGTCTCCTTTGCTGAAGTCATGCTGTACGCCCAGGAGTACCAGGAGATCAAGAAGACCATAGATCCGTCCGAGATGCCCGCAATGAAGAAGGAGGCAACAAAACTGAATCCGGAGTTCAAGGCATCAGAAGAGACGAAGAAGACGCCGTTGAAGGATGATGACCCCTCCAAGGTGACCCAGATAGGCGTAGGCCTAGATAGCGCATAGGAAAGTGTGCTCGTCAAGTTCCTCCAAGCAAATCAAGATATCTTCGCATGGCAGCCATCTGACATGACCGGAGTACCTGGGGAACTTGTCGAGCACTCTCTAAATGTACACCTGAACGCTAAACCCGTCAAACAGTCCCTATGATGTTTTGGTGATGTAAAGCGTAAGGCAATAGCTAAGGAACTAGTCCGGCTCGAGTTAGCCGGATTCATAGAAGAGGTCATCCATACTGATTGGTCGGACAACCCTGTAATGGTCCCTAAAAAGGACACCACCGATTTAAGGATGTGTGTTGATTATACTGCCTTGAACAAGGCTTGTCCCAAAGATCCGTTCGCTCTGCCTAGAATTGATCAAGTTATCGATTCTACGGCAGGGTCGGAACTCCTCTGTTTTCTCGACGCATATTCCGGTTATCACAAAATTCAGATGAAGGAATCAGACAAAATCAAAACTTCATTCGTAACCCCCTTCGGAACCTTATGTTTTGTTACGATGCCTTTTGGGCTTCAAAACGTAGGAGCTACGTACCAGCGCACTATGCAGCCTTGCCTCCATGACCAAATCGGACGCAACGTACATGCATATGTGGATGATATTGCGGTGATGTCCAAAAAGAAGGAAACATTAATTTCCGACTTGGAGGAAACATTCGCCAATCTACGAAAATACAACAGAATGCTTAATCCGAAGAAATGTTTCTTTGGAATCTCAGCCGAAAAATTGTTAGGTTTCATTGTGTCTCACAGAGGCATAGAGGTGAACCGAGACAAGATCAAGGCTATACTCAATATTTCCAAGCCAAATCGCCTGAAGGATGTTCAAAGACTCACTGGTTGCATTGCTGCAGTTAGTCGGTTCGTAAGCCGGCTCGGAGAAAGAGCCGCACCACTTTACAAGCTCCTAAAAAAGACCGAAAAATTCGTTTGGACAGATGAAGCTGAAGTTGCGCTACAAGACATGAAAGAAGTACTCTCGACTGCTCCTATCCTTGCAGCATCGAAACCAAGGGAACCGATGTTGCTCTATCTCGCTCCGACAAACAGGGTCGTCAGTGTCGTCATGGTAGTGGAGAGATCAGAGGAAAATCACGAACACCTGGTGCAGCGTCCGACTTACTACCTCAGCGAGGTCCTAACTGAATTGAAGCAGCGGTATCCGCATTATCAAAAGCTAGCTTATGGTGTGTTTTTTGCATCCCGTAAGTTACGGCATTATTTTCAAGAACACCCAATTACCGTGGTGAGCACAGCTCCCATGAGAGATATAATCAATAATAGCAAGGCTACATGACACGTTGCAAAATGGGGCATAGAGCTTTCAGCTTTCGATATTGAGTACAAACCTTGGACAGCAATCAAATCTCAAATCCTTGCTGACTTTGTCGCTGATTGGACAGAGACAAAGGAGAATATGACCCTCCCGGAGTCGGAATATTGGACCTTGTATTTTGACGGGTCTAAGGCTCGCGGGGGCTCGGGGGCTGGCGTGGTGCTCAAATAACCCCAAGGAGATAAAATTCTATACGTGTTGCAGATCCACTTCACAACGACAAATAACATTGCAGAGTATGAAGCACTGCTGCATGGAATCCAGATTGCTAAAAATATCGGCATCCGACGATTGATGTGTTACGGAGATTCGGATCTTGTTGCTCAACAAGTGTCGGATATTTGTAATGCAAATAAGCACATGGTAGCTTATAAAGCTGTAGTGGATGATTTATATAAATCGTTCGAAGGGTTTGAGGTTCAACACATCCCTCAAGCAGAAAATGAGGAAGCAGATGCATTATCTCAGATAGGCTTTGCGCGGAAATGTTGGAAATATGCCCTAGAGACAAATAGTAGTAAGGATTATTATCATACTTCATATAGTTTATGATTAAGTTTTATATCATGCTATAACTGTATTGAGTGGAAACATCAATACACGTGTGATATACAAACAACCAGGGGTTCCCAGTGAAACTCTAGTCACTGGTTCATTGGTCAACAGATGATCATGTTTCCTGATCATGTGGCATTTATGCCAGTTGGAAATGAGGTCATCTCATTCCGAGAATGAGATGATAAACCAATACCCAACCTAAACATCGTGACCCGATCATGTCACGAAGTTCAAGTTACGATGATTAGAAATGGATCCTCGTAGACTATTCCTTAGACCATGAGGCTATATCAATCACTGTCTCCCGAGAGTGCTTAGATAGCATCAAAAGCCATCTGGTAAAACGGTGGTTACAAAGGTGTGTTCAGGTATTCGGAGGAAACCGTAGAGGTAATATATGTCAAGAGCGGGATTTGTCCGTCCATGTGACAAAAAGATACTCAAGGGCCCACTCGGGGAAGTTATATCCAATAGCTGCGTAGCGTGTGATTGGATCACGGGGATATCACTTATTGGAATGAGTTAAGTAGCATTGTTCAGTAACGACATTGAACCCGACATGGTGATGTCATTGATTAGATCTCGGGCAATGCAAGTATCTAATGACAAAGGGAATAAGACACGACTGTCCCGGTTCAAATGACGAAAGATCTTCGTGGAATGCACAGGGGTCACATGGCCATCCAGGTCCCTCTGTTGATCATTGGTGTGGGACTGTCCCGACCATGTCTAGAGTGTTCCCGAACCATGGGGTATCACGCTTAAGGGCTTGATGATGCTTAGAGAGTGTTTATAGGATCGGTAGAATCGCCGAAGAAAAGAAGGGAGAAAACCGGAAGGGTTTCAGTAAGTCCGGAGGATGTCCAGACTGGAGGTGGAAGGTGTTCCAAGGCCACGGAGATTGAATAATATGTGAATGAATGTTAAATATTGATTTAATCATTTATTCATAATTGTTTAATAAAGAGAAAAATCAATTAAATGGTCAAAGGCTTAATGGGCCAATTCCCGGAGGGGATAGGGCCCATTAGGGAAAGGCAAGAGGGGAGAAGGGCCAAGGGGTGGCCGGCGGCCCTATTGGGCCAGCCCCCCACGTTGGACCCATGAGGGGGTGGCCGGCGGCGCCTCTCCCTACCTCCTCCTCTCCTTTAGTCCCACCCCGGGACTTGAGGGGAGGTAGTACCTCCCCTCCCCCTATATAAAGTGGGGTATTTGGCCTAGAAAATACACCCAATAATCAATAAAGGTCTCCCCACTTTTGGGAGGACTTCTAATTGATATTTTCTCTCTCCCCCTCTCTCTCATGACCGTGGTCCCAAGTCTGGACTGCGCGAGTGAGAGACATCTTCACCGCGGAGCGCCGTCGTGCTGTGGGATTCGGATCCGGGAGCTCTACTTCCGCAACTGCTGCTGGATCGGGGAAGCGGGAGTCATCACTAGGCACCGGACGTGTGTAACTCCCCGCGAGGTGTCGCACTTGAGGCACTCAAGTCGTTGGAGCCAGAAGGAGTGCAAGGACTTCATCATGACCTTGAGGTCGGCTTCGGCTCGTCTACATCAACCACGCTCTCCTGAGCGTTGACAACGCTTTTCGGTCTTCAAGGGTAAGTTCGTGAAAAGCCTCTCCCATTACTGTATTACTAATAGATAGGTCCTGGCAGCTTCATGGGTTCAGGGGCGTACAGTTAATATTATTGTTTTTATGCACGGAACCCCTACAGTGGTATCAGACCTAGATCTATGCGTAGTAATGCTAGTACGGGTAGAACACACGAGATGTAGCGTGTGGGCATTGATCTTTTAGTTGTTACCCTCCCACGTGTACTTGTGTATACCGCACTAATGTTTGATGAAGCGGCCCCCAGCCGACTTTACGCGTTCATTCGCGAGACTGGTCCACGCTTGACATACGGCTTGTACCGTATAAAGTGGCTTAGGGGGGTGTCTATCTCTCTCGCATTAGTTGGTATACCATTTGTAAAGGAGGACCCCGAAAGGGGTGTAGTATAGACAACTGCTTGATCAGCGTTGTGCTGAAAGTTCATAGGTAAGAACGGTTCTTGTACGAAAGCCCATTCAGCCGCGTAAAACATGCAAAGATAAAGTAGAGGCGTCTAACTTTGTTTTGCAAGGGGGGCATTGCTTTGTGATATGGTTTTGGCAAAGGTAAAGTAATTACCTTTTTTTGCATAGTAGTAGATAGTCACGAAGGTGACGAACTACCACGCCGGAATGACACCGGTACCCTGGTGTGTACGGCACCAGAACCCTGGCGCCGGAACCCGGTGACGGCGGATGGATATCACGACGTGAAGGACCATATCACATAGCATTTACATTCAATGTTATTGTTTGTATGTCTTATTGTGTGCTAGTATTAGATACTCGATGGTAGCCTAATAAGATGATCCCTGTTAAAATAACCAACGATTGTGTTCCCCCTTAGTGTGCACCACTAAGAAAGTTCTTCGGTATGAGGCAGGCCGTGATGATCGGGTGTCAGACATATCTACGTTCGCATACAGTGGGTGCAAGCCATGTTGCACAGCAAAAACACTAAGGTTGAGTTGGCGAGCCTAGCATGTAGAGACATGGCCTCGGAACGCGGATGGTCGAAAGATCGAGCACGAGTCGCATGAATGATGTGACCGATGTTTAGCGTCCACCCTTGAACCCACATTGATGGCCGTGATGATCATGGGAGATGTGGCTGATAGGGGTCGTGTTATCACTAGGAACCCTTTTGGGGATAGGTGTTTCTGAGTGGAGTTATTATTAACTCATTTAAATATAAACTTAGTCTAAATTTTTTTTGCAATTATAAATGTAGAAAATGGTTCTTCCTGACATTACCTTTCCTATCGACGATTGGTTAAAAGTAGAAAAGCTCAAGTTAGATGGATCCAACTTTTCTGCATGGGTCATACGCCTATTTGATCTCCTTGGGGAGAACAATGTAGCTGACTACATGACCTGGGAGATGTATCTGGAGCCACCCTATTCTCATCAGACCCAGGAGCAGCGGGATCTGCATTATCATTGTCGTGTGATGGCCACGTTTATATCAGTGACCACGCGCCTCGGAATGGAGGATGGGCTGTGGCCAATGGTGGGGAGTCTCAAGACCCGAATGGTCATGGCACATCTGAGAGCACATTTCGTGGAACAAGTGCGCATGTGGGAGTATGAGATGATGGGGGACTTCCTCTCCATAAAGATGGAGGAGGGCTCCTCACTGGATGAGCACTTATTGCGCCTCTATGATGCGTATATGAGTCTGGCATACTACCTGGACAACTGGTACTCAAGCTCATTTGCGATGGGAGTTGTGCTTCAGTCGCTTTCTCCAAGCTTCCAAGCACAAGTCAGGATCTGCGTTATGAGAGGTGACACAGAAACACTGGATTTCCTTGAGTTCATATCACATTTCAGAAATGTGATAGATGAACCCAACGTTGCTGGATTCGTCAACGACCAAGGTATATATTTGATATACAATTTTATAAATGTTATAATCTTTCAAACACATTGCAGTGTTAAGTATATCTGATACTTGTTCTGTTTTGATGAAAACAGGTCCTTCTGCATAGAGGTGCTTGCTGGAGAGGAGGTGACGTTGCGTGTTGATGGCAAGCATGATGATGACGGCCGACGACACTCTCCCTCAATATTTGTCATTTAGTTTTGTGTTTTAGGATGATTATTGTAATCGAGAGATTTGAACTTCTTTAGTGTGTCTCACACTTCGTGAGACGGTTATTCATATGAGTTTGTAACAAACAGTTGTTCTGCTTTTATGAATGATTTCTATTCGTGTTTATATATTGTTTGATTATGTGTGAATTATCCTTGTTGTTTGAAACTAATTGATAATGTATGAACATTTATAAAACATTAAAATGCCTTGTTTAAAATACCCAACTTAATGATATTTCATTAATGAATGAAACCATTGTTTAAATTCAAAGTTATGATGATAATATGTGAAAGTCATTCGATTTCTTGTCACATATAAATCATGCCTAAGTTCGGCAAAATAACTTGAACACCGTGTATTCCTTGAATACAAAGTGTTTAATGAATTGTTAAAAGTGAATACATATTCGATGTATTGTGTTTTAACGAAAATGGTAATTATCATTCAATAATTGTTTAAATGTGTAAAGTAGTTTACCAAAGGAAACATGAATATGAAACTATTTTGATTTGATCAAAGTACTTCATCAATAAAAAGGTATAAGTATAAAAGAGAATCCAATTACTATGATTTGATCAATAGTAATGAAATTCAACTTTATAAGAATGGCATGAAAGAAATTGTGAAATGCAAAGTGTTTTGAAATGTCAAAATGCAAAGCATCACAATGTGATATTAGATATCAAAAGGGGTTTAATAGAAGGCACCAAATAAATTGTTGTAGTGTATATGTAGAGACCATTAGTTTAGAAATAGTTAGCACTCAATTAGAATTGGTAAACCATTTGAATTCGTGAAAGTTTTGGTGTTATTCGATATAACCAAAACAATAGCGAATAAGTCCTTGTAGTATATTCATTGGAAACTTTGAATACAAAACCCATAGCTCAAACCAAAAGGAAAGCAAAACTTGTATTGCTTGGATTTTGGTGCATTCTTGAGAAAGCTCACTTCTAGTGATGTTTCTCAATTATGGAGCAAATGGAAAATAGTGTGAAACACGATGAGGATTCAAAACCCTGCATCAGAGTGTTGAGAAGCGCAACAGACAATGTTCCTGAACGATTCTCTTCATAGAAGGAAAGAATCAATGATTTTGATCATTGTGTTTTTCCCTCCACTACTGTTTTCACTATATGAAGTAGGATTCGAAATGTAAATCCATATCTTGTATGGAGACATTTGTGAATCATTTGTCATGATTTTGTAATATGATATACCTACAAACTACAAAGGAAATAATGGTACACTAAATTATGATAAATCCTAAAAGCAAAATTCCCTTGAGATTAGAAAGCAATTTTTTGCTGAAACTCACAAGTAAAGGGGTTACTTGGAATTTTCCCAAATGACTGCAAAGCCATGGTAGGAAAAAGGGGTGAATGACAAAAGCACAATTTTTCAAGTATTGGATGAATTCAAATGAATTTGATTCATGTGTGCTGGATGTCTAGTGGATTTAAAACTAGTAAAGTACTAGTATCTCATAGTAAAACTCCAAGTTTGATATTTGATCAAAAGATTTTGAAGTTGTTCAAAATAGTAAGGAGATATGCAATTTGCATAAAATTGAGTGGGAGCTATGAAAGTCTTCCTAAAACAATATGTGATTGACATATTTTAAGTGGGAGCAATGTAAGTCTCAAATTCAAATATGTAGGAACATATTTTGAGTGGGAGCTTATAAGAGTAATTCTTAAATATGTTAAGGATGAAAGGCACAAATACTTATAAATAATGATTTATAAGATGTAGAAGTTGATAATAGGTGTATTATGATATTATGTAGTATTCCTTAAGGGATTCTGAAAAGGGTTTCAGAATAGAAGTTAATTAAGGAACGGGTCCTTAATAACTCAAATTAGGAATGGCATTAAGTTTGAACATCAATGGTTAAAAGAAAGAAAAAGGATGATCATCATCCACTATGTTGAGAGATAGGTTCTATCTTAGTAAACCATGATGACAACTTAGCATAATATGTGATCCAAATTAAGAAATGTTTAAAAGTGATTAAGTTCGAATCACAGAACGTTGAGCTAAGTTTGTCCGCAGTGTCTATTAGAGAACTGTGGATGTATTTTCCAAATCCATAAAGGATAACATATCTTAAAGCATAAAGAGTTATGTTATAAGGGAATATGTTGGAAACTCCTGTAGATACCAATTAAAGTGCCCATGAGAAAGCCCTCGAGGTTGATCTAACGTCACTGTAGGCTCCTGGAATCAGGCCTCGTTCTGCTGCCATAGCGATGATGCATACACACAGATGTTATCATGTGATGATAAAGTATTAATGTCAATAAAGATGACATTAGTAAGTTGCAAAGGATTTGGGACTGTAAAGTACAGACCCAAGACTCAACCTGTTCCATGAGCAAGCATGTTCAGGGTACCAGATACTTGGTGCCAATGATTTAGAACAAATGCAGCTAGTGTATTTGTAATCTAGTGCAAGTGGGAGACTGTTGGAAATATGCCCTAGAGACAAATAGTAATAAGGACTATTATCATATTTCATATAGTTTATGATTAAGTTTTATATCATGCTATAACTGTATTGAGTGGAAACATCAATACACGTGTGATATACAAACAACCAGGGGTTCCCAGTGAAACTCTAGTCACTAGTTCATTGGTCAGCAGATGATCATGTTTCCTGATCATGTGGCATTTATGCTAGTTGGAAATGAGGTCATCTCATTCTGAGAATGAGATGATGAACCAATACCCAACCTAAACATCGTGACCCAATCATGTCACGAAGTTCAAGTTACGATGATTAGAAATGGATCCTCGTAGACTATTCCTTAGACCGTGAGGCTATATCAATCACTGTCTCCCGAGAGTGCTTAGATAGCATCAAACGCCATCTGGTAAAACGGTGGTTATAAAGGTGTGTTCAGGTATTCAGAGGAAACCGTAGAGGCAATATATGTCAAGAGCGGGATTTGTCCGTCCATGTGACGGAAAGATACTCAAGGGCCCACTCGGAGAAGTTATATCCAATAGTTGCGCATCGTGTGATTGGATCACGGGGATATCACTTGTCGGAACGAGTTAAGTAGAATTGTTCAGTAACAAGATTGAACCCGACATGGTGATGTCATTGATCAGATCTCGGGAAATGCAAGTATAGAATGACAAAGGGAATAAGACACGACTGTCTCGGTTCAAACGACGAAAGTTCTTCGTGGAATGCACAGGGGTCACATGGCCATCCAGGTCCCTCTGTTGATCATTGGTGCGGGAGTGTCCCGACCATGTCTGGAGTGTTCCCAAACCGTGGGGTATCATGCTTAAGGGCTTGATGATGCTTAGAGAGTGTTTATAGGATCTGTAGAATCGCCGAAGAAAAGAAGGGAGAAAACCGGAAGGGTTTCAGTAAGTCCGGAGGATGTTCGGAGTGGAGGTGGAAGGTGTTCCATGGCCACGGAGATTGAATAATATGTGAATGAATGTTAAATGTTGATTTAATCATTTATTCATAATTGTTTAATAAAGAGAAAAATCAATTAAATGGTCAAAGGCTTAATGGGCCAATTCTCGGAGGGGATAGGGCCCATTAGGGAAAGGCAAGAGGGGAGAAGGGCCAAAGGGTGGCCGACGACCCTATGGGGCCAGCCCCCCACGTGGGGCCCATGAGGGGGTGGCCAGCGGTGCCTCCCCCCACCTCCTCCTCTCCTTTAGTCCCACCCTGGGACTTGAGGGGAGGTAGTACCTCCCCTTCCCCTATATAAAGTGGGGTATTTGGCCTAGAAAATACACCCAATAATCAATAAAGGTCTCCCCACTTTTGGGAGGACTTCTAATTGATATTTTCTTTCTCCCCCTCTCTCTCTCGTGACCATGGTCCCAAGTCTAGACTGCGCGAGCGAGAGATATCTTCACCGCGGAGCGCCGTCGCGCTGTAGGATTCGGATCCGGGAGCTCTACTTCCGCAACTGCTGCTGGATCAGGGAAGCGGGAGTCATCGTCAGGCACCGGACGTGTGTAACTCCCCACAAGGTGTCGCACTTGAGGCACTCAAGTCGTTGGAGCCAGAAGGAGCGCAAGGACTTCATCATGACCTTGAGGTCGGCTTCGGCTCGTCTACATCAACCACGCTCTCCTGAGCGTTGACAACGCTTTTCGGTCTTCAAGGATAAGTTCGCGAAAAGCCTCTCCCGTTACTGTATTACTAATAGATAGGTCCTGGCAGCTTCAGGGGTTCAGGGGCGTAGAGTAAAATTTATTGTTTTTATGCGCGGAACCCCTAGGTCCTGAATGGCGCTTTTTTAGAGCACCTCAAAGTTCCCTCTATAAAGGGAGTGGACGAGGAATATCCGACCAAATCCGACTCACCTTTAATAGCAGTTCAGGCTGTAATTCTCAGCTGGACTCAACCCTACCTTGATTATTTGGTAGACGGAAAATTACCCGAAGACGAAGTTCTGAGCCGGCAGATCGTCCGACGAGCAAAAGCCTACACTATAATTAGTGGTGAGCTCTATAAGCGGAGTGCATCTGGGGTCTTTCAGCGCTGCGTATCTCTGGAAGAAGGAGTGGAAATCTTAAGAGAAATCCACAAAGACGAGTGTGGACACCATGCTGCAGCCAAATCTTTAGTGGAAAAAGCTTTTCGACATGGTTTTTTCTGGCTTACAGCCAAGGCAGATGTCGAACGGCTAGTCAAGACGTGCAAGGGCTGCCAAAAATACGCCAAACAAGCTCATGTTCTGGCTGATCAGCTGCGAATAATACCTATAACATGACATTTTGCGGTCTGGGGCTTAGCATGGTAGGACCGTTTAAACGGGCTCCAAGTGGATTTACTCACCTCTTAGTGATGGTGGATAAATTTACCAAATGGATTGAAGCTAAAACCGTCACTAGTTGTGATGGAGCAACAGCCAGAAGATTTGTTGAAGATGTTATAATCCGATATGGTTATCCGCATAGCATTATCACGGACAACGGGAGTAACTTTTCTATGGGAGAGCTTGCCGAATTCTACAATAAACAAAATATCCGGTTTGACATTGCGTAAGTCGCACATCCACAAGCTAATGGACAAGTCGAAAGAGCAAATGATTTAATCCTACAAGGCCTAAAACCAAGACTCGAAGCACCACTACGGCGTGCTGCGGGGGCTTGGACAGAGGAATTAACTTCTGCAATATGGAGTTTACGAACAACTCCAAACAGGTCAACCGGATACACACCTTTCTTCTTGGTCTATGGTGCAGAAGCAGTTCTTCCCAGTGAATTGATTCACATTTCTCCTAGAGTGGCTGCATATATTGAAGAGGATGCCGAAATTTCTCGACAAAATGATCTCGACTTAGTCGAAGAAGTGCGCATCGTTGCTGAGATGAGATCAACAGCCTATCAGCAGAAGTTGCGCAAGTATCATAGCCAGAGAGTCAGAACCCGGTCTTTCAATAAGGGCGATTTAGTTCTCCGCCTTGTGCAGCAAAGAAAGCACAAACTTTCCCCAGTATGGGAAGGGACATTTTTAGTTAGTCGAGTATTGCACAATGGTTCATACTACCTAACCGATATGCGGCCATTCAAAAAAAGACCTGCTACTAAGAAGAGAAAGAGAGCTGGAGGCAGTACAAATCCGGATGAATTAGACAGACCATGAAATATTGCTTAGCTACGTCCCTTTTATTCTTAGTTTATCCTTCTTTGTAATCATATATGTGTACATGTTCAAAAATAAATAAAGTATTGGTTACCTCAAAAAAAAATCTGAGAAGTTTTTTACCATCTTATTTCCGAATAACCATGTCACAGTCGAAAATCCCAGAATACTTGAAAGTACTTTATGCTCATGTTTGTTCTGGTTTAGATTTCCGATTCTAAAATTGCTACCTTCAGGTATAAAATTGAATTTTATAGTCTGTGTTTTGGTTATTTGTCTGATTGCTGGATGCGGGCATTTTCCGAGTTGTGAATTGTTGGTACTGGAAGCCGGCTTTGTTTCCGAGTTTAAACTGGTTTAGCAATTGAGCTCCATTGCTCGGTAAAGTTTCCGTGCTAAAGGTTTGCTGGCTCACGAAAGGGACGAGGCGGAAAGCCAGATAAACGATAAGCGCAGACAAAAAAACGCAAGTGCTTATGCAAACATTTCAGGCACATAAACATTTAAACCAAAAGTGCTGAATAGATAAAATAAAACTTGGCACTAGCAAAATGTTCATACTACTTATTTACAGATCCATAATGTTTTCAGAATAACACATTGTTTTTCTGATGCTCTATGATGCAGGGGGAGAGGTAGGAGCTGCCGGCTCGCTGGATACATACCGCACCTTGATAACGTTTCGAGATGTTCTAATCCGATGCGGTTTGATCATCATCGGAAACTTCAGCTGTTTCTTCGGAAGGCGGAGGCGACATGTCCACGCGGGTGAAGAAGGGAGTGTCATAGCTACTTAAGTCAGCTACGTGACACCCGTATCCAGCGCAGGAATCCATAATAGCCTTGATGTCTTGCTCCTGGCCGTCTTCATCCACTTTGCAGTACCCTCTGGTTACTTGCCAGATTTCCATGTTTCCATGGTGGATCATAACCATGGTGAGAGCGTTCTATGCCGCGGTCCGCGCGTAGGACATGTTCCAGTCCTGAACAAGCTGTGGCATCTCCTTGGCCTTGTCTTGCACTTGAAAACCGGACATGCTATGCATATCTAGAACCTTGAGAACTTCGCCAATATCTTCGATGGATTGGCGGAAATCATGAAGCAGATCGCCGACTTGTGTAAGCCGACTGGTGCGAGACTCGGCAGAGGCTGAGTCCAGTAAGTTCAGAGGACCTATGCATATAATGCAAAATGGTTAGTAGAAGAAATCCGACATCGAAAGAGTCGAAGAATGCAGACAAGTCAGAAAGATGGAAACATACCAAAGATGACATCGTCGACTTTGGTCTGCTCCTCACAAAGGCTCTGGATTTCAGCCCGGAGTGCCTCAGCGATATCCCTCTCTCTGAACAAGGCATTGCTGAGATCCGAGATTTTCTTATCCTGGGATGCAATCTTACTATCACGCTCCACGGTGTCCATGAAGGTGGATTCAAGAATTTGAGCAATGCTCTTCTCATGATCCGCCTTAAGCTTATCCAGCTCTTGGCAGAGATCTTTGTTCTCCACCACCAAGGTCTTAAGATTCTCGGCCTCTTCAATCATAGCGCCGGACTGCTTTACCAGTGCTGTAAGACAAAAGAACAACAGTTCAACAAAAAATTCAACTATGAAATACAAGACAAGGTTTGAGTTTCGAAATGTTTAACTTCGGACTCATCCTTGTAAAACTTTCAATTGTGCATTTTCAAGCCGGAGAGCTTTGATCTCTTTCCGCTTGTTGCAAACATTCTTCAATAAATCCTGGTTATAGGAATATACTTTCTATAAGTCAGAATACCCAAAGTCAGAAGTCTACTAAAAACTCGGGCTAATATTTTTACTAATATCAGCACGAGCCTTGGGGGCTACACTAGTTCATTCTTTCGAATCCTAGTAAAGCATAAACCCGGATTATCTATCCAACTTCGTGCTTGGGGGCTAGAGGATATGATATAAAGTAACATAAAGAAAAATGTGAGTTGGAATTCCGACTTACATATTGTTCACGAGCGAGCTTGTTCAGACTCGCATTCACTTCGGTGGTAACCTTCTCGGCGAGGGTTAAGGGGACATCTGGCGCAGTTGGAAGTCCGCCGGTCCTCAACTTCTTGTCACGAAGACGGACTTGTTCAAGAAGATCAGAGTTCTTGATGTCCACTTCTTCTTGTGCTTCTTCTTTGACAGAAATGGCCTGGCTTTCTAGGCATTGCCTGGCCAGCCGTTAGATCTCCTCCGCAGATTTCCGAGATAAGCCAAATTTGGCAAGTCCCAGATTGCTCAGGAGGTTGTCAGCAAAAACTTCTGCTGAGGGATCATTACCCGAAGAGGGTTCACCCTTATCAAAACCTGAGTCACCCATGGTGACGCCAGTCTGCGATTCAAGGATCGCTGGCTCTGCTGAGGGAGCCGGATCTTCTACAATGGTCAGAGATGGAGTAATCTCCGGAGCTACAGAAGGCTGAGGGGCAGGAGTCGGAGGAGCCACGATAGGAGAAGCCAGAGTTAGCTTCGTCTAACGTAGGGGCTTATAAGTAGCTCCTTTCCCCTTGCCCTTGATGAGCTGCTTAGCTCTGAGAAGGTAATAGAACAAAGAACATTACATCTCGGAAATAATTGCAAATGAAGTACAAAGGCGGAAGTTGTGAAGAAAGTTACCTTTTCACAACAGGCACCTCCTTTGTGTCGATAGCCACTGTCGAAGCTTTACGCTTCCGAGGAACAACGTCCGACAGTGGAACTATTTCCTCCTCCTAGGAAAACTCAGGAGGATATCCCTCGATAGGAGCTAACTCCGACTCGGGGAGGTCGGCAAGATGAAAAGAACATAGTATCTCAGTATTGCAAAATAAATTAAAGATGAGCACATAAGAAAGGATTATTGCTAAAGCTTACCAGCACAACGGGATCTTCCGCTACTTTGGGGCTGATGCGGAGGGAATCTTTCTTCGACGACGTGATGGAATGCATCACTCGATCTCCATGGTGTTGGAGAGGTTGGATCCGGCGTGGTACCCAGCACTGGACCAAGTCGGATCCTCTCAGGCCCTTGTGCTTCATCAGATATTCAATCCGCCTCTTGGCGAGAAGCAAATCGTCACTAAGAGCCGGAGCGACCTCGTCCCAAGATTCTTGAGGCGTGGCGACTCCATCGATGAAAGCCGACAAAGCAGTAGCTTTGCCGGGAGCAGGAATATCCTTATGGTAGAAAAAGGTAGCCGGCCATTGCTTGACCGACTCACTAGCTAAGATCCAAGGATAGACGCACTCTCACCTAACTGAAAGACTAATAGTAATAAGGATTACCGGTGGTGATGGAATTTCTCCGTACAAGAAAGTAGTATCGGAAAAGAGTAAGGCTCGGCCTAATACCAAGATACCCCTCGCACAAAGATGTGAACGCACTCATCTCTAAGATGGAGTTCGGGGGGGGGGGGAGATGGTGGAGTTGAACTCCGTAGTGGTCAATAACCTCGGAAAAGAAATCTGAGGGAGGGAAACTCAGAACTCTGTCAAGGTGAGTGCCGAAGTGCACTCGCTCGCCGTCGCGAGGGTTGGGGATGGCTTCGCCGAGGCCGCTCTGCCAGTCGCCGGGAGGGAGCCCTTCTTCTTCTACGCCAAGGAACTTGGCGTCGTCGAGGACGCACGGGATCCATACCCCACGATTGCTCTCCCTCTCCACCGTCGCTACCATCGTTGTCGTCGCTGCTGCGCCGGAAAATGATGTGGAAGCCATTTTTCCGGTGCACCGGTGACCTTGGATGGGCGGCGCTGGGAATTTTTGGGGGCAAAGAAGCTCTGTGTGCGTGGGAGGAGTAGAGAAGGAACGGCGCAAGGAACTGGTGAAAGAGATGGGGGAAAGAGATCCTCACCATTTATAACCACCGGTCGCGTCAAGATTCGTGCAAATGCTACAGTAAACACGCCATGCGTCGTGGAAAGGATTGGGAAACCCCCACGCGAAGATTACGTTGCCTCGATCTCCACGCAAGCATTAAAACGGTGCCTTGGTTCTATGAAAGGCAGACCCACCAACGGTCATGCTGACAGGAAATGTCTGTCAGTGACGTGACTTGACCATGACTGGTGTCAGATGACGTCAGAGACCAAGTTCCGGTTTAGTTTGAATTGCAAGCTGGAAATCTTAATAACGTATTTATAGGTCCAACTCATTTTTGAGACCCGGATCGTATTTTTTCTTTTGAAGTTTCAGGAACCCTTCAAGATTCTGCAAGCCGAAGATCAAGCTAGACGATGATGAATCCGACTTGGGATCTTGGAGGCCTCCTGGGGCTGTTGTTGGGGATATACTTTCCGGGTATCCTCAACGTACCTCACTGACCAGGGTGGCCTACTTCGGGTTAGAGCTTTGCTTCACGGGCGGCCCAGTCAGGGAGAAGATACGGAGTTCCATCCAGCTACGGGAAGGCGCAGAAGACTTACCGACATAGGCCCGTAGTGTTACTTGTAGTTCAAGATGTACTTTGTAACCGACTCTTAGTCGTAGCCGGATAGATCTCTCCTGTAAACCCTAGGCCAGATATCTATATAAGCCGACCTAGGGAGAGCATTTAGGGCACCCTCACAATAGCCTACAATCTCAACTCGCATAGGCGAAACCCTTGTAACCCATATTCCGGCTCTGCCGTATTACTAGATTGCTAGCAGGAGTAGGATCCATCCAAAGCCGGTGGATTCGAACCTGGGTAAACTTGTGTGCTCACCGTCCCGGAATCCCGTACGACTCACACCCCTCTCTTCCACATGCCTCGAGGACCCCCTCATGGCGTACTTGTCATCAATACGACGACAACTACACCTGGCTACCCCTCTCAGAAGAACGTCTAGGGGGCGGACGATCTGAGGCCCACAGATCAGGGTTCCAGAGGAAACCGCGCTTCGGGACATCGGAATACCTCCAAAACTTGCATGTGTCCCTAGCACATGCATAAAAGTGTGGTGCTAAAATATACAAAACCTAGTCCCCGGTGCATGTATCCCCCTTCGCAGGCATGCATTGTAACCTAAAAATGAAGGTTCTGGACTAGTATAAGGGGGGAACTCCCTATTCCGGTGAAACAGGGTAGGATATTGTCACACCTTCTGACCCAATATGGTTTTACAACATCCTATGACCTAAACAAATACAAACAAAGAGAGAGATACACCGGGGTACCCCTCTCAGAAGAACGTCTAGGGGGTTGACGATTCGAGGCCCACATATCAGGGTTCCGGAGGAAACCCCGCTTCGGGGCATCGGAATACCTCCAGAACTTGCATGTGGTTCTAGAACATGCATGAAAGTGTGGTGCTATGTTGAAAGATACAAAACCTAGTCCTCGGGTACATGTGTCCTCCTTCGCAGGCATACGCTATAACCTAAAAGCGAAGGTTCTGGACTGATATAAGAGGGAAACTCCTCGTTCCGGTGAAACTGGGTAGGATATTGTCATACTTTGTGACCCAACATGATTTTACATCATCCTACGATCTAAACAAACAAAAACCAAGAGAGAGGTACATCGGTCTATCCATCTCAGAAGAACGTCTAGGGGGTAGACGATCCGAGGCCCACATGTCAGGTTTCTGGAGGAAACCGCGCTTCGGGCATCGAAATGGTGGGCATATATAGATAGACGATGATCGAGAGAAACATTTATTTAATCAAAGCCATCTTAATTAAATCAAATTAATTTAAAGAATAAATATAAGTAACTTAACCAAAGAAATACAATTGATAGAACAAAATGGAGAAAAAATTAAAACACACGACAAAGCCCTTTGCCGTATGTGTTTTCTTCAGGTGGCACGGGAAAGTCCCTCCGTTAGCCCCCTCCGATGCCCGTTCCATTGCAGCGGATGGTGGGCCCTGTCTGCTAGGGAATATTCCCATGGAGGCGCCGAATATGCTGCGGTGCCATCAGCCCTTTCTTTGTCGTGCGCCGTGGTTGTCCTTTACCGTGAGAAGTTTCTTTGTCGTGTGTGCATGTTGTTCTTTGCCGTGCGTTGAGACATTACCGTGAGCTTTCGTTTTGTGTGTCGTGCATCCACTATTTGCCGTGTGTCTCCTGCGCGGTGCACGGCAAAGGTCTCTTTGTCGTGCCATGACTCACGGCAAAGAACGGCCTCACGACGGCGAAGGTTTTTCGGTACTACAAAACTGTTGTAGTACATGATTCATTTTCAACGAAATCGTGAGCCTTGGCTCGTCAATTCGAAAGAAAAGGTAATGCATCGCAGCATCGTACTTTGAATCCTTTTCGTGCAATGAGAAATCATGAGAGCAAAAGCGTCGTTTATACACACAAGAATGGAATTTCCGTAAAAACTGTTCGATGTTGAACCAAAGATCTCAAGATCCGATTCGCCGGCCATGCTTTCGGAGGTGCTCATAGGGGTAGGGTGTGCGTGTATGCGTTTATAGGGGTGGGTGCATGTACGCGTTATGAGTGTCTATGATTGTACTGTGTTTTAAAAAAAAAACTTGAAACGTACATTAAAAAATAATTAAAATCTCAGAAAAATGGGGGAAAAAAAAGTAGAGGTTGGACCAAAGCTTGCCACGTCATCCCTGGAAAATCTCCTCCGCTTGTTCTATTCTCCGGCTCCCGCAGCAAAGAAAACCCTAGAGTCCCTCCGCAAAATCCCCAAAAATATGGACGGCGATAGGCGGGCACCGGCGCCTGCCGCCGCCGCATCAGCGTCAGCAGTGCTCGACAACGACGACCTCTTCCGCGAGATCCTCCTCTGCCTCGGTTTCCCCCACTACCTCGTCCGCGCCGCCCTCGTCTCCAAGCGGTGGCTCCTCCACGCCTCCGACCCGGCCTTCCTCCACAGCTTCCGTGATCGCCACCCGCCCCGCCTACTCGGCTTCTGCTTGGGTTACCCCCACACCACGTACAAGTTCGTGCCGCTCCCGCAGCCTCCGGAGCTCGCCGCCCTTTCACGCCGCGCGGCCTCATCCTGCAACGACGCCTTCGCCGCCCGCAGATACCAGTGGATCAGGCACTGCCGGAACGGCCGCCTCCTCATCGAGTGCGCCGACAACGGCAGAGTCGAGTACTCCCTCTTGACGCCGCTGCAATCCGGGGAGCACGTAGCCGTGCTCCCACAGTCCTTCCTGCTTGTCTGGATGATTTTCCTACCCGAGGATGGGGGCCGCGACGGCATCACCATGGTGCGTCTCCGTGCTGCAGGGCGAGTAAGTCCGAGCAAAAGTGAACGTGCTGGCGTCCGGCGAATGGGGCATCCAGACCACTGCCGTGATAGAGATAGAACCCCCGTATCCTGCACTCCGCGTTCAAACGGTGTTGCCTCCGGTTCATGGCAAGATCTTCGTGGTGACAGACGTAGGGTACATCCTGGGGCTGGATTTGAGGACGCCGCGCTTCTTCATCCTTGACCTCCCGCATGGAATGGAGCGCAATGGAAAGGGGAGCAACTTCCTGCTCTCATGTGCGGAAAATTCTGGGCTCTATCTTGTCAATGCAGAAGAGTTTCAGATCAGTGTATGGCTCCATCGAATGATGGGTGACGACGATGGTGGTGCAGGTGGCTGGCTGTTGGTGCGCACATTTTGCATACGTGAGGCATGCGCACGTCTCGACAGTCAGGTGCTGCAAGATGGTGGTTTTGTTGGGGTTGCGGCGGTCGGGGATAATGCCGACTTTGTTTTCTTGGAGCATAAAGCAAGTGGTGCTATCTTTTATGTTCATCTGAGGACCAATGTGGTTCAGAAAGTCTATCAGGGGGTGCCTACTGAACCTATGCCTCTTCCTGCAAAACATATATTTCCCATTATGACGATCTGGCCGCCTATCTTCCCAGCAAGGAACGCAAGAGATGATCAAGAGGAATGATCCCCATGTGTCAATTCGATCTTTGTAATATCTTCACTGGGTATGATTTCTGTAATAGAAAAAGGTATGCTTCTAATGAGGTAATGGAAACTAATGAGAAACCAAAATTATCAGGATGGGCTTGATTGCATCTCTGATGACTAATAGTATATGCTATTATTTCACTATGTAATTCCTCTCCGTAGTTTGAACCGTGTTTGCATGCATAGTTGTTATGGCTCTCGGAGAGCCCGAGACAATGTGTGCAATTCATTCTATCTGCTATGTGGCCAATACAAAACATGGTAAGATATTTGCATGTATCGGTTACCAAATTGATTGAGATATACTAGTAAGCTTAGCAATGCAAGTGTGTCGACTTGGTCTCGCAGACTCACAGTCGTAGAACACTCTTGGTGCTGCAGTCATCTAAGTTTGATCTTAAGAACCTCTGTTTATTTTGATAAACAACGTACCTAAAGTTTAGATGGGCGTATTTCACAGAACTGCACCAAATCTTTTAAGCTTGACTGCATTGTGTATAAGATATTACCTATATGAAGGCTTGCCAGTGATAAAGAATTTCTGGTACCAATCAGTGGTGAAAATAAAACTCTGAAAGTCAGGCAAGTAAGAGCAGAAAATAACTGAAAGTCCACCTTGTGGCCAGGAAGCTTCATTTGTGTTTTGGACAGAGATGGCTCAAACGATACAACAAGGTACACATGTTGAATGTCAGTTGTGATATCCATCTTTCGACGGATTTTTTTTCAGTTGTGTCCACAAAGCTATTGTCACTCCATCAATACTAGTTCACTACTAATAGTTCTAGCCTTCTAGGGGAGTACTAGTAGTTCTAGGGGAAAATTGATGGGTGTGATGGCATCTGGAACTAGTTCACTACTTAATGTTGTGATATGCATTAGACAAAGGGAGTTTAGCCCAATTGCGTCCGGACAAAAAAAAATTGTGATGCATGATGTCCATAACTCTGCACAAATGGTATTCCTCGTCACGCACAAATGGTAAAAACATGCATTTAGGCCTTGTTTACTTCTAGTGTATTTTCATCCCCAAGAGTTTTGGGGATGGGAGGGGATTTGGTGAATCCCTCCCTTTCACCCAATCCCCCCTAATCCCCTAAGTTCTCTTCTCATCCCAATCCCCTCTGTTTACTTAGATTGTTGTGGATGGGAGGGGATTGTGATGTAAGAGGAATAAACATAGTTCTTTAAGTAAAATATCACTCTTTGGAGCAAGTATATGAATATCAAATAAGAATTTAATTTTTACAACAGCAAGAAGTCTTACAACCAGATCATATGCACACTTGCAAGACATCAAATTATATGGTTAAAACACTATTACAACCAGATCATGGGCACACTTTGCAACTGCAAAATCTGAATTGACTGCGGAAACACTTCATGGCCTTGACGACAGCATAAGACATCAATGAGGTTCAGCGATTCTAGACAGAAAAAAGTGGGAAACATAGTTAGGCTTAAGAATCATACATATGTTTTTTTTTAAAAGGCAACACATCTGGTTCCGTGGTGCTGCAACTTGTACAATTGTGAAATATATCTTTGGTAAGCATCAGATAAGAACAAAAGAAAAGGCAACATAATAAATACCAAAGTTGTAAGTAGCTCTGAAATCTTAGCATTAACAGATCCTTGCCACCATTTAACAGTCTAAACTCTCGTCTTCACGAATGGCATTGAATTAAATAGCTTGCGCATGCGATCAGTTAGCACAAAGAGCAAAGTACATGAACACAGAACACATCTTATATATCACACCTAAAGAGAAAGTGGCGAGGGAGAAAATTTCCAATTGGCTGCAGTGCTTCTGGTCCATTTATGCAACTAGTCGTTCAGTTTCAACCTGTAGACTCAGATCAAACAGTTGCACAAAAAAATTAGGAGCAATCAGCTTCTATTCCATAAGAGGACTGATTGATGTAATCCCACAAATACAGAGCTATCTGACTCTAGCCCATACAACGTCATACAGATAATTAAATTAAGTGCTTAATGCCCTGATCATTACTACTGAATCTCTATGGAAGAGGGAAACAAAAGTGGGGGCAGAACAAGCTAGCTATGCAGGTTATTGCATGAGTGCTCACCAGCTCAGGAAACATTGTCGCTGCTCCAGAGCTTCTGGATATCATCGAACAGCTTCCTCCTGGATCCGATGGTGCCAATTCCAATGTCCTTGAGGTCCTACTGAGTGAGCAGCGGGAGCACCTCTTCGTACACCACGTGGATCTGGAACACCGGCGTCAAGAAACAGAGCCCGTCTCGTACTAGGAAGCAAGCACTGTTCGGGGATGACGGCACGGAGCTCAACTCGCCAAAATGACAGAGAGATACGAGGGTTGATGATCTTGGTGCCGCGGGCCACCGCCAGTGGTCCATGGCGGCCGCAACTAATGAGGACAAGGAGTACTAAGAAATCCTAGGTAGGGGAGAGAGGTGAAGAGGAGAGGGAGGGACTCACCGGAGAGAAGGACAAGTCGTGTCCGCTGTCGGCGGCGTCCCAGGTCGGCATCCGTGCATCGCCTCCTCTCCGCACCGTCGCCTCCGTCCTCGAGGCGCAGGAGGGCTTTCTTCCCCGACAAAACGCGAGGTCCGGGTCACGTGTGGGAATCCCTGGATGCTAGGCTCTTGGTGGGGGGATTTCTAGGGATGGGCCGGGAACAAACTCGAAAATACCTCAGGAGTAAACGGGCTCACGAGAAAAATCGGGGATCAGCGGGTGGACCAGGAAAATACTTGCTAAATCCGGGAAATACCGGAGAAATAAACGAGGCCTTAGAGGGAAACCAATCCTAGCTTATCAGGAATCATCTGCTGAAGCATTTATTCGGTTGATACCACCATCCATTTTCCTACTATTTGATTAAGTTGTGCATATATCGAATCTTAATTCTTCTTCTTCGTTTTTATTCATCCGGAACATCATTAAACAATTCAAAGATTAGCCACACTCCTGGCCGTAGCTAAGTGTACGATTTTGGCCCCTCCCAAAAGCAAAGATTACCAAAAATTTTTTTTTGATTTGATAGAACCTTTTGACAGACAACATACGTTCTCCCATATATGCGCAGCGATTCTCTTACACCTCAATTAAACCTGCATCACAACACCCCCACTTTGTCATCTCTGTGCACTTGCCGAGTCATCTATAAATGAGCACTGATATGAGTCATTGCCATCATGAAACTCAAACAAACAACAATCTACAGCTAGCTCAAGTGAAGAAGTTAGAGAGAACGGTCGAGATGGATTAGAGGAGAGAGCTAGTCAATTGAGCAAACGCAGACAGGGTGATCTTGGGGGTGAGCAACTGCTGCATGTGCCACGTGGTGCAGACGCTGTTCATGGAGCTTAGGCGTGAGCTCGACGGTGCACGAGTTGTACAAGGATCCCCACGGCAAGAACGTCGAGAGGACGCTCGCAGGCATGGTGGCCGGAGCTCGCCCGTGCCGGCCATCTTCATCGGCGGCGGCGCTCTCTCGTCGGCCCACTGGCCGGGTTACGTCTCTGCACCTCGGTGGCCAGCTCGTACCGCTCCAATGGATTAGCGGATATGATCTTTGAGTTGTGCCTCCTGGTTTCAACCTTTGATGTAAAGAGAAGCGAAGAGTGCTTGGTAGGAGTGTTCTGAGAAATGGTTAAAGGGTATGCTTGCCTTGCTTTATTACCTGCCTGCTGTGCCAAGACGTCAGAGAACCTACAGTGTATATAATGATGCTCCGTTAGTGGAGTATGTATATAGCTACTCCCGTTCAGAAATATAAGACATTTTAGATTTTTGAAATAAATGTATCTAGATGTTTTTAGTGTATAGGTTCACTCCGAACCTGCACAAACCTATACACTAAAGACGTCTAGATACATTCGATTCACAAAGCTAAAACATCTTATATTTCTAAACTAAACGGATGGAGCAGTACGCTACCACATATACGCTGTACACACGCTTTTCTCGGGGATGCGCTGCTTGGGAGTGCTAATAGTATTTACAGGTAGATTGTCTGTTTCGGATACTTGTATGCACGGTTTCAAAGAGCTGAATATGTTTCGGAAGATGCATTAACTCAGAGAGATCCTTATGTTGAGCAGGCAGGTATGCTCCTGTAGATGCATTGATTCAGAGAGCTCAGCATGTTGAGGTGGATGCACTGTATCAGAGAGCTCAGTATGTTGAGGTGGATGCACTGTTTCAGAGAGCCCAGTAGATGCACTGTTTGAGAGAGCTCATTATGTTCCAGTAGACGCGTCGACTCAGAGAGCTCCTTATGTAGATGCGGCATTGAGTTCTCGGTATGTTCATGTAGACGCACTGGTTCAGAGAGATCGGTATGTTGAGGTGGATGCGCTGGTTCAGAGAGCTCAATATAGTATATGTTCAGGTAGACGAAAAATTATGGACCAACCCCGTGCCTCCAGTTCAGCCCGTATCTTCTGCCCGTAAGAAAACTCTCCGTAGGTCTAGCATTTTCGCTGTATCTATCTGGAACTGACAGTGACATGCGCTCATGCCATATCGCATTCTGACAAACATTTATTGCAAGAGAACTAGGTACTCGTAGTTCCTTCCGATCGTGCCAATACGAAATCATCGGAGAAGAAATGACATGCATGCATGGGAACGAATCCGAAATGAAAACAGTTTGGACTGTCCACGCGAATTCAGGATGCCCAACTTCTTCGCCCAATTTGGTAGCCCACAAAAACACTTTTCTGGAGGCAGGGACAAACTTGTGCTGATAGACGGAACGAGTCGTTTGGTTACGCGCAAAACTGTCTGGTGTGAGAACCTCTTTCTCAAATGGTTAGGTTACCAGCATATGTGCTCAAGTAAGCGGCAATATAAGATTACAACACATATTGCACGTTCACACTTAGCACGATAGTAGCAACAAGTTCACGACATCAACAAGTTCAATCTTATCACGATATATAGTAGCCACGAGTTCATAGGCACCCCTACTTACAACACCACCCAGATAGCAAGCATTACCAGATCACCATAGCATTCGCTCGTCGATCATAGCAAGTGTTGGATCATTCTCAGGGCACCTTCTGACGACTTTAGTCATTGATTTTGTCGAAGTGTCGTTGCCCTTGGGGACCTTGAAGATTAGGAAGTAGGCGATCTTGATCTAGTGTGCAATGGCAAAGCCTGGCCGACCTTGGTCGAGGGAAACCTGTTGTTCACATCCTTGAGCTTCACCATCCATCTGGATTCGGTGTTCGCCTTCAGAATGATCATCCTCGAGACAATGCCAACAAAGGGACGGAAGCCCCTAGGAATTGGCAGCAAGTACAACCCACGTGACATGATCACCTTAATTAGCAAAATGGGTTGGACACATTTGGTCATGGAAATGCCCAAGAGCTTCGTCGGCCTACCCCTCGGCCTCTTGGATGAACCTTATCCACCATTGTTGGAGCAACCCTTTGTCGAGGGAGGAGGCACCACCACCCATCATCATCTTGTAGCACTACAAAAAACATAACCATTTATAACTATGTTGTGCCACTACTTAATCATAGGAAAGCAATCAAATTGAATACCAATCAATGCAAGAGAAGAGCTTTGGAATAACTAGCGCACACAATTGGCGGTAGTAGCAGACCCCAGAACATTTCAAAGCCTAGGAAAATTGTAAATTTGAAGGCCTAAAATACAACTTCTAGTCAAATTTCCATGAAAATAGGCTTTAGCGGTCGGTACCCTGAGAGTGTTGAACATCTTCTGTTCACCTATAAGGTAGCCAAGTTCGTGTGGAAGGTGGTGGTGAGTGCTGTTAACCTCACCAGATCCCCAGTTAATGCTGATGACTTGGCTGGGAACTTGGCGAACTCCTTTCCTGCTAGCCAGCGCAAGCTAGTGCTCTGTTGTGCAGCGTGCAAGGCTATTTGAAAAACAAGAAATGATGCATGCTTCAAGAAGAAGTTCCCTGATGATCCTGCCAATATTATCTACAGATTCTGTAATATGCTTAACTCTTAGGCGATCTTGTAGACAACCCAAGACAGAAAAGATCTTGAGGTCGGCATGAGGGCAATCCAGGCGGTGATAAGGGAGGACTTTCCCAGGATGCATGGATGGGCGCCAGTTCTGTATTTATAGAAGCTAACTTTAGTAGTTTTCTGCCCCCGTGCTGGCGAGTCGCTAGGTGGTTTCTGGGTGTTGATTGCGTTGTAGTAGCTAGTCGAGGTGGGTTTCCTTTTTCTTGTTTCCCTAGCAGTTGATGCTCTTTTCTTTGTTTTGTTTGCTTGTAAAATTTGTGGTCGGTTTCTTTAAATGAACCGACGAGGGGAGGCTCGTCTGGTAAAAAAAAAATTACCAAGGGCACTGGGGCTAACTCCTAGTCTATGATTTGCCGTGTCATCGATGAAAAGATCGTCCTAGGCAGTCGTGACAGCCTCGGTGGCAATGTCCTTTTGGATTCTCTGTGAGGCGAGGTTTGTGGTAGAGGGAGCACTTTTACATTTGCTAGACGGTTCGAGACAGGAATATACTGTATATGCCTAGGACGTTGTCAACTACTAGTGCTGGATTAGATAGATGTGTGCACGGCACACATGCGTTGGTGGGTGGTGTGCGATAGAATACGCGTTTCGGGGTAGGGGTCGCTGCAGCAGCGGAAGATGCATGGCTCAGTTCTTTCGCGCGTACTGTGGCGCGCCGACAGGTGGTCGGAGAGCAGCACGCATGCAGGCACTTGCGTAGCTACGGTTCCGTTTCCTTCTTTTTGGGGGGTGGAGATGGATCACACAGGTACTGAGCAAAGCATCGGTGCGCGTCGTAGGCTCTCTCGGTTATTTTCTCCGAGGAAATGCAACGTAAAGGAGCGTTGAGGTCGAAACAAGGCTGAAATCTTGCACTTGGACGTCGTCGGTCGACACGGGGATCGATCAGAGTCAGAGACACGAACGGAGAGACTCAGGACCCCACCCACCCAACCGGCTGGGTCGTGGATGGATGCGTCGAGAGGTTTCGCCGTTGCCGTTGGCGTGCGTGTGCGGCTCGGGTGGCCCGGGCGGCGGGCAAACAAGACTAGGCCTGACGCCACGCCAAGAACTCCCGCCTCGGCAGGCCCACGTACACACGTCTCCGTCGGACGGAGCGACCGCGACTCGGCTGTGCGCGCGGGCGGCACTTGGCGCGTCCATCGTTCAGGTCGTATTCCGTTGCGACGTGCAGCGGTTGGGCGCTTGGCTGGTTCTTCTCGGCCGGGCGGTCCACCTTGCACCGCTTCCGTGGCTCCGTGATCCGTGCGTGGTAACGCGAAAACAAAACGTAGACGGGGCATCGGCCGCGGTCTATGGGTATGTCTGCTGTGCGGTGCACGTTCCTGTCGAACCCGCCTCGACCGGCGCGGCGCGTCTGTCCGCACTGTTAAGAATAATTAACACGCCTTAATTAAGAGATAATCTCCGTATTAACCGCACAGGAAGTTGCCACAACGGGGAACCGTCGGCAACGTTTCCGGAGCGTCGCCTCCAGAAAAACTGACTCCTGAAACCGACATATTAGCAACTGCAGACTGTATATATTTGTACATTCATCATCAATAAAGAACAAGGATTCATTCTAGTCTCTCGCTGTCAATTCTTCTATTCTTCACACGTTATCAGCACTGCTCCGGCGAGGATTCCGGCGATCACCGGAATTAGAGAAAAGAGGTAAGAAACATGCCTCGTATGATGCCCCTGTTTCTCCGTCGCTCGCGCTTCGTCGCTCGACGCCGCCGCGGAATTGGGGTTCGCCACCACGCCCTTCGCCTTGACGACCGCCGCTACGGTGATGGGCAGTACTTCGGCCGCCGCCACGGTGCAGGAGGCTACCGTGAGCGCCGCCATGGCCTGCGCGTTCCCCGTGGTGCCGGCGCTGCGCCAGCGGTGCGCCCCTTTGCGCCGCCAATCCCGGACTGGCTTCTAGCCGGTCCGGCCGCGCCGATGCTGGGGGCCGACGACGTCGACCCTGTACTCGCGCCACCGCCGCCGCCATTCTGGTGCCAGGAACACGGGTGGGTAGTTTGCCCACTACACGTGTATGGAAGCGGCACGAGACAAGCCCCAGATGACGACGTCGCGGGCGCCGCGCTGCAGCCCCCAACGGCTCCTGCCGGCATGGGCGCGGCCGGCCTGTCGCCCACCTCCGTCTTCGACTTCGGAGGCCCGCCCGACGCCATCGAGCCGCGCCAGCCGTCTCCGACCCCCATGGTCGTCGAGACGGACTCCGAATATTCTTCGGAGATTATCTACAATATGTCATACTTAACAATTTGAAGTTCACACTAATGATTTCAAGCCCACTTCTTGAAGTCATCATTTAATTTTGCATAGTTCATTACAACATGACCATGATGGATTTTAATTTACCGAACGTAGATTAATATTCTATGGTTTACCATGTAGATAACCGATGGCTGGAAAAGAGTTCGATTCACTCGAGCTTAACGGCCACAACTACCCTACATGGGCCATGGACATCAAGATCGCTCTTGCGTCCCGTGGGATAGTGCGTGTCATCCAAAACCCGGACGACCATCTTCCGGCTGGAGCCGCACCACTGAGAGAAGAGCAGAAATATGCTGCCTTGTACATTATAAGGCATCATATTCACCCAGATCTTAAGTCCGAGTATTTGGAGGAGGAATCCCCATTTACTTTGTTTCAGGCCCTCAAAACGAGGTATGAAAAGCAGAAGGCAGTTGTCCTGCCCGAAGCACTTCATGATTGGACCCATCTTCGATTCCAGGACTTCAAGTCCGTTGGGGATTACAATCATGAGGTTCATAAGATAAGTTCCAAGTTGCGCTTTTGCGAGAAGGAACCTACTGATGCGGAAAAGATAGAAAAAACTCTATCCACTATGCTCCCATCTGAAAGGCTCCTCTAGCAGCAATACCGCGCTCGCGACTACCAGGTCTATTCAGACCTTATTCATATCCTACTTCAGGCTGAAAAGCATGATGAGCTTCTTGCTAAGAATGGCTCTCAGCGCCCGGTTGGTTCCCAACCTTTGCCGGAAGTTCATATGAATGTCGCGAACGGAAGAAAGTTCGGTGGCGCCTTCAACGGCAACCAATCGAACTTCAAGGGTAAGCGTAAGCACAACCGGAACAGGAAGCCTCGAAACTCGGACCGTGGAAAAGGCACCGCAAAGCCAAAGTATGACAAAACTAGGCTTTGTGACAAGTGTGGATGCTACACGCATCCTAGTAACAAGTGCAAGACCCCAAAGCATCTGGCAATACTCTACCAGCAATCCCAAGGACGCAAGGCACCTCAGGGGAAAAGGTTTGAAGCCAACTTCAACCTTCATCCAGATGGCACCAATGGAGTTGGTTGTTCGCAAGATGCTCCTCCTGGACCTAGCAACACCATGACTCTCCAGCAGCCCGAGGATCCTATGAGCACGGAGAACATGATGATTGAGTACGCCTCAAACGACGTGTTTGGAGACTTCGACTAGTCCCACTATCTCCTTAGTGATCACTTTATTTTATGTCCATTTGTGATGTTGTAATAAGAACATAAGTATTGTTGTTGTCATGTACATTGTATCAGCACTTTGATATAATAAAGATTGTATTCTATGTATCTAAATAAGGTTTTCTTATTGAAAATTCTTCATTTTTATATATAGCTCTCTACGGGGACAATCCGATGGAAGAGGAATTATGCCTTGTGGACAGTGCTACCACAAACTCCATACTGAGGGAGTTGAAATATTTTCAGACTCTGAAAAAGATGAATGGAGATATTTTGACTATCGCTGGACGCGATACGGCAATTGTTGGCACTGGACGTGCCATATTTACCCTCCCAAACGGTACACAAGTGACAATTGAGGATGCCTTATTGTATCCCGATTCGTCACGTACCTTAATCAGTTATCGAGATATCCGTAAGAATGGTTTTGATATTAAAACCCATGAAGACAACAAAGAAGAGTATCTGCTCTTCACAAAAGATAACGGATATGGCAAGCAAGTACTTGAAAAAATTCCTTCTCTGTCGTCCGGACTGTACTATACGTACATCAAGCCCGTAGAATATGTTGCTTACAAGGTAATTTTCCAGAATGTTGATGCATTTCAAACTTGGCATGATCGCCTAGGCCATCCCGGTATCGGGATGATGAGAAAGATTACTACCAATTCCATTGGTCACAATTTGCATGAGTCCAAATTCCCTCAGTCATCAGACTTTGTGTGTACATCATGTGCCACAGGAAAGCTAATTTTGAGGCCTTCGCACCTCAAAATACAAGTTGAACTACTTCAGTTCCTTGAGCGAATTCAAGGTGATATTTGTGGTCCTATCCAACCATTATCTGGACCATTTAGGTATTTCATGGTTTTGATTTATGCATCTACACAATGGTCACATGTGTGTCTTCTTTCCACACGAAATCATGCATTTGCCAAGATAATGAGGGAAGTAATTAAGTTACAGGCCCATTATCCAGAAAGTCGAATTAAATCAATTCGCATGGACAATGCTGCAGAATTCTCTTCACGCGCCTTCAATGACTATTGCATGGCCTTGGGGATTGAAGTTCAGCACTCTGTTCCATATGTCCACACTTAAAATGGTTTGGATGAGTCCCTAATAAAGAGGATCAAACTCATTGCAAGACCTTTGTTAATGAATTGCAGCTTGCCAACTTCGTGTTGGGGTCACGCGGTTTTACACGCTGCTGACCTAATCCAATTGCGACCTACTGCATATCACAGTACTTCCCCTCTGCAATTGGTACGTGGAAATCCTCTCAGCATTTCCCATCTGCGTAAGTTCGGATGTGCTACATACATCCCGATCTCACCACCACAGCGGACATCCATGGGCCCACACAGAAAACTAGGGATCTATGTGGGGTACAAATCGCCGTCGATTATTAAGTACCTGGAACCCCTTACTGGGGATCTATTCACAGCCCGTCACGCTGATTGCATATTTGATGAGGAACATTTTCCGGCATTAGGGGGAGATTTCAAGTACCAGAAAGAATGCCCGGAAATTGATTGGAATGCTATCGCCATTTCAACCTCTGATCCACGTACCCAAGAGACCGAACTCCAAGTTCGGAAAATTATCAATTTGCAACATCTTGCAAATAATCCGCCAGATTCATTTACTGATCTAAAAGGTGTTACTAAATCCTGGAAACCGGCCAGAAATGCGCTCGAAAGAGTGGAGGTACCAACAAAAACCACTCAACTCCCTGATCCTAAGAAGAGGGGGAGTAGTACGGCCACTGACCCGGAACCTGCTTCTCGCAAGCAACAAAGGAGAGAGAGGAGAAAATCCTCCAAATCAGTAAATGCAAGTCAGCTCAACGTTGACAAACACCTTATGGATAGTATACACCCAATGGAAGGGCAACCTCCACAACCCAGCTCCAGCTTGCACACACTGGCTGGGACATCAGAACACCTAGACTCACGCGTATTGGGAAATCACGAAGGGTCAACAAGGGTGCATGAGATATCCACCAACTATATCGATTCTGGAGAATCATTCAACCGTAAGTCTACGATTGTCGACACTTATTTTTCTGCTACAATTGTTGATACCCTTCTCAATGATCATGATCCAAGGACTATCGTTGAGTGTGAGAAACGCTCCGACTGGCCTAAATGGAAGGAAGCAATACAAGCAGAATTTGCTTCGCTTAATAAAAGAAAGGTATTCACAGAAGCAATACCAACACCTCCCAATGTTTTCCCCGTGGGATTCAAATGGGTTTTCCTCCGAAAACGGAATGAGAACAATGATGTGGTGAGATACAAAGCGAGGCTCGTAGCACAGGGTTTTACGCAGAGACCCGGCATTGATTTCAATGAGACATATTCTCCAGTAATGAGTGGTATCACTTTCCGATATCTTATATCTTTGGCAGTGCAAAATCGTCTATCTATGCAGTTGATGGATGTCGTGACCGCATATCTTTACGGTTCACTAGATTCGGACATATACATGAAGGTTCCTGATGGAGTCTCTGTCCCGAATGCAAGCGCTAAACGCAACATGTACTGTGTAAAACTGAACAAGTCTTTATACGGCTTGAAACAGCCGGGACGGATGTGGTACAACCGACTTAGCGAGTTCCTTCTTCAGAAGGGTTACTCCAACAATGATGACTGTCCATGTGTCTTCATCAAGAAGTCCTCTTCAGGATTTTGCATCATTTCAGTGTATGTCGATGATCTCAACATCATTGGTAATGCACAAGATATTGATGAAGCACGCAATTATCTAAAGACAGAATTTGAGATGAAGGATTTGGGTCAAACCAAATTTTGCTTGGGTCTTCAACTCGAGCACCTTCCCTCAGGAATAATGGTACACCAAGCTGCCTATATCCAGAAAATATTGGAGAAATTCAATATGGACAAATCCTATCCATCTAAAACTCCCATGGTGGTTCGTTCTCTAGACGTAGGGAAAGATCCGTTCAGGCCAAGGGATGATGGAGAAGAGATATTGGGACCCGAGGTTCCATATCTCAGTGCCATTGGTGCGTTCATGTATCTTGCAAATTGTACGAGACCTGACCTCGCTTTTGCAGTGAATCTACTTGCTAGACACAGCGCATCTCCCACCAAACGCCATTGGTCGGGAGTCAAGAATGTCTTTCGATATCTCCAAGGCACAAAGGATCTTGGCCTATACTTTCAGTTTCAGAGAAATATGGACTCCAGTATGATCGGATACACTGATGCTGGCTACTTATCTGATCCCCATAATGCCAGATCGCAGACCGGCTTTGTGTTCCTACATGGTGGAACTGCTATATCATGGAAGTCTTCGAAACAGACTCTGGTTGCCACTTCTACCAATCATTCTGAAATAATTGCATTATATGAGGCATCACGCGAATGTGTGTGACTTCGCAGAATGATAAACCACATACAACAGTCATGTGGAATTGGTTCTATCGAATCACCTACCATTATCTATGAGGATAATGCGGCTTGTGTTGCACAGATGCAAACAGGATACATCAAGAGCAATATCACTAAGCATATTGCCCCTAAATTGTTTTATCCTCATGAACTCCAAAAGAGTGGGGAAATAAACATCTTGCAAGTCAAATCATGCAATAATCTCGCTGACTTGTTTACGAAGTCTCTACCAACTTCAACATTCCATAAATATATTCATGAAATCGGTATGCGACGGCTTCGAGATTTGCAAGAATCAGGGGGAGTATCTTCTTGAACTATACCTGTTCAAAGCATCATATTACACTCTTTTTTCCCTTAAATGAGTTTACTTTACAGGTTCTCATTGAAGTTTTTAATGAGGTAATATAAACATAAGATCATATGTCATACTATTCATTTTCCCCATCGGGGTTTTTAAGATGGTATAAATGACATATTTATTGACCTCTAGATTCTATGGATTTATTTCATATTGAGTTAACAGAGGCAATAATCATTATATGTTGTGTCATTTTCTCCTTATTTTCCCACTGGGTTTGAAGAAGTTTTAACAGCATATCCTACTCAATTCCTCACATTTTTCTCACAGGGTTTTTGGAGGAGATTTAGTCAAGATGATGAATTCTTGTGCAGTCAAGCGGTGATTAGGGAGAGTGTTAAGAATAATTAACACGCGTTAATTAAGAGATAATCTCCGTATTAACCGAACAGGAAGTTGCCACAACGGGGAACCGTCGGCAACGTTTCCGGAGCGTCGCCTCCAGAAAAACTGACTCCTGAAACCGACATATTAGCAACTGCAGACTTTATATATTTGTACATTCATCATCAATAAAGAACAAGGATTCATTCTAGTCTCTCACTGTCAATTCTTCTATTCTTCACACGCACGATCGGTTTCGTCACGGGACAAGGCGTGTGCGCGCTAGCTAGCTAGCTAGCTCCATCCAGCTGTAGTTCCCGACTGACGGCAGGCATCCGCACGCACTAGTACGTGGCCCGTGCGCATTGCTCCTCCACTTCCTCGCGTCGTCCTCTCTGTCTCTGACACCGCGATACATCCACGCGCGCACCCGCCGCGACACCTATGTGCTTGGCTTGGCGTGTGTTTTGGGCTGCATCATCGATCGTGGATGACATGGCACCGCCACCGCCACAGCACGCGCTCGCCCTAGTGACACCGCAGTCCGTGGATAGATCCATCGAGCCGCTCCATCGTCATCGTCATCAGTTCTAAATTCTCCCGGGCGACGACAGAGACCACGACAAAACGCCGGAGCAACACCGCCGGTTCGTCCACGGACAACCGTCCCCTCTACCGTCAGCGCGCTTCTCGATAAGCTTTATACCAGTGGCTCCATCGTTTCCTTGCCCAAAGTTAACGCCACAGTTGGATAATACTAGTATCGCTATTGCGCACGCGAATCACACGGTCGGAGAGGAGTGGGGATCGATCGGCGCTGGACCTACCGGGTTCCCTTGCCTCGGTCGCTCGGTCAGCCAGTCGCACGACTGTCACTGCCACACGATAGTAAATTACTACCATCAAGATACTTACCAAGATTTTTTCGATGGGTATTTGTGTACACATAGAGTACATGTATACTACGGCTCTGAATGCTACTACTACCACATGAACTACACACTCCACGGGTTCAGTTGCCTCGGGTAGCTCAGCCAAACACACAACCGTCACCGCCACACAAATTATACTACCACCAAGATAGGTGTGGTACGTACTACTAGCAAGATTTGCAATGGGTATTTGTAAAGTCATGGCAGCGCCACCGCCACCGCCACTGCGCGCGCTCGTCCACGCGAGGAGGGGCGGCACGAAACGGCTATAGTATAGCTACGTCATCGATCCGGCGCTGGATACATCCAGCCGCCGCTCCATCGTCAGCTCTACATAATGGAATTTCTCCGGGCGACGACAGAGACTAGCTACGACGGAGCCACGCCGGTTCGTCCACGGACACCGTCGACCGTGGCTTCCTACGCACACCGCTCAGCGCACTTCTCCAAAAGAGGTAGTGGCTCCATCGATTCCTCGCCGAAAGTTACGCCATTGCTGGAGTAATATTCTACTACTAGTACTATCGCTATTGCGCACGCGAATCACACGGTGAGGGGTGGCGATCGACGCTGGAGCTACAGCTTCCGTTGCCTCGGTCGGTCAGTCAGTCAGTCAGTCACACGCCTGTCACTGCCACACAATAAATTACTACCAACATTTGTGCGATGGGTATTACTGTAGTACTACAGTACTACTCGTAGAACGCTTGGAAAATGTACTCCTTCCTCGCTCCTTAAAAAAACATACTCCCTCCGTTCCAAAATAAGGGACGTGAGTTTGTCTAGATTTACATGTATCTATATATTAAAATACGTCTAGATACGTTCGAATCTAGACAAACCTACGTCACTTATTTTGGGACGGAGGGAGTATTATAAATTTGAACTAATCTACTGTAGTAGATAGTTTTAGTGTATAGAGTACGTACTCCTTCCGTTTTAGTGTGCGCACGCGAATCACACGGAGAGGGGTGCTACCCCTTGAACTACACACTCCACGGGTTCCGTTGCCTCAGTCGCTCACTCAAACACACAACTGTCACCGCTGCACAGTAAATTACCAAGATAGGTGGAGTACGTTGCAAGATTTGTATTCGAAAAAAGTTGTGGCTTGGAGACATATGGAATACCAAATTACATGGATGGATAACACATAATTGATGTCTTTGGATTTGTCTTGCAAAATTATTTTATTTTATATATTACTACTACTTCTGACTCAAATTAGTTGACTTAGATTTGTGTAGGTTCGAATGTATCTAGACTTGTTTTAGTGCTAGATACTTCCAAATCTAGACAAAAACCAAATCAAATAATTTGGGTCGGAGGGAGTATATTAAATTTGTAGATATGTTATGGGTACAACAGTCATGGTCAAAATTGTAAGTTCGTTGACCCCTATAGATATTTGGACGATGAATGCTATCGTCCGTGAGATAGATACTTAAAACTTGACTCAAATTTATGTCCACTCGTATGTATCGTATTAACTAAAATAAGTATAGATACATACAAATTAGAAGAGTCAGAATTTATGAAAGGAGGGAATACATTACTCATGTGTCAGACTCGTACAAATTAAATAAAAAAGAGAAACATGTGTCAGAGACTCATACAAGGTGTGAAAGAGAAAACTTTCACCGCCCGGGCCATGCGAATGCGGTTTGAACGCGGACGATGGATGATGCAGAAGATTCAAAGGGTGACGTGGCGGTGGCAGGCCGGCAGGCAGGAGAGGGAAACGGATGTGCCCCGAAAGATCCCCTCCCCTCCCCCATGTTTCTCTCTCATCACTCGTCCGTCCCCGGAGACAGACAGAGCTGACTTTTGCTTCTCACTCTTCCTCCCCTCCCCTCCCCCAGCCTCATGTTCTTCCTCTCCCTCCTGTAGCTTCCGTGCCCCCCCTAATCCCCGCCCCCAATTCGGCCCCTCCCGCCCGCCCGCCCGCCCAAAAATCCAGCCCAGGGGACCCTTCCCTGCCCTCAAGCTAAGATCTTCTCGGGGAGGGATCCCCGCCCGTCCGGCCCGCCGAGCGGCGGCGGCCTCTCTGTGCATCGCCCAGCGTTTCTTGGTTCCTGCGAAGGGAGGAGGGACGGCGGACGGGGCCGCCCGGATGAGCTGCTTCTCCTGCTTCGGGCCGGCCCTGGACGCCGACGACGGGAGGAAGCCGGTGCCCGCCGACGCCGCCAAGGACCTGCAGCGCAAGGACGGCTCCGCGACCAGGGCCGGCGGATCAGGTGCGGATCTTAGGATATTTTTTTTTGCTTCGCTTCCGCTGTCGCTTCGGGTGCTCCTTCCTGCTGGGCGCACGCGGCGTCGTAGGCTGTCCCTTATGCTCTGCTTCGCACCTTGCGCGCAAATCACGGTTTTGATGGCTGGAATGGGAGAGGAATGCGCAGCGCAGAGCTGCGGTCTCTCTAGCGAGACTCTGCCCTGCGATGCATTCATTTAGCGGGGAAAAGGCTTGGAGTGCATGATAGCTGTTAGCTGCGATTGGTTCTTCTTGGCTCTATGCTTTAACCGCCAGCGTTTGGATAGCAGCAGCAGTAGTATTATAGTTCTTGGGAATACTGGGACTGGAACAACAGGTGATAGTCTTGCCATGCATGACGCTCACTCAATATGGTGTTCAACTCAAGGCTCATCATAGGAGAGGGTGGATACATACACACAACAATGTAGCCACCATTTTGCTAATCCTTTTTTAGCATGTAAAGGATATGTCCGGGCCAATGTGTGTGTCCAGATAGGCAGCTGGCTCATCTTGCTGATACACAAATTGTCTGCAATGATTTTGGGAGTTTGAGCAGCATAATACGCTTGGTGGATTTAGTGGCATATTATGGTGTATACAAGATTGATAGTGGATCCTTCATTTTCATGAAACTCGGTGTTGGAGAGATTGTAGAAATACATATTCAATATTTACGTAGTTGTGGTGATGCTTCTAGTATTAATACTTCATGAAACTGATCGAGGAACTTTACCTGACCTGCTGTTTCAATGAGTTGAGTATATTACTTCTGAACTGAATGCTTCCGAGCCTGCTACTTAGTACCTAGGGGAGGAATATGATCTTTTTAAGACGAGTGGTTAAGAATAGGTTTAGCCTTACAAGTTAAAGTCCTTCTAGATAGCTAAGTGACCTTCTAGAGTAACACACTTTTTCTGTTCATTTTCTTAATTTACCGATTGTACTAGAACTGACTGCTAATTCTTGACCATTTTCTTCTTAGATAAAGTGAGACCGCAGGGTGGATTGGACTCTAAGAAGGATCAACTAACCATCCCTAGGGATGGGAGCAGCCAAAACATTGCAGCACAGATTTTCACTTTTCGTGAGCTTGCTGCAGCCACTAAGAACTTCAGGCAGGATAGCCTGTTGGGCGAGGGAGGTTTCGGCTGTGTGTATAAAGGCCGCCTGGATAGTGGGCAGGTTAGTCTTTCTGTGACAAACTGGATACATTGAAATTTTACTAAATACTAGTACAACTTAAGTTTCAGGTTTTGAGCAGTTCAGCCGAGATATCCACTTATCGAGTAAAATTTTGGTAGAATTCATTAATGTACATTGAATTAGTCCTGTACACTGACAAACTGTTCTACTTCTCAGGCTGTTGCTGTGAAGCAACTTGATCGCAATGGTCTCCAAGGAAATAGAGAATTTCTGGTTGAGGTCCTCATGCTCAGTCTCTTGCATCACACTAACCTTGTCAATCTAATTGGTTACTGTGCTGATGGGGACCAACGCCTTCTTGTCTATGAGTTTATGCCACTGGGTTCACTAGAAGATCATTTGCATGGTTTGTTCTCTTTGCCATCTATCTTTTTGAAATTCCATAAGTATGCAAAGCACTCGTACAAAGTAAATTTTTTTCTCGGATTATGCAAAGTACTTTTATTTTTCCATACTGTACTCAGCATTACTGCTGCACGTGCATCCTTCAAGGTTCAATGGCACCTGTACCGGAGGCTAAAATTATCTCTTTAAATACATTATAGATGTCGCACCTGAGAAGGAACCTCTTGATTGGAACACGCGGATGAAGATAGCTGCAGGTGCAGCGAAGGGCTTAGAACATCTACATGACAAGGCCAGTCCTCCTGTCATTTACCGGGATTTCAAGTCTTCAAACATTCTTCTTGGTGAAGGATTTCACCCGAAGCTGTCTGACTTTGGCCTTGCAAAACTCGGTCCGGTTGGTGACAATACTCATGTTTCAACACGTGTGATGGGAACTTATGGCTACTGTGCCCCCGAATATGCAATGACTGGGCAGCTCACGGTGAAATCAGATGTCTACAGCTTTGGTGTTGTTTTCCTTGAACTGATTACAGGGCGGAAAGCAATTGACAATACCAAACCCCAGGGGGAGCAGAACCTAGTGGCATGGGTATGTTTTGTACTATACTTATTTTAGTTGACATACTACACATGATAATTTTCTGCTAGGGTTTACACATAGCTCCTTGTTTCATTTATGTATTCTTAGTGAGATACCATCTTGCTAATTAAGCTAACCCATTCCACGTTCGATTAAAATTTTTCTAATACTTATCCAAAAATAAACTGTCTAGAACCAGTTGCTACTGCAGTGATTAACTCTTACCAGAAATATAACTTTGTGGCATCTCGACTGTGGATAACTAATACAGCGTTTCTCTACAGGCTCGTCCACTCTTCAAGGATCGCAGGAAATTTCCTAAAATGGCTGACCCAATGCTTCAAGGCCGGTTCCCTATGAGAGGTCTGTATCAAGCTTTAGCGGTTGCTGCCATGTGCCTGCAAGAGCAAGCCACCACTCGCCCTCATATAGGAGATGTTGTGACTGCTCTCTCATATCTAGCTTCTCAGACATATGATCCAAATACCCCAAGTCGAAGCAATTCGTCGACCCCTAGGGCCAGAAATATTGGTGGGCGGAACGGAGATCAACGCAACACACGCTCGCCAAATCATCATTCTCCAGACTTGAGGAGGGAGGCTGCCAGGTCATCAAAGTACGGAGGGGAGGTTAGCCGGACTAGTTCTACTGGTGGTTCTGGTCGGAGATCAGGATTGGATGAGATGGACATGGCAGGATCGCCAGTAGGTAGTCCAGCTCAAACAGGAAGAAAGAGAGAAACCCGAAGGAGTGCTGACAGGCAGCGTGCTATCGCAGATGCCAAAATGTGGGGGGAGAATACGAGAGAGCGGAAGCTACCTAATGGTCATGGTAGCTTTGATAGTACAAATGAGTAAAGTGGACAGCTCTCTTTTAAGATGTCGCTCTAGTGGAGGGATGGGTTATCTCATCAGCACCAAACGGGCCAGGTTTAGGAACATGGTGTTGTTCCAGCTCGGTTCGGTTGTCTGTGAATAAAAGGCATTTCTTGTGCCTCTCTGGCCATCAGCATTGCCTCACGGTTGCTTCATCTGTTCGTCGTTGCCATTGACATGCCTTCTCTTGGCGGCGTCCATTCCTTGCGAATGTGATTGTGTCACTGTCATGTACTCGGTGTCCCTATAGAGCTCAGGAGCCTACAGGATGCAACTAGGCATGTGGAAAAGGCAAGGTGAAGATTGTTGAATCACAAAGTTGTATCTGTCGGTCACTTTCCTTTTCCACGGTTTCACGATCGAGTGTGCTCAGCTGCATCTGTGTTCTGGAACCAATTGTACAACCGTCTCAGGCAGGTTTGGCTACCCGGAGCTGGTGAAGTTTCTTCTGATGAGGTTTCAGGTTTTGGGATAGGATAGATTACCCATGTTTCATACAGCTACTGTTTATTGTTTTTCTATTTTCTGTTGAGTCGCCGGATGAGTCATTTATTTGTATTAGCATCGATGTACTTCTCCCTGTATCTTAGCATGAACTTTTGTTTAGCATTGAGCAAAGTATCAAGTTGTTCAGAGCCTATTGTTTTCTCCCATTTGTTCCTGGGAACAATGCTGTATATGTATATATATTTGTATATGTATATATATTGTTGTCTTGCACCTATCTAGCAAATTATACTCCGTACAAAATGTTCTCCAACTGTTTGCAATTGTCTGTAAAATTTCGGCCAGAACCAATGGGTATTTTGAGCTGAAAAAATGCTTCACATTATCGCCAAACCAATGGGTATTTTGAACTGAAAAAATGCTTCACATTATCAAACAACATTTACAGCAAGCATCTCCCAGTCCAGCGTGCCTGCTACCCCTGTCTGAAAGCAGAAACAACGAAACAGAGAGGGAGCAGGTTGCGTGGTGCTACTACTACTAATACTATGATTATTGACATCTTTACATGGGGTTTTACTGCACGCTATGTAGATCTGGCTGCTTCGACAGAACAACATTACCATAGAGATCCATCTTGTACTGCAGCTCGGTGTATTCCATGACGATCCTGCAGCTGCTCCACGCCTCGGCGTGCATGCTCACGCCAAGGTAGGTTATGTGGTCTTGTATGCTGTTCCCGCTCACGGACCTGGAGAAGAGAGAACCATGTTAACCAGGAGCAAATGTCATGTGCTGTAGCAGTGGCAGAATCATATGATTTACAGGAGGTGGTGGTGAAAGGAGAGGGACCTGCTGCATGCCGGGTCTTCGCCGGAGTCATCGCAGATCTGCTCTACCGTGTATACCAGGCTTCCGAGCCCGACATCATGGACCCATACCTGAAGAATATCAAAGGAACAATGTGGCATTATGCAGTGGAGATATGTAGAGATGGGTTTACAGTAAACCATACAAGACTTAATGCAGTGAGTAGCTACGAGCGTGAGCGGAGGCAGCATGTGTTGTACAGTGGAGCATACCTCTCGGGGGAAGTGATGGTAGGTCTTCTGCGGGAAGAGCGTGAAGTACGGTGGCAGGTGAGGGACGATATCATTCGCATTAGTAACTCTGATTGCGTGAGGCAGATATCTCTTGAAATAGGAAGCGAAAGCCTCATTGCCGGTACGAGGCTGCCCGAATGTCATTAGTTTCACATCATCTAGCCCATAGTTCACCTAAAATAGAACGAGCATTTATGTTTAGATGTGAAATACAACTGAGAATGAAAGAAATATGTAGCAAAATAACTGATTTCTCAGACATATACAGCATTGTAAAGACTACAAACAAGGTTCGGAATCTGAAAGGTCCATATTACTAGTATAATGCGAAAACTTATCACATTGAAGTGTGGAACACAATTTCCTATTGAAACATAAAGCAATGATCAAATTTAATAAATTCCAGATCAGAACAAGGTTTAGTACTCACGACAAGATCAAGCGCACAAAATGAAGCCATAGCTCCGCCCATTGAATGCCCTGTGATCATGATTGGAACATCTCCATGCAACTTCCGAGTCTTTTGAATACCACTGACGACTCCATCACGTAATGTTGTGTTATGATAAGCAGAGTAAAATCCTCGGTGTACCTATAAACAAGGGATAGCGACTATGAACTTCGGTTTAACACAACTTTAACTATATGCTTTAGCTAGGCTCACCATTGCTTCAGGCATGCCAGGGTAATCGAGATCAAGTTGTTTCCATAGCAAGTCCGCTATCCAGTTCTGGATGCTGATTTTTTTTTTTGGAGGGGTCAGTATGGTTAGGGCTTTCCAGGTTTCCATTGCATGAGTATTACATTGCATACATAGATAAGGTCAAGAATTTACAAATGCTAAGTGCACAAGAATGAAATCAAAATACACAAGGCCTATCTCTAGTAAGCGATAAAACAGTCTGAATCAAAACTTGAATTGTATTTGTTAAATAACCAAGCAAAACAAGTTGTATGTTAGTTACCTGTTCTCTTGAGTTCCTCTAAACACAACAATGACAGCATTAACATCACTGGCAAAACCAACATATGCCTGCTTGTTAACAAAAATATGATCAACTTAAAAGATGCTAAAGATATAGAGATAAACAGACTATGAGCACACGTAGAAAAGGACCTGCAAGCAGTTCTCCACATCTACGATGATCTCCATCATGTCGAACCCCTGGGTCATCAACAAGTTTCATCATTCATACCAGTCTTGTATGAAGTTGGACAAACATTTTTATGTCACAGCAAACAGAAAGCACATGAATGGTGTGAAGCCTTACCTTGGTCAGGTCGCCGCATCTATCACATGTCCAGGTAAACAATTGTGTCAGATCAGCAGTGAAGATCTGCAGGACATCTCCAAAGTTCAAAGTTGTATAAACGAATGGTAGAAATTTAACTAACAACGCAAACGCATGTAAGAATTTTCTAATATAACAGAAATGATATGAAAAATTAGTCCATCTTGAACAATGAACATATATTTAGAATAATTAAGATAAAGAAAAGGCGAACGATCTTACAGCAGAAGCATATTCCGCCAGTGTCTTCGCAAGAGTCGAGTTGTATATGGTATCGGATGGCGGGTCTTTAACCATGGGTACTGAACCTTAAAAGAAAGCATCAATAGGAAGAGCAACATGGATAATGCTAGATAAATGGAGAAAAAGAATCATGAAACATGTGACAAGGTAAATACACATACAGAGTACTAGTTTGCAACAGGACAACTTGTAAAATCAAGGTTGATAAGGATATATGTTATATAGCTCAGAACCAAAATATACATCCTATCTCTGTAACAGTCTTTTGTTTTGTCTGATGAAGGGATCTGGAATTTACTGTTCTCAAAGATAAGCTGAATCTTCTCGTCAGACCAAAAAAAATCTGACTTTCAACATGCAACAATAGATACCAACTAGACACATCTCCTGCCAGGCATTTAAAATCTGAATGTACCAGTGACTTTTTTAAAAGGGAATGTACTAGTAGTGTTTTGTATTTATTTTCTAATATGGTCATTTTTTTTAGAGAAAAGGGCTCTTCTAATATGGTCATTTGAGCTTCATACCTCTAATTATGATGATTTGGCCCCCGAAATCAACTTCTATCCGTATTTCAATACTGAGGCATGGAATCCATTGATTTCGCATATATTTATTTCCCATTTAGATGAAAACCAACCCCGTTAAGAACATTACAACAAACAGCTTCCCAAGTAGTATTAGCAGGATCCACTCCAACAAAACAACATCTTAGAGGCAAGAGAGAAAAGGCAGGATCAAGGCTAGTCAGTTACCTCTCCCGGAGCAAACCACAAGCAAGCACGCCAGAAGAGCCGCCTTCAGCAGCAACCCGCGGCGCTCCATACTCTGAAATTTCAACCCACCCCAAAAATCACAAATTTAATCCAAGCGCAAATTCGGCTCATCCTCCTAACCACGATTAGGAAAAATAGCCGCGGAATCGCCTTACCGGAGGCCCGAATCTGCCGATAATCCACCCCGAAGCTCGGCGCCGCGCGATCGACGAACCGGTGAGTCGCGGGGGGAAGCTGGAGACAACTGCGGCGAGCGGCGAGCCGATGAACTCGCCCGGAATTTTATTGCCGTATACTGGTGGAAACAATCTAGGAGTAGCGATTCGAGGCGTGGAAGGTAGTAGGATAGTCGAGAAAGGAAGGGGGAAATAAATTAGAGATCTTTTTAAAATAAATTACGGGAGCGAAGCAAGATCACACACGCAGAAGACGGCGATTAGTTAGCGGACTGTATTTATACACGAGCTGGTGATGGCAGGAAAGACGAGATTGCCCCTGAGGCTTATCTGGAATATCGGTCAACGTCGCGGGCTCGGGTTCAGATCAGAAATGAAGATGGTCGCTGGCCGACCGGTGGGCCCGCAAAGAAATCAAACCTTATCCGATATTTACGAGTAAATTACATATTCATACCACGTTTGGGCAGTGGTGACAAGTTGGTGCATACTTTACTAATTTTAATAAATAAGTATAATTTTTGGGCAGCCAACAACAGATTGCTTAAAAACTCGTTTGATAGCGTTTTAATCTCGCGGGCCCGCTGTCAGATGCTGACTGGAAAGATGTCTGGCATGGAGGGCACGCGCATCCACGGCGCGGCGCGGTCCAGAGCCCGAACCGTGGCGAGGGAGTGCTGGAGCAACGCCGGCACGCCGCCCACACGCATGTGGAGTGAGCGCGTGGAGTCCCACACGCTGAGCACGGCGAACGACGGCGGCTCCACGTCGGCGGGGGGGCGTGCGGTGGTCGGAGCCCTCGATGGCGACGAAGGTACCATGGACCGGGGTCGGAGCCCACTGTCAGACCATCCATCTGGTCCTTCCCCGCTGACCCCCGTCGCCTCCCGCATCACGCACGTACCCACCCGAGCTCGATCCCCTCTCTGCCTCGAGGTCCTGCCTCGCCGTCGCCCAGCTACGCCCTCTCCTCGTTGCCTCGACAACCCTCTGCACCCTTCCACCCCCTAGCGTCGCCCCGGACCCCCACCTCGTGGACCTCCCTCTCCGGCCGTAGCTTGAGCGTTGCCGAGCCTCATCTCCGTCGGCAACAGGAGTTCCGCCAAGCTCGGTCGCCCATGCGCAGGACCCCGCGAGCGCCACGGCCCCAGCATGTCGTCGGCGGCCTCCTCGCCGACCCTCTCCAAGCTCCGCCCCACATGCCCCGAGCGCCGCCGTTCCGAGCCCTTCCACCTCGCAGCACCAGTCCCTGCACCCACCTCGGCCTCCCCGAGCTCCTCTGGCCGCGACCGCATCGGACGCCGCTGGCCTTCTCTCGCGTGTCCTTCTTGCCCGCCCCTTCGTCGCTCGGATTCCATGTGGCCCGCGTACCAGCCCTCTTCCCCGCCTTCGGCCAGCACCCGCACCTTGCCTGCCTCGCCCCCGAGCCACCGCCGTGACCTGGGTCCCCTCCGGCCGACCTCGGCTCAACAACGCTCGTAGGAGCCCGCGCGTGCTTGATGCTGGTCCTCATCACGTCTTTAGCGCCTCCGCCATAGCGTTCTCGTCCTGGCGTCGCTCTGCGTTTTTGTCCGGGCGTGGCCGGCTCTGCTGGTCCCTGCTCGACGATGCATGCTCCACTCGATGGCCTTCGGTCGGAGCCCTCGATGGCGACTATGTCAGCGGGGAAAGACACAACATCTGACAGCGGGCCCGTGAGATTAAAACGCTATCAAACGAGTTTTTGAGCAATCTGTTGTTGGCTGTCCCAGAAATTGCACTTACTTGTTAAAATTACCAAAGTATGCACCAACTCGTCACCGCTGCCCCAAATGTGGTATGAATATGTAATTTACTCGATATTTACAATTTCATTACTGTAGGTAATTTCATTTATTCGCTCGGTCCCGATTTAAAAGACACCTATAACAAATCTCTGATCCTAGGTTATCTCTCATTGGGGCTATTTGGCTGTTACTAAATCACTGATTGACTCTTTCTCAGGTAGGGGATTTTGGGATTGCATGATTTCTAACATGTATCTTTTAACCCGGCACCAATTGTTACGGTGCGCTCTGGGAACATATCATCAACATGCACTTTCTTGGTATCCTTTGTGGCTTGGAACGAAACACTACCATGCGTATTACTCAACGCCGGCATATATTGCTGCGCGGACTGAGCCAACGCCGCCACCTCCTGTATCTTTCTTTTCTCTTGCGCAATCACGAGTGACTCGGCTAGGTTAGACCCGACTGAAGCACACTCAATGGAACGTCGGAAATCTCCAGCTATGGTGATCACTTCGTTTGGCCCGGGCAATTTCATCTTCAGATAACTGATGTGACAACTTGCCATGAACTTGTTCAGTGCCGGTCTTCCGAGCAACGCGTGATACGCACTTTCTAAGTTCACCACTTCAAACTCCAAATTCTCAGTTCAGCAATTATCTCTCGTGTCGAACAATACGTCAACCCGGACCTTGCCTATGGGCTCACAAGAAATGCCTGGCACAATACCATGGAAAGTTGTCCTTGTAGCTTGGAGCATGTTCTCCGAGATACCCAGTTTGCGCATTGTATCCGCATACATGATGTTAATGCTACTGCCATTGTCAATCAGTACCTTTGAGAACCTCACATTGATGTTAGGCCCAATGAATGTCGGATCCAGCACTAGCGCATATGAACCAAGACTCGGCATAAGCTTGGGATGATCTTTGATGCTCCAGGTGATTTCCTGGTCCGACCAAGGCATATACCTCGTCACTGCTGGCATTACTGCATTGACCTCCATATGTTGGCGCTGCAAGCTCTTTCTGTCTGTTTCCTCTGTGGTAAACACACAGTAACTCTGATGATGCTCCCTGTACTCATTCCTTCCCTCGTTTCCGGGGTACCTCTGATCCGGTTGATTTTGGTTCTCCACCCGATGCACTGCATCCCTTCTCTCATGGTTGTCATACCTTGGCGGAGGGGGAGGCAATATTAGCTGTTGCGTGTTTGCTCCGGAGAGCAATTGCTGCCGGGGTAACTCCTGCCGAGGTTGATCATTTCGAGGTGCCTGAGCATTCCCCAAACCACCTTGTTCTATCTTACGCATCCACTCACATTGCCTTGTCATATGACCCGCTGGGTTACTCGGATTTGGCGTGTGAAATTTACACGGCTGATCCAACATAGACTCGTAAGTATACCTCGGACGGTCCTTCTTTTCTTGCCACTGTTTCTTTTGCTCTGGTGTCCAAGTTTTCTTACCATCATTCCTCGGTGTCCATTGTTGCCCTCCAGTTTTCTGACGTTGATTACCCCCTGCTCCGGGTTGATCTTGATTCACAGCAGCAACTTGTTGCAAACTGTACCGGTAATCCAGTCTATCATCTCTTCTTTTACCCCTGTAGTCATTCCTCCGGGATGGCCCGGCTCCATCTCTCTGGTAGTACTCCTCATTTGACTCGTTTGATACGAGCCTGGGTTGAGTCGGATCACCCAGGGCGTACGAATCAGCAATTCGGATGGTCTCTGCCAAAGTAGTTGGCATATCCCTTTGCAATCTTTGCCACAACATGCTTGCATATCTGCATCCTTGCGTGAACCAAGCTATGGCCTGTGACTCAATCACACCCTCACATGAGTTTCTCACGGTACACCACTGGGTCAAAAACTCCCGGTCCGTCTCGTTCGGTCTCTGCTTACACATTGCCAGGGTATGCGGCCTATTCGGCCTCTGATAAGTACTTGAGAAATTGCTGACAAACATTTCCTCGAAGTCGATCCAACAGTTGATACTTCCGGGCGGCAAATTATTCAGCCACACCCTTGTGGGCCCCTCCAACATCTGGGGTACGTATCTCACAACCCATCTCAAGTTGCCTGTAGCAATTTTCACAGCAGTTGCATAGTTTATCAACCAATCCTCCGGCTTAGTACTACCGTCATACGTCTTTGTGCCTCTAGGTAACTGGAAGTTAGGCACCGGAGGTTCCTTCATGATCCGGGGACCAAAACACGCAGGACCCGGGGGACCTTGACATTCAATATGCTCCGACCTATACAGCCGATCCAGTTTTAATCTGGCATCATCAGACATCAAATCCCTGCTTCCCAATCTTGACCCTATCACATGATAGTCCGGCCTTGGGTATCCTGCGTTCACCATTTCCGAATCACCATCGTTATATCGGTCTTGCTCTCGTAGAGCACCTTTCTGTTGCATACCTCGGCCGGCACTTTGCTCTTGCCTTGGTATATTCCGCTGCTGCGGTTGTCCTGCTCCTGCCGAGTTACGCTGTCCGACATTGCCATTTACAGCATTTCCTTGACCGACATTTCCTTGGTCTTGGTTAACTCGGCTAGCTTCACCTCAGCTCACACTTCTTCGATCTTGGTTTCTCTATACTTCTTTTCCTTTCCCTGCCCTTGCCGGGTCATATGGGATGATCTGTTTGTTTCTCCTTGCCGAGGTTACTACCTCTTCTCTTCTAGGACCACCATGAGGAGACAATGTGGCTCCAGCGGATTTCTCCGGGTTACCCATCGCCGAATGAACAATCTTGGAGGCCCCAGCTCTCTCCAGGTTAGCCCTGAGCAACTCCTCATTTTGCCTGTTCGCGATCCGAACCAACTCATTGACCCTATCTTGTTGTCTTTGGCGGGCTTCACCCGTCAGACCTTCTAACTCGGATGCTGCTGCATCTGCTGCCCTGAGGTTCTTTGCCGGGGTACTATACTTCGGCAGCCCCACGGACAAACCGTTTTTGGATTCCTCAATCCTAGTATCACCCTCTCTGTTCATTTCACTCATGAGATTTCTCCCCTTCACTTTTACAGCATCTACTTTATTTGCCTTTGCGTACTCACGTAGCGTCATGTTCAACGACTGCTGAGCTGCGGCTATCTTTTTTGCACCCTCTAGTATTTTTTGCCTAGTCTCTTCTAGCTCGGCCTGTGCCTGAGCCGGATCTACTGCTACTGCTACTGGGTTTGCTAAGCTATCCATCGCCTGCTGCAGCACATTCTCAGGCCTCTCTAGCGGAGGACCTCTACTTTTCCTCGGTGCCTTAGGCGTTACCTCCAGATCTGGTGCTGGATCTTTGCTTGCGCCTGCAGTTGGCACAGTCATCATCACCTCTGCACGGTCCGGGGAGCGAGTGATACGCGCCCCGTGAACCACGCTAAGGGGTGGCTCGCCTCCTTCGACGACGTGCCGCGGATGAACGCATGACACATCGACAGCAACGTATACCTTGTGCGCACCGAGCTTGACGAAGAGGCCGTTGCGGAAGAGGACGCTTGCCGAAGCAGCCAGCGTTGTCGCTGACAAAGTCCAGCGCTCCAAAGCGCTGAATGAGCCTGGAGACGATGCGTCCGCCGGTGCCGATGAGGTTTCCCGTCCGGATCTTGACCCCTGCTAGCGCCGCTAGCCCCACGGTGGGCGCCAACTGTCGTGGTGGTGTCACAACAGATGCCATGGATAGGCTAAAGGTGGGGACTAAATGCACTAGGGGAATCTAGGGAGGGATAGTGTGGTGATTCCACACACGGTAGCTTTGTATTCAACTCACTTACAAGGTTTACAAGTGCTCCTATAGCTGTATTGGGGAGAGGAGGAAGAAAGAACTCTCTTACTCTCACCCCTAGCTAGCCCTCAGATCAATCTTCCAGAAATCAACCCCCTCTATAGAAGCCCTAGCCCTCCTTATATAGGGGTGGCTAGGTCTCCACTTAGGGCACACGGGGAGGCATATTCCAGGGAATATGCCTCCTCCCAAAATAGTAAGCCGACCGGGTTAGTTTTCCCCCGCGTCACCCATGCAGAGGCTACGCGAGCCTCTGCGGCGCTTGCGTTACCCGACATTGGCTTCGTCACCGTTGTCGTCCACGCCTCGGTGGTCCGACCTCTGTCCGCTTCGCTCACGCTCCGCGTATAGTCGCCACCTTTTGACCAGTGAGATGCCTTCCTTCTCTTACAAGCTTGATATAACCCGGATCCTACATAGTTGATCCGGCCATACCTGTTCCTGCATACAAGTTAAATATATTTTACCGACATATGGTGTAAGTCGGTTGAGACCAAGTTAGGTGAATGTCCCCCGGTCCGGGTTACTCCGTGATCCGGTCTGCCTTGAGGTGACTCGGCCAGCATCTGCTTTGACCTTGCCGAACCTCGGCTAACTCGGCATTTATACCCCGACGTGACCCTACCCGGGGGTATCCCCCCAACATTAGTCCCCGAAGCTGGTGCGGTCTTAGCTGCCTTAGCCGCTAAGGCCACAGAAGGTTCAATTTCACTGAGTTTCTTGCTCCCTTTCCGAGTTACCTCCTATCTCGGATTCTATGGGTTTACTTTCCCTTGGCACATTCCAAGTTTTTACTTTCCGGCTGGGTTACCACATACCCGTCCGGGTCATTCTTCCTTCTCTCGTACGCTTCCCCACGTGGAGGCTAATCATCACATCGCCTCATTTTAAGGGCCAGCCACAGTAACCGCTGCAGTAATTGTCAGTTATCACTATAGCGCACGTCACATCATGCCTGCCTCCTCGTTAACTGCATCATAACGTCACGTCATGAGATCCGCTGCGCCCTGTGGCCCTCCCTGTGGCTCGATGCTGGTTGGTTGATCTGGGTTGTACACGGCCACACCGTGTGGCACACCCGCACAACACGATCCCACTACCCCCTCGAGGGAGTGGTTAAATAGGGGAGGGGCGCACCCCTTGGGTCTTTTCCCCACTTCTGTGCCCCTCTGCCTCTACTTCTTCTTCTTCTCCCGCGACAGCGCCGCCGCCACCGCGCCTGAGTAGCTGCGCCGCCGCCGCACTGCCTCCACGCTCACCAGCATCGCCGCTGCCTCCGCGCACCTCTTCCGCCACGGGTCGCTGCCAGTCCAGGCCACTGCCCCCCACCGCCGCCAGCGCCAGTGAGGGTAGTGAACTCGAGATGACTGAGGAGGAGCTCGCTGTCGCCGAGCAAGAGATGGAGGAAGATGTTGCGAGCGCCGACCGCGGCGCGTGGGCAGGATCCTGGGTCTGCCAGGATGACCTGGATTGGCTCTACCACACCAGGCGCATCCCCGCGTGCGTCACCGCACGCCTCGCCTCCGCCGAACTTGCCCCCTCACCCAATCCGGGTGAGTTTGTGGTGTTCCTGTCACATTTCCAGTGGGGGTTCGGTTTGCCAATTAGCGATTTTTTCCATGACTGGTTGAATACCTACGAGCTCCAGCCGCACCACCTTCCTGCCAATGCCATCACATCTCTTTCTGCTTTCGCTTCCACGATTGAAGGCTATGCCGGATTATGGCCTACAAAGGAGCTATGGATCCGGTTTTTTGGCCTTCGTCGGAACGTAATTCTGAATGTCGATCTAGAGCCGGAGGATAAACAACTCACGCAGTTCGGCGCTGCGTCAATTTCTCCCCGGAGACTATCCGTCTTCCTCCGAGTCACTAGGCTGGACTCTTGTAAGGGATGGGCCCGGACTTTCTTCTATGTCCGGAACGACACTACTGAGGATCTGATCCGGCTGCGCCCTTACGCTCCGGGTCTGTAACACCCCGTCTACTCCTGGGCCCGGGGGGTGTCACTCCTGGCAGCTTAATAGGATATCTAGACTGGCCCTACAGACCAACACTAGTCTTTTTTGCGCACTTTGTCCTCACTCGTGTGCACCCGGTTACCCACTTCCCGGTCGGTCACCCATCCTAGAATTGCTCTAGGCCAAGCACGCTTAACCTTAGAGTTCTTTTCGAATGAGCTTCCGAAAAAGAAGTTGTAACTTGTTGGTATGAGTATTCTATCAATCCTATTAAGGCATGTGCCTGGTCTCACATACACCCACCCTTTAGAAGATCGATGCCCTCATCGATCAAGCACACCCCAGGAACGTTCCCTCTTGGCACGCGTCTGTGCGTCTAGTGCCGGCACATGTGCCATGCCGTGTCCACTCCGGGCCACACGCGCCATGCTCCACATGTACCGCCACTAACCCGCACACACCCGTGTAATTGCAAGGGTCGGCTCTGATACCACTTGTAACACCCCGTCCACTCCTGGGCTCGGGGGGGTGTCACTCCTGGCAGCTTAATAGGATATCTAGACTGGCCTCACAGATCAACACTAGTCTTTTCTGCGCACTTTGTCCTCACTCGTGTGCACCCGGTTACCCACTTCCCGGTCGGTCACCCATCCTAGAATTGCTCTAGGCCAAGCACGCTTAACCTTAGAGTTCTTTTCGAATGAGCTTCCGGAAAAGAAGTTACAACTTCTTGGTATGAGTATTCTATCAATCCTATTAAGCCATGTGCCTGGTCTCACAGGGTCCTCCCAATCCGGAATTGTGGGACGTTATCCCCAAGAAGCCCACAGTCTTAGCGAACCAAGTCAACAAGAGGTTCGCGGAGCTGAAGGAGCTCGGATTGTGCAATGAGGACGCCATGATCACCTTTGTCTGCAACCGGATCTCCCCCCTCCAGAAACACACTCATAAAGTGTGCCACATGAGCTGGGGCCGCGACCCCAACCGGACCTCGTCTTTCGAGTTAAGCAATACAGAGATCTACCGCCGGGTCAAGGCCCTGTTCACCACCCACAAGGACTTCTCCTCTGAGTGGACGTGGGGGATTGAACACTATTGCCGAGATAGACTTCCTCCCGTGGCAAGCCTCGTGCCGCAAACTTCCTCCAAATTAAATCATATGTCGGTCGTTGTTGTATATTTAACTCTGTTGTCTTTTCTTTCTCTTAGCAATTCCTTCAGCAAACCATCGAGGATGGCACCGACCCTACCCTCAAATGGGCGCCTGACCGGGATACCTCGGACAAGGAAGAACCGGATCAGGAGATGTTCCTCCCAATGACCGACGCGACCAAGCGACCCACCGGTAAACTCTCTTCCATTAGAGATTGGCCTGACGATGAAGATGACTCTGATGTTGAGGTGATGGAAGCATTTGACGCTGTCCCCCTTTCTTATGCTTTTCCGGCATCAGCTAACCCCGGTGGGCAGATCCATGAGGACCCTCCCCTTGCCATGGGTGATCCTGTTCTGGTTGCACCGAGGAAGAAAAGGGGAGCCGCATCAACTTCTTCCTCCGGACCTTCTCAGCTAGCCAAAAGGCGGAAGAAGTCCGGGGACAAAACTGCCTCCAAGCCTATAACCAAGGCCCCAGCACGAAGGGCTCGGAAGCCCAAGGAGCCCCTGACCTCGGATGAGTAAGCCTCTTTTCCCTCTGCCATTTACTTGTTCTTCTATTGTTATAGTTTCTCATCCGACACTGTTTGATTCGGCAGGGCCGCGGTGGAGGTCCCCCAGAGTGGATCTAGCATTGCTTCGCCGCTCCGGCACAGCCCTTCTCCCCCTTGTGGCGACGATTCACGCCCACTGAGCCCCATTCCGGAGGGTTCAGCGGCTGCTCTGGGTTCCAGCCCACCTCGTCAAGAGGAGGGCAACCTTGGAGCGGGGGAGACTGGCCCTGCTGAGGCAGCGGCAACCACCACTTCGGCTCCGCCACAACCAGCTACCACCGAGGTTACCTCAGCACCCCCACCGAAGAAGAAACCAGCAGCAGCAGCACCACCACCCACTCCAGCACCAGCAGCAAAAGCAACAGCAGCAGCACCAAGCCCCTCCGCCTCGTCCGAGTCTTCTCAGTCTCGGCGAGAAAGCACCAAGGCAGCTCCCAAGGGTAAATCTGCTGCAACAACTTCCACTCCTCAGCAGCAGCCTAAGGGCAAGAAGGCCCCTAACGCCACTAGGGCAACGTCCATCGAGGCCGAACAGCGCACACTCGCGTCCATGCTTTCGAAGAAAACTCCGCCACCGAAGGACACCCCTGCCGAGCCAGCTGACACGCAACTTTTTCTGCACACCAGCCCGACCCTTGCCTAGGTTGAGAGGAGAGAGGCGCATGCCAAGGGTTTGGTGGCGCCCCACATGCTCAACGGCGAACGATACCCTCCGATCCTGATTGAATTTGTCAATAATTGGAACAAGGCGGAGTTCGTCCACAACGACGATCTCCCGGAGAAGTCTGGCCCCGCTGAATTTTCTGCGCAGATGAATACTGCCGCCAAGGCCATTAACATTGCGGGTCGGATGATGGAGGTACGTTACTTCGTCTTCTCCTTTAACAAGTTGTAGACATAACTGATATAGCCATTAGTCCCCGAGCCTCCGGGGGAGTAACTTGTTACTCGGCTGGATGCTCCTTAGAAAACTAATCGTAGCTCCTTGATAATTTCAAATATGCACGCACTTAGAGACGGGTTAAGTTCCACTTGGCCCGGATTTTGTACACTTCGAATATGCACACATCTAGAGCCGGGTTAAGTTCCACTTGGCCCGGATTTTGTACACTTCGAATATGCACACAGCTAGAGCCGGGTTAAGTTCCACTTGGCCTGGATTTTGTACACTTCGAATATGCACACACCTAGAGCCGGGTTAAGTTCCACTTGGCCCGGATTTTGTACACTTTGAATATGCACACACCTAGAGCCGGGTTAAGTTCCACTTGGCCCGGATTTTGTACACTTCGAATATGCACACAACTAGAGCCGGGTTAAGTTCCACTTGGCCCGGATTCTGTACACTTCGAATATGCACACACCTAGAGCCGGGTTAAGTTCCACTTGGCCCGGATTTTGTACACTTCGAATATGCACACACCTAGAGCCGAGTTAAGTTCCACTTGGTCCGGATTTTGTACACTTCGAATATGCACACACCTAGAGCCGGGTTAAGTTCCACTTGGCCCGGATTTTGTACACTTCGAATATGCACACACCTAGAGCCGGGTTAAGTTCCACTTGGCCCGGATTTTGTACACTTCGAATATGCACACACCTAGAGCCGGGTTAAGTTCCACTTGGCCCGGATTTTGTATACTTCGAATATGCACACACCTAGAGCCGGGTTAAGTTCCACTTGGCCCAAATTTTGTACACTTCAAATATGCACATACCTAGAGCCGGGTTAAGTTCCACTTGGCCCGGATTTTGTACACTTCGAATATGCATAAGACTAAGCTATCTCTTGGTACTCTTTTCAGGTGACCACCAACCGCCGGAGCGCTGAGTTTCAGCATCTCCTGGACACTCACAAGATGCTGTGCACCAAACATAACGCACTTCTCGGTGATCATGATAAGAGGGGTAAGTTTCTTCCTCAGCATTTTTCCATTTTCCTTCATCTTTTTCTGCCGAACTAACCCATCATGCGATTTCCGCAGCTGGGGTGGAAGCTGAGAATACCCTCATGAGGAGGAGCTTGGACCAGATAAAGGGTAAGTTATTTTTTCTCAACTTTGCTATGCTTTCTATCTCTTTTTCTCCTTGGATCGGCAAACATTCATACCTCGGCTTTGCCGGGTCAACAAACTATTTCAGCATCTCTTGAAGATAGTGTGCCCGTGCCTGATATGATGCTGCATTTTCTCGAACAAGCAGGGCAGCATCAGGACGAGCTCAAGAAGAAAGATGATGAGTGATGGCTCAATGCACGGCGCCTAGAAAATGTTGATGGCTCGTGGTTGATGTAGAGCTCGTTGGGAACCCCAAGAGGAAGGTATGGTGAGCACAGCAGCAAGTTTCCCTCAGTTATGAAACCAAGGTTTAATCGAACCAGTAGGAGCAAGGAAACACCCCAAAGGTGTTACTAGCTGAGCTTTGGCAGGGCGCACTACCGGTGCTAGTAGCAACGTGGAGATCTGCACAACACAACCACAGAACTTTGTCCCCAACTTGCGATGAGGTTGTCAATCTCACCGTGTTTTGCAGAAAACAAAGGATTAAATGTATCGAATGAAAAGAAGTAAAAGTTTGCAGAAAGTAAACACAAAGCAGTAAAAGATTGTAGATTGTATGTAAAAGACAAGGACCGGGATCCATAGTTCACTAGAGGTGGCTCTCCTTAGATAGATAACATGCTGGGTGAACAAATTACAGCGGGGCAGTTGACAAACACCGAGAAAGAAATACATGCATATACTAATCATCTTGACTCCTCTGAGACTTGATTGGGCAATACAACATAATACATAGACCGCCATCCAACGACATCTATGACTAATAATCCACCTTCACGTTATCATCCGAACCCCCTCCAGTATTAAGTTGCAAGCAATAGATTATTGCTTTACGAACTGCGTGTAAAGTAAACAATACGATTGTTCTATGAACAAAGGATTGTTGTTTTCTCCCTAGTAGCAACAGCACATCTAGTACCTTAGAGATTTCTGTCACTTCCCCAGATTACCAGAGGCATGAACCCACTATCGAGCATAAATACTAACTCTTGGAGTTGCTAGCATCTACTTGGCCAAGATAGCTACTAACAACGAAAAGCATGCAAGATCTCAAATAACAAAGACATGATAGAATCAATAATCAATCTGAAATAGTATCTCAATATCCATCGGATCCCCGCAAACACAACATGTATGAATTACAAATAGATGATCTTGATCATGAACGGAGCTCACAAGATCTAAACATGAAAGCACAAAGGAGGAGAAACCAGCCATCTAGCTACTACATGGATCCGTAGTCCAAGGATGAACTACTCACGCATCACAGCGGAGGCTTGCATGGTGATGAAGAAGGCCTCCAGGGTGAATTCCCCTCTCCGGCAGGGTGCCGGGAAGAGCTTCAGATCCCTCCCGGTCTAGGGATGGAGATGACGGCGGCTACCGACTCTTTCGTGGATTTTTGATCGGGTACTTAGGGTTTTCATCCCGAGGGCAATTTATAGGCGGAAGGAGAGGCCGAGGGGGTGCCGGGAGCCACCACACCACCCCGTGGCACGGGCCAGGCCTGGCCGCACGGCCAGGTGGTGTGGCCGGCCCCTGGCCCCTCTCCATCTCGTATTCTGGCACTTGATCCCTTCCGGAAAAATAGGCACTTTGGCTTTTGTCCTATCCAATTCCGAGAATATTCATTTTTTGACTTTCCTAGAACCAAAAATAGCATAAAACAGGTAGCTGGCACTGTGGCTCTTGTTAATAGGTTAGTCCAAGAAATCATATGAAAAGTACTCCAAAGTTGGAACAAAACACAAGAAAGTGGATAAAACCAAGCATGGAACATCAAAAATTATAGATACATTTGCAATGTATCAATGAGCTTGCCCTCCTCCGAACCAAGGACGATGAGATCGCCAAGCTCAAGGCCGAGATGAAGAAATTGAAGGCACAACACCAATCCGAGCTCTAGAAAGCTGGCCAGGACTATACCGAAGAGCGCGAGCGCCTCAATCTCCAGATTGCCAAGGACCAGGAATTACTCAAGGAGGCCGACATCAAGCTTGAGTCGGTGAATGCTGAACTTGTGCAACTCCGGGGGAGGCGCGACAACTGAATTAAGGAGCTGTCCCGGGTTCACAGTCATATCTCTAGTAAGTTTTTTTCCTTCAACCGACATTGGTCTTTCCGGGTCTGCTTCCTTTACTCATTCCACCTGTGTTATTTTTTCCAGACAAGTTCCTAGAAAGAGATGTTATTGCATCCAAGGCTGTTACCAAGTTCCGCCAGCAGAGGGGTACTCCGTCTGGTCCTGGCTCCATTCCTCTTGACCTCGAAGATCTGATAGTCAGCTTGTCCTCCCGAATTGATACCGTGAGGAACTATGGCAAGGATGTTATGGACGTGGTAATCCGGATCTTCAACGCCTTTTGGCCTGAAGAAGATACTCCGGAGAATCTGTCTGTTCTTTTTGCCAGGCTTATGGACTACGAGACTTAGCTCAATCTCTGGAGAGAATCTGCTGGGTGCGCTGGAGCTGAGATCGTTCTCCACTACGTGCTCACGTGGTACGAGAAGATTGACCTCAATCTCCTTGCATGCATGCGCACGGGATCAAAGTGGTCTACTGACCCGGATTGGTAGCTCAGCGCAAGGCTTGCACTCACAACTTCATCCAATACGCCCCCATTCACCAGTGGAACGAGGGACCGAGCTTTCTAGATGCCGCCGATGACGAAAACGCTGAAAATGTTGAGGATGGCTCGGATGAAGACGAAGAGGACGAGGCTTCAGATATCGAGGAAGGCGAAGATAACGCCGAACTTCCTCCTGCTGCCCCTTGATCGGAAAAACTTTTAAATTTCATCAGATCCCCGGTATGCCGGGTGCAGTTGTATTAAGTGCACAAGTGATATTTTTCTACTAAGTTTTTATGCTGGACTGACTTGGGCGTAGTCCCCGGGTTTCATTTTCTCGTTCTTCCAATCTTTTAGCTCGGCTCACGTCTACCTTGGTTCGGTTTTATGACTTACGAGTCCGAGCTTCAAAAATTGTCTTAACAATACTTAGAAACTTTGGGACTAGCCCCAAATAATTCAGCATGATAAATTTAAAGTACACACAAGGTTAGTTCGAAAAACAAACGTCGGCTCGATTAAGTTTTTTCCCTTAGTCGTTTTTCATGTGCTACGCAATTCCAAACTTGTTCTCTTGCTTGCCATGAAGCCAAATCTTGTTGGACAATAGCAAGTCGAAGAGTTAGGTTTTTGGTGCTCACACATTACTAATCCGGCCTAAGCAGAAGCGACTTATGCCAGTCGACGTACAAATAATGAATACAGAAGACAACTAAAATTACTAAAGCAGTCCCCGAGTTACTGCTCGAGGCGCCAACACTTCATTGATAAGCTCATTGCCGGCATACATACCGACATATGAGAAGACTCGGATACATACACTTCTTTGCTAAGTGTAGAAAGGACGAAGTAGAGCTACATTCCATGGACGCTTAGATTCCTCGCCGGACCTGTCTGCCTTGTTCTTTTCCTGTGGCTTTGCATCGATAGGATAATAAGAATCATTGTGCAATGCTTTGCTCACAATGAATGGCCCTTCCCTGGGGGGATAACTTGTGCATGCCAGCAGTATGTTGTACCAATCGGAGTACCAGATCGCCTTCCCGGAAAACTCGGGGCCTCACTTTCCGGCTATGATAGCGTCGGAGATTTTGCTGATATATGGCGGATCTGGACAATGCCAATTCTCTCGCTTCTTCCAGCAGATCAACATCATTTTGCCGGGCTTCTTGCACTTCGGCTTCTGTGTATTGGGTGACCCTAGGCGAGTCATGCTCTATGTCGGCTGGTAATATAGCTTCTGCCCCATATACCAGAAAAAATGGCGTATAGCCTGTTGATCGATTCGGAGTTGTTCTTAAACTCCAAAGTACTGCTGGTAGTTCTTCTATCCAGCACCTCGATGATCTTTGCAGCGGCTCAATGAGCCGGAGTTTTATCCCGGATAATACTAATCCGTTGGATCTTTCCACTTGTCCGTTCGATGCGGGGTGGGCTACCGAGGCGACGTCCAGCCGGATCTTTTTTATCTCGGCAGAAACACGCAAATGCTCCTTCAGCAAAGTTTGTGCCATTATCTGTTATGATACTGTGAGGATAACCGTATCTCAGGATGATGTCTTTGAGAAATGTTACGGCCGTAGCTCCATCACATTTTCTTATTGGCTTCACTTCAATCCACTTTGTAAACTTGTTCACCATGACCAAAATGTGAGTCATATTTCCCTTTGCTGGTTTAAACGGTCCAACCATATCCAAGCACCATACGGAAAATGGCCATGTAATCGGTATGGTCTTGAGCTCCGACATTGGCATATGTGTTTTTGTCGCATATCTCTGACAGCCATTGCATTTTCTCACCAGATCTCCTGCTTGTTCTAAGGCACTTGGCCAGTAAAACCCATGGCGGAAAGCTTTCGCTACCAAGGCTCTGGATGAGGCATGATGCCCACATTCCCCTTGATGTATATCTCGGAGGATGTCAAGTCCTTCCTCCGGGTCAACACATCGCTGGAGGACATTAGTCACACTCCTTTTGTATAGCTTGGAATTGATGATCGTGTATGCCTTTGCTCTCCTCTGAGTTTGCCTGGATAGCACCTCCTCAGTGGGTAAAGTTCCATTTTTCAGGAATTGAAATATAGGTAATGCCCAAGCTGGTATTGCTTGTACAGGGAACACATCCTCATCAACTTCCATTTGATCCACCGGCATAACTTCAACCGGATCACGCTGGCAATCCCCGGGTCTTGCGAAGCAGTCCCCGGGTTTGCTGAGGCAGTCCTCGGGTTTCGCGCACCACCTCCCATGTCAATGTCCATGGGCATAGCTCCGGACTCCGGATCCTCCGGGACGTAGATTGAGTCGGTTTCTGGGGACGGTCTGATAGATGGTTTTCTAAGGTGTTCTAATGCTACACCCGGTGGAATTGCTTGTCGAGTTGATCCGAGCTTCGACAATATGTCGGCAGCCTCATTTTCCACCCGGGGTACATGGCGAAATTCGCATCCCTCAAAATAACCAGATATCTTCTGCACATGGAATCTGTATAGTGCCATGTTTGGATCAAGAGCGTCCCACAGCCCCGAGACTTGATGAACTATCAAATCCGAGTCGCCAAAGCATTAGATCCAACGTATCCCAACTTCTTTTGCCACTTTGAGCCCATGCACAAGTTCTTCGTATTCAGCGACATTGTTCGATGCTGCGAAATGGATCTGTAGCACATACTTCAACTGGTCATTCTTTGGCGAGGTAAGCACTACTCCGGTGCCTAGCCTGGTTTTTGTTTTTGCCCCGTCAAAGTGCATTCTCCAATAGTTCGGATCTGGTAGCGGTGGTTCATATTGCACCTCGGCCCAGTCCACAAAAAGTCGGCCACAGCCTGAGACTTGATTGCTTCTCTTCTGTCATATTGTGGCGCATAAGGCGCTAGTTCAATTGCCCATTTTGCAATTCTACCACTTGCATCCTTGTTGCTCATTATCTCGGATATGGGAGCTTCACAAATTACTTTGATAGGGTGCTCCTCAAAATAATGTTTTAGCTTCTTTGCCGACATATACACTCCATACGCCACTTTCTGATAGTGCGGATAATTTTGTTTTGAGGCTGACAATACTTCGCTCAGATAATACACCGGCCTTTGCACTGACTTACCCTCTTCGTCGCGCTCTACCACAATTACTGCACTTACAACTCGGTTGGTTGCGGCTATACAGAGCAACATTGGCTCCTTTGATTGTGGAGAGGCTAACACTGGTGTCGTGGCTAACCTTTTCTTTAATTGGATAAAGGCTTCATTGGCCTGTGGCGTCCAAATGAACTTGTCCGACTTTTTCATGAGTTGATAGAGAGGCAATACCTTTTCTCCCAACCGACATACAAACCGACTTAACGATGCCAGGCAACCAGTAAACTTCTGGACATCGTTAAGACATTTCGGCAGTTCCATTCGTTCGATGGCCCAGATTTTAGTTGGATTGACTTCGATACCTCGGCTAGAGACAAGGAATCCGAGTAGTTTTCCAGCCGGGACACCGAAAGTACATTTTTCCAGGTTAAGCTTCATCCGGAACCTTCTTAGGTTCGCGAATGTCTGTCTGATATCATCAAGTAGCGTTTTGCTTTCCTTGGTCTTGATAACCACATCATCCACATACACCTGTATGTTTTGACCTATTTGGTCGTGCAAACATTTTTGCATACATCTTTGGTACGTTGCCCCTGCATTACGTAAACCAAATGGCATGGTGCGATAGCAATAAGACCCATACGGGGTAATAAATGCAGTCTTTATTTGATCATCCAGGTTCAGAGGTATCTGGTGGAAACCAGAATATGCATCAATGAATGACAACAGTTCACATCCAGCAGTTGAGTCTATGACCTGATCTATCCTTGGCAGTGGAAATGGATCTTTTGGACACGCCTTATTCAGGTTCGTGTAATCGATACACATGCGCCAAACCACTGCCACATTCGGATCATCCTTCTTCTTCTCCACCAGCACCGGATTAGATAACCAATTCGGGTAAAGAACTTCCATGATAAATCCTGCTGCTAGTAACCGAGCTATCTCATCTCCAATGACCTTTCTCCTATCCTCGGCGAAGCGGCGGAGAGGTTGCTTCATCGGCCTTGCTCCGGGTCTCACATTCAAAGAGTGCTCGGCCAACTCCCTCGGAACACCTTGAAAGTCCTGTGTGGACCAAGCAAAGATATCCCGATTCTCACGGAGGAAGTTGACGAGCTCGCTTTCCGATTTATCATTTAACCCGACACCAATTGTTACGGTGCTCTTTGGGAACATATCATCAACAAGCACTTTCTTGGTATCCTTTGTGGCTTGGAATGAAACACTACCATGCGGATTACTCAACGCCGGCATATATTGCTGCACGGACTGAGCCAATGCCGCCACCTCCTGTATCTTTCTTTTCTCTTGCGCAATCACGAGTGACTCGGCTAGGTTAGACCCGACTGAAGCACACTCAATGGAACGTCGGAAATCTCCAGCTATGGTGATCACTCCGTTTGGCCCGGGCAATTTCATCTTCAGATAACTGATGTGACAACTTGCCATGAACTTGTTCAGTGCCGGTCTTCCGAGCAACGCGTGATACGCACTTTCTAAGTTCACCACTTCAAACTCCAAATTCTCAGTTCGGCAATTATCTCTCGTGCCGAACAATATGTCAACCCGGACCTTGCCTATGGGCTCACAAGAAATGCCTGACACAATACCATGGAAAGTTGTCCTTGTAGCTTGGAGCATGTTCTCCGAGATACCCAGTTTGCGCATCGTATCCGCATACATGATGTTAATGCTACTGCCATTGTCAATCAGTACCTTTGAGAACCTCACATTGATGTTAGGCCCAATGAATGTCGGATCCAGCACTAGCGCATACGAACCAGGACTCGACATAAGCTTGGGATGATCTTTGATGCTCCAGGTGATTTCCTGGTCCGACCAAGGCATATACCTCGTCACTGCTGGCATTACTGCATTGACCTCCATATGTCGGCGCTGCAAGCTCTTTCTGTCTGTTTCCTCTGTGGTAAACACACAGTAACTCTGATGATGCTCCCTGTACTCATTCCTCCCCTCATTTCCGGGGTACCTCTGATCCGGTTGATTTTGGTTCTCCACCTGATGCACTGCATCCCTTCTCTCATGGTTGTCATACCTTGGCGGAGGGGGAGGCAATATTAGCTGTTGCGTGTTTGCTCCGGAGAGCAATTGCTGCCGGGGTAACTCCTGCCGAGGTTGATCATTTCGAGGTGCCTGAGCATTCCCCAAACCACCTTGTTCTATCTTACGCATCCACTCACATTGCCTTGTCGTATGACCCGCTGGGTTACTCGGATTTGGCGTGTGAAATTTACATGGCTGATCTAGCATAGACTCGTAAGTATACCTCGGACGGTCCTTCTTTTCTTGCCACTGTTTCTTTTTCTCTGGCGTCCAAGTTTTCTTACCATCATTCCTCGGTGTCCATTGTTTCCCTCCAGTTTTCTGACGTTGATTACCCCCTGCTCTGGGTTGATCTTGATTCACAGCAGCAACTTGTTGCGAACTGTACCGGTAATCCGGTCTGTCATCTCTTCTTTTACCCCTATAGTCATTCCTCCGGGATGACCCGGCTCCATCTCTCGGGTAGTACTCCTCATTTGACTCGTTTGATACGAGCCTGGGTTGAGTTGGATCACCCAGGGCGTACGAATCAGCAATCCGGATGGTCTCTGCAAAAGTAGTTGGCATATCCCTTTGCAATCTTTGCCACAACATGCTTGCATATCTGCATCCTTGCGCGAACCAAGCTATGGCCTATGACTCAATCACACCCTCACATGAGTTTCTCATGGTACACCACCGGGTCAAAAACTCTCGGTCCGTCTCGTTCGGTCTCTGCTTACACATTGCCAGGGTATGCGGCCCATTCGGCCTCTGATAAGTACTTGAGAAATTGCTGACAAACATTTCCTCGAAGTCGATCCAACAGTTGATACTTCCGGGCGGCAAATTGTTCAGCCACACCCTTGCGGGCCCCTCCAACATCTGGGGTACGTATCTCACAGCCCATCTCAAGTTGCCTGTAGCAATTTTCACAGTAGTTGCATAGTTTATCAACCAATCCTCCGGCTTAGTACTACCGTCATACGTCTTTGTGCCTCTAGGTAACTGGAAGTTAGGCACCGGAGGTTCCTTCATGATCCGGGGACCAAAACACGCAGGACCCGGGGGACCTTGACATTCAATCTGCTCCGACCTATACAGCCGATCCAGTTTTAATCTGGCATCATCAGGCATCAAATCCCTGCTTCCCAATCTTGACCCTATCACATGATAGTCCGGCCTTGGGTATCCTGCGTTCACCATTTCCGAATCACCATCGTTATATCGGTCTTGCTCTCGTAGAGCACCTTTCTGTTGCATACCTCGGCCGGCACTTTGCTCTTGCCTTGGTATATTCCGGTCCTGCGGTTGTCCTGCTCCTGCCGAGTTACGCTGTCCGACATTGCCATTTACAGCATTTCCTTGACCGGCATTTCCTTGGTCTTGGTTAACTCGGCCAGCTTCACCTCAGCTCACACTTCTTTGATCTTGGTTTCTCTATACTTCTTTTCCTTTCCCCGCCCTTGCCGGGTCATATGGGATGATCTGTTTGTTTCTCCTTGCCGAGGTTACTACCTCTTCTCTTCTAGGACCACCATGAGGAGACGATGTGGCTCCAGCGGATTTCTCCGGGTTACCCATTGCCGAATGAACAATCTTGGAGGCCCCAGCTCTCTCCGGGTTAGCCCTGAGCAACTCCTCATTTTGCCTGTTCGCAATCCGAACCAACTCATTGACCCTATCTTGCTGTCTTTGGCGGGCTTCACCCGTCAGACCTTCTAACTCGGATGCTGTTGCATCTGCTGCCCTGAGGTTCTTTGCCGGGGTACTATACTTCGGCAGCCCCACGGACAAACCGTTTTTGGATTCCTCAATCCTAGTATCACCCTCTCTGTTCATTTCACTCATGAGATTTCTCCCCTTCACTTTTACAGCATCTACTTTATTTGCCTTTGCGTACTCACGTAGCGTCATGTTCAACGACTGCTGAGCCGCGGCTATCTTTTTCGCACCCTCTAGTATTTTTTGCCTAGTCTCTTCTAGCTCGGCCTGTGCCTGAGCCGGATCTACTGCTGCTGCTACTGGGTTTGCTAAGCTATCCATCGCCTGCTGCAGCACATTCTCAGGCCTCTCTAGCGGAGGACCTCTACTTTTCCTCGGTGCCTTAGGCGTTACCTCCGGATCTGGTGCTGGATCTTTGCTTGCGCCTGCAGTTGGCACAGTCATCATCACCTCTGCACGGTCCGGGGAGCGAGTGATACGCGCCCCGTGAACCACGCTAAGGGGTGGCTCGCCTCCTTCGACGACGTGCCGCGGATGAACGCATGACACATCGACGGCAACGTATACCTTGTGCGCGCCGAGCTTGACGAAGAGGCCGTTGCGGAAGAGGACGCTTGCCGAAGCAGCCAGCGTTGTCGCTGACAAAGTCCAGCACTCCAAAGCGCTGAACGAGCCCGGAGACGATGCGTTCATCGGTGCCGATGAGGTTTCCCGTCCGGATCTTGACCCCTGCTAGCGCCGCTAGCCCCACGGTGGGCGCCAACTGTCGTGGTGGTGTCACGGCAGATGCCATGGATAGGTTAAAGGTGGGGACTAAATGCACTAGGGGAATCTAGGGAGGGATAGTGTGGTGATTCCACACATGGTAGCTTTGTATTCAACTCACTTCCAAGGTTTACAAGTGCTCCTATAGCTGTATTGGGGAGAGGAGGAAGAAAGAACTCTCTTACTCTCACCCCTAGCTAGCCCTCAGATCAATCTTCCAGAAATCAACCCCCTCTACAGAAGCCCTAGCCCTCCTTATATAGGGGTGGCTAGGTCTCCACTTAGGGCACACGGGGAGGCATATTCCAGAGAATATGCCTCCTCCCAAAATAGTAAGCCGACCGGGTTACTTTTCCCCCGTGTCGCCCATGCAGAGGCTACGTGAGCCTCTGCGGCGTCTACGTTACCCGACATTGGTTTCGTCACCTTTGTCGGCCACGCCTCGATGGTCCGGCCTCTGTCCGCTTCGCTTATGCTCCGCGTACAGTAGCCACCTTTTGACCAGTGAGATGCTTTCCTTCTCTTACAAGCTTGATATAACCCGGATCCTACATAGTTGATCCGGCCATACTTGTTCCTGCATACAAGTTAAATATATTTTACCGACATACGGTGTAAGTAGGTTGAGACCAAGTTAGGTGAATGTCCCTTGGTCCGGGTTACTCCGTGATCCGGCCTGCCTTGAGGTGACTCGGCCAGCATCCGCTTTGACCTTGCCGAACCTCGGCTAACTCGGCATTTATAACCCGGCGTGACCCTACCCGAGGGTATCCCCCCAACAATGATACAAACACAACGCCACATGGTAACAACACACGCCAAAAGACAAGTACTCTTCTCGCATCATCCCCAGCCAAGAAAGGCGAGGGGGCGATACACCGAGCTACCGGGCCGCGTCATGACCAAAGAACATAACTCCAAGAAACCAACTCTAACTCCAATATAGCCAAAGCCAAAGCACCGCCCACCCATAGATGCCGAGTCGGCAAGTGAACGGCGGGGCCGCACTAGACCGAAGGAGGTGTCACCCAAGAAGCGCCGAAGACGGTGTACATAGCGCCTGGGAAGCCCATGATGTGAGCGGTGGTCATCAACGTCTCCAATTGGCGCACTGAAGACCCCACGAACCACCTAGGTGACGCCTCCAACGAGGGGACGACACAGCCACGCCGTCGTCGCCTGATCCGAAATGCGGATCAAGGTTTTCCCCGATGTTCGAGGTGGGGAAGCCCAGACAGAACCATGACGATGCCTCCAAGGTGATGGCGCCCGCGGGTGTCGTCGTCGTCAGCTTCACGCGAGGATTTCTTCCGGCCCTGCCATCGACCCCATCGCCCATCGGAACTGCACTGCAAGGAGTCGCTTTCTGGCACCACCGCCAAAGAGAGACAAGCTGGAATCTGTCGCTAGCGGAACTGGAGGTGCAAAACACATCTACCATCTAGAGTTCCAGACAATTGGAGTAGCATCTACCATCCAGAGTTCCAGACACACGAGTCTGGTCCCCTTTTATAATCCTAGGTATGCAGCAAGCGAGCTACAATATTACCCCTCCATGTAACAATGTTTAAAGATTACATGATCAAAGCATCTAGCTAAAGAGTTAGTACATTCTTCATACGACACTCCAGCTTTCGTAGCTGATATAGCGCTATAATAAATTGTCTAGATTACCCATAGGCAATCCGATTTTATGATCAACTCAGAACTTTCGATCTACCCCGTCAAAATGAGACTATCCTTCACGCCCTCGCTTCAGTTGTTGAAGCCGAAGAAACACGGGAAAATGCAAACCGTTGCTAGCCACGATGAAGCCTCTTTTTCATCTCTGGTTATGGCTCCCATCGCTCCAAGTTCATTATCCAAGAAGAATGCGGCATCAACATTCGGGTTCACATATCCTTCTCGTGGTTTAGACCAGTCACCACGCTTGGAGCTACACTTTGGATTCAAAACTTTCCCAAATTTACCTCAAATGTCGCTACTGCCAATGCAGTCCTAGCTGGCATTCTCATTGGTTCGTCATGTGTTACTTGACGTCGCTGCTACTATATATGTATACCCTAGGCTACTTGCTACTATTTGTTCACGCCCCCTACATCCGGAATATGATTGATTTCTTATCTAGGAGGGGGAGTAGTTCCTGTGGAATTATGGACCCTCGTCTGTCCACCGTTAAGGTTGAGGAGATCGGCGTTTAGTCGTCCACACCAAAATGTGAGAACATGTGATCGGCGATCATGTTATGACCGGGGATATACCCTTATATCATATACTATTGAACCGTATATTCATGATATGGTCATGGAAAAAATTGTGTTGTTGGCAAACTCTTTTTCTTTTTCTTTTTGGAAAACTGCTTGGCTCCCTACTGCTATCATTGTTTCGGTGTCTAGCGATAATTCTTGTTAGCGTTGCACCTAATTTATAACTTTTTAGTGCCTTTCTCTCAAAAAGTAACGGTATGCCTTTGGTGCGAGGGACATGGCAGCTTGAGCTCTATTACCCAAGTGAGTGTCAATCAGTTTGTTGAGTTGGTTACGCATGCATGTCACTACTACGCGGTCAGTGTGGTAACAAATCTCAAACAAGTATCCAAAAAGCTTGGCATCGCAGGAATAAAAAGGAGAAGAGTTTGTTATGCATGATCGAATAAAAGGAGGAGTACTTCCTGCGGAATTATGGACCGTCATCTGTCCACCGTTAGGGCTGAGGAGATCAGCGTTTAGTCGTCCACCCCGAAATGTGAGAACATGTGGTCGGCGATCATGTTATGACCGGAGATAGATATACCCTTATATGATATACTATTGAAGCGTATATTCATTATATGGTCATGGAAAAAGTTGGTATTGTTGGCCAACTCTTATTCTTTTTCTTTTTAGAAAACTGCTTGGCTCCCTACTGCTATCACTGTTTCGGTGTCTAGCGACAATTCTTGTTAGCGTTGTTGCACCTAATTTACAATCTTTTTGTGCCTTTCTCTCAAAAAGAAATGGAATGCCTTTGGTGCGAGGGACATGGCAGCTTGAGTTCTATTACCCGAGTGAGTGTCAATCAGTTTGTTGAGTTGGTTACGCGTGCATGTCACTGCTACGCGGTCAGTGTGGTAACAAATCTCAAACAAGTATCCAAAAAGCTTGCCATCGTAGAAATAAAAGGAGAAAGAGTTTGTTATGCATGATCGAACTGTTGGGCGTAACTTCTTCATGTGGCAACAATCCCTTTCTGAGGATTTGACGCTAGAGTTTGGTTTGTGGTTTTCGACGTCCCAGCTCCAAAGGTCCTGCGTCAACTTAGCGTGTGATTGCGGTTCAATAACGTATCTCTTGTTCATTCTCGCGAGATTCAACAAGCGTGTCAGGGTGGTGATTGTTCCTTGTCGCCGCTGGGGAATCGAGAAGGCTGACACGCTAGACCAGAGAAGAATTCAGCCGTGCTGGACTCGATCGAGAGATAACATGAAAATGTAGCCGGTCGACTTTGGATCGGGTCGCCTGACGCACGCGTCGGCCGGAAGGATGAGAAGTTGGCATCGTCAGGGTGAGACTGACCAGGACAAGAAACCACATGCGACGCCGTGTCATCATCGCGTACTCCGATTGCTTTGACATCTCAACGGACCATGCTTAGTTTATTTCATCAGTATAGGGTGGTCCAGTTCCATAATTGGAACCGCTTGAACTTCGGGGATTTTCGTAGGAATTTAGAGTGTCTCTACGAAGTTATACGTAGGTACTCCCTCCGTTTCAAAATATAAAATGTTTTAGCTTTGTGAAAAGAGTGTACCTAGACCTCTTTTATTGTGTAGGTTCATCTAGGTTTGGAGTAAACCTACACACTAAAATGAGTCTAGATACACTTCTTTAACAAAGCTAAAACATTTTATATTTTAGAACAGAGGGAGTAACTTATATGTAGGTAAGTTGTTAGACTCGTAGATTAGGGCACGCTATATAATGACTCTAGTTATGGTTTGTGAAAAGAACATGCAATGAACTCTGGTGGATCCATGTGTGGTTTGTAAAAAAAACACACATGCAATGACTCTAGGTGTGTTTCATGAAAAGAACACACATCCAATGACACTGGTGGATCCATATATGGTTTGTGGAAAGAAGAGACATGCAATGACTCTAGCTGTGGTTAATGAAAAGAACATACATGCAATGACACTGGTGGATCCATATGTGGTTTGTGAAAAGAACACACATGCAATGACACTAGCTGCGGTTTGTGAAAAGAACAAACATGCAATGACACTGGTGGATCCATATGTGGTTTGTGGAAAGAACAAACATGCAATGACACTAGCTGTGGTTAATGAAAAGAACAGACATGCAATGACTCTGGTAGATCCATAAGTGGTTGTGAAAAGAACACACATGCAATGACTGTAGCTGTGGTTTGTAAGAACACACATGCAATGAATCTGATGAATCCTTATGTGGTTTGTAAAAAGAATAGATATGCAATGAACACTGGTGGATCCATATGTGTAGAGAAAAAGAGTCTTCTCCCAGTCTCCATGTCATCTAGAGAAAAGAATAAAAAATATGACAAATCTATTCAACGGGTGTTGTACGCTTTTCTCTTCCAGCGGCGGGCACGGGCTATCGGATTGAAGGCGGACGGTCAAGATTTTCTGTGTGATTTTTTCCTAATTGCATGGATGCACTTTATTCACACTTGCTCACACATTCTTTACCGGTTTGCATGCATGAATTAAAATCTGAAATTGCTGACGTCATCAGCATTTAATGCATTCTTAAACACCGTGAGCTTTTGAAACCATATATTCATACAGTGTGGATGTTCTTAGACCATGCACCGTGTGGGTTTGATTCAAATGAAAAACAATGGAAGGCTTCGAAACCTCTCTTGATTTGCTGCAATGTGAGCATCGCTTTGTAATCCATGCATGCCTATTTTTACGGGCTCAAAACAATCTGTCGCTTCCGTTTACGCCATGACACGTGGGCCAAGCCTCCCTACTCCATGCATGCATGCCTAGTTTAGACCATCCACTATGTTACACCAAAGCGATTCAATGAGGTCTTTGAACCGATTCGATGCATAGCAGGGCATCGATTCAAGTTGTCTGACAAGAAAAGCGGTTTCTATTGTTGGTTCGACTCATGTCGATTATGTTTGGATCCTAAGCAAGGTTAGTTATAGCCTTGCCAAGCATGGTTATGTGTTTGGAAGAAGAAAAAAAGCTAGCTTTGCTCGGCAAAGTAGCCTGAATAGGCTAGAAAATCCTTGCCCACGCGGGAGAGCCAAATCGGCTCGCTTTCGTCGGCAAGAAAGGAGAAAAAGTGACACTAACTGCCGTAGCGGTGGTAACTACCCTTTTTTATGCATGCTAAATTATCGTGGTCAACTCGTAGCAAGCCGACCAACCAAACAAGTAGCCTAGCCCAGATAGGCAATAGTCTGTGCTAGCTAGATATCTTTGCTCGGCTAGGCTTGGCTAGCCAAAGATCCAAACACACCCTATATTTCCCACGGAGCGCACCGCAATGTCGTGCAGCTAGCTTCCGGCGGCCCACGAGGATAGGACAATATTGAAAAATCTTCTTTTATTTGGGCTGGGCCCAGCGTTAAACTTTTGGTGTGGTTCCATACATAGCAGCCAAATGAGTACCCATTCAAGGCTGATAACCTTTTCCTTTGAATCGGCGCGATATAGTACATGGCCTTACAAGCTGAGAAGCGAACCAACAAGAGGATCCGCTTTTCTTTTTAGACCCCATGAACCGATGCCTCGCTATATATTGAACCGAACCAATAATCTCTTTGGTTCGCTTTTCCTCCACATATTGCACGGTCTTAGAAACATCCATATAGGCATCGATGCATGTGGCGTCAATTGTAAACTACCAGAAGAGCTCAGCTAGACCTCTGTCTATGATAGATACCAAGATAGATAGTCAAAACTGTATTAGAACATTACTTATGCATTCAATGCTTAATAGAGTGACAACTGTGATTTAATTTCTCACTTCGTTTGATTGCATCACTCGACATGAGCATGACAATGGGGTGGACTATTCTGCGTTGCATGGTCCTGCCCATCACCGACGAGGGATCAAAGTCAAGGTTGGACATAAGTTTGATGGAGGGCACAACGCCAAAGAACCGATGTGAATCATGCTCGCAGCATGCATTTAAGGTATAACATCTCGAAATGTCTCTACACATCTCAGTTGTTCGAAGTAATATGCTGATCCAATTTATTTCTTTCAGTTGCAGTACCTCGAATATTTAGCTAGTGATCATATAATAGCAGACTCAGCAGAGCATACGACTTTGCAAAGAACATCTTTTTTTCCAGATTGATTAACTTTTTCCAGGTACAACTCCAACTAAGGTTAAGACAAAAATGTAGATTTAGATTATAGTACTAGCTAATTAAGCCAACTGCAAAAGCCAATGATCCGAAGACAAACCTCGTCCAAAACTTCAAACACTCTAGGGTATTATGTTAACTTACATTTAAGTTAGGTATATACTCTAGAACATATGTCAAGATATTTGTTATGACATGGACTTTAAAGCTCTATGACAATGTATTTAAAGATAATACGATAAACATAAAACATGCATAGATGTTCAATATTATTTCTAGCTGGCACAAATTAATATGTGAAGGTGTGCAATTCGTCCTTTTATGGTTCTCATATCTAAGGAGATCCAATCAGAAAGGTTATTCTAGGTTCAATATTTTAAAAACAACATAATTTTGTTAATTAATAAGCTTAAATATTAAGTGTATTACCATGATATTGGTTGTAATTATATAGCAAATACCATTTTATCTTAATAACTCCAAACACTATTATGTGGAAAATTTTGTAAGTACATGTGTTGTAGATAGCGGCGGACCCATCATCCCCTGTTGTCTGGGCAGTTGCCTGGGCTTCCGTAATCTCATGGCTATTTGACTACTAATTAGCAACTTAAGCTTTGGAGTTCAAAGGTTGCCCATGTTTCGGGAACCATAATCAGAGGTTTAGAGCAAGCCACAAAGTATTTAGTAGATCCACGGAGACTATTGCTCGCTACTTTAAACAAGTCTTGTATGCAATTTGGGAGTTCAGAGGACAGACGCTAGTACAAACTCGTTACTTAGAGACGGTGCCTATGAGACGGTTTACCCCTAAAATAGGAACAACCAGTTGTGTTCGACAAGCTCAAGCAGTCGTTATTTTGTGACCGCCTCTAACAGCAGTCTTAGACGGTTAGAAGTTAACACCGTCTCTAGTACAACTTCTTCCTCAGACGGTTGAATGAAATAACGGTCTCTTTCCTTCTTGGAGGCGGTTACATATTATGGCCACCTCTAACATTACTGTATCTGTTGGTGAGGAATTTTCACCTCTCTAAAACAAACCTGAGACGGTGGCATATTCCGCCCGATTATAATATTTATTTCACCGCATGTGGTGAAACAAAAGAACCCCGTCTCTAAATTCTGCCAGCCTCTAACGTGTGGCCCAACTTAGCTTTGTGCGTGCTTCCGAGGTAGCATGCACATGGATCTGTTGTTAATGCAATTAGAAAATAAAAATCATGCACGAGTCCACCACCCACGCGTCCACTCGAGGGAAACCCAACGGTCCCGCGCATATAAACCCGCTCGGCTTCATCGTCTGTTTCAGGAGCATCCACTTCTCCCCTAACATGTCTAGTAGAAAACCTAATATGCACCTACCGCGCTCGCAAAGGCTCCTTCCATAGGACCACCCTCCCCTTAGCTGCACCATGAAGTGTACCCGCGTGGAGATGAGCCGGAGGTGAATCCAGTTGGAGGCACATCAGACGGCTTTGCGGTCATCGCGGATGTGGCGGGTCTAGCTTCTCCGAGGACACTCGTCGCTCGTCGCCGCGTCGTCGCTTCTTCGGGCTCTGTTCAGTCGCCATCGCCGTTGAGCAGCTGATGAATGACAACGTCGTGGTGCCAGCAGCAAATCTGGATGTGGGGCATGCAGACGGAAGCGACATCTTCATCCTGGAGGAACACGAGAACTACACCCATGCCATCATCGATCCCTTCGTCGAAGCTATCAAATAGGCCGATGAATTTGAGGAGGAGGTCTCCGATGAGTGCACCGAGGTACTACTTTGCATCTCTCAGTCACAGATTTTACTGTTCATACGTAGGGTTTGCTCAATCTATAGATGCATTTTCTCTGTCACCCTTTTCTTGCTGTAGACATATTAGAATCTATGGTTCGAATGGTCGATTGTTTTGCAGATTTGATTAGATACGTTGATCTGTCATCTAGTAATTTTATATTTGTTTGTTGTTGTTCATACGGTCTTCTTGTACCGTAGATTTAATTGATCTACAACATACTTGATTTTAGGGGTTTTAGGGATTGCTGTGTTACTGGAGTGTTGATTCGATGCACCATGCATGTATTAACAACATCTAGTACATACTGAGTGATTGCATAGTGTATAAGGAGTACATTTCAATTTCTTACTGAGACCAATAATTTAAATTTATCCCAAAAGAGTACAAGGGAGACACATTAGATGTTGCCAATTTTTTAGGAATGAGTTAGTGAACCTGAGGCAATGTACACGAACAAGTTTGTGCTTGATACTTTGGTTCGCTAGCTCTATCTTTGAAAAACTTATAAGGAGACAGATTTATTCTACATTCATATGGAACTATGATTTTTGAATTATTTCTGTTAGTACATAACCAATTGTGATCATACATTGTTGAATTTATTACATGTATATGAATCTCGATCTTGTTTCATTCTTGTGATTACCCTATCCAAAAAACATTTAAATGATTCATATGCATGGTTTGATCATAAGTCGTTGACATACATGTTTATGAATATTGTTTGATTCTTGTTATTATTATATATTACAATATTGAGGAAACACATGCATTTATGTATTAACTACATCTAGTACGCACTGAGTGATTCCATAGTGTATGAGGATTATATTTTAATTTTTTACTGAGACCAATGATTCAAATTTCCCCAAAAGAGTGCAAGGGAGACACACATTTGATGATGCCAGATTTTTTCAGGGATGAGTTAGTGAAACTAGGACAATGTACATGGCGAATATATTGTGTTTGGTACTTGGTTTACTAACTCCATCTCTGAAAAACTTATTGAGGCCATATATTTATTCTACATTCATATGGAATTATGATTTTTGAATTGTTTCTGCTAGCTACGCAACAAATTATGATCATAATTGAATTAAATTATTACATGTATCTGAATCTCTTGTTTGATTATTGTGATTATGATTACACTATCCAGGAAACAAATTATTCGTATGATGCATGTAAATCATTATTCATAGGGAAACAAATAAATCTTTAAATGTCAATTGCTTGAGTTGTATTTCAATTAAATCATTTGTATGAGTTCTTATGTACTTAAAAATCAACAGAAAGAATCTGATAATATGGACGATACCAAGTACTCCATGGACAACAAGAGCCACTACGTAGTGAGGCGATTCCTGAGTGGGAAAATTGGTTTCCACTATAAGGGGATATTATTTTACCCATTTTGTGACAAAGTCATCAACAAAGACATCGACATCATGATCCAGCACTCAGTGGGAGTCAGCCATGGCCGCAACCGTAAGAACAATACGAAGGTCTTGGCTAAGCACACAGCCTATACCAAATTCCTCTGGGAATATGTTAAGACTGATATGTTTCCCCTCGATTAGGCTGATGCTGATGTAGCTGCCCCTGCTCCCGTTTTTTGTTTTTATTTTGTTATTAAGTTATTACCTCTAGAGGTGCATGTGTGTAAGACAATATCCGTCGTCTGTGGTTGAACCAGTACCTCGTTTATTATTGTGATTTACTCCTTTATATTGAGTTTCATTTAATTTTCTAGTGCTCAGTTATATTATTGACCATCCAAATGCACACTACCAAAATGCACACTACCAGAATTTGTATCAATTATATATATATGTATGTATGTATGTATGTATGTATGTATGTATATCTATATGTGTGTGTGTTTGAATCATAGGAAAATCAAAGGTATTCTAACATGAGTGGTTGGAAATTTTTCTACAAAATAGAGGGCAAGAGAATCCTTTAAAGGAATTCATAAGGACATGTTTGATTCAAAGAATTTTCAAAGGGCATGAAAGTTTCCAAGAGGTCTAACCTCTTGTTTAGAATCCTATGGGATTGTAGTATATAGGAAAGGAATCCATAGAAATTTTGATGGGTTAAATCCTTGAAATCAAATGGTATCTATGGGAAAAAATCCTATGGGTAAGAATCCTACAAAGTTCCTTTATAAATACTTTGAATCAAACATTCTATTAGGATTATTGCAATCCTTTGAATTGAACGACCAACATAGAATTATTTCCGAAGGGACTAAACGAGGCTCAATGTTTACACATAAGGGCTTTTGGGGTTTTTGACCATGGTATGACACATGCATGGAGCCTCTAGAGTTTGCATATGTTCTTTTCAAAACAATCTTGATCCACAAGACCACACACACCAATAGATATGGTGATGCAATTTCTGTGGTGGTGCGGACGTGCAAATTTTATAGTTTGTTCTAATCCGGAGGGTCCGAATCCAACACTTTGGATTTTGTTATTTCAGAATTTCTTCAATAACTATTGTCTGGACTTTAGCATTGTAAATCATATAACTCAACATACCATATTATGTTGCTAATGCGATTTTTATAATAATATAAATGTATTTTTGTAATTCGATGAATATATGGGTATTTTTATAATGTTAATTTTTATAATATGTAAAATATGTCGGATAGTTATGAAACTTGTCAGTTGTTCATGTTTGGGTACCTATGTGGTTTGGTAGAAATATTAGTCAATTCTGAAATTGTTGCACCAATGTTTGTTTATAACGACTACATCGACAAATAGGAATCAGACCTTTCTATGTAAAACCTGGTTGTACACTACGTTAGATACTATCTTCAGCATATGAACTTCATTTTTGACATATGGATTCATTTAACACTATCAATCACATATTCACCTTTGTTTACATTTATTTTTTAAATTATTTACAAAATTTATCTGTTTATTGTACGGTAAGTGTTCTAGGCTGCCGATCTCATCTTCTAAATCTTTTGATCTATAATGAGAGTCTTATCCCTCTACTTCCTTTGTGTAAATTATACTATAGCTTAAGCCTGAGCAAAAACGAACCATATGAGGCCATCTGCCCGCGTGTGCGTTTCTGTCCGTCTAATCTTCACTCTGAATCATCTCAACCGTGCCTTTTCAGGTGTTGACCGAAGTCTTACGAGCTAGTCCCTCCCATCCCCGCACCCACCCCCATCTCGATCCCGATTCCCTCCTCTCGAGCTCCCGAGTCCCGATCTCCCCAATCCCAGCCCCCCCCTCCGTCTCCCTCAGCAACGTGCACCGCCCGCTCCTCTCTTGAGCTCTCCCTCTCACCTCCGCTCTCTCCGCCTCTCCACTGATGGCTCAAAATATGTAGAGCTTGTTGGGAACCCAAAAGGAAGGTATGATGTGTACAGTAGCAAGTTTTTTCTCAGTTATGAAACCAAGGTTATCGAACAAGTAGCAGTAAGGAAACAACTCCAAGGTGTCGCTAGCAACTTGAAATCCTGCACAACACAACCACAAAACTTTTCCTCAACTTATAATGAGGTTGTCAATCTCACCGGTTTTGCTGAAAACAAAGGATTAAACGTTGATACATTGCAAATGTATCTATAATTTTTGATGATCCATGCTTGGTTTATCCACTTTCTTGTGTTTTGTCCACACTTTGGAGTACTTTTCATATGATTTCTTGGACTAACCTATTAACAAGAGCCACAGTGCCAGCTGCCTGTTTTCTGCTGTTTTTGGTTCCAGGAAAGTCAGAAAATGAATATTCTCGGAATTGGACGGGACAAAAGCCAAAGTGCCTATTTTTCCAAAAGACTCCAGGAGCCAGAATACGAGACGGAGGAGGGCCAGGGGCTGGCCACACCCCCCTAGGCGCGGGCTAGGCCTGACCGCGCCAGGGCATGGTGTGGTGGCCCCAGGCACCCCCTCGGTCTCCCTCTTCGCCTATAAGAAGCCTTCTGACCTAAAAACTTCGGGGGGTTCGACGTTTTTCTAGAAGGAGTTCCGCTCCGCCGCCACCACCAGATTCCACGAAACAGCACCAGAAACTCCGTTCTGGCACCCTGCCGGGACGGGGAATTGGAGGAGATCATCGCCATCATCATCACCATTGCTTCTCCATCGACCATCCACGTTTCCCCCATCTATGAGTGAGTAATCCCCCGCTGTAGGCTATGGGGATGGTAGGGATTGGATGAGATCGTTCATGTAATGGCATCAGATTGTTAGGCCATGGTGCCTAGTATCTTTTATTAGTGCTTTATGACTTTGTTGCGACTTGTTGTGCTTAATGCTTGTCACTAGGGCCTGAGTGCCATGATTTCAGATCTGAACATGTTATTGATTCATTATGATAGTATTGTTTTTGGTCTTATCTGCAAGTTGTATACACACGTTGATGTCTGGAACCTATGGCCCCGAAGTGACAGAAATCGGGATAACCGGAAGGGAATGGCTTTGATGTGAGGATCACATGTGTTCACGGAGTGTTAATGCTTTGCTCCGGTGCTCTATTAAAAGGAGCACCTTAATTGCCAGTAGTTCCCTAGAGGCCCCGCTGCAAACGGGCTGGCAGGACAAAAAATGTTGTGCAAGTTCTCATTGCGAGCACGTATGACTATATATGGAACACATGCCTAGGATTGTCTAGTACTTGGATGCTTTATCTTATTTATCTGCAATTGCCCTATGTTCTGATTGCTATGTGAATTGTCTTGTCCATGCAACGCCCGTCCATCCATCCCTATGCCTACCGCACTCGAATCCCACTGTTTACTGCTTTTGTTACTACTGTATTTGCTTTACTACTACTGTTACTTTGCTATTCCGACTACAAAACTGTTGCTACTGATAAACTGCTGTGAGCAAGATTGTTTCCAGGTGCAGGTGAATTGACAACTTAGTTGTTAAGGCTGATAAATATTCTTTGGCTCCCCTTGTGTCGAATCAATAAATTGGGTTTCACTTCCCTTGAAAATACTGCGATACACCCCCTATACTTGTGGGTCATCAAGACTATTTTCTGGCGCCATTGCTGGGGAGCATAGCTTTATTTATCAAGTTCACTTGGATTCACTATTGTTCAAGCTAAGTTTATTTTCTCCTTGTTTACTTGTTTCTTTATCAAAAATACAAAAAAAATTGGTTCCTACTCTAGTTGTTATTTTCGTTGCTCTGTTATTGTCTTGCTTTATCATGCTTGTTGTCAATGGTTGGTTTCTTTGAAACTGAATCTTATTGGCAAGGTGGGTTCACGGAAGATGAAAAATATTATTATAAGGAACACCTCTTGTCACAAAAAGGGAAACAGTTATGGGGACAAATTGATAGATTGTATACCATTGCTAGAAATGTGTGCTCTACTTATAATGTTACTTATTGCCTTGATAAATCTTGTTGCTGTAGGAGGTACAAACACCTCCCTTTTCAATGTGAGTATAATAATAATGTTACCATATCTTCCTATGTTAAGGGAAATTATGACCTTTATGATGTGGAACAAATTGAGGAATTTATTGCTTGGAAGGGTGCATTTGAACTTGCTAGTTTGCTTGAAAATATTGATGATTCACCTTATAAGTATGAGGTTTATGGTATACTTAAATTTTGCTTTGATAATTACAAGGATGAAAATGGCTATATCCTTGATTATTTTAATAGATGCTCTCCACAAATGGAAGAGACTAATGCCTTACAGGATCCTATGGAAGAAGAAATTGATGAACCTGAAATCTCATTAGATGAAAAAGAGGAGGAGAGTGATGATGTCGTGGTGGTGTCACGGCAGATGCCATGGATAGGCTAAAGGTGGGGACTAAATGCACTAGGGGAATCCAGGGAGGGATAGTGAGGTGATTCCTCACATAGAAGCTTTGTATTCGATTCAGTTCACAGATTACAAGTGCTCCTAGAGCTGTATTGGCGAGATGAGGAAGAAGGAACTCTGTTACTCTCACCCACAGTCAACCCGTACAAGACCCTTAGAACCTAAAACCAATCAGAATAGAGGAACCCCTTCTACGGAGGCCCTAGCCCTCCTTATATAGGTGTGGCTAGGTCTCCCCTTAGGGCATACGTGGAGGCATATTCCAGGGAATATGCCTCCTCCCAAAATAGCAAACCGACCGGGGTGCTTTTCCCTCGCGTCACCCATGCAGAGGCTACGTGAGCCTCTACGGCGCCTGCGTCAGCCGACACGGGCGTCGTCACCTCTGTCGGCCACGCCTCGGTGGTCCTGCCCTTGTTCGCTTCGCTCATGCAGTGCGTACCGGGGCCTCTTTTGACCAGCGAGATTCTTTCCTTCTCCTAGAAGCTAGATATGACCCGGATCATAGTTGATCCGGCCACACCCATTCCTGCATACAAGTTAAATACACCATTCCGACTTACGGCTTAAGTCGGTTGAGACCTAGTTAGGTGGACGCCCCCTGGTCCGGGTTACCCCGTGATTCCGCCTACCTTGAGGTGACCCGGTCAGCATCCGCTTTAGCCTTGCCGAACCTCGGCTAACTCGGCCTTTATACCCCGGCGTGACCCTACCCGGGGGTATCCCCCCAACATTAGTCCCTGAAGCTGCCGCGGTCTTAGCTGTCTTGGCTGCTAAGGCCACATCAGGTTCAATTCTATCGAGCTTTGGATGTCAGTTCCGAGTTATCTCCTTATCTCGGGTTGTATGGATTTACGTTCCCTTGGCACGTTCCAAGTTTTCACTTGCTGGCCGGGTTACCACCTCAACTCGGACCTCATGGTTTGACCTTCCCTTGGCACATTCCAAGTTTTCACTTGCTGGCCGGGTTACCACGGTCTCATCCGGTTCTTCTTTCCTTCTCTCGTACGCTAACCCACGTGGAGGCTAATCATCAGGTTGCCTCATTTTAAGGGCCAGCCACAGTAACCACTGCAGTAATTGTCAGTTATCACTGCGCGCGGGTCACGTCACGCCTGCCTCCTCGTTAACCGCATCAATGCGTCACGTCATGGGATCAGCTACACCCTGTGGCCTTCCGTGTGGCTCGCTGCTGATTGGTTGACGCGGGCAATACACGGCCACACCGTGTGGCACACCCGTATGAATACAAGGTTAGTCCGAAAAACAAACGTCGGCTCGATTAAGTTCTTTTCCTTAGTCGTTTTTCATGTGCTACATAATTCCAAACTTGTTCTCTTGCTTTCCATGAAGCCAATTCTTGTTGGACAGCGGCAAGTCGAAGAGTTGGGTTTTTGGTGCTCACACACTAATAATCCGAGTTAAGTAGAACAACTTACTCCAGCTGACGTATAAATAATGAAAAACAACAAATATTATTAATGCAGTCCCCGAGTTACTGCTCGAGGTGCCAACATTTCATTGATAGGCTCATTGCCGGCATACATACCGACATATGAGAAGACTCAGATACATACACTTCTCTGCTAAGTGTAGAAAGGACAAAGTAGAGCTACATTCCATGGACGCTTAGATTCCTCGCTGGACCTGTCCGCCTTGTTCTTTTCCTGTGGCTTTGCATCGATAAGATAATAAGAATCATTGTGCAATGCTTTGCTCACAATGAACGGCCCTTCCCATGGGGGGTATAATTTATGCATGCCAGCAGTACGTTGTACCAACCGGAGCACCAGATCGCCTTCCCGGAAGACTCGGGGGCTTACTTTCCGGCTATGATAGCGTCGGAGATTTTGCTGATATATGGCGGATCTGGACAATGCCAATTCTCTTGCTTCTTCCAGCAGATCAATATCATTTTGCCGGGCTTCTTGCACTTCGGCTTCTGTGTATTGGGTGACCCTAGGCGAATCACACTCTATGTCTGCTGGTAATACAGCTTCTGCCCCATATACCAGAAAAAATGGCATATAGCCTGTTGATCGATTCAGAGTTGTTCTTAAACTCCATAGTACCACTGGTAGTTCTTCTATCCAGCACCCCGCTGATCTTTGCAGCGGCTCAATGAGCCGGGGTTTTATCCCGGATAACACTAATCCGTTGGATCTTTCCACTTGTCCGTTCGATGCGGGGTGGGCTACCGAGGCAACGTCCAGCCGGATCTTCTTATCCCGGCAGAATCGCGCGAATGCTCCTTCAGCAAAATTTGTGCCATTATCAGTTATGATACTGTGAGGATAACCGTATCTCAAGATAATGTCTTTGAGAAATGTTACGGCCGTAGCTCCATCACATTTTCTTATAGGCTTCACTTCAATCCATTTTGTAAACTTATCCACCATGACCAAAATGTGAGTCATATTCCCCCTTGCGGGTTTGAACGGGCCAACATATCCAAAAACCATACGGCAAATGGCCACGTGATTGGTATGGTTTTGAGTTTCGACATAGGCATATGTGTCTTGGTAGCATACCTCTGACAACCATTGCATTTTCTCACCAGATCTTTTGCTTGTTCGAAGGCGCTTGGCCAGTAGAATCCATGTCGGAAAGCTTTTGCCACTAAGGCTCAGGACGAGGCATGATGCCTGCACTCCCCTTGATGTATATCTCGGAGGATGTCAGGCCCTTCTTCCGGGTCAACGCATCGCTGGAGGACATTGGTCACACTCCGTTTGTATAACTCGGAATTGATGATTGTGTATGCCTTTGCTCTCCTCTGAGTTTGCCTGGATAACACCTCCTCAGTGGGTAACGTTCCATCTTTCAGGAATTGAAATATAGGCAGTGCCCAAGCTGGTATTGCTCGCACAGGGAACACATCCTCATCAATTTCCATCTGATCCACCAGCATAACTTCAACCGGATCACGCTGAGCAGTCCCCGGGTCCCGCGAGGCAGTCCCTGGGTCTCGCGCACTACCTCCCATGTCAATGTCCATGGGCATAGCTCCAGATTCTGTATCTTCCGGGACATAGAGTGAGTCGGTTCCTGGGGACGGCCTGATAGACGGTTTTCTGAGGTGTTCTAATGCTACACCCGGTGGGGAATTGCTTGTTGGGTTGATCCGAGCTTCAACAGCATGTCAGTAGCCTCATTTTCCACCCGGGGTACATTCTGAAATTCACATCCCTCAAAGTAACCAGATATCTTCTGCACATGAAATCTGTACAGAGCCATATTTGGATCAAGGGCGTCCCACAATCCCGACACTTGCTGTATTACCAAATCCGAGTCGCCAAAGCATAGTATCCGACGTATCCCAATCTCTTTTGCCACTTTGAGCCCATGCACAAGTGCTTCATACTCAGCGACATTGTTTGATGCCGTGAAATGGATCTGCAGCACATATTTCAGCTGGTCCTTCTTTGGCGAGGTAAGCACAACTCCGGCGCCTAGTCCGGTTTTTGTTTTTGACCCGTCAAAATGCATCCTCCAGTAGTTCGGATCTGGTAGCGGTGGTTCATATTGTACCTCGGCCCAGTCCACAAAAAAGTCATCCACAGCCTGAGACTTGATTGCTTCTCTTCTGTCATATTGTGGCGCATAAGGAGCTAGTTCAATTGCCCATTTTGCAATTCTGCCACTCGCATCTTTGTTACTCATTATCTCTGATATGGGAGCTTCACATATTACTTTGATGGGATGCTCCTCAAAGTAATGCTTTAACTTCTTAGCTGGCTTATAGACACCATATGCCACCTTTTGATAGTGTGGGTAGTTCTGCTTTGAGGCAGATAATACCTCACTCAAGTAATACACTGGCCTTTGCACCGACTTACCCTCTTCGTCGTGCTCTACCACAATCACTGCACTTACAACTCGGTTGGTTACGGCTATGTAGAGCAACATTGGCTCCTTTGATAGTGGAGAGGCTAACACTGGTGCAGTGGCTAACATATTCTTTAAGTGGGCAAAGGCTTCATCAGCCTGTGGCGTCCAAACGAACTTATCCGACTTTTCCATGAGTTGGTAGAGAGGCAATGCCTTTTCTCCCAACCGACATACAAACAGACTTAACGATGCCAGGCAACCAGTGAACTTCTGGACATCGTTAAGACACTTCGGCAGTTCCATTCGTTCAATGGCCCGGATCTTAGTTGGATTAACTTCAATACCTCGGCTGGAGACGAGAAATCTGAGTAATTTTCCAGCCGGGACACCGAAGGTACATTTTTCCGGGTTAAGTTTCATTTGGAACCTTCTTAAGTTCGCGAACGTCTGCCTGATGTCGTCAAGGAGCGTTTTGCTTTCCTTGGTTTTGATAACCACATCATCCACATACACTTGTACATTTTGACCTATTTGGTCGTGCAAACATTTCTGCATACATCTTTGGTATGTTGCCCCTACATTACGTAAACCAAACGACATGGTGCGATAGCAATAAGCCCCATACGGGGTGATAAATGCAGTCTTTATTTGATCATCCGGATTTAGAGGTATCTGGTGGAAACCAGAATATGCATCAATGAATGACAACAGTTCACATCCAACAGTTGAGTCTATGACCTGATCTATCCTCGACAATGGAAATGGATCTTTTGGACACGCCTTGTTCAGGTTCGTGTAATCGATACACATACGCCAAACCACCGCCACATTCGGATCATCTTTCTTCTTCTCCACCAGCACCGGATTAGATAGCCAATCTGGGTAAAGTACTTCCATGATAAATCCTGCTGCTAGTAATCGAGCTATTTCATCTCCAATGACTTTTCTCCTATCCTCAGCGAAGCAGCGGAGAGGTTGCTTCACCGGCCTTGCTCCGGGTCTCACGTTCAAAGAGTACTCGGCCAACTCCCTCGGAACACCTTGCAAGTCCTGTGTGGACCAAGCAAAAATATCCCGATTCTCACGGAGGAAGTTGATGAGCTCGCTTTCCTATTTATCACTCAACCCGGCACCAATTGTTACGGTGCGTTCTGGGAACATGTCATCAACAGGCACTTTCTTAGTATCCTTTGCGGCTTGGAACGAAACACTACCATGCGGGTTACTCAACGCCGGCATATACTGTTGCGCGGACTGAGCTAATGCTGCCACCTCTTGGATTTTTCTTTTCTCTTGCGCAATCACTAGTGACTCGGCTAAGTTAGACCCAGCTGAGGCACACTCAATGGAACGTCGGAAATCTCCAGCAATGGTAATCACCCCATTTGGCCCAGGCAACTTCATCTTCAAATAACTGATGTGGCAGCTTGCCATGAACTTGTTCAATGCTGGTCTTCCGAGTAACGCGTGGTACGCACTTTCCAGGTTCACCACCTCAAACTCCAGATTCTCAGTTCGGCAATTATCTCTCGTGCTGAACAACACGTCAACCCAGACTTTGCCTATGGGCTCACAAGAAATGCCTGGTACAATACCATGGAAAGTTGTCCTTGTAGCCTGGAGCATGTTCTCCGAGATACCCAACTTGCGCATTGTATCCGCATACATGATGTTAATGCTACTGCCATTGTCAATCAGTACCTTGGAGAACCTCACATTGATGTTTGGCCCAATGAATGTCAGGTCCAGCACTAACGCATATGAGCCAGGACTCGGCATAAGTTTGGGATGATCTTTGATGTTCCAGGTGATTTCCTGGTCCGACCAAGGCATATACCTCGTCACTGCGGGCATTACCGCATTGACCTCCATATGTCGGCGCTGCAAGCTCTTCCTATCTGTTTCCTCAGTGGTAAACACACAGTAACTCTGATGATGCTCCCTGTACTCATTCCTCCCCTCATTTCCGGGGTACCTCTGATCCGGCTGATGTTGGTTTTCTACTTGATGCACTGCATCCCTTCTCTCATGGTTATCATACCTCGGCGGAGGGGGAGGCAACATTAGCTGTTGCGTGTTCGCTCTGAAGAGCAATTGCTGTCGGGGTAACTCCTGCCAAGGTTGATCATTCCGGGGTGCCTGAGCATTCCCCGAACCACCTTGTTCAATCTTGCACATCCACTCACATTGCCTCGTTGTATGTCCCGCTGGGTTATTCGGATTCGGCGTGTGAAATTTACAGGCTGGTCCAACATTGACTCATAAGTATACCTCGGACGGTCTTTCTTTTCTTGCCACTGTTTCTTTTGCTCCGGCGTCCAAGTTTTCTTACCATCATTTCTTGGTGTCCATTGTTGCCCTCCAGTTTTCTGACGTTGGTTGCTCCCTGTTCCGGGCTGATCTTGATTCACAGCTGCAACTTGTTGCAAACTGTACTGGTGATCCGATCTGTCATCTCTCCTTTTACCTCTGTAATCATTCCTCCGGGATGATCCGGCTCCATCTCTCTGGTAGTACTCCTCATTCGACTCGTTCGACAAGAGCCTAGGTTGAGTCGGATCACCCAAAGCGTACGAATCAGCAATCCGGATCATTTCTGCCAAAGTGGTTGGCATTTTCCTTTGCAACTTCTGCCATAGTTCGCTTGCATACCTGCACCCCTGCGCAAACCATGCTATGGCCTGTGACTCTATCACACCCTCACACGAGTTTCGCACGGTACACCACCGGGTTAAGAACTCCCGGTCCGTCTCGTTTGGTCTCTGCTTACACATAGCTAGGGTCTGTGGCCTATTTGGCCTCTGATACGTACTTGAGAAATTGCTGATAAACATTTCCTCAAAATCGATCCAGCAGTTAATACTTTCGGGCGGCAAATTGTTCAACCATACCCTTGCTGGCCCTTCCAACATCTAGGGTACATATCTCACAGCCCATCGCAAGTTACCCGTAGCAATTTTCACAGCCGTAGCATAGTTTATTAACCAATACTCCGTCTTAGTGCTGCCGGCATATGTCTTCGTGCCTCTGGGTAACTGGAAGTTAGGTACCGGTGGCTCTTTCATGATCCGGGGTCTAAAACATGCAGGACCCGGAGGACCTTGACTTTCAATCTTCTCCGACCTATACAGCCGATCCAGTTTCAACCTGGCGTCGTCCGGCATCAGATCCCTGCTTCCCAATCTTGACCCTATCACATGATAGTCCGGCCTTGGGTATCCTGCATTCACCATTTCTGAATCTCCATCATTATATCGGTCTCGCTCTCGTGGTGCATCTCCCTGTTGCATACCTCGGCCGGCACTTTGCTCTTGCCTTGGTATATCCCGCTGCTACGGTTGTCCTGCCGAGTTGCGCTGTCCGGCATTGCCATTAACAGCGTTTCCTTGACCGGCATTGCCTTGGTCACGGTTACCTCGACCAGCTTCACCTTGGCTTACACTCCATCAATCGTCATTTCTTTGTACCTCTTTTGCCTTTCCTGCCCTTGTCGGATCATACGAAACAATCTGCTTGTTTCTCCTGGCCGAGGTTACTACCTCTTCTCTCCTAGGACCACCATGAGGAGACGATGCGGCTCCAGCGGATTTCTCCGGGTTACCCACCGCTGAATGAACGATCTTGGAGGCCCCAGCTCTCTCCGGGTTTGCCCTGAGCAGTTCCTCATTTTGCCTGTTCGCGATCCGAACCAACTCGTTAACCCTATCTTGCTGTCTCTGGCGGGCTTCACCCGTCAGACCCTCTAGCTCGGATGCAGCTGCATCTGCTGCTCTGAGGTTTTTTGCCGGGGTACTGTACTTCGGCAGCCCCACGGACAAACAGTTTTCTGACTCCTCAATCCGAGTATCACCCTCTTTGTTCATTTCACTCATGAGATTTCTCCCCTTCACTTTTACAGCATCTACTTTATTTGCCTTTGCGTACTCACGCAGCGTCATGTTCAACGACTGCTGAGCCACATCAATCTTTTTCGCTCCTTCTAGAATTTTCTGCCTTGTTTCCTCTAGCTCGGCCTGTGCCTGAGCCAGATTTACCACTGCTGCTACCGGGTTTGCCAAGCTATCAATAGCTTCTCTCAGTACATTCTCAGGCCTCTCTAGTGGAGGACCTCTACTTTTCCTCGATGCCTTAGGTGTTACCTCTGGATCTGGTGCCGGATCCTTGCTTGCGCCTGCACCTGGCGCAGTCATCATCACCTCAGCACGGTCCGAGGAGCGAGTGATACGCGCCCCGTGAACCACGCTAAGGGGTGGCTCCCCTGCCTCGACGACAAGCCGCGGATGAATGCATGATACATCCACCACAACGTAGACCTTGTGCGCACCGAGCTTGACGAAGAGGCCGTTGCGCGGAAGTGGGCATGTGCCGAAGCAGCCAGCGTTGTCGCTGACAAAGTCCAGCACTCCAAAGCGCTGAACGAGCCTGGAGACGATGCGTTCACCGGTTCCGATGAGGTTTCCCGTCCGGATCTTGACCCCTGCTAGCACCGCTAGCCCCACGGTGGGCGCCAACTATCGTGGTGGTGTCACGGCAGATGCCATGGATAGGCTAAAGGTGGGGACTAAATGCACTAGGGGAATCCAGGGAGGGATAGTGAGGTGATTCCTCACACAAAAGCTTTGTATTCGATTCAGTTCACAGATTACAAGTGCTCCTAGAGCTGTATTGGCGAGAGGAGGAAGAAGGAACTCTCTTACTCTCACCCACAGTCAACCCGTACAAGACCCTTAGAACCTAAAACCAATCAGAATAGAGGAAGCCCTTCTACGGAGGCCCTAGCCCTCCTTATATAGGGGTGGCTAGGTCTCCCCTTAGGGCATACGTGGAGGCATATTCCAGGGAATATGCCTCCTCCCAAAATAGCAAATCGACCGGGGTGCTTTTCCCCCGCGTCACCCATGCAGAGGCTACGTGAGCCTCTACGGCGCCTGCGTCAGCCGACACGGGCGTCGTCACCTCTGTCGGCCATGCCTCGGTGGCCCTTCCCTTGTTTGCTTCGCTCATGCAGTGCGTACCGGGGCTTCTTTTGACCAGCGAGATTCCTTCCTTCTCCTAGAAGCTAGATATGACCCGGATCATAGTTGATCTGGCCACACCCGTTCCTGCATACAAGTTAAATACGCCATTCCGACTTACGGCTTAAGTCGGTTGAGACCTAGTTAGGTGTACGCCCCGTGGTCCGGGTTACCCCGTGATTCGGCCTGCCTTGAGGTGACCCGGCAAGCATCCGTTTTAGCCTTGCCGAACCTCGGCTAACTCGGCCTTTATACCCCGGCGTGACCCTACCCAGGGGTATCCCCCCAACAGATGAACAAAAGGAGGAAGAATGGATTAGCTACCCATGCCTACCTTCTAATGAGAGTAACTCTTTATCCCTTACATTATTTGATTGCCCCCCATGCTTACTAAAGAAGAATGAATGTGATGTTCCTGAGGATGCTTTTGAAGATGTTTATGATAAATCTCTAGTGCTTGTAGATCATGAAGAGCATGCTTTATGTGATAGTTATATTGTTGAGTTTATTCATGAGGCTACTGAAAATTATTATGAGAGAGGAATATATGGTAGTAGATGTTTTCATGGTATTGAAACACCTCTCTATGTGCTGAAAGTTTTGAAGTCACTCTTGTTTTATCTTCCTATGCATGTCACTTTGTTCCTTGCAAATTTATTTGCATACACGATTCCTATGCATAGGAAGTGGGTTAGAATTAAATGTGTTTTGAATTTGCTTCTTGATGCTCTCTTTTACTTCAACTCTTATTTCTTATGAGAGCATCCTCTCAAACTATTATGCCCGAAGATGATAATATGTCTATTATTCTTGGGAGACCTTTTCTTAATACTGCAGGAGCTGTTATTAATTGTAATCAAGAAATGGTGACCTTCAATGTTAATGACAAGGAACATACTGTCTATTTCCCCAAGAAGATTGAAAGGACTTATGGTTTGAATTCAATTGAACATGTTGAAGGCATTCAAGTTGGAGAAATATATTGTCCCATACCAAGAGAAAAATTTGAAACCATTATGATTGGGACCATTGCTATCAAGGTTGAGGTAACATACTCATTAGTGGAATACAAAGTTTTGTCTCATATGAAATTGTTTTGGTAACAAGACCTGATCAACCTTGTTAACGAAAGGATTTCATTGAACAAAACAACGTTTTCACCATGATTATCTCCGCTTACTTCTATTCTATCCATTTTAGTTTTTGCTTATGCCTAACTTAAAGGCGTTAAAGAAAAGTACTTATTGGGAGATAACCCAAAAGTTTTAGTTGAGTCTTGGAAGTTATTACCTCTGTAATAACCGCTTCTTATCCTTTTTATTTGCTTTTTGTGCCAAGAGTAACCTCTAATGAGAGAGAAGTAATGATTGGGAAAGTTGCTGTCCCGAAACAGATTTTTGTGCTTCACCGTAAAAATTCGAGAGAGAGCTCTGTATGTCGTATTGAGCTGTAATTGTTTGTTCTTCTGCCCCAGGTTGTTATCTAACTTTAGTTAGTTTAACACTTTTTTATTTGAGCAACAGAAGGTCTTCGAAAAAATTCGTCTTTACCTGCTGGTCTGTTTTGACAGATTTCTGCCATTTTCTGCATTTGCTTCTTGTTGGTTCCTTTTTGAGTTCTTTTGGAGAATTGAGATTTTTGAGGGACGTGCTACAGTAGCTAGTGTTTTAATGAAAGTTTATTTGGTGTTATAACTGAACCTTAAGACTTATTTATCTTGAGTGCACTAATGTTCCTAATAAAGATTGTGTGAAGTTTTGTATGAAGGAAAAAATTCAGGTGTATGGAAGGAATGAGTAATGAGATGAAGGATGGACTAAAGCTCAAGCTTGGGGATGCCACGCGTGTCACCCCAAGAAATATCCAAGAAGTACAAGCGTCAAATCTTGGGGATGCCCATGGCATCCCCTTCTTCATCAATAAAAATATCAGGTTTCTTTCAACCACTTCATTTTTATTGTTTCATGCATAGTTGTGTTGTTCTTGGAGCGTCTTCTTTTTCGTTTTCGTTTTGGTTTTTAGTTTGCATGGTTTGCTTTGTTTGCTGAATAAATTGGTTGGACCTACTCTTTCATGCATTGGTGTCCAAATAGTTTGGTTTGGTTTGGTTTGGAAAAGAGTAGGAAAGCTCATGCTTAAGTGGTAAAGAGAGCTTGTTTTTGACTGTGGCCTATGCTTTGTCATGCCATGCTTGATATTGTTTTGGCTTTATGCTTAGTATTCTTTGCTATAGCATGACTTGTTATAAACAATTGAGATTGCTTAGTGTGCCTTGGATGAATCATGCGTTGTTTTAGTATATTAAAGCATAAGTATAGTGGTATTCTCCTTTGATGCTTTATTTAGGTTGACTTGGCGCATGCTCACACCATGTTATGACTATCTCAAGTCACCATATGCCTTTATGATCCTTTAGTTTTCAACTTGTAGTATCACTTTATGCTTTGATCAATGATGTTTTGTCGCTCTGCATGATTATGGCCATTATTGCTCTCTCGTTTGTCGCTCCCTTACTATTGCTAGCCTTCACTTACACTGAGTGTTTTATTCATGTTTCCAACTCCCTTAAACCAAATATTGCCAACTGTCCACCATACCTACCTATTAGCATCATTTGCTACTTCCGTATATATTCAATATGCCTTGTTTTCTTCCGAATAAAATGTTTGCTTGTTATGAGAAAGTTAGTTAGTAAAGCTCTCACGAACTTGATGGCACACTTTATTTCCCGCACTTAATAAACCTGAACCATTGTGAACTCTCCATGAAAGTTATATGCTTGCTAATTATAGGCTGGGGATTAGCAGAACCGTGCTGTCACGGGGAACGCTTTCAACACTTGTAAATATATACCCAGTTGATACCTTGCTCTTTTGTTTGTGGATGTCGTCGGTGTGAAATAAAAGGGGAGCTTGTAAGTCCATGGAGTTATGTATGTGTGTTAGAGAAACGCCTGGGCCGCTGGTCCAATCCATGCTAACATGGTGGAAATCTGAAGCGTAACCATAATGATATCTATGAAGCATTCTTCTTATATAAAAAAAGAGAGATAGCTATTGAGAAAAAAAAGAGATTTATGAAAAGAGGAAAGAGAGAAAAAAGCACCATTTTCCCATGGTAAATAAGAAGATTGCTGAGATACTCATTGTCTGCTTGCCTTGTCATTTTGATATGGGGATTCTTCCGTATCATCGGGCAAGGGGTACCCCGTTGGCGGTTCTCTATGATACATACTTACGATGACAAGAACTTACCGGTAACTAAAGTTGAGTAGCATGAGGAGCGGCCCTCGTACTCAAGGGACTTGGGATTTTCAGTTTATAGTCTGTCAAGCATATAACTCAGATTGGACCTCACTTTCACCTTAACGACATTAAAGATGCTTATGATAGGGGCAATGAGAGCTCAAAGCTAATGAGTACCATACTTTCAGCATTTGGAAGCCTTTCAAACTTTTCAAAACCTGTTCATTTCCTTGTTGAGTCTTCACACATTCTATGAGCACTTTCTTGAGAGCATAGTGGCCATTCTTAGTTCTATGTGCATTGTCCCAAGACTTGTTGATTGATGCATACCTTGATATTGCTTGTTTTAAACTATTTGTATCTAGTCACTCTTGTAAACTTTGAAGGTGTCCTTTGCATTTATATTTGCTACTCTATGAGGGACAAGCTAACTGCCACTATGCTATGTTTTCTTTATGTGAAACAAACAAACGTCTTGTAAAACATTATTATTCATGAATCTTTTGTTTGTGCCTTTTCATGTTGCATCATCGTTTCTTTGCCCTATTGTTAGAACTTTGTCTTTCATGTTATGATAGAAGTACTATGATCCCAGCTTTGAATGTTTTACAAGTACTTTGATCAAGTTTATGTTGGTGCATGTCACCTCAAAATTTATTCTTTCTTTTTATCACTTACCTACTCGAGGACGAGCAGGAGTTAAGCTTTGGGATGTTGATACATTGCAAATGTATCTATATTTTTGATGCTCCATGCTTGGTTTTATCCACTTCCTTGTGTTTTGTCCACACTTTGGAGTACTTTTCATTTGATTTCTTGGACTAACCTATTAACAAGAGCCACAGTGCTAGCTGCCTGTTTTCTGCTGTTTTTGGTTCCAGGAAAGTCAGAAAATGAATATTCTCGGAATTGGACGGGACAAAAGCCAAAGTGCCTATTTTTCCAGAAGACTCCAGGAGCCAGAATACGAGACGGAGGAGGGCCAGGGGATGGCCACCCCCACCAGGCGCGGGCTGGGCCTGGCCGCGCCAGGGCATGGTGTGATGGCCCCAGGCACCCCCTCGGTCTCCCTCTTTGCCTATAAGAAGCCTTCTGACCTAAAAACTTCGGGGGGTTCGACGTTTTTCCAGAAGGAGTTCCGCTCCGCCGCCACCACCAGATTCCACAAAACAGCACCAGAAACTCCGTTCTGGCACCCTACCAGGACGGGGAATTGGAGGAGATCATCGCCATCATCATCACCATCGCTTCTCCATCGACCATCCATGTTTCCCCCATCTATGAGTGAGTAATCCCCCGCTGTAGGCTATGGGGATGGTAGGGATTGGATGAGATCGTTCATGTAATGGCATCAGATTGTTAGGGCATGGTGCCTAGTATCTTTTATTAGTGCTTTATGACTTTGTTGCGACTTGTTGTGCTTAATGCTTGTCACTAGGGCCCGAGTGCCATGATTTCAGATCTGAACATGTTATTGATTCATTATGATAGTATTGTTTTTGGTCTTATCTGCAAGTTGTATACACATGTTGATGTCCGGAACCTATGGCCCCGAAGTGACAGAAATCGGGATAACCGGAAGGGAATGGCTTTGATGTGAGGATCACATGTGTTCACGGAGTGTTAATGCTTTGCTCCGGTGCTCTATTAAAAGGAGCACCTTAATTGCCAGTAGTTCCCTAGAGGCCCCGCTGCAAACGGGCTGGCAGGACAAAAGATGTTGTGCAAGTTCTCATTGCGAGCACGTATGACTGTATATGGAACACATGCCTAGGATTGTCTAGTACTTGGATGATTTATCTTATTTATCTGTAATTGCCCTATGTTCTGATTGCTATGTGAATTGTCTTGTCCATGCAACGCCCGTCCATCCATCCCTATGCCTACCACACTCGAATCCCACTGTTTACTGCTTTTGTTACTACTGTCTTTGCTTTACTACTGCTGTTACTTTGCTATTCCTACTACAAAACTGTTGGTACTAATAAACTGCTGTGAGCAAGATTATTTCTAGGTGCAGCTGAATTGACAACTCAGTTGTTAAGGCTGATAAATATTCTTTGGCTCTCCTTGTGTCGAATCGATAAATTGAGTTTCACTTCCCTCGAAAATACTGCGATACACCCCCTATACTTGTGGGTCATCAAACGTATAGTGTGGAAGATAGTAATTGCTTGCATAAATTAAACAATAAACGATAAACAGTAGATGGTATATCAATGGTAAAGGAATGGACTGGGGTCCACAGTTCACTAGAGGTGTTTCTTCTTAAGATAAACAGCATGTTGGGTGAACAAATTACAGCGGGGCAATTGATAGATTGAGAAAGCATAACAATGCATATACTAGACATCTTGACTCCTATGAGATTTGATTGGGCATTACAGCATAATACATAGACCGTAATACAACTGCATCTATGACTAATAATCCATCTTCAGGTTATCATCCGAACCCCTTCCAGTATTAAGTTTCAAGCAACAGATAATTGCATTAAGAAAAGTGTGTAAAGTAAACAATACGATTACCTCATGGACAAAGGATTGTTGTTTTCTCCCTAGTAGCAACAACACATCTACAACCTTAGAGATTTCTGTCACTTCCCCAGATTACTAGAGGCATGAACCCACTATCGAGCATAAATACTCCCTCTTCGAGTTGCAAGCATCTACTTGGACAAGATAGCTACTAACAACGGAGAGCATGCAAGATCACAAATAACATAGACATGATAGAATCAGTAATCAATCTGACATAGTATCTCAATATCCATCGGATCCCCGCAAACACAACATGTAGGATTACAAATAGATGATCTTAATAATGAATGGAGCTCACAAGATCTAAACATGATAGCACAAAGAAGGAGAACCAACCATCTAGCTACTGTATGGACCCATAGTCCAAGGGTGAACTACTCACCCATCACTCCGGAGGCTGGCATGGTGATGAAGAAGGCCTCCGGGATGATCTCTCCCCTCCGGCAGGGTGCCGGGAAGAGCGTCAGATCCTCCCGATCTAGGGATGGAGATGGCGACGGCTGCAGACTCCTTTCTGGATTTTTTGATCGGGTCCCTAGGGTTTTCGTCCTGGGGTACTATTATAGGCGAAGGGGCAAGTTCGATGGAGGCCCGAGGGGCCCACACCACCTGGTGGCGTGCCCCTAGTCGCGCCGCCACAGGGTGTGGCCACCTCGTGGTCCCCCTTCGACTGCCCTTCAGACTCCGTGTTGCTTCAGGTAAAATATTGACTTTGGCTTTTGTCCCGTCCAATTCCGAGAATATTTCTTTACTAGCTTTTCTGAAACAAAAAACAGGCAACTGACACTATGACATCTTGTCAATAGGTTAGTTCTAGAAAATGTATAGAAATACCTCAAAGTATGAACAAAACATAAGAAAGTTGATATAAAGTAAGCATGGAGCATCAAAATTTATAGATACGTTTATGACGTATCAAGAATCCCCAAGCTTAACTCCTGCTCGTCCTCGAGTAGGTAAGTGATAAAAAGAATATGTTTTGAGGTGTGATACGTCCAAAACGTATCTACTTTCCCGAACAATTTTGCTATTGTTTCTCCTCTAAACTTGTGTGATTTGGATGCAACTAATGCGGACTGGCGCTGTTTTCAGCAGAATTGCCTTGGTGTCTACTTTTTGTGCAAAAAATCAACTATCAGGAAAAATCCTGGAAAATATGCCAAAAATCCTATTTCACCTGAAGACTCCAGGAGCCAGAATACGAGACGAAGAAGAGCCAGGGGTGGCCACACCACCTGGTGGCACGGGACATCCAGGCCGCGCCAGGGGGTGGTGTGGGCCCCCTAGGCACCCCCTCGGCCTCTCTCTTCGCCTATAAGGAGCCTTCTGACCTAAAAACTTCGGGGGGTTCGACGTTTTTCCACAAGGAGTTCCGCTCCGCCGCCACCACCAGATTCCACGAAACAGCACCAGAAACTCCGTTCTGGCACCCTGCCGGGACAAGGAATTGGAGGAGATCATCGCCACCATCATCACCATCGCTTCTCCATCGACCATCCATGTTTCCCCCATCTATGAGTGAGTAATCCCCCGCTGTAGGCTATGGGGATGGTAGGGATTGGATGAGCTCGTTCATGTAATGGCATCAGATTGTTAGGGCATGGTGCCTAGTATCTTTTATTAGTGCTTTATGACTCTGTTGCGACTTGTTGTGCTTAATGCTTGTCACTAGGGCCTGAGTGCCATGATTTCAGATCTGAACATGTTATTGATTCATTATGATAGTATTGTTTTTGGTCTTATCTGTAAGTTGTATACACACGTTGTTGTCCAGAACCTATGGCCCCGAAGTGACAGAAATCGGGATAACCGGAAGGGAATGGCTTTGATGTGAGGATCACATGTGTTCACGGAGTGTTAATGCTTTGCTCTCGTGCTCTATTAAAAGGAGCACCTTAATTTCCAGTAGTTCCCTAGAGGCCCCGCTGCAAACGGGCTGGCAGGACAAAAGATTTTGTGCAAGTTCTCATTGCGAGCACGTATGACTATATATGGAACACATGCCTAGGATTGTCTAGTACTTGGATGCTTTATCTTATTTATCTGCAATTGCCCTATGTTCTGATTGCTATGTGAATTATCTTGTCCATGCAATGCCCGCCCATCCATCCCTATGCCTACCGCACTCGAATCCTACTGTTTACTGCTTTTGTTACTACTGTCTTTGCTTTACTACTGCTGTTACTTTGCTATTCCTACTACAAAAATGTTGCTACTGATAAACTGCTGTGAGCAAGATTGTTCCAGGTGCAGCTGAATTGACAACTCAGTTGTTAAGGCTGATAAATATTCTTTGGCTCCCCTTGTGTCGAATCAATAAATTGGGTTTCACTTCCCTCGAAAATACTGCGATACACCCCTATACTTGTGGGTCATCAAGACTATTTTCTAGCGCCGTTGCCGGGGAGCATAGCTTTATTTATCAAGTTCACTTGGATTCTCTATTGTTCGTTGCTATCCCTCCATCATGGGTAAGTCTCGTGATGGCAAGTTTCCTATTGTACCGTCCACTACAAGAAGAGGTACGGTTCTGAACACCTCTGCTGCTCTTGATTCACCATCTGGTATAAGTAAGCTCGTTACACCACCACATACACATGCTACACACACTGCTACTACTACTGAATCTGAAACTTCTGATGCTTATGATGCTGCTTCTACTGTGCTTGATAAGAGTGGTTCATTAGGTCCTTTCCTAGATGCTACGATTGCTAGAACTATAGTTGGAAATACCGAAACTCCTAATGAAGACACTACCACACCTGTTAGCTCACCTGAGTCTAGTGAGAGTTATGATATTGAAGATGGTTATGTTGAGATGACCGATGAATTTATTAAAGAATGTAAAAACACCCATGATAGGTGCGCTGCTAAGAGTTTCCTTGAGAGGCATACTATTAGACCCAAATTCTCTCCTAATGCTAAGTTTGTTGCTTCTCCCATAAACATTATAAATGAAGATTATGATTTCTCTCTCGATCTATCTTACATAGCTATTGTCGAGAAAGAACCTTTTTGTGGGACTAAGAATGAAAGTGCGGTAGCACATATGAATGAACTTTCTACCATGAGTGGCTTGTTTTCTGATGATATTAAGATGCGTACTTACTTTGTTGCTAAGATTTTCCCCTTTTCACTGAAAGGAGAAGCTAAAACTTGGTTTAGTAATTTACCTCCTGGATCTATTGATAGCCCTGAGTGCTTGATTAGTACTTTCCTGCAGAAATATTTTCCTCCTAGTGCTAGACATGCTATCTTGCAGGAAATTTTTGATTTTAAACAGGGAGAAAAAGAGGTATTGCCTGAATCTTGGGCAAGTTTTTGTGCTTTGATTCATGCACAAGTTGGAAGTCCATTACCTAAGAATGAGCTTCTTGATATATTTTATAATGGACTAATAGAGGAATCTAGGACATACCTAGATAGTTGTGCTGATTGTGTTTTCAGGAATAGGACTCCTAAGGAAGCTGAGGAATTAATGGCTAAAATAAGTAAGAACTATGAAGATTGGACTCCTCCTAAACAAGCTATACCTGAAGTAATTGTACCTAAACCATCTATTCCGGTGCCTATTCCAACATCAAAGAAGAGGGGAGTTATTGAATTAAATGATGAAGTGATGAAGGAAGCTAAGAAATGTCTTAAGGAGAAGGGAATTAAAGCTGCAGATGTCAAGAATTTACCTCCTATTGAAGAATTATGTAAGCCTATTCCCTACTCATCCACTATTGAGGTACACTCTCTCCAACACTTTGATGAACGTGATATCCCTCACTCTAAACCTCCTGATCAATGCTTAGAAGAATTCGATATCTTTATTGTTAAGCAAGATAACTTTAATAAAAGGGTGCAAAATCATCTAATGAAAAACACTAGAGCTATTGTTGAGTTGAAAGATATTGTGGAAAGAACCTCTAATGATGTTAAAATGATTGTTAAACACTTTCAAATGGTTCAAACTCAAATAGATCAACTCATTAAAGTGCAAAACGACTTGCTAGTTAATGGTGCTAAAGAAAAACATGCTTATGAAATTAGAACTAGAAGTGGTGCTGCTAACCAGGATCCTCTATATCCTGAGGGGCATCCCAAAAGAATTGAGCATGACTCTAAACAAGCTGAAAATAGTGGTTCTACTCGTAAGAAAAGGAAAAAGAAACATAAAACTATTGTAGAAACCTCTGAACCTGCTATAGATCCTAATAGTATATCTATCTCTGATGCTAAAACTGAAAGTGGTAGTGAAGAAAATGAAGTTCCTAATGAAGGAAAAGTTGAAGAAGAACCTGAAAACCACAGTAAGAATACTAAATACACCAAAGAAGATTTTATTGCTAAGAAACATGGTAGTGAAAGAGAACCTTGGGTCCAAAAACCTATGCCTTTCCCTGATAAGAAACACAAGTCAAAGGAAGATGAACATTATAATAAGTTTTGTGAGTGGATGAAGCCTTTATTCCTGCAAATTCCTTTGACTGATGCTATTAAATTGCCTCCTTACTCAAAGTATATGAAGGATATTGTCTCGAATAAAAGGAAGATCCCTAATGAAGAAATCTCTACTTTGCTAGCTAATTATTCCTTCAATGGTAAGGTTCCTAAGAAACTTGGAGACCCAAGGATTCCAACTATCCCTTGCTCTATTAAGAATAGTTATGTTAGAATTGCTTTGTGTGATTTGGGAGCTGGAGTTAGTGTTAGGCCTTTCTCTCTCTATAAGAGGCTTCAACTTGAAAAATTAATACCAACTGATATATCTTTGCAAATGGCTGATAAATCTACCACTATTCTTGTGGGTATATGTGAGGTTGTACCTGTTCAGGTGGCTCACAATTGCTTGATATTAACTGATGTTGTTGTGCTTGAAATGCCTGAAGATGATAATATGTCTATTATTCTTGGGAGACCTTTTCTTAATACTGCAGGAGCTGTTATTAATTGTAATCAAGGAAAGGTGACTTTCAATGTTAATGACAAGGAACATACTATCTATTTCCCCAAGAAGATTGAAAGGACTTTTGGTTTGAATTCAATTGAACATGTTGAAGGCATTCAAGTTGGAGAAATATATTGTCCCATACCAAGAGAAAAATTTGAAACTATTATGATTGGGACCATTGCTATCAAGGTTGAGGTAACATAATCATTAGTGGAATACAAAGTTTTGTCTCATATGCAATTTTTTGGTAGCAAGACTTGATCAACCTTGTTAACAAAAGGATTCCATTGAACAAAACAATGTTTTCATTATGATTATCTCCGTTTATTTCTATCCTCTGCATTTTAGTTTTTGCTTTCGGTTAGTTTTCTTTTTGTTGTTAGTTGCTTGCATGTTAGAACTTCTATAGTTCTAGCCTTGTTTTGTCCTTGCATCATGTTTCCAAAAAAGAAAAAAATCTATCTTTCAGAAAAATCATTCTTCTATCTCTGAAAAATGCCCAAAAATAAAGTGTCTCGAAAAATTCCAGAAAATTCATATTAAATTTTTACGTGAAAAAGGGGCAGAGGAGTACCTGGGAGGTACCAGTGGGGGGCCACTAGGCAGGCACACCACATGGTGGCGCGGCCAGCCTTGGGTGGCGCCATGCCCTGGTGTGGGCCACCCCTGGCCCCCCACTAACTCTCTCACCTGCCACTTTCTTCTCTCTCCCAAGTAAGCTCTAGTTCATAGCTCAAAATCGTGTTCTTGCTGTGCTTGCTCTCGATTTTTTCGATCTCCTTGCTTAGCCCATCTTTCTTGCTGAAATTTGGAGCATTTGTTCCCTGGTATGTGACTCCTCCCCTTGACCAAGTAGATTTGTGTTTAGTGGATTATATATTGAGTATTTTGCTGCTGTAGGTGACTGGTTATGAGAGCTTGTAAGCTTGTTTGATGCTTAGAGATATAGTTTTGATGCATGTTTAGGCCTCTTTACTTTGCAATCACTTGTTTAATAGGTATTTAAATTTCAGAATAGAAGATGAATGAACATCACCTAAACCAACATGAGCTTTGGGTACATGAGGTCATGAAGGTCCACCGGGAGGAAGAAGTTTTTCCCTCCATTTATCCATCCTCTGAGTTTATGAGAGCTGCCGGAATTCTACAAGATTTCCACACTTTGGTTTCCAATGCAGGGTTGGAGCACTTTTTGGAAGACGAACCTTGTCAATTTGTGAAGCTAACCATGTCTGTGGTGCAGGATTTCCAATTTAGTCACTCTTTGCCTAAGCCCATGGTCCATTACAAAATTTACAATATTGCTGTCAACCTTTCTCTTGATGATTTTTGTGCATCTATTAAGGTACCTCAATGGGGATCATGTAGGAAGATTAAGGAGAGACCTGAACCACTCATGGATTTATATGCAGCAATTTGCCAAGGGAGTAACTTCTCGAAGGAGAGTGGAAAAATCCGTAACATTCATCTTCCCTCTGTGCGCTACTTTGCCTATTTTATTGCCAAGTGTGTTCTTGCTAGGAAAACTGCCAATAAGTTATCTTCATTTGATCTGGCATTTATCTCTGCTGCTCTTAGACGAGATAGGTCTTACAACTTGGGTGCTTTGATAGCTTTCCGTCTTGCTGCTAACCGTGAGAAAGGTGGAATTTGTGGGGGCCTCATTGCTTCTCATCTATTAGCATTGCATGGTTTAGTGCCTCATCATCTAGACCTACAGTTTCCCATAGAAAGGCTTGATCTCAATTCCATGATACAGCATAAATTTGTTTCCTCGTGGGCTAGTATGAGTGAGTTATCTTATGAAATAACCTTTCTCAAAGCTGGTTGGAGAAAGAGCTAGTCCGAGCGTGTTTTTCTTTTGCCTGCACCTGTTTTGTTTAACCTTGATAACATGGAAGGATGGTCCCTCACTGAGGAGGAGCTTGACACGTACTTGGGAGAGCTCTCCCAACAGGAGCAGGACACTAGGAGGGAGGTCACGGATGATTCAGTCCAGCCCTCGAATGAGGGAGAGTCTTCATATCAGCAGCCCGCCTATGATTGGGGAGCTTCTTCTTCTCATGGGCCCAGCTACGACCATTCTTACCAAGATCCGCCCGCTTGGAACCCCTATTCGTACATGGATTGATACCCACTTAGGCCAAAAGCCTAAGCTTGGGGGGAGGTACGCCGACACCGCACTCATCTCCATATCATGTTGCGTTGGTACTTTGTATATTCATGTTTTCGTTCTCTTTTTAGTTTTCATTCTTCTTTTCTTTTGCTTTCTAAAACACAAAAAGACCAAAAATATTTCTGTTGTTTCTCTTTGGTTTGCTTCTTATTTTTTGCCTTGGTTTGTTTTTTTCCTTTTTTGCTTTGTTTGAACTATTCAAAAAACCCAAAAAGATTTTGCTTTGCTTGTTTTTCCCTTTTGGTTCTTGTTTAAAAATCAAAAACACCAAAAATATTTGTCGTTCTTCTTTGGTTTTGTGAGTTTGCTACAAAGTTCAGCAGTCCATAGTGGAATATTGGTTTCATATTATTATTGAAGCCACACAAGTGAAGAGCAATAATGAGGATTAATGACAACTTGAGGCATGGTAAGAGGCTGGTAACGAACTCTATTTGTCTTCATTTTTGTACATATACTCATCACTGTGAGCATGCTTGGTCCGTTCATGTAGAGTGTATGTTTTCTTTGGATGCTTAGTTGTTCTTGCTTTCTTATGATTAGCTCCAGCTCGCTAATAGTTTGTAGCATGTCTTATAAATGTTTGCTTGCATTGCTATATTCATAAATTGGTATGACACCGTGGTATCCTCCTCTGAATGTTTCATTTGAATTGACTTGGCACATGCTCACGCATGCACATGACTGTGATAATTAGTTAAGCCTTGATGAATTATTTTGCCTTGAGGATCTTGAATCAGTTTCATGCCATGAGTAGTACTGTTTTGTTGCAAGCATGATAATGACAGCTATTGCTCTCTCGTTTGTTGCTCCCTTACTATTGCTAGCCTTAACTTTTACTGAGTATGCTTTACTCAAGTTCCCAACTCCCTAAACCAAATATTTCCAAAGTGTCCACCATACCTACCCATTAGCATCATTTGCTACTTCCGTGCATATTCAATATGCCTTGTTTTCTTCCGAATAAAATGTTTGCTTGTTATGAGAAAGTTAGTTAGTAAAGCTCTCACGAACTTGATGGCACACTTTATTTCCTACACTTAATAAACCTGAACCATTGTGAACTCTCCATGAAAGTTATATGCTTGCAAATTATAGGTTGGGGATTAGCAGAACCGTGCTGTCACGGGGAACGCTTTCAACACTTGTAAATATATACCCAGTTGATACCTTGCTCTTTTGTTTGTGGATGTCGTCGGTGTGAAATAAAGGGGAGCTTGTAAGTCCATGGAGTTATGTATGTGTGTTAGAGAAACGCCTGGGCCGCTGGTCTAATCCATGCTGACATGGTGGAAACCTGCAGCGTAACCATAATGATATCTATGAAGCATTCTTCTTATAAAAAAAGAGAGATAGCTATTGAGAAAAAGAAAAAAGAGAGAGATTTATGAAAAGAGGAAAGAGAGAAAAAAGCACCATTTTTCCCATGGTAAATAAGAAGATTGCTAAGATACTCATTGTCTGCTTGCCTTGTCATTTTGATATGGGGATTCTTCCGTATCATCGGGCAAGGGGTACCCCATTGGCGGTTCTCAATGATGCGCACATACTTACGATGACAAGAACTTACCGGTAACTAAAGTTGAGTAGCATGAGGAGCGGCCCTCGTACTCAAGGGACTTGGGATTTTCAGTCTATAGTCTGCCAAGCATATAACTCAGATTGGACCTCACTTTCACCTTAACCACATTAAAGATGCTTATGACAGGGGCAATGAGAGCTCAAAGCTAATGAGTACCATACTTTCAGCATTTGGAAGCCTTTCAAATTATTCAAAACCTTTTCTTTTACTTGTTGAGTCTCCACATATTCTTTGAGCACCTTCTTGAGAGCATAGTTGTTATTCTTTGTGTTTGTTCCATTACTTGATTATTTGTGTTATGACTTTGATGCTTGTATCCTTGATATCTTTACTTCTAGTCATCACTTGAACTTCAGAGGTGCCTTGACATTCATAATCAACGGCAAGCGAGATACCACTCTATCATACCTTTCTATGAGCATTGTAATGTTGCTTATGTTTGTGCCTCATGCTACTTATTATTCTTGAGTTTGAATCTCTTCATAGCTTGAAATAACTATTGAGTAGACTTAGCTGCATACTCTTTATTATGAATTGTCTAAGTAGTTGATCACATTGCTGATAATATTTATATCATATGAAGCAAATGTGTTCGTGAAAGCTCTTTTATCGCACTCTGTTTTCAACTGAATTGCTTGAGGACAAGCAATAAGCTAAGCTTGGGGGGAGTTAATACGTCCAAAATGTATCTACTTTCCCGAACACTTTTGCTATTGTTTCTCCTCTAAACTTGTGTGATTTGGATGCAACTAATGCGGACTAATGCTGTTTTCAGCAGAATTGCCTTGGTGTCTACTTTTTGTGCAGAAAATCAACTATCAGGAAAAATCCCGAAAAATATGCCAAAAATCCTATTTCACCCGAAGACTCCAGGAGCCAGAATACGAGACGGAGAAGAGCCAGGGGGTGGCCACACCACCTGGTGGCTCGGGCCAGGCCAGGCCACGCCAGGGGCTGGTGTGGGCCCCCCAGACACCCCCTCGGCCTCTCTCTTCGCCTATAAGGAGCCTTCTGACCTAAAAACTTCGGGGGGTTCGCCGTTTTTCCAAAAGGAGTTCCGCTCCGCCACCACCACCAGATTCCACGAAACAGCACCAGAAACTCCGTTCTAGCACCCTGCCGGGACGGGGAATTGGAGGAGATCATCGCCATCATCATCACCATCGCTTCTCCATCGACCATCCATGTTTCCCCCATCTATGAGTGAGTAATCCCCCGATGTAGGCTATGGGGATGGTAGAGATTGGATGAGATCGTTCATGTAATGGCATCAGATTGTTAGGGCATGGTGCCTAGTATCTTTTATTAGTGCTTTATGACTTTGTTGTGACTTGTTGTGACTTGTTGTGCTTAATGCTTGTCACTAGGGCCTGAGTGCCATGATTTTAGATCTGAACATGTTATTGATTCATTATGATAGTATTGTTTTTGGTCTTATCGGCAAGTTGTATACACACGTTGTTGTCCGGAACCTATGGCCCCGAAGTGACAGAAATCGGGATAACCGGAAGGGAATGGCTTTGATGTGAGGATCACATGTGTTCACGGAGTGTTAATGCTTTGCTCCGGTGCTCTATTAAAAGGATCACCTTAATTGCCAGTAGTTCTCTAGAGGCCTCGCTGCAAACGGGCTGGCAGGACAAAAGATGTTGTGCAAGTTCTCATTGCGAGCACGTATGACTATATATGGAACACATGCCTAGGATTGTCTAGTACTTGGATGCTTTATCTTATTTATCTGCAATTGCCCTATGTTCCGATTGCTATGTGAATTGTCTTGTCCATGCAACGTCCGTCCATCCATCCCTATGCCTACCGCACTCGAATCCCACTGTTTACTACTTTTGTTACTACCGTCTTTGCTTTACTACTGCTGTTACTTTGCTATTCCTACTACAAAACTGTTGCTACTGATAAACTGCTGTGAACAAGATTGTTTCCAGGTGCAGCTGAATTGACAACTCAGTTGTTAAGGCTGATAAATATTCTTTGGCTCCCCTTGTGTAGAATCAATAAATTGGGTTTCACTTCCCTCGAAAATACTGCGATACACCCCCTATACTTGTGGGTCATCAAGGTGACATGCACCATCACAATCTTGATCAAGGTATTCGTAAAGCATTGATAGCTGGGATCAAATTACTCTAAACATAAGCATTAAAGATAGAGTTCTAACAATAAGACATAGCAACTATGTTGTAACATGAAAAGGTACAAACAAAATATCATGAATAACAATGCATTGAAAGACGTTTGTTTGTTTCACATATAGAAAACATAATAAGAGTGGTATTCAGCTTGTCCCTCATGGTATATAGCAAAACATAAATGCATAGGACACCTTCAAAGTTCATAACGGTGACTAGATACAAATAATTTTAAGAGCAAGCAATATCAAAGTTATGAATCAATCAACAAGTTTTGGGACAATGCACATTAAACTAAGAATGACCACTATGCTCCCTTAATTGGTGCATAAAGATAGAAGATGGAGACTCAACATAAAAGTAAAAAGAAAGGCCCTTTACAAAGGGAAGCAGGGATTTCAAGTTTCATAAAGAACTTCGAAAAATTATGGTACTTATTAGCTTTCAGCTCTCATTGCCCATATCATAAGCATCTTGAGGTGATTAAGGTTAAAGTGACACAAATATGAAGATATGCTTGACAAGTTATAAGTTGAAAATCTCATGCCCCTTGCTTACGAGTACCGAACCTCATGCTACTCAACTTTAGTCACGAGTAAGTTCTTGTCATTGTAAGTACATGTGTATCATAGACAAACCGCCAACATGGTACCCCTTGCCCCATGACATAAGAGCTATCCCATATCAAAATGACAAGGCAATAGACAATGAGCATCTCAGCGATCTTTTTATTGCTATTTGTATAGGTTTTTATTGAGGATGCTTCACAAAATGCTCACTATGGTTATGCTGCAAGTTTCCACCATGATTAGGCATGGCTTAGGCTAGCCGCCCAGGCGTTTCTCTAACACACATAAAACTCCATGAACTTACAAGCTCCCCTTTTATTTCACACCGCCGGGATCCATAAACAAAAGAACATGATATCAACTAAATAATAAGTGCAATGTTGAAAGCGTTCCCCATGACAACATGGTTCTGCTAATTCACAACTTATAAAGCGCAAGCATATAAATAGCATAGATGGACACAACAGTTCAAGTTTATTAAGTGCAAGAAAGTAAAGTGTGTCATCAAGTTTGTGAGAGCTTTAATCACTTATTTTCACATAACAAGTTTAATTTGGAAGGTACATAAAAACATGAATATACTTGGAATGGTGTAACATACCATGCATAGGAATTGATAGTGGACTCTTTGGAATAACTTGGTTTTCTTGGAGGTTGGATGCATGAGTGGAACTCATACTTGGTACAGGTGGAGGCTAGCAAAAGACTGGGAGCGACCAACTAAGAGAGCAATAATGGCCATAATCATGCAAAGCGACAAAACATTATTAATTAAAGCATAAAGTGATATTACAAGTCAAAAACTAAATGATCATAGAGGCTAAGGTGACTGGTTCATAGTCTTAACATGGTGTAAGCATGTGCCAAGTCAACCCAAATAAAGCATCAAATGAGAATACCATAATATTATGCTTTTGTATGCTAAAACAACGCATGATTCTTTCAAGGCACATTAAGCAATCTCAATTGTTTGGAACAAGTCATGCTACAGCAATAATCACTAAGCATAAGGTCAAAGCAATATCAAACATGACATGATAGAGTCCAGGCCACAATCAAAACAAGCTCCTTTTGTATCACTTATAAGCATGAAGCTTCCTACTATTTTCCAACACCAATCAACTTATTTGAAACCACATATGAATGCGGGGGTCCAACTAATTTATTTAAGCAAAATAAACAAAATAAAACTAAAAACAAAAACAAAGACGCTCTAAGAACAACACAATTGTGCATGAAACAATAAAAATGAAGTGTTTTGGAAGAAAACCTGAAATTTTTATTGATGAAGAAGGGGATGCATTGGGCATCCCCAAGCTTTGACGCTTATACTTCTTGAATATTTCTTGGGGTGACACGGGTGGCATCCCCAAGTTTGACATTTTGTCCATACTTCATCTCATCACATTATTCTTCCCTACACTTGAAAATTTCCTTCATACAAAACTTCACACAATCTTCATTAGCAACATTAGTGTATTCAAGATAATAAGTCTTTTGGTTTAGTTTCAACACAAGTAAAACTTCCATTAAAACACAAGCTACTGAAGCAATTCCTTCTAAAATCTCAAGTGATCAAAGAGAACTCAAAGAGAAAGAGATTAAGAGGCAAATGCAAATAAAGGCAGAAATCTGTCAAAACAGACCAGCAGGTAAAAACCGATTTTTTCGAAGACCTTCTCTTGCTCAAATCGAAAAGTGCTAAACTAACGAAAGTTAGATAATAACCTGGGGCATAAGAACTGAAAATTACATCTCAATCGACGTACAAGGATTTTTCATGATTTTTTTACAGTGAAGCACAAAAATCTGTTTTGGGACAGCAATTTTCCCAAGTCTTACTTCTCTCTCATTAGAGGATATTCTTGGCACAAAAACCACACAAAAAGGATAAGGAGAGGTTATTACTGAGGCAATAACTTCCAAGACTCAACAAAATAAAAACTTACTGAAAGTAAAAATAATTTGGGTTATCTCCCAATAGTGCTTTTCTTTAACGCCTTTCAGCTAGGCATAGGAAGTAAAATTCAAGTATTTTCGAATGAAGAAGCATTAAGATCAATGCCAGAAATATCTTCAACGAGGCAGGGTATCTCATCCAAATAAGTTCTAAAGTATCCTCTCTCAATACTCTTGGGTTCACTATTTTCATCAAACGGGTTTTCAGGAACAATCCAATCAAAATTCTTTTCTAAAGCTTCATGCATTCCTACAACTTTAAAAGGTATTGGATATTGTAATTTCCTCTCCATTTTTGGGTTTGGTTTTGTCCATCTTTTCTAGTGTACCAATAACATCTACACATGAGCCTAGAATATTAAAACGATAGGAGACCTTTCTAGCTTCCTTAACATCATCATAGAATTCTTTAAGCAAATTCTCTAGGATAAAATATCTATTTTCAGTATCATCAATATCTTTAAGTTTAAGAAACATTACTTGCATCATGGGGTTAAGGTTAACAAACCTATCCTCCAACATGTGAACTAAAGAAGCTTCAGCAATTTCATAATTTGAAGCAAGTTCTGCTAAGGATCTATCCTCAATATCCTCATGCTTGCTAACATGATTAAAGAATTCTTCAATATTATCTTTCCCAATTATAGAGCCACTACCTATTGAAAGGTCTTTCAGGGTGAACTTAGGGATCAACATGGTGAGCTAAGAATGAGGTGACAACTACAGAAATAACTAATTTTTTTTGTATTTTTGATAAAAGAGAAGCAAACCGGTACAACTGTTTTTTGTGTGTTTTTGATAAAAAGAAACAAGCAAAACAAAGCAAAACAAAAACAAAGTAAAGAGAGATTGAAGCTGAGAAACTCCCCTTGCAAGAATCTTCTTTATCTAAAAGTGATTGACGAGGAGGAAGAGATTGAAGCTGTCCTTAACTGAGAGACTCCCCTTGCAAGAATCTTCTTTATCTAAAAGTGATTGACGAGGAGGAAGAGATTGAAGCTGTCCTTGATGGGTTTGTAGCATGGAAAACAAAAAATTTCTACCACAAGAACGAACAAAACCCAGATCTAATCTAGATAAAAGCCAAGATCTAATCTACTACACATGAGCAACGAGATAGATCGGTACTAACCCTCGTAGAACCGAAAGCGTTAACGAGATTAGATCTCGTGGATGATGTAGTCGATCACTTGCCGATCTCAAGATCGTGTGGACGATCCTTCCGGCGCCGCGTTCCGACAGCGCTTCCGCAGACGGTCACACGTGTGGAGTCGAAGCAAACCTTCCTCTCCCCGTTCCAGCGAGCAGCGGAGGTAGTAGATCTTCTCCACGGAATCCCAGCAGCACGACGGCATGGTGGTGGTGGTGGAGGTGAGAATTTTGCAGGGCTTCGCCTATGCCTGTGCAGAAGAAACGTGGAGGAGAGAGGCAGCTGAGAGAGATTGTTATGAGACAAGGTGCAAGAGGGGGCGCCCCCTCCCTTCTATTTAAAGGAGGGAGGCGCGCCTGGGGAGGGGGAGTCCTAGTAGGACTCCCTCCTCCTTGGGCCGGCGGGTTGGGGGGAGGAATCCTCCTCCCCCACGAATCCGTGTCTTGCCCCACTTGGTTTCTTTGATCCCTTTCTTGGTTTTCAAGCAAACTCCAAGAAATCCTCTAGAACCTTCCAGAACATTCCGAAACCTTCTAGAATCTCCATACAAACACTCCGGAACATTTCCTAACTTAGAAAATGATCCCCAATATATGAATCTCATTCTCCGGACCATTCCGGATCTCCTCGTGATGTCCCGAATCCATTCCGAGACTCCGAACAACATTCGGTCTCCAACACAAATTCCATATCTACTTCAAACAACTTCGAACCTTAAGTGTGTCACCCTACGATTCGTGAATATGCAGACATGATGAAGACACCTCTCCCATCAATAACCATCAGCGGGATCTAGAGATCCATAACGGCTCCCACATACTCAACAATTACTTCGTGATCGATTGAACCAATTAACATATGAAACCAATTTCCTTTGTCTCGCGATATTCTACTTATCCGAGGTTTGATCGTCAGTATCTTCATACCTAGTTCTTCCTCGTTACTGATAAGTACTCTTTACTCGTTCCATGTTATGTCATCCCTTGTGACCTAGTCACATGCTTGCAAGCTATCTAGATGACATTCCACCGAGAGGGCCCAGAGTATATCTATCCGTCATATGGATGGACAAATCCCAATCTTGGTCTATGCGCTTCAACACATACTTTCAGAATACCCAATGACACCTTTATAACCGCCCAGTTACGAAGCGGCGTTTGATGTCATCAAAGTACCCATCCGGTGATGGTGATTAACATAACCTCATGGTCGAAGGATTAGGTTACTATGTATTTCAAAGCTTACAGCAATACGAACTTAATGACTTGATCTTATGCTACGCTTACTATGGGTGTGTGTCCATCACATCATTCTCCTAATGATATAACCTTGTTATTAACCACATCCAATGTCCATGATCAGGAAACCATGATCATCAATCAATCAACAAGCTAGTTTAACAAGAGGCTTACCAGGGACTCTTTTATGTTTACAAAACACACAAGTATTAGTGTTTCCTAATAATACAATTATAGCATGGGATGTAAACATTCATCATAAACACAAAGATATAATAATAATCTCTTTTATTATTGCCTCTTGGGCATATCTCCAACAGTCTCCCACTTGCACTAGAGTCAATAATCTAGATTACATGGTAATATACCGAACACCCATGGCGTTCTGGTGTTGGTCATGCTTTGCTCTAGGGAGAGGTTTAGTCAACGGATCTGCTACATTCAGATCAGTGTGTACTTTGCAAATCTTTATGTCACCTTCTTGGACATACTCGCGAATAGCATGAAAACGTAGCTTGATGTGCTTCAGCTTGCTATGTGACCTTGGCTCCTGTGCATTAGCTATGGCACCTGTGTTGTCACAGTAGATGGCCATCGGGTCTAACGCACTGGGAACCATGCCAAGTTCAGTAATGAACTCCTTCATCCATATGCCTTCTTGTGCAGCCTCCGAAGCAGCTATGTATTCCGATTCAGTTGAAGATTTCGCCACAACGCTCTGCTTGGCACTCCTCCAGCTTATTGCAGCACCATTCAAAATAAATACGTATCCAGACTATGACTTCGAGTCATCTGGATCGGTGTTCCAACTAGCATCAGTGTAACCGTTTACAACAAGTTGTTCATCACCTCCATAAGAAAGAACCACATCCTTAGTACACAGCATGGCATACATGATAGAACCTATGGCCGAGGCATAGGGAATTTTATTCATCTTTTCTCTATCTTCTGCCGTAGCTGGACTTTGAGTTTTACTCAAGGTCTTACCTGACAACCTGGGCACGAACCCTTTCTTGCTCTCTTCCATTCTAAACTTCTTTAGAACTTTGTCTAAGTATGTACTTTGTGAAAGCGCTATTAGGCGTCTTGATCTATCTCTATAAATCTTGATGCCTAGAATATATGCCGCTTCGCCAAGATCCTTCATCGAAAAACTATTATTCAAATAGGTTTTGACGCTATTAAGAAGTTCTATATCATTCCCAATCAACAATATGTCATCTACATATAGTACTAGGAATACTACAGAGCTCCCACTCACTTTCTTGTAAATACAAGCTTCTCCATAAGTTTGTATAAATCCAAAGTTTTTGATTACTTTATCAAAACGTTGATTCCAACTCCGGGATGCTTGCTTCAGTCCATAAATGGAGCGCTGAAGTTTGCATACCTTGTCAGCATCTTTAGGATCGACAAAACCCTTGGGTTGTACCATATACAACTCTTCCTCAATGTCACCATTAAGGAACGCCGTTTTGACATCCATGTACCAAATTTCATAATCGAAATAATGCAGCGATTGCTAACATAATCCTCACAGACTTTAGCTTCGCTACTGGTGAGAAAGTCTCATCGTAGTCAACTCCTTGAATTTGTCGGAACCCTTTTGCGACAAGTCGAGCTTTATAGACGGTAACATTACCATCAGCATCTGTTTTTCTTTTGAAAATCCATTTGTTCTCGACAGCCTTACGGCCATCCGGTAAGTCCACCAAAGTCCATACATGGTTTTCGTACATGGATCCCATTTCGCATTTCATGGCTTCTAGCCATTTGTCGGAATCTGGGCTCACCATAGCTTCTTCATACGTCGCAGGGTCATCAGTGTTGTCCACCAACATGACGTTCAAGGAAGAGTCATACCACTCAGGAGTAGTACGAACCCTCGTTGACCTGCGAGGTTTAGTAGTAACTTTGTTCGAAGTTTCATGATCATCATCATTAGCTTCCCCTCCAGTTGGTGCAGGCGGCACAGAAACAACTTCCGGTGCTGCGCTACTCTCAACTCCGAAAGAAGGTTCAATAACCTCGTCGAGTTCTACTTTCCTTCCAGTCACTTCTTTCGAGAGAAATTCCTTCTCTAGAAAGGATCCATTCTTAGCAACGAAAACTTTGCCTTCGGATCTATGATAGAAGGTATACCTAATTGTTTCTTTAGGGCATCCTATGAAGACGCATTTCTCCGCTTTGGGCTCAAGCTTATCAGGTTGTAACTTATTTACATACGCTTCGCAGCCCCAAACTTTAAGGAACGACAACTTAGGTTTCTTACCAAACCACAATTCGTATGGTGTCGTTTCAACGGATTTAGATGGTGCCCTATTTAAAGTGAATGCGGCTGTCTCTAATGCATAGCCCCAAAATGATAACGGTAAATCTGTAAGAGACATCATAGACCGAACCATATCTAAGAGAGTTCGATTACGACGTTCGGACACACCATTACGCTGTGGTGTTCCCGGAGGTGTCAACTGTGAAGGTATTCCACATTTCTTTAAATGCATGCCAAACTCATAACTCAGATATTCACCTCCGCGGTCAGAACACAGAAACTTAATCTTCTCGTTACGATGATTTTCCACTTCACTTTGAAATTCCTTAAACTTCTCAAAAGTTTCGGATTTATGTTTCATAAAGTAGACATACCCATATCTACTCAAGTCATCCGTGAAAGTGAGAACATAACGATATCCACCACGCGATGCTACACTCATTGGACCACACACATCGGTATGTATTATTTCCAATAAGTCTGTAGCTCACTCCATTATACCAGAGAATGGAGTCTTAGTCATTTTTCCCATTAGACATGCTTCACATCTTTCAAGTGATTCAAAATCAAGTGATTCAAGAAGTCCATCAGAATGGAGTTTCTTCATACGCTTCACTCCAATGTGACCAAGACGACAATGCCACATGTATGTAGAATTATCATTCAATTTTATTCGTTTAGCATCTATGTTGTGAACATGTGTATCACTACTATCGAGATTCAATAAGAATAAACCATTCATCTCAGGTGCATAACCATAAAAGATATTACTCATATAAATCGAACAACCTTTATTCTCAGACTTAAAAGAGTAACCGTCTCGCAATAAACAAGATCCAGATATAATGTTCATGCTTAACGCAGGCACCAAATAACAATTATTTAAATTTAAAACTAATCCCGATGGTAGATGTAGAGGGAGCGTGCCAACGGCGATCACATCAACCTTGGAGCCATTTCCAACGCGCATCGTCACCTCGTCTCTTGCCAGTCTTCGTTTATTCCGCAGATCCTTTTTCGAGTTACAAATATGAGCAACCGAACCAGTATCAAATACCCAGGCAGTACTACGATTACTAGTAAGATACACATCTATAACATGATCGAATATACCTTTCTTCTTGATGTTGCTGTTCTTTAGATCCGCTAGGTATTTGGGGCAGTTATGCTTCCAGTGACCAGCACCCTTGCAGTAGAAGCACTCAGTTTCAGGTTTAGGACCAGCCTTGGGCTTCTTAGCAGGTGCGGCAGCTTTCTTGCCGTCCTTCTTGAAGTTGCCCTTGTTCTTAGGCTTGCCCCGTTTCTTGAAATTGGTGGTCTTATTGACCATCAACACTTGGTGTTCTTTCATGATCTCCACTTCAGCAGTTTTCAGCATGGACGATTGTTCAGGCAACGTCTTGTTCGTGCAGTGCATATTGTAGTTCATCACAAAGTTCTTGTAACTTGGTGGCAGCGATTGGAGGACACGGTGAATCCCCAATTCATTAGGAATCGGTATCCCCAACTCTCGGAGTTTGTTTGCGTGCCTAGACATGGTGAGCACGTGCTCGCTAACGGAGCTACCCTCTTCCATCTTGCAGGTAAAGAACTTCTCGGAAGCTTCATAGCTTTCCATGGCCGCGCGAGTCTCAAAGATGAGTTTGAGCTCCTTAATGATCTCAAATGGGTCATGGTGCTCAAAACGTTTTTGAAGCTCCGATTCTAAACCGCATAGGATGGCACACTGAACTATGGAGTAGTGATGTTTCCGAGTGGCATAAACATTCTTTACGTCATCGGTGGCATCTTCTGCAGGTGGGTCACCTAGCGGTGCTTCGAGCACATAGGTCAACTGACCAGCCCTGAGGACGATCTTCAGTCCACAGAACCAGTCCGTGAAATTGCTTCCATTGTGCTTAAGCATTTCTTTCTCTAGGAACGCATTGAAATTGATGGAAACGTTCGCCATAATCTACAACATATTTGCAAGTAGTTAAGACTAAGTTTATGATAAATAGTGTTCTAATTTAATTCTTAAATTAACTAGGTGAACTCCCACTCAAAACAATATCCCTCGCAGTTGTTTTAGTAATTACACGAACCAAATCCACTACACCAAGTCCGATCATCACGTGAGATGATGTAGCTTCATCGGCGAACAATCTTCATGTTCATCATATCAATCATATGACTCATGCTCTACCTTTCGGTATTCCGTGTTCCGAGACCATGTCTGTACATGCTAGGCTCGTCAAGATTAACCTTAGTTTCCGCATGTGCAAATCTGGCTTGCACCCGTTGTATACACACGTAGAGTTTATCACACCCGATCATCACGAGATGCTTCGAAACAACGAGTCTTAGCAACGGTGCCAACTAAGGACGAACACTTTATTACTTGATATTTAGTGAGAGGAATCATCTTATAATGCTACCGTCGCGATCTAAGCAATACAAGATGCATAAAGGATTAACATCACAGACAATTCATAATTTGTGTGTTATGATATGGCCCTTTCTTCTTATGCCTTCGATATCCATCTCCAAAGCACGGACATGATCTCCATCATCACCAGCATTGCGTCAAGGTCCGTGGCGCCGCTTCATGGTTGTCCATCATCACTAGCAACTATTACAACTACTTGGAACAAAGCTATTACAAGATGAATAGACACGCAGGTCTTAACAGAATTAAAGACAACCATTAGGCTCCTGCCGGTTGCCATATTACAACAAGGATCATTGCATACATCAGATATAATCACAATCACATGTAGGCTATATCACATCACAAAACCCCTGCAAAAACAAGTTAGACGCCTCTAATTTTCTTTGCAAGTTTTACGTGGCTTGGGGCTTTCGACTAAGAACGCATCTTACCTACGAAACTGAACCACGACGTTGATCTATACTATGATGGGAGAGACAGACACCCGCAAATCCACTTGTGCAAAGCAAGTTGCACGTCAAGCGTGGAGCAAGTCTCATGTACGATGACATGTAATGTTAGCCCGAGCCGCTTCATCTCACCATACCGCAAGATGCAAAGTACACACATAGCAAAAGACGGCACGAGCACCAACACCCACAACTACATTGTGTTCTACTCGTGCAACAGATCTACGCATAGACACGGCTCTGATACCACTGATGGGTTCGTAGCATGGAAAACAAAAAATTTCTACCACAAGAACGAACAAAACCCAGATCTAATCTAGATAAAAGCCAAGATCTAATCTACTAGACATGAGCAACGAGATAGATCGGTACTAACCCTCGTAGAACCGAAAGCGTTAACAAGATTAGATATCGTGGATGATGTAGTCGATCACTTGCCGATCTCAAGATCGTGTGGACGATCCTTCCAGCGCCGCGTTCTGGCAGCGCTTCCGCAGACGGTCACACGTGCGGAGTCGAAGCAGACCTTCCTCTCCCCGTTCCAGCAAGCAGCGGAGGTAGTAGATCTTCTCCACGGAATCCCAGCAGCACGACGGCGTGGTGGTGGTGGTGGAGGTGAGAATTCTGCAGGGCTTCGCCTATGCCTGTGCAGAAGAAACGTGGAGGAGAGAGGCGGCTGAGAGAGATTGTTATGAGACAAGGTGCAAGAGGGGGCGCCCCCTCCCTTCTATTTAAAGGAGGGAGGCGCGCCTGGGGAGGGGGAGTCCTAGTAGGATTCCCTCCTCCTTGGGCCGGCGGGTTGGGGGGAGGAATCCTCCTCCCCCACGAATCCGTGTCTTGCCCCACTTGGTTTCTTTGATCCCTTTCTTGGTTTTCAAGCAAACTCCAAGAAATCCTCTAGAACCTTCCAGAACATTCCGAAACCTTCTAGAATCTCCATACAAACACTCCGGAACATTTCCTAACTTAGAAAATGATCCCCAATATATGAATCTCATTCTCCGGACCATTCTGGATCTCCTCGTGATGTCCCGGATCCATTCCGAGACTCCGAACAACATTCGGTCTCCAACGCAAATTCCATATCTACTTCAAACAACTTCGAACCTTAAGTGTGTCACCCTACGGTTCGTGAATATGCAGACATGATGAAGACACCTCTCCCATCAATAACCATCAGCGGGATCTGGAGATCCATAACGTCTCCCACATACTCAACGATTACTTCGTGATCGATTGAACCAATTAACATACGAAACCAATTCCCTTTGTCTCGCGATATTCTACTTATCCATGGTTTGATCGTCAGTATCTTCATACCTAGTTCTTCCTCGTTACTGATAAGTACTCTTTACTCGTTCCATGTTATGTCATCCCTTGTGACCTAGTCATATGCTTGCAAGCTATCTAGATGACATTCCACCGAGAGGGCCCAGAGTATATCTATCCGTCATATGGATGGACAAATCCCAACCTTGGTCTATGCGCTTCAACACATACTTTCAGAATACCCAATGACACCTTTATAACCGCCCAGTTACGAAGCGGCGTTTGATGTCATCAAAGTACCCATCCGGTGATGGTGATTAACATAACCTCATGGTCGAAGGATTAGGTTACTATGTATTTCAAAGCTTACAGCAATACGAACTTAATGACTTGATCTTATGCTACGCTTACTATGGGTGTGTGTCCATCACATCGTTCTCCTAATGATATAACCTTGTTATTAATCACATCCAATGTCCATGATCAGGAAACCATGATCATCAATCAATCAACAAGCTAGTTTAACAAGAGGCTTACCAGGGACACTTTTATGTTTACAAAACACACAAGTATTATTGTTTCCTAATAATACAATTAAAGCATGGGATATAAACATTCATCATAAACACAAAGATATAATAATGATCTCTTTTATTATTGCCTCTTGGGCATATCTCCAACAGTCCTTAACTCCCCGGCAACAGTGCTAGAAAAAGTGGTTGATGGCTCAAAATATGTAGAGCTCATTGGGAACCCTAAGAGGAAGGTATGATGAGCACAGTAGAAAGTTTTCCCTCAGTTATGAAACCAAGGTTATCGAACCAGTAGGAGTAAGGAAGCAACTCCAAGGTGTTACTAGCAACTTGGAATCCTGCACACAACACAACCACAAAACTTTGCCCCAACATACAATGAGGTTGTTAATCTCACCGATTTTGCTGAAAACAAAGAATTAAACATATAGTGTGGAAGATAATAATTGCTCGCAGAAAGTAAACAATAAACAATAAACATTAGATGGTATATCAATGGTAAAGGAATGGACTGGGGTCCACAGTTCACTAGAGGTGTTTCTCCTTAAGATAAATAGCATGTTGGGTGAACAAATTATAGCGGGGCAATTGACAGATTGAGAAAGCATAACAATGCATATACTAGACATCTTGACTCCTATGAGATTTGATTGTGCATTACAACATAATACATAGACCGTAATCCAACTTCATCTATGACTAATAATCCACCTTCAGGTTATTATCCGAACCCCTTCCAGTATTAAGTTGCAAGCAACAGATAATTGCATTAAGCAAAGTGTGTAAAGTAAATAATACAATTGCCCCATGGACAAAGGATTGTTGTTTTCTCCCTAGTAGCAACAACACATCTACAACCTTAGAGATTTCTGTCACTTTCCTAGATTACTAGAGGCATGAACCCACTATCGAGCATAAATACTCCCTCTTGAAGTTGCAAGCATCTACTTGGCCAAGATAGCTACTAACAACGGAGAGCATGCAAGATCACTAATAACATAGACATGATAGAATCAATAACCAATCTGACGTAGTATCTCAATATCCATTGGATCCCCGCAAACACAACATGTAGGATTACAAATAGATGATCTTGATCATGAACGGAGCTCACAAGATCTAAAGATGATAGCACAAAGAAGGAGAAACAACCATTTAGCTACTGTATGGACCCATAGTCCAAGGGTGAACTACTCACACATCACTCCGGAGGCTGGCATGGTGATGAAGAAGGCCTTGGAGATGATCTCTCCCCTCTGGCAGGGTGCCGAGAAGAGCTTCGGATCCCCCCGATCTAGGGATGGAGATGGTGGCGGCTACAGACTCTTTCGTGAATTTTTTTGATCGGATCCCTAGGGTTTTCGTCCCTGGGTACTTTTATAGGCGAAGGGGCAAGGTCAGTGGAGGCCTAAGGGGACTAGACCACCTGGTGGCGCATCCCCTGGCCGCACCGCGATAGGGTGTGGCCACCTCATGGCCTCCCTTCGGCTGCCCTTCGGACTCCGTGTTGCTTCGGGTAAAATATTGACTTTGGCTTTTGTCCCGTCGAATTCCGAGAATATTTCTTTACTAGCTTTTTTTAAACCAAAAACAACATAAAATAGGCAACTGACACTGTGGCATCTTGTCAAATAGGTTAGTTCTAGAAAATGTATAAAAATATCTCAAAGTGTGAACAAAACATAAGAAAGTTGATATAAAACAAGCATGGAGCATCAAAAATTATAGATACATTTACGACGTATCATCCACTCATAAGGCCACTGCCTCCCATCCAGCTCCCGCATCCAGCGCTGGCCACCTCTACTTCTCCGCCTCGAACCTTCCCAATACCGATTCAACATCGCCTCTGACCTCGCGCACCCATCCGCCGCCACATTTTTCCCGTGGTGAGGAAGATAAGGAGGAGGTGAGTGCATGGGACAATGGGGTGAGAGAGAAGGAGCCGCATGGGTAGAGACGCTCCTATGGGGGACTACGTGAAGATGTCGCATCATCCTCACTGCTTTGATTGGAAAAATCAGGGACTGATGGCGGAAAAAAGCTATTGAAAAGGAGAAGACCCCTCAAATCTCGAGCTCTCCCTCTCACCTCCGCTCCCTCCACTCACGAGGCCATTGCCTCCCATCCAGCTCCCGCATCCAGTGTCGACCGCCTCTACTTTCCGCTTCGAACCTGCCAGTGCCGATTCAATATCGCCCCCGATCTCGCGCACCCGTTTGCCACCACGCTTTGTCGGTGGTGAGGAAGATAAGGAGGAGGTGAGCACGTGGGATGGTGGGGGTGAGAGAGAGGGGTAGCGCATGAGAGATGCTCCTATGCGGGACTACACGAAGATGTCGTGTCATCCTCACCGCTTTGACTAGAAAAATCATGAACAAATGGCGAAAAAAAGGAATTGAAAAGGAGAAGGCTCGCGAGGGAGGCGATAAGGCGGCGTAGAGCGATTGACCAGAACCTGGAATCTATAGTAACCGAATGAAAGAATCGCTGAACGAAAAGCGTGCAGTGCTAACAGAGCAAGAAATGGCCGCGCCTCGCGAGAAATGGTCGTGTTTCATTTCACTTCAACAATTAACATGTACGTATTCCTAAAACAAAGTTGAATAAGCTGATTTTGGTCCCTCTTAGGCTCAACAACTGAATTTTCTTTTAAATATATTAGCATATCTCGAGAATGCATGAGATGCTTACGTAAATTCATATATGTTCTACGTTGTTTTACAATTTCTACACGAGTTAAGAAAAATTTCAGTGCCCTTGACTTGGAGCATGCTCTATGATTAATGAAAAAGAGGGTTCCATCGACTACGTGCGTCCAAAAGAAATGGCATAACTTCTATTTTTCATTTATATATATATAAATTATCAAACTTGATTATATATTAGATCTTGCTTTTATGTAAATATTCGTGGAAACTTCCAGCCATACCTTTTATTTTAAGTTTTATTGAAACAGTGAACAATTTGAAATATATCAAATATAACTCCTGCATAGAATTAGTATATATGTAATCTGGTTGCCTATATTAACTAAACTAATCATTTAATAATTCAAACACTTATAAGTGTTGGATACAAAGTTGTGCCTTTCCTTGGAGCTCTACAATCCAAATAGTTGAAGCATTACCGTGTGATCTTCACAAGTTAGCTTGTTTTCACATCATTTTTTTACCATGATTTGTAACATGCTAGTTTCTTGTGGTATTCAACTTGGTCTATTGCTCAATGAATTTTTGTTTAAAGTTTTCTCGATGTATATTTCTGTTTACTTGAAGAAACACTGGCACCCCTATGTTGCTTATGAGCTTCAATATGAAATAATAGTCCGCTTCTTGCATCTAAGGTTAGATCTCTCAGTTTCGGATACGTTCAACACGTAAATGACACATTTGTCTACCGATTAAAACACTTAATTCCGCGCATGCTTATATATTTAATTTATGGTAAGACAAACAAAACAAAATGTATTACTGGCGGTGAGTACAACACACCTACCACAATCTGCCAAATAGATTGTAGACGACGCGTCGAAGCGTGCATGCCCACCTAGTATATATACCCTATAATTCAAACAACAAAGTTTCCCAAAAAATGAAATTTGAATTAGTTCTTTTCAAATTTTAAAAGGAATTTGAATATTGTTGTGTAATAAACATGTATTCGATACGGTTGTAATTTCAATCCGTCCGAGGGATAAGTACTTCGTGACAAAATATGAAATATTCGGACAATGGATGTTCATAGAGACATTTTCAATTTGCAGCCGTCTGAGGGTAGTACTTGGCGGCAAAGATCTAAAAATATTTGGACAAATATTTTATATCTGTGCCATATTTTTCCTTCCCTGCCCGCCCAGACCCCCAATGTTTAGCATTGCCGCTGTCGCCGCCCTCCGCCACTGCCGCCTCCAGTCCCCTGCCTCTCCTCCCCACTGCCTGCGGTCCCCTTTGATGAGGACTCTCTCCTTCGCCTCTGGGGACCCCTTCATCGTTCAGGTATGTACACATGAAAACCAAACCCCAAAATCCTTATGTCAAGCTTTGATTTAGAAAATTTGACGTGGAATTTGCCATTTTGCTTCTCGAATTTAGGGTTCAACGTTTTCTAGCTGTAGAGACCCGACGGCGGCGTCAGGAGAGCCTCCCCTAGTCGGCCTCTAACAATCCCACCTCTTTTCCCGCTGTATACATCTCAAAATCTGCAATTATTTATTAATTTCTTATTGTTTATTTCCCTTCTAGTAATATAGATTTAATTGTCACTTCACTAGTTTGCTTGCATCTTGTTTATTCGACTAATTTCAAATTCTAAAAATGTGTATGCTTTTTATTAGCTTAGATGTATATGTATTCAAAATGTTTATATATGAATATGGTTAATGTACGATAACAAGAAATGTGTTTCTATTTTTAGTTTAATTGATTCTTATATTTGATTGTATTAAGATGCTCAACATCTGTATCTATTTAACAAATGGGAACCTATAGTGATTATGAAGTAATTCTCTCTAGCGATGACCCTGTTGCCATTAGTTTTTGCAGTTTTGAATTCTAGTCATTAGATGATGAGCCCACTTAGGCTTGAGTTTAGAGTTATCAAAGAACATCAAAATTTTAATCATCCATTGTATATGTGTTTAGACGATTCATGAGTCCAAAATTGAATCATATTTATTGTTTTTGCATAAGTGGAGTGGTATATGCTGGATATACATGCTTTAGGAAAATAAGGTACCATATAGGCGAGTTCTCTCCAGGAAACAGACCGCAAAATCCTATAAAATTGTTCAATCTGAGACACTCTAACCTTAGAGTCACCGTTGAGAGGGTATTTACTGCATTGAAAAAAAGATTCAAGGTCCTTGACCATAAGCCTTTCCATACTTTCGAGACTCAAGTGAAGATGGTCCTTGCTTGTTGCATTCTTCACAACTGTGTCTTAGGTTGGGGTCTTGTTGAGTTTTTCCCAGACAAGGAAGCTATAAGTCCCGATGAAGTCGATACTGGACATAGCGTGGAGCAACATGATAATGACTCTTGGAAAAACAAGAGGTTAGAGTGGGTGCACGCAATGTGGCAAGATAGAGCTGCTGCTGTTTTTATTCGTAAACTGAAGTATTGGCCGTTTACTAATCAGACCTATATGTAATTGTAAATTGCTATTTCATTCGTCGATAAACTACCATTCGTAGTAGGCAGTACTGAAGTGCATTTTTAAGTACCTGTAGTATATTTGGAAGAACTAATAAACTGCTACTTCATTAGTCCTTGTGTTAGATGAAGGTGACCTATAAGGTCACCCGTATAAAAAAGAGGTGATCGCAATCTTAGCCTGCATACAACTAAACATGTGTTGTTGCATCAAAATAACAATTAGCATTTGTATGCAGGAAACCAGTCGAGAGATACAATGCATGCAACCAAATCGAGTGGCATGAAGTTTTTTTCCTTATGAAAAAACCCCAGCAGCCTAGCCAAAAAGAACCTCATAATCTATGAGACATACCAAACACACCCCTAGTACGCACTCTTCCACGTCATACCGACTGCCCCTGTCCATGGCTAGCACGCTTTGCTGGTGCGACTACACCAGGGCGACCTCTGCTATGCCGGCGAACTGCACCGCCATCCCTGAACCGCCATCCCTTACTCCTCTTCCACTTCGTAGTCGTTACCTAGGCAATGCGGGCTACTACCAACTCTTTGACCCGCAACTGTCCTGCCCGCCCCCAAATCGAGACGGTTACGGGCATCTCCACCGGGCCGACCTATTTCGGACACGGGATGTATCTAGATCAGTCTGTTTGGGTTGGCCCGCGGACACAAGAACATGTCATTTTGGCCTCTATCCATTTGGGTCGGGTGCTCCCAGCGGGCCCTACCAATTCTTTTTTAAATACGAACATTAAAAAAACTTAGATACATTTCACAAATAGTTTTACTTTAGATATAAAAAATAAAAAACATAATTAAAATAAATCCTAGCTATGACTAAGGCATGGCGGCCGACACGGCTATGGTGGCGGAGGCAGCGGCGACCATGGCCCTGGTCGATAGTACGCCGGTGGTAGCTGTTGCTCATGCAGACGGGTGGGCCCCACGCTGCCGCCTAGAGGTCTCGCTAGGAGGGATCAGATTGGGCTCATAGAGGCCCCACTCATCTCGAGAGAGCGGAAGATCGCCTTATCTACGTCCTATTCCACCAAACTCGGTCGAGGTGGGCACGCAGGACCGGGTCACCGAGATTGAAACGGGAGGCGCAAGCAGTCGTCGCACACCTCCTAGAGTTCTTTCCACCGGATGTGATGCGGATAGAAGCCGCACGTCGACACTAAAGCGCTCGTCGGTGGTCCGGTTAACCCCGCCTCTGTACGGCGGCGATAGCCTGCGGGGCCACGCCACACCGTCGTTGTCATCGGAGAAGCTTTTGTCGCTATCCTCGCTGTCATCGGCGGCGCGCCCATTAGGTGGGTTGCGTGGGGGCAGGGAGGAAGAAGGGGAGGCGAGCGGGTGGGTTGCGACTGGTGCCGGGAGGAACAGGGTGGCTAGACATGGCTGTTTTAGGAGGTGCGGTGTTGCGCCGCTACTCCACATGGCTCACCCCTTTTCTAGCGGATTAGCCGCTCCGGGAAATGGCTGAAATTAGCCAGAACATACGTGAAACGGTGGCGCAACCGGCAACAAATGGTGGCGGTGGAACCATTTCCTGCCATCGAGAGACGAGCCAGCGTCATGGGTGCGCCCGGTCACTGCGCCGTCCACAGATGCAAGGACACGAGGGAGAACATGCGCGCTGTCCGCGGCGACCCATACCGAGTGCATATTTGGGCCTAGACTGTGGATGTTTAGGCCGGACCGCTGGAGCGGGTTTTTATCGTCCAAGCAGCTGCGCAGATGGATTCAGACCACTAGGTGGTCGAATGGGTCGGTCCGGTGTAGATTCCCTAAGCTAAGCAAGATGATGCCCACCACACGCGCATTTGTCTGCCCAATCTTGTGCTAACCAAGTTCTTCTGTTTCGCTGCGCGCGTGCGTGTACGCGGCAAGCACACTCAGGCACGCGCGTGCGTGTGTGTGTTTTCGCGGGCGACACTCCAATCGTGCACAATACGCGCAGATTCTGAATTGCAAGCTCACAGAGGGATTCACAGTAATTTGCACGACACTCCATCTGTACCATACTGTTAGCACAGACCCTGTCGCCGAGTATTTTCCGACGACACCGACGAGGAAATTCCGACGAGACGACACGCACGTATCCGATAACTTCCGCCGAGATGCACGTGCTGCTAGCCGATCGATTCTTTTGATCTAACTAGTACACTCACGCACGCACACGCAAAACAACTTTGATTGCCAAAGGCTCTTGTCGAGCCTTGCTTTCTCTCTTGTATTGCTCAATTCCACGGTGTTGTTCGGTACAAGATTACAAGGCCAGGTGTGTGTGTATATATATACACTATTAGGACCTAATCAACTAGGAGTCGGTGTACTACTCCAAAACCTAGTCTAACACATATACGTATACTACCTGGACACCTACACCTACTCGGACTGCAATTCCAATACGTGTAGGACACGTGATTATCTAACACATACATGAACGGAGTGGAATTGTTTTGTCCAGACACCGAACATGCATGTTCTTGTGCTGAAGGCATAGCAGCTAGCAGTCTTAACGAAAATTGCTACTCTCTCCGACCCATATTAGTTGACTCAACTTTATCTAGATATGACGTTTAGACTAGATATTTAACTAGATACATATGAATCTAGATAAACTTGATTCAACTAATATGAGTTGGAGGGAGTAAAAAAAAACTTGTTGCTTGCTAGACCGCTCAACTCATAGAGAACTCGAGATGCAATCTCTGAGGCATTTGGCGGCACTAATACTTGATCAATTCAAGCCACCGACCAACCAAAAGTGCGGACACACAGATAACAAGACTTGCCACTGAACAACTCGACTTCTTTTCGAGAGTAATTAAGAACAGCTTAACTTTACAGTCCAAATTCATCAGAGATCGATCAATTATTCAGCGAAAAGAAAGCATGCATCGGTCAGAAGATTCAGAAACCGACGTATGGTATAACCTACCGCCCGCCTGCGTACCCACCCGGAGAAGCTCCCAGCGCCGGTCGAGGCTTCCACCCTCCTTCCGTGGCCACCGTGGGTCAGTAGCAAGGGACGACGATGCAGCGCCTACGCCTGGGCTGCGGCGAGCAGACGACGAAGAGCAGCATGATGACGACGGCGGCCATGAGCAGCGGCATCAGGTTGAACTCCGCCTCGTCCTCCTCCTGGCTGCAGCACAGCTTCCCCATGGCCACCGATCCCTCTTTTTTTTCTCACCGTGGACACGCCTCACGAGCTCCTGGTAGGATGGCGGGCAAGAAGACCAGTTCTCCTCGCAGGCAGCAGCAGTGGGATTTCTGGTGTCTTGAAAGACTCTTTCTTCCCCCCTCTCTGTGCCTGTTCGGTCCGTCGTCCCTGAATTTCCTTACGGCATCATGTGGGCAGTGGTAACTTGGTAAGCAACTTTAGGCATGTGAGGCAGTCTTGGATCATGCGGGATTTGATAGAGCCGTATTGGTTTTTGTGAACCACCTCCAAATTCCTTGACCGAAACCTATTCGCAAGCAACCTTTTTTTTTCCGGGTAACTTTAGGCATGAATTCAGTAGAGATATTGGGCGAAAGTCATTTGGTGTTTCCGGTGAACCTTTTTTGGGGATCAAGGTGGTGATTGAATCATCCAGGCACAGCAAAAGGATAGAACCATCTTGAAAATCCTTGCAAAGATTGTAAAATTCTGTTTTTATAATATGCCAACGGCTTTTCAGAAATAGCCCATTTAACCCGTCCGGGTCAGGGGCTTTGTCCACAGGTAAGCCCGCAAACACTCTGTCAATTTCATCATGTGTAAAGTTTGTTGAGAGACCATGCAGGTTTTGAACCGTTTGGATCAGTTGTAGCACTTCCTCTGGTACTACAGCATTGGTTGAAACACCCTGCACGACATCTGATCACATTCCATGTGTGATCGACGAGAGAAAACGTCCGCCTCCGGGTCGCTCGCGCGAGGCAACCCCGGAGCGCCTCCTCCCATCCCTAAACAGCCGCCGCCACTCTCTCCCCCACCGGCCGCTGCCATCGCCGACGTGCGGCCACGCCTTGGCCATCGAAGACGGCGGGCTGGTCTCGCGCGCCTCGCGGTGTTCCCTTCGTGCGGGGAGGGGGGGGGGGGGGGGGGGAGGGGGGCAGCAACATGGGTGGCGCCGATGGTACGTGCGGCAGCCAATGCCGCTCACCACATTGGCCCAGGTCGGCGTGCATTTGGGAGGCGACGGAGGTGGTGGTGCAGATCGGACGCAGCACTGGTGCAGATCGGAGGCGGTGGCTTGCGTGCCCTAGGAGGCGGCGATGCTTCTCAAATCTCTCTTGGCCCTGATCTTGCGGTCTACTTGTTCCGATCGACGGAAGCCGGCCGGCGGTTTTTGTTTTTATAATGGGGGAAGATCACCTGGCCTCCGCATCCAAGAGATGCACACGGCATATTTTATTAGATTATTCTCAGCAACTTAAAATAGGGATTACAAAGATCAAAACGAGGCCCACCCAACAAGCGACAACTTGCTAATCCTACCAATACCATGAACATGGCCAATATCCCTGACATCATACCAATGCATATCATCAAAACCGAAGACCTCGACAAGTCGCCCAATGGTGAGCAAGTGGCACAATCGGTTTGGCAGACCTTCAGCGCCTACCAGTATACACGTTCTAGAAAGTCCTAGCCGCAACCTTCTTCTGCATATCCATCTTTAGAAGAGATCAATGCAATGACCTTGCAAGGCCTACCATCGACGCCTCCATGCCGCCAAATGGTGTTGCCGCCCTACGCGTGTCCATCAACAAGCACATTCAAACGCCACTGAGACCTCTCAGCACCATGCCACCGAGTCCCGCCATACAACGCACCTAGAGAACTCTAGAAAATTTGTTGCACCTACCGAACTAGGCATGACTAAGCATAGCACCTAGCGACTAGGCATGACTTAACATGTCCACCAGAGTCTCCATGCAAGACGAAGCCGCTCCACCTTCTCCCCCTTCTACCAGTAGCTTCTCCAAAGATGACGCCCCCATGAGGGAGAGCGGCGTGTAGCATCGCCATCATCTGATCTAGGAGACCCACATCTAGGGTTTCCCCCAAGTATCTTGAGCAAAGATGCGAGAACTGCGCTAATGATGCCTTCGACAAGGGGATCGACGCAGAAGCGCCACCATCGTCCACCATGACCGGAGACGGCTCAGTTTTCACGGGCAGCCACACATCTCTACTGCCTGATCCACGATGCCGCCACCGAGAGGACCCTATGGATGCACGGCGAACATGGCCTGCCTAGGCCTGAGACGAGCCCTAGTAGCCTTGCCACCACACAAACCTCAGCGGAGGCGGCCATGATCTGCGATGCCCGCCACCCTTGCCTCCCGGAGATCGATGACCGTAGACGCCCGCCATCAACCAGCTGCAAATTCCATTCGCCATTCATCGCACCACTGCAAGGCAGCCACCGGCATCCGTGCCGTGCCGCGGCCAGAAGTTGTTGTCCCGTGCTGGCTACCACGAGCGAGAGGGCAGAAGACAGCCCCGTCGTCGCCGATGTCGACCAAGATTTTGCCCAGCCGCGCCCTCTGGTGGTGGCCAGGTGGGAGGAGGGAGCACGAGGGGGTGGGTGAGTGGCGGCGGCTAGGGTTCCCCTCGATCACCATACGGAGGGGACAGGAGCGACCCAAAGTCCCCGTGCCCTTGAGCGGCCGGTGGCGTGGGGACCGCTGCATCGACATCAATAAAGGAGGTGGTCCTATGATTTTCTGTGTGTAGACAAAGATCTACTTGATGTCTGCCCTCGTTGATCTGGCCTAGAGAGACGAGTTTCGGAAGGCTCCACCAGTAAACTCCCGTGGGCATATCATGCCTGGAGATTGTTGGATCGGAAGGTATTCTGTTGTGCGTACCCATGTTTTTTCTGGCCATTTGGTTTCAGTGGGAGTGTTGCGAAGCTCTGCTGTTTGTTTCAATGATCCATGGCTACATCGGATATGGAGAATGTAAGGAAAGAAGGAACATGAGGGAACTGATGGTGATTTGAGTCTTTGTGGCAATGATGAACTGGCTGCATGATCTATGATTCACGTGTCTTGATGACTTCACGTTATCCTTAGAATTGTTCAATTTGACAATAATAGTTAGGTTGTCATAATTCAAAAGGATTGCCAGCACAAGTGATACATTGCAAATGTATCTATAATTTTGGATGTTTCATGCTTGGTTTTATCTACTTTCTTATGTTTTATCCACACTTTGGAGTACTTTTCATATGATTTCTTGGACTAACCTATTAACAAGAGCCACAGTGCCAGTTGCCTGTTTTCTGCTGTTTTTGGTTCCAGGAAAGTCAGAAAATCAATATTCTCGGAATTAGACCGAACAAAAGCCAAAGTCGATATTTTCCCGGAAGATTCACGGAGCCAGAAGGAGAGCTGGAGAGGGGCCACAGGGTGGCCACACCACCCCATGGCACGGGTCCACCTAGGTCGCGCCAGGGCATGGTGTGGGCCCCCTGGCCGCCCACCGACCTTGCGCTCTGGCCTATAAGAAGCCTCCCGAAGCCAAAACCCTAGATCGTCAAGCCTCCAGCCACGAAAAGTTCCGCAGCGCCACCACCACCGAAGGGGAGATTCAGGGGACAGAAAGTCTCTATTTCGGCACCCTGCCGGGACGGGGAAGTGCCCCCGGAGCCATCTCCATCGATCTCCACCGCCATCTCCATCACCATTGCTGATTCCCATGATGAGGAGGGAGTAGTTCTTCCTCAAGGCTAAGGGTTCTACCGGTAGCTATGTGTTCATCTCTCTCTCTATGCATGATCATATTGTGATCATGAGCTTGTAATCTATAGATCTACCTTGCTACTCAAGTGCTTTAATGAATCTCTGCTCTCCCCATGTGTGTGAAAGCGACAGTGTGCTCACCATGGTGGCACTTAGGCTAGAGATTACAAATACTTGTTATGAGTTATATTTGGAGTTGGATGTCTTTATGAAATTGTGGTGTTTGTTGGACTCATCTAGTACTCAAGGTGACAGTGTCGGGTTTTCTAGATGGGAAAGATGAACTTTGAGGTGTGCTGTTATAGCCCTATCGTTGATTAGAGTGTTCAACGAAGAGTAGTTCAGCATAGTATCATAAAAATAAGATATTTATATGAGTGTTCACTAGTGAAAGTATGATCCCTAGGCCTTGTTTCTACGCACTTAAACACCGTTTGCTACTAGATCTGTTACATGTTTGCTTGTTTCCTTCTTTATTTCAGTTTGCCTTTAGTCTCTTCCACGCCATCAAAGTATTTTCCATCACCGTTACCACTTATAATTATCCATACCACTTGTATTTCACTATCTCTTCGCCGAACTAGTGCACCTATACACCTGACAAGTGTATTGGGTGTGTTGGGGACACAAGAGACTTCTTGTATCTTGATTGCAGGGTTGCTTGAGAGGGGATACCTTTGACCACTTCCTCCCTGAGTTCAATAAACCTTGGGTAATCCACTTAAGGGAAAACTTGCTGCTGTTCTACAAACCTCTGCACTTGGAGGCCCAACAACTGTCTACAAGAATAGAAGTGCGTAGACATCAAGCTATTTTCTGGCGCCGTTGCCGGGGAGGCAAGGTAAAAGGTACTCACATCCTTCGGTGTGAGTGCTCGAAGTTATTTCCTTTAGATTCTGCAATTTTGTCTTTTTGTTTCTTGTTTTCACTAGTTAGGCTTAATTGAAAACAACAAAAAAATTAGAGAGCTTTATAGTATTTATCTTGAGTTAGGACATGAAGTGTTTGAAGAGAAAATTAAAAAACCTACGGAACTTTATTTGCATGCTAATAGCAATGTTGTTAGTATGAATTCTTTGGACACCATTATTGGTAATGCTATGGAAAAATCTAAGCTTGGGGAAGCTAGTTTTTATGAGAATGATCTTTTTAGTCTCCCAAGCATGGAGGAGAAAATTTTCTTTGATGATACTATACCTCCAATATATGATGATTACAATGATGAATATGATATTTTCAGTCCACCTACTATTGAGAAGGAAAATAATTATGACTACAATATGCCTCCTATATTTGATGATTATGGTGATGAGAATAATAATGATAGCTATTTTGTTGAATTTGCTCCCACTACAATTAATAAAAATGACTATGCTTATGTGGAGAGTAATAATTATTATATGCATGTGGCTCATGATAAGAATTTTTTATGTGATAGTTATATTGTTAATTTTATTCATGATGCTACTGAAAGTTATTATGAGAGAGGGAAACATGGCTTTATGCATCTCAATAATATTAAGTTTCCCCTCTTTATGTTGAAAATTTTGAAGTTGCACTTGTTTTGCTTTCCTATGCTTATTGCTTTGTGCTTTCATGACTTGTTTCTTTACAAGATTCCTATGCATAGGAAGTGGGTTAGACTTAAATGTGCTTTGAATTTTCTTCTTGATGTTCTCTTTTACTTCAATTCATATTTTCTATGTGAGCATCTTCTCAAACTATTATGCCTAACTTAAAGGCGTTAAAGAGAAGTACTTATTGGGAGATAACCCAAAAGTTTTAGATGAGTATTGGAATTTATTACTTCAGTAATAAACGCTCCTTATCCATTTTATTTGCTTTTTGTGCCAAGAGTAACCTCTAATGAGAGAGAAGTAATGATTGGGAAAGTTGCTGTCCCGGAACAGATTTCTGTGTTTTACCGTAAAAATTCATGTAAAATATCTGAATGTCTTTTTGAGACGTGAATTTTGTGCTTCTTCCCCAGGTTGTTATCTAACTTTCGTTAGTTCAACACTTTTTGATTTGAGCAACATAAGGTCTTCGAAAAAATTCGTCTTTACCTGCTGGTCTGTTTTGACAGATTTCTGCCATTTTCTGCATTTGCTTCTTGTTGGTTCCTCTTTGAGTTCTTTTGGGGAATTGAGCTTTTTGAGAGAATTGCTATAGTAGCTAGTGTTATAATGGAAGTTTATTTGGTGTTAGAACTGAACCTTAAGACCTTTTATCTTGAGTGCACTAATGTTGCTAATAAAGATTGTGTGAAGTTTTGTATTAAGGAAAAATTTCAGGTGTATGGAAGGAATGAGTAATGAGATAAAGGATGGACTAAAGCTCAAGCTTGGGGATGCCACACGTGTCACCCCAAGAAATATCCAAGAAGTACAAGCGTCAAAGCTTGGGGATGCCCAAGGCATCCCCTTCTTCATCAATAAAAATCTCAGGTTTCTTCCAAACGCTTCATTTTTATTGTTTCATGCACGGTTGTGTTGTTCTTGGAGCATCTTCTTTGTTGTTTTCGTTTTGGTTTTTCGTTTGCTTTTGTTTGCTTAGTTTTCTGAATAAATTGGTTGGACCCCTCTTTCATGCATTGGTTTTCAAATAGTTTGGTTTGGATTGGAAAAGAGTAGGAAAGTTCATGCTTAAGTGGTAAAGAGAGCTTGTTTTTGACTCTGGCCTATGCTTTGTCATGTCATGCTCGATATTGTTTTGGCTTTATGCTTAGTATTCTTTGTCGTAGCATGAATTGTTATAAACAATTGAGATTGCTTAATGTGCCTTGGATGAATCATGCGTTGTTTTAGCATATTAAAGCATAGTATAGTGGTATTCTCCTTTGATGCTTTATTTGGGTTGACTTGGCGCATGCTCACACCATATTATGACTATCCAAAGTCACCATAGCCTTTATGATCCTTTAGTTTTCAACTTGTAGTATCACTTTATGCTTGGATCAATGATGTTTTGTCGCTCTACATGATTATGGCCATTATTGCTCTCTTAGTTTGTCACTCCCAGTCTTTTGCTAGCCTCCACAGCCAAGTATGAGTTCCACTCATGCATCCAACTCCCTAAACCAAGTTTTTCCAAAGAGTCCACCATACCTACCTACTAGCTTATGTTATTCCAAGTATATTCATGCTTTTGTTTACCTTCCACTTGTTATGAGAAAACTAGTGATTAAAGCTCTCACGAACTTGATGGCACACTTTACTTTACTTGCCCTTAATAAACTTGAACCATTGTGTTGTCTATGTTGTATATTCTTGCACTTATTTGTTGGGAATTAGCAGAACCATGCTTTCATGGGGAACACTTTCAACATTGCACTTGGTACTTGTCCCTAGTTGATATCATGCTCTTTTGTATATGGATGTCGTCGGTGTGAAATGAAAGGGGAGCTTGTAAGTCCATGGAGTTATGTATATGTGTTAGAGAAACGCCTGGGCCGCTGGTCTAATCCATGCTGACATGGTGGAAACCTGCAGCGTAACCATAATGAGTTGTCTATGAAGCATTATTCTTATAAAAAAAGAGTCCTATATTGAGAAAAAAGAGAAGAAAAAAAAGATACTATGAAAAGAGGAAAGAGAGAAAAAAAGCACCATATTCCCATGGTAAATAAGAAGAATGCTGAGATGCTCGTTGTCTGCTTGCCTTGTCATTTTGATATGGGGATTCTTCCGTATCATCGGGAAAGGGGTACCCCGTTGGCGGTTCTCTATGATACACATATACTTACAATGACAAGAACTTACCGGTGACTAAACTTGAGTAGCATGAGGAGCGACCCTATACAAGGGACATGAGATTTCTGACTTATACTTCGTCAAGCATGTACACCATAGTTTGTTCACTTTAACCTTAATCACTTCAAGATGCTTATGATAGGGGCAATGAGAGCTGAAAGCTATAAGTACCATAATTTTTGGAAGCTCTTTATGAGACTTGAATCCCTACTTCCTTTTACAAAAGGCCTTTCTTCCACCATTATATTGAGTCTCCCCTTCTATCTTTATGCACCTACTTTGAGAGCATAGTGGCCATTCTTAGTTCTATGTGCATTGTCCCAAGACTAGTTGATTGATGCATACCTTGATATTGCTTGTTTTAAACTATTTGTATCTAGTCACTCTTATGAACTTTGAAGGTGTCCTATGCATTTATATTTGCTACTCTATGAGGGACAAGCTGAATACTACTATGCTATGTTTTCTTTATGTGAAACAAACAAACGCCTTGCAAAGCATTGTTATTCATGAATCTTTTGTTTGTGCCTTTTTATGTTGCATCATAGTTTCTTTCTTTATTGCTAGAACTTTGTCTTTCGTGTTTTGATTGAAGTACTATGATCCCAGCTTTGAATGTTTTACAAATACTTTGATCAAGTCTTTGATGGTGCATGTCACCTCAAAAATTATTCTTTCTTTTTATCACTTACCTACTCGAGGACGAGCAGGAGTTAAGCTTGGGGATGTTGATACATTGCAAATGTATCTATAATTTTTGATGTTCCATGCTTGGTTTTATCTACTTTCTTATGTTTTGTCCACACATTGGAGTACTTTTCATATGATTTCTTGGACTAACCTATTAACAAGAGCCACAGTGCCAGTTGCCTGTTTTCTGCTGTTTTTGGTTCCAGGAAAGTCATAAAATCAATATTCTCGGAATTGGACCAGACAAAAGCCAAAGTCGATATTTTCCCGTAAGATTCACAAAGCCAGAAGGAGAGAAGGAGAGGGGCCACAGGGTGGCCACACCACCCCATGGCGCGGGTCCACCTAGGCCGCGCCAAGGCATGGTGTGGGCCCCCTGGCCGCCCACCGACCTTGCCCTCTGGCCTATAAGAAGCCTCCCGAAGTCAAAACCCTAGATCGTCAAGCCTCTAGCCATGAAAAGTTCCACAGCGCAGCCGCCACCGAAGGGGAGATTCGGGGGACAGAAAGTCTCTGTTCTGGCACCCTGCCGGGACGGGGAAATGCCCCCGGAGCCATCTCCATCGATCTCCACCGCCATCTCCATCACCATTGCTGATTCCCATGATGAGGAGGGAGTAGTTCTTCCTCGAGGCTAAGGGTTCTACCGGTAGCTATGTGTTCATCTCTCTCTCTATGCATGATCATATTGTGATCATGAGCTTGTAATCTATAGATCTACCTTGCTACTCAATTGCTTTAATGAATCTCTGCTCTCCCCATGTGTGTGAAAGTGACAGCGTGCTCACCATGGTGGCACTTAGGCTAGAGATTACAAATACTTGTTATGAGTTATTTTTGGAGTTAGATGTCTTTATGAAATTGTGGTGTTTGTTGGACTCATCTGGTACTCAAGGTGACAGTGTGGGGTTTTCTAGATGGGAAAGATGAACTTTGAGGTGTGCTGTTATAGCCCTACAGTTGATTAGAGTGTTCAACCGGAGAGTAGTTCAGCGTAGTATCATAAAGATAAGATATTTATATGAGAGTGTTCACTAGTGAAAGTATGATCCCTAGGCCTTGTTTCTACGCACTGAAACACCGTTTGCTACTAGATCTGTTACATGTTTGCTTGCTTCCTTCTTTATTTCAGTTTGCCTTTAGTCTTTTCCACGCCATCAAAGTATTTTCCATCACCGTTACCACTTATAATTATCCATACCACTTGTATTTCACTATCTCTTGTAGTGCACCTATACACCTGACAAGTGTATTGGGTGTGTTGGGGACACAAGAGACTTCTTGTATCTTGATTGCAGGGTTGCTTGAGAGGGGATACCTTTGACCACTTCCTCCCTGAGTTCGATAAACCTTGGGTAATCCACTTAAGGGGAAACTTGCTACTGTTCTACAAACCTCTGCACTTGGAGGCCCAACAACTGTCTACAAGAATACAAGTGCGTAGACATGAACAAGTTTTTCCACCAGAGACAAGTCCATCAAGAGTTCACGCAGTCATTCCGACTCAACAGTGGTTGTGTCTAAAGTAGTAAGTTCTGCCTCCATGGTTGACCTCGTCAAAATGGTCTATCTACAAGACCTCCATGACACTATGCCACCTCTAAGGGTAAACACATACCCACTTGTGGCGTAGAGTTCATCAATATTAGAGATCCAGTTCGAATCACTACATTCTTCAAGCATAACAGGGTGTCCTAGATAGTGAATCTCATAGCTCATTGTACCATATAGATAGCGCATGACCTTTTCAAGTGCATGCCAATGATCAATACCTGGGGTAGACATGAATCTACTTAACTTGCTCATAGTAAAAGAGATATAGGGTCTGGTAGTGCTTGCTAAGTACATAAGAGAACCAATGATTTGTGAATATTTCAACTGATCTGTTGGTTCCTTCTTATTCTTTCTTAATGTCAAACTAGGATCATAAGGTGTTGAAGAAGTCTTCCCATTAATAAATCCAAATCGGCTGAAGACCTTCTCAACATAATGAGATTGCGTTAAAGTAATCTCATTCTCGTTCTTAATAAGCTTGATGTTCAGAACCACATCAGCCTCTCCCAGATCTTTCATGTCAAAGCTCTTTAACATGAAAGACTTTACTTCATATATCACTTTCATGTTTGTAACAAAGATCAGAATGCCATCTACGTACAAACACAATATAACACTATCGCCCCCACTATGGCAATAGTACACACACCTATCAGCCTCATTAATGACAAAGCCAGCAGAAAGTAGAGTTCTGTCAAACTTCTCATGCCATTTCTTAGGTGCTTGTTTCAAGCCATATAAAGATTTTAACAACTTGCACACCTTTATTTCTTCAGCTTTTACCACAAATCCATCCAGCTGGTGCATATAGATATCTTCTTCCAACTCTCCATTTAGGAAAGCTATCCTCACTTCCATTTGACGATAGAGAAGACCATAAGAGGCAGCTAGACTTGAATGGTGGTCAGTCTAGCGACATGTGAATAGGTGTCAAAGTAATCTTCGCCTTATTTTTATATACAGCCCTTTGCTACAAGGCGTGAATTGTACTTCTCAATAGTACGATCGGGGCGTTAGCTTCTTCTTGAACACACACTTACCTTAGCTTCTTCTTGAACACACACTTACCTCCCACATGTTTACATCCATATGGCCATTATGATAATTCTCAAGTTCTATTAGAAAGAATCGAGTCCATCTTATTTTGGACAATTTATTTCCAATCATCTGCATCTGGAGATGCATATGCCTCTGTAATGGATATGGGAGTATCATCTACAAAGTACACGATAAAATCATTACTAGAGGATTTTACTATCATTTGTCTCTTACTCCTCGTGGGACGTCATCATCATCCTTCTCAAGGACTTCCTCATCTGGTTGTTTAGAATTCTCAATAGATACACTAGATTCAGGAAGTATTTCAGAAGAAATTCTACCAGTGCTATGCATATCTTTTATAGGAAACATATTCTCAAAGGATGTTGTATCAGGAGATTCTATTATAGTATCAACATGCATATCTGGTACCTCGGAATTCACCACTAAAAATCTATAGCCTACACTCCGTGGAGCATATCCTAGAAAGATACAATCCATAGTCTTAGGTCAGAGTTTGCGTTTGTTGGAAATCGGTATGTTAACTTTTACCAAACACCCTCAAGTGCGCAAGTAATAAAGTGATGGTTTTCTCCTAGCCCACTCCTCATAAGGGGTGTTTTCGTTATTCTTGTTAGGAACTCTATTTAGAATATCACATGAAGTCAACAAAGCCTCCCCTACCATACATTTGATAAACCAGTGGTGGCTAACATGGAATTCACTAACTTAGTCAGCATGCGGTTTTTCCTCTCGGCATCCCCGTTTGATTGGGGCAAATAGAGAGGCATCCTCTCATGAATAATACCATGCTCCTTGTAGAATTTGTCGAATATTTTGGAAAAATACTCACCACCATGATCCAACCTAAGATGCTTGATCTTTTTCTCTAGATGATTTTCATCTTCGGCCTGATAAAATTTAAAGTGGTCTAAAGCCTTATGTTTAGTTTGCAGCAAGTAACATAGCAGAATTTGAAATAACCCTTTCCACCTTTTGTCAACACACCATTCATCTCGCATATATCAGAATATATGAGTTCTAGAGGTGCCAAGTTTCTCTCCTCGGCAACCTTGTGAGGCTTTTGAGGTTGCTTTGATTGCATACAACTATGACACTTAGAACCTTTGGCGATAGTGAAATTCGGAATTAAACTCATAGTGGATACTCGAGACATTAAACTAAAATTAGTGTGACATAAACGAGATTTCAAACACTCGTATCATCATTAACACCGTCACAAATATGATTCACGGATTTACTACAAAACTCTGAAAGAGAGAAATGGAACAAGCATGCAAACTCATAACCTTTACCAATAAATTGTCCATGTTTCGAAACAACGATTTTATTAGACTGTAAAACAACCTTAAACCCATCTCGGCTCGAGGCTCATTCGGCAAACCGCGTCGCGCGTCGCGTGGTGACGTGACGAGACGAGCGGGCGGGCGGGCGTCATCGTTAGAGGAGCACACGTGTAACACTTCTCTTCTTACTCATTTACAAAGTGGTGAGAAACTTCACCTTATATGATGGTGCAATTCTCCTCCAACTTTCCATATGAGAATAAACTTTAGCTCTCACTCCTTTTAGCACACATACATATGAGCTACCACTAACTTGGGTCAAATCATCCAACCGGTACGTACCTACATCAGCCGCTAGGAGAGGCGACCCCAAGGAGAAAAACCCATCGAGGGTTCCGCATCCCTCGCCAGCGACGTCGCCGGTCAGTTTCGCCTCCGATGGCCCTAGGGCCTTTGGAGGTGTGACGGACCATGACCTCTCGCCGGCGGGAGGTTTTCTGTTTTTGTTTCATCTACTTTTTAGTGTCTTCTTTGGGATGTTAAGGTGACGGCTATGTCCTAAAGTCATAATAGTTTCCTTCCCGCTCTATCCTCGCTCCGATGATGCATCTAGCGCTAATGGAGGGCGCGTGTAGTCATTTGTCCGGCGGATCTCCTAGGATTCTGTCCGTTTTCGTGTTCGTCAGTTTGTTTCCAGGTCAGCCTTTTCCGTTCTACAGATGTCATCATTGGCGATGGTTGTTGCTCTAGTGCGCTGGTCTATTATGGTCTTAGCACGGCGACTTCCCTTCTGTGTACTACAACAAGCTCTACTACGACGACCTTTGCCCGACTCCAGTGATGGAGGGGCGAGGATGGTGGTGCGCAGTCGGCTGGCGCTAGTGTTTGTAGTCATCGCTAGGTGGTCCAATGATTTATTTGTAATTTTTATTACTTTTGAATCTCGTTGTACTGATGTTGATTATTAATAGATCAGTGGAATTTCGCAAAAAAAACTTCGACCAAATTCTGACTTATAGCTTTGAGATTTAAAAAAAATCTGAAATCCACGTGAACCAAAAGCTTTTAGCCCATTTATTTTTAATTGATATATCATACCACCTGTACCCAGGGTCATCTTCTTCTACCTGCTGAGCATCGTCTTCTATGTCTGCTCGTTTTTCACGGTTCACTCATCCTCCATTTCAGGGAAACAGCCATCCCTTTGCTCTGATTCATTGCACTGTTTGTAGACTAGCTGTTGTCTAAACTTTCCGGCACTGGGGAAAGCTGCGAAAAGACATAAGGAAGCATCAGGACCTCGCTTAGATTGTGTCAACTGACAACTGGTGATTAGATGTAATGTAGCAGTTTGCAATGTTGTTACTGTTCGTTTGTATGGTAAAAAGCCGCCACCGGGGATGTTGTTCAGTCAATAGTTTAGGTGTTCAGTACTACGGAGTAATGAGCAACTCTCAATCGCAGTCTATGAAACATGCAGTTTTATTCATCATCAACAACTACCCGTCATTTGTTTTCATAGATCTCGGTTCACACTCTTATCTGAACTGTGCTTTCACCAAGACATCTTGTTTACCACTCCCTCTTTTGACTAGACAGTGCACTCCTTAATTTCTACCCCTCGTCATCAATTTTCGGAGCTTGC